>JAPWIX010000002.1:1200000-1800000 GCA_028751805.1 Podosphaera xanthii
TTGAAAGGTCGATGCTTCATCCCGCTCTTGACTCTAAAAGATGACAAGGTGGTCAAAGCCCTCTGCTACTTTGTGATAGCATACGATATTTTTCTCGAATCAATAATTTCGGACCGTGGCTCGTGATGGACGTCGAGATTGTGGAAATGTCTACTCGCTAGAATTGGCACAAGGCTAAATTTTCCGTCAGCATAACACCCTAAATCAGATGGTCAAAGTGAAAATGCAGTCAAGTTCTTTAAACAATGCTTACGCAAGTTGGTCAATTACTCTGAAGGCGATTGGGTTGACTCGCTCCCTGAAGTGCAGTCGGCGGCAGTTCATCACTCCAACAAGCTAGCCGATCCTACTCCATTCTTTGTCGACCGAAGCCATCATCCCTACATCGAAATAATACCTCTCGGTAACACTATAGAGCCGGGTCAAATTAATATCCAGCAACAACGAGCAGACGAAATATGTAAGCGAGTGTAAAATATCCGAGAATGTATTCAAACAGCTATAATGTGATCACAGGCCAAACAAGCGCAATATAAAAATAATTACCAAAAAGCAGCCCCTGCATATAAATTTGGAGATAAAGTGTGGGTTGAAGCCAGTCTTCCAAAGACTAATCATCCGGAAAAATTGGGACATGAAAAGATGAGACCATTCCCAATAACTAGAACTATTCATAATGGCTCAGCATGTGAGCTAGTTCTTCCATTGATGTTTAAAATGTACAACATCTTTCATCCTTGGCTACTTCATTCTGACAATTCATCTCTCCTCCCGGGCAAAAATAAAGATCCTCCACCATGCATTCTTATCGGAAACAATCAATCGGAACACGAAGAATACGAAATCGAACTAATAGATAACTCTTGAACGTTCGGTCCGCAACTCAAATACCAGGCTGTTGTAAAATAAACAGTCCAGCATCCCACGCAATGCGCGTCTCACACCGACTCGTACACTGTCACTCGATCGTCATCATCTCATATGTTATATTTAGATTTCCCACTTAATGTCTATTTATATCATCTATAACTATGGATGGTACGAGCTAACGGCTACACATATGAGCGTCTTACACCTAAGTATTCTGGGGGAAATATTCAGGTTTAGGACTTACTCATACCATGATAATATTGTTATATTGGGACATCAATGTCTATCATGAATTATGCTAATTAAAGTCCCATAAGGGTTACACTCCTGTATATAACGAGCTCTCTTCTCCTTCAGAATTCTTCAGTCAATCACATTGCTGAATATCTCTGAAGGAATCTCTCTCTTTGTCATCTCACCTATTCTATAATAGCCTCACTTATCTCAAACACTACGCTGCTTCTCTTACACAGATATCTTGACGTCTCGCCTCTCCGATCTGTCCACATTACATTACAGGCAACATCCAAAAGTGACGAGGGATATAATATTAAACCACATTGAAAACTTTGGTATTATTTCGAAAACTCCCCTTATGCTGTCGCTGACTTTTTTTCCAAATATCCTGATAAACCATGACCGCACATCTCTTTTCAAGCTCCGCTAGATTGGAATCCTTCACATACCTATGTTTAACAATTTCTTCAGCTTTGACGCTCTCGATTATAATTGGAAATATCTAACACTCCTGTGCAACGAATTTACCCATACATACTATTATCGAGGGTCGGATGGGGCAGATGTATACCGTCCGGGTCGTACTTATCAGTAGAGCTTGGGTACCCTGACCACATGCCCCGTTTATAACAGGAGAAAGCTGGTTCGAGTCCAGCAAATCCCTCACATCAAATCTCTATCGGTGAAAACGTATCACGGAAAGACGAATGTTCAGATGGTTGTGGTTTTTCCTTGCTTTTTCCTATGGTGGGTATTCACGGAGGAGGGGACATGCCGTAAGGTGTTATCCTCATAGTGGTATCGTCAAGTGAAATCTGAAGAACTGCACAGCGACCAAACACACCTTTTGAATCGAGGGTCCAATTTTTCGAAAAATATTCGAAAGTATTTTTAGATTGAATCTGTCTTCAAATTACAAAATTTGAACTGGTGTCGTGTACTCTGAAGATGGAGAGATCTATTGCCTCATGGCAGTTAAAGCGCAGGGTGGTAATGCAAATCAAGGGAAGTCACTCGTGCAGCCAATCAAAGCAAAGCAACACGGTGACCGACAGGTCGGAAGGGGGGTCCAAATTAGCCAGCAGCTATACGAAACACCTGTACTCCCAGCCCCTTCGACTCGCTCAATTCTCATGCAAAAATAAAATGTCAAAGACACATTCTGAGCACACCGGGCGCAGCTTTCCATCTGGTGTGTTGAATTTCAGACGAATGTCGTCTTTGTCGAGTGTAACCGGTTGGGTGAGGCCCATTTTTGTTGTGTGTCTTGTCAGTATGCACCATATGAGTATTCCTAATGTCAAACGGAGCTATTCTGCGAATTGTTCATATCCTCCGGAATCATCCGCGTCATAGCCTCAGGCTGCATACGCAAGATTGATTTTAAAAAACATAAATACTACAGTACAACCTCTGTAACGCTATACAGTCTGATGGGACTTGGAGTATCGTGTTATAGAAGATATGGCGATATAGAGATATCACGTGAGACCGGACTGGCCAAAAAATACCTTTCTTCGCAATCCTTGACTTGGCTAAGTATAACTGATGGTACAACAGGGGTCACTTGGTTTAAGGCCTTCAAATCATTAAGCAAGTGATCTAATTCTATACATTTCGCTATTTCGCTATGACATCGATGCCTAAATTACAACAGAGCCCAGCGCCCTTGCTAAAGCATGTAATATGATTAACTAATGCTTATATGATAAAGAAACTATACACGTTAATCCCGGCGTCATACGCCCATGAACCGACAACAACTCGCTATCAACTCAACTCAGCTATGATATCAGGTAGCAAGCCTTGCACGGCTTATTTGTATGTTTGTACTGTAGTAGGTGTAAGAAGTGAGGAAATGATTATCCGGGGTTGGATTGGAAGCAATTTCGCCTCTACAAGTCACAATCAACTCAAATCAAGACCTTCTAAGTTGCTTGAGATGATTGCCGACCAGTCTGCGTGGGCCTAGACCTAATAGCCTGTTGTTGCTTCTGATCTTCATGTCTCCCCTTCATAGCCACTTCATAAGTATCCAGTGGCTTCAAAAATGTGTTGTTACAGTCGTCATGTTGCTCCATATGTGGCCTAAGCACCTTGGATCAGCAGCCTTACCACTAAACCACACTAGAAGCTTGTCACTGCCATCAGCATTACAGCAGAAGTGTACTGTTATCCGAGCCTTCTCTGTCTTTGTACCTGAGGTCTGCTGTGCAGAGAGACCTCTATCAGGTACCATCTTCCAGTAGATACCAGTTTCATCACAGTTCCAGACATCTTGAGGAGATTGCCTTGTCAGTTCTGGTACCTGGACAAGCTACTCGGCGATAGCAGCTATATCAATACTTCCATCCTCATCAGGCTGAATCCATGATTTCATGTTATACCTCCTCTTAAATGCAGGAAGCCAGCCATTGCTAAATTGAGGCATCTCCGTGCCTTGATAACATGCAAGATGCTGCCAAAAATGAGCTGCCGACTGGATTGACAGCTACCCATCGATTGGAATGCACGGCTTTCGCTCGTGATGCCATCGGAATACCGCTTTGTCTGGCTCCAGCCACTTGAGCGGCTTCTCACGCTGTTGTGCGGGGTGGAAAGACGGGTCGGCCTCGTCTGAGTGGCTGAATCTGGCACTGAGGCTCGCGGCTATCGTGGGCTGGATGATGTTACGGTGGAATTCGTCCTCGAACCACAATCTGAGCTGTTGACAAATTATGGGTGTCCTTGAACATGGCGATGAAGGGGACGCCTTGGTGAGGCTGAAATTCCATGCTGTTCGGCCATGTCCATGTACCTCTGTAACGCGATAACCCTTCTCAGACGAGAACATATCAAGAGGTTGGAGGCTGTCTGCAAGATTGGTGAGATGGAGCTGAGTTGATAGCGTGATAGAGGTTTTACTGTAGCATCAAAAGTGGGACGGATTACTTATTAGGGGGATGGGGGGCAGTGTGACGGACTCAGCTCCCCTACGGCCATACTGCAGATCTAGAAGTGTCGAAAGCGCTTAACGGCATGACCCTTGGTTGTTTGCATCTATTACCCCTGCTATATGATATTGATAACTATCGTTTATTCAACTTCTTTTTAGCAGATTGTGCGGTTATAGATGAACTGGCGATCGTTACAAGTATTAAGCGAGAAGTTGTAACCTACGAGGAGCAGTACATTGTCGTCGAAAGCTAGTAACGCCAAACGTTCCCCTTACCGCATCACCGGGTAGACGTCCTTCATATGTACATTTCACAACTCCCTTTCTTTATCCTCACCGTGTCATGACTAAATCTAGTGCTGTCCTTTGATGCAATCGGTCCAAGCGTAGTCCTATGGTACCCCGCGTCATTTTTGAGTCCTGATACCTCTGGTGGTCTAGAGCGCCGGCCGAACGGCGTAACCTATTCATAATATGGTCTCTACAATGTAGTGATCAGTAAGAGCGTACCGTTGAGAAGTGGAAGCTAGGAGAAACGGAGAACAGGAATTACGATGACTAAGTCTCCAAATACAGGGGGGAACAAGGGAGTTATACGATAGCCCCTGATTATTTTCAACTGTCTCGGAACACCCTCGCCCTGAAGCTGACATTTGATCACGCGAATGTTAGTGCTTGTACAGGATAATTGGTAAGCTGCGCGCACGGGCGTTTTCGCAACAATATTGATAACACACTGACGTTTCAATGGTGCAGCAAGACTAATCGGTCGATAACAATATCCCATTCTCAGCACACGTAAGTAGGACATCAAAAATCATGGGCAGCTGCTTCAACAAGATCTGAATAGATGCTGGACTTGAACTTTGACGGCCACAGAGCTACCATCAGGACTCTTGCGTGTACGAGCCAACACTGTGGTATGGGAAATCAAAAGTCCCTGTAGTCCCCGTCTATGATTAATATTGTCCCTAGTATCATACAAATTCTCATGGAATTAGGGACAAAAATAATCACAGAAGGGGACTACAGGGACCTTCGATTTACCATATCATGTTGTGTACTTCGGGACAAGGCTATAATTTACCCCTAGTCCCATACTAGCTTAATCGTGCATGGAGACTAGGAACAATGATACCCCCAGTAAGACAGTACGTATCCCAGTGCCGACACTGTATCGGTAAGATCATACCAAGAGATATGCCGGTACAAGCATGAACTTCTTGCCTAATCCCATGTAAATTTGTATGGGACTAGGTATATCGCTCATACGTGTACTGGAGTTCACGTATGATCAATGCTATAGATTGTTACTGGTTAACAAATACCTGTGTTAGTAGTAATAGTATACACACATGCACATGCTCCGTGTACAAAGTACAGTTGCGGATACCCGAATACAAAATAACCTCTTTCAAGTAGAGAAAGAAATCTTAGCAGGAAAAAATACATGAACATGTACGCAGAACATGAAGTTGTAAAAAGCAAGCTGCCAAGAAAAAAATTGTCATACTTCGCTAACAACGAAAAATATGGATCCGAGTAAATGCCGCAGTATCTGGCTAAAAATTACTTCTCATCACATCATTGTAACATGTGCTTGTCAAAACTCTCACCTATACCGAATGGGCGACGATATGTGGGTGGATCTGCTTTAATTACAACTTCCAAAGTTCGTATCAGAGCAACGACAGTACATCTGTGTCCAGTTGACGTTGTTAGTGCTGCCTGAGCTGAAAAATCAATCATGTGACGTACGAGCTCCGCCGTCATCTATTTTTGAGGTCATGTGATCAACAAACCGCATGTCGAGATCCACTTTTTCGATGATGGGGAAGTAAGACAATTTTTTCTGGGCAACCTGTTTTTAACAACATTAAATCAGCGTCATACTCTACAAATTCGTGTTTGCTCAGAGATCTCATTTTCCCTGAAAAAGGTACTTCTATAATTCGTTGGGCAGTTGCGTCGCCTTCGGGTGTCCGCTCCTGTAAATATCAGATGATCTTATTTCTGGGCGCAGTGATTTTGTAAGATCGACCACTATGCCGAATCTGGATGCTTGATGGGAGCACGAGCCAGACCGGCGTCGGGTGGCGACGGCTGTTACAGGTTGTCGGAACGCATGCACGTCACCGTCGCCAGTGAAACTTTCTTTTAAGTCATGATGAAAGTAAAGGAAGGGAAGAAAATCCGTCCGTCAGGATGTCGTACCATGGAAACACACACTCTTTCACGGGATCCTTGATGATGCGCTTAGTAATACCCGCATCTTTAAGAAAATGGCTTTTCAGCACGATATATGTGACGCATTTGCCGCGGCCTGGTTCCAATCGCTCTTTGCATTATGAAGCTCTTACGATATGTGAAGTTCCGGATAGCCGTGCTGCCAAATGTTGGATACTAGTCTATTTTTTGTGAAGATTAGATCGTGCATTAAATTGGCAACTCATCAAACGAATTTGTAGGTCTTGGATTTGCGAGACATCGTTCAGGGCTTTAGTTGTGGCTAGTAGTTTTTGGTTGGAGTTTGACAAAATCAAGCGACCTTTGTCTTCTCTAGCATTCCCAAGGTCATATCAGTAACAGCTAACTTCCTTTCCTCTCCAGCTTCTTTTTAGTACTCGCAAAGATTGATAGGCATATTCGTCCCAAAAAAAAGAGCACCCAAACTCCGCTTTCATCTCCTCGTCAGCTCTTCACCTTAATCTCAAGCTTGAAGTATGAGTTGGAAGTGGGTTTGAAAGCGATGAAGTTGTTTCAGACCAAGGCGTGAGTTGTAGAGTAGTCGAGCGTTAAATGCATGCTAAATGGTATAACTATTTGCTTCATTTAAAATCCCACTAAGAATCAATAACTATTGAGCTTTCCATAAAATTAGGCCAATCCCCTTCATGTAATCATCTGGTTTAATTTTTCGGTATTCTTTCTCCTCGCTAAATTAATACAGGTACCGCTAATAGATCCTTCCATCAATAAATAAAGTGCCTTTCCTCGTATCTGAACCATCCCGTATCAAATTTAGGGGCCAAACGTCGAATTAAGTACCCAAGACCGGAACGCCGGATGCTGCTCTTTTGATAAGCCTAAAAGCGCCGGTTTGAAAATGAAGAGTTCGACTTCTATTCATTTTGCATACATCAGCACATATAAGCGACCACTAGGCGAGTATTATACATTTAAGTGGCCTAGTACGAGAGGTGGAACAGTTATAGTAGTTATCCTCGAAAGTGAGCGCTCAAGAAATTTGTCTGCGTCAGCTTGATTCTTAAGCTTAGAATCTCGTTTTGTGTTTTTTCCAGAGGCTAGAACGTTCTGAGTGACCTCGTATCTTGACGATCATGCTTGAAGCTCCCTTTTGAGCAGGAAGTGAGAGGTGAAATTAGTCTCCTACATCATGGTACACAACCACCTTTTTTTCTTGTTACGTAATTTTCGTACTTCTTCCCTTAGCAGGCCTTGTTCTGAGGAGCTTGTTTTGTTTTTAGTTCCGGTTGGTGTCGTCTCCGCTCGCTGCCGTCTTAACTGACGCACAACGTCGTAAAACGCCTTCTCGACGTTGATGCAGTTCTTGGCGCTGGCCTCTAGGAACTCACAGCCCAATTCTCGTGCTAAAGCGAGACCTTCTTGTGTGCTCACTTCGCGTTCGGTGACTCGATCAGATTTATTTCCTACAAGCATAATTGGGGCAGGACTGTCCATTGCTGGGCCTGAGAGTGGTGATCCAGGATAAGAAGGGGATGAACTTGAAGATTCTTTGACTCGTTGTATCTGTTTATGAAAGCGTAAGATTCGTGAGAAGGATGAACGAGAGGAAATAGAGTAGACCAGCACAAATCCTTCGCCATCACGAATCCATTGATCTCTGAGCGCCGTATATTCTTCCTGACCGGCAGTGTCGAGAACTTCAAGCATACAAGATTGCGCGTCTATGACGACTTGTTTCCGATACGAATCCTCAATCGTTGGATCATACTGCAAAGAATAGTGTAAGATAAATTGAAGATCGAGTTGAGGTTTTTATTTTTTAGGGGGTACGTCAGGGAAAAAGCTTACAGTTTCCACAAAATGCTGCAACGTTAATTGTATGGTTAGTGCTGTCTTGCCAACTCCTCCATCTCCCAACACTACCAATTTATACATCACCATTTTTCCCCCCATATTCGTAGTCATTTTTTCAGTTGCTGAGGGAGAGAATCTTCCAGCTGGTTAGCCAGGAATTTGACACTTTCAGATCGTCGAAAAGCAATGGATGTTTGAAAAGGGACGCTTGCCTGCGTTGTAGAGGCTGCCCGCGAATAATTCAAATCGGGGGGCCGGTTGTCTTTGGAGCTCGGACTTTTTCCGTTCGAGTGATTGAAAGTATCGATTTCCTTGAATCTACTTGCTCGATTGTTTTGGCAATACCGTTGCTTATGACCAGAAGTTTAAGTTTCGATGCCGTCTCTTGTCTAATCAACCAAGTCATGAGAATCGACACATATGTTAGTTATTCGGATACGCTGAAGGGTCTGCGGGCACTGATTTGATGTGACAACTTGGACGAAAAAGCCAAGATTCTGTAGACAGGGGTAGTTATTAGTAAAGTCGTCCCTCTCTAACTCGATAGTGGGTCTCGGTATAAGTGTTGAAAAGATTCATTGTAACTTGGACTTTTATATTTGCAGCACTTACCCTTACAGGTTATTTTTCGCTCAGGGGTAAGTATTGCAAATATAAAAGTCCAAGTTACAATGAATCTTTTCAACACTTATACCGGGACCCAATATCGAGTTAGAGAGGGACGACTGCACATAATAGTAATCATTACTAAAAATGTCCAATTTGTATCGGCATTCTTGTTAGTTTCTTGCACAAGAGGCATGAAGCTTCGTTTATGTGGGTCCAGTAACCTGTACCTGAACACAATGGTATGGGAAATCGAAGACCCCTGTAGTCCCCATCTGTGATTATATTTGTCCTCAGTATCATACAAATTTTTATCGGATTAGGGAAAGAAATCATCACAGAGGGGGACTACAGGAGCATTTGATTTCCCATACCATAGTGTACATTTACATGCTATTAGCAACGTAAGCTTAACTTGTTGATGACAACGAGAATGACCTTGTTTAATTTAGGGAACGTCGACTTTATGACCGGTACGCATAACGGAGTAATAAAGATTTAAAGTGTGAATTACCTGTGCGTATTCTAGTACAAGGATATACTTTATACCTATAGTCGAGGCTGGATAAGCCAATAGTGGATACCGGTAAACTTACTGTTAAGTTTTATTAAACATTTTGTACTTTATTTTTCAACACTTACCCCTACAAGCTATTTTTCGCGCATGGGTAAGTATACAAGTATAAGCTTTGAAATTTCAATGAAGCTTTTCAATTATTGAACCTGGACCCATAATCGGCTTATTCAAGCTCGACTGTACTTCTTTCTATCTATCTATCTATATATTCATCAATATTATATTGCCTTATTTATGGATACCTGGTAAAAAGGTTTCAAAGATGATTGGCGAGAGGGAGGGAGTGTGGTGTGTGGTTGGTCGGGAGGGTGAAGGGCGACGTCATTTCGTTTGACCGCCCTCAAACGGCAGAACACAGACGGAAATGGGACGCGCTGGTTGGTGGATGTAGTTGAAAAGTTTCACGTGCGGCTGACTAAGGCATTTAGGCTAAATGTGGATCCGGTGGTATAAGGGTGCCGCGCTAATTGGGTGGTGGTGTAGGTCGCTACAAAAGGTAAGTAATGGAACCAATTTCCAGAGATGAGGAGGCTTGATTGGTCGAGGGAGGGACTGGCAACGTCACTTTGTCTGAGATCCAACATCTATTTCCAGTTGTCGATTATTAAACATATTGCCTTGAATATAAGAATTAGACTGTCATCACAGAAAATTAACTGACAATAGGTATGTCTTCAAATTGTGCTACCAAAGTTGACACTAACGTGTTTTGAAAGAAAATCTCGGGGCACATTTTCTGGAACAGCATCTATTCCGTCGGATATTGCTAAAGAAGTTTAAGAATTTGTTCGTTGTGGGAAAGAATTCTTCGAACCTCAGGTATGTTGGCAAATTTTCTTCGAGACCTGTTACTGACATACTATCAGAACATACATAAGACGTGTTCTCTAAGAATGGATTCCACTGATTCATATTGCTCCGTGTGTAGGAGGATGCGACCTGTCGCGGATTTTTCAATAAATCATTTTGGGCGTTATTACAGAAAATGTAATCAGCATCGGGTACGTCTACAATTCGTGTTTAGTGATTTTTTATTAACGTGTATTGGGAGAAGACCCAGGCTCGACAGACACGCAATGCAGAAGTTGCCGGTCTTACAGGCGATACACGACCTGTTCGGCGTCCGCGACGAACTAAGGCTCAAATGGAAGCTGCCCGGGCTGCTGCTGCTGCCGAACGTCCTCCCGTCATCGAATCGCCTCGAGCACCTGTTGCCGATGTGACACCCTCGACAACAATTCCGCCTCCATCACCCCCGCCAATCATCGATCCCTTTCCACAACAACCTACCGATGAATCTCCTACGCAGATTGCTCTGCTTCCTCATTTGCCTCCGTCGCCGGAACCTGCGCCTCATGTACCAGCGGTCCAAGTTCCCGCCGCTTTCAAATCCGTTTTTCGAGCTACGGATTCACACGATGTTGGTCGGATGGAAATCGTGTGTCGACATTGCCAGGCTCTCCATTTTGCCCAAGAAAAGGTTGCAGGTGGTGAGTTAGTGCTATGTTGCAAGAAAGGGGATGTAGCTCTCCCGCTCTTACGGAATCCGCCACAGACCCTGCTGGAGCTTTACACCGGACATAATCCACGTGCGATCAGCTTCCGAAAGAAGATTCGCAGCTACAACTCTGCGTTGGCTTTTACATCTGTCAACACGGGAAAAGATGATCGGGTGGATTTGCAGCGTGGGCTCACCACATTCACGGCTCATAGAGAGCTATACCATTTGCAGGGGCCATTGGTTCCGGGCGCGCAGCAAACTCCGGCATTCGCACAGCTATTCTTCTACGACCCTGAATATGCGGCTGAACTACGTCGAGGGCGTGATCCAGAACTCGACTCGACCATTCTTCGTGATCTACACGCCATGATGATGGAGGTAAATCCGCCCATTCGGATCTACAAGACAGCTCGCGAGCGCCTGCAGACACAAGAAGGCAACTTTCGCATGGTCATTAGTCCACAAATGACCTTAGTCGTTCAAACCGGAGCCGATTGTCGTCGTGAAAATCTTTCACTCATGGGCGAGGTGGCTGCTATCATCCCAGACGAATATGACAAGGCCAGCTTTCGAGATGTGATTCTAGCGGTCCGCGAACCGGGTCAGGACGGACGGCAATTGCACCGAGTACCCGTGACAAATCCTGCGTACATGCCATTACACTATGTCCTACTATTTCCGTTCGGTGAGCCGGGTTGGCATTGGAAACTTTCGCTGTTGAATGTTTATAACAACCGGCAGCAGTTACGTCTTGGCCAACAGCCATTCTATCGGTTCAGGCTCCATCAACGGGTCGGTGAAGTATCCCTTCTGTTTCTTGCTGGTCGCTTATTCCAGCAATACGTCGTCGACTCCTATGTCGCATGTGAAACTACTCGGCTTGACTGGTTACGGCTTAATCAGACAACTATCCGTGCGGTTGTGTATAACGGGCTTGCGGACGCTATGATTCGGGAAGATCAAGCTGACGTGAACGGACGAGATGTTGGCCGGCGCTGCGTTCTCCCTTCCTCTTTTGTTGGCGGTGATCGGTTCATGCAGCAATTGTTTCAAGACTCAATGGTGATTGTGTGCTTATTTGGACGCCCAACCCTCTTCATCACCTTCACAGCTAACCCGAATTGGCCGGAAATTAGGTTGGAGTTGAGGGAGGGTCAGCATGCGACAGATCGACCTGATATAATTGCTCGCGTCTTTCACCTGAAGGTGAAGCAGCTCTTGCAAGATGCTCGCAAAGGTATTTTTGGTGAATACCAGGGGCATGTTTACACGATTGAGTACCAGAAGCGTGGTTTGCCTCATTTACATCTTTTGCTCTTCTTGAAAGATGCGAGGAGCTATCTAACCGCTGCCAAAGTCAACGAGATCGCCAGTGCAGAAATTCCGGCTGAGGGTACGGATCCGTCGGATAAATTGCGAGACTTAGTTCTCACTCACATGCTCCATGGGCCCTGTGGAATTGAGTATCCTAATAACCCGTGCATGGCCCGGAAGAACCCAAGCAGCCCCTTGGAATGTCAAAAGCGATTTCCAAAGGGATTTACTAACGAGACAACCATCACCGAAGATGGTTATCCAATTTACATGCGTCGTGATACAGGTACGTTTCGTGATTTTATCTTCAATCATATCGAATTCAGACTAACCGCTCACCAAGGTACGTCCAATGTGCAGAAAAATGGTCGACAGGTCATCATGGATAACCGCTGGGTGGTGCCGTACAATCCGTATTTGCTCAACAAATACCAATCGCATATCAATCTCGAGGTTTGCGGATCAGTACACGCCGTAAAGTACATTCACAAGTACGTTTACAAAGGCGCTGATCGGACAACTTTAGCGATTGCAAATACGGAAGACGAAATCACTCGGTACCTCCAAGCTCGGTACGTGAGCCCTCCGGAAGCAATCTGGCGATTGTTTGAATTTCGGACCCATCAAGAATTCCCGCCTGTTCAACACCTTCAGGTGCAACTCCAGCGGCAGCAAACTGTGTACTTCCCCGACACTCTGACAACTGAGCAACCAGCTGCAAAGATGGAATCCACCCGAACCACGCTGATGGGATACTTCAAGTTCAACACGGATCATCCAACGGCCGGAGACTGGCTCTACTCGGAGATGCCGGCACACTGTGTTTGGAACAAGAAGCTAAGGGAATGGACCATCCGGAAGCGTGGGGAAAACAGAATTGGACGAATGTATCACTGCAGTCCAGTTGCAGGTGAGAGATTTTACTTGCGACTTCTACTTACCGTCGTCCGCAACGTCAAGTCCTTTGCGGAGCTCTACAACTTTGAGGGTTCTACTTACGAATCGTACCATGCCGCATGTATTGCTTGCGGATTATCCCAGAATGACCAAGAGTGGTACGAGTGTTTTGACGAAGCAGTATTGTTCACCACCGGTAATGGTCTTCGGACGCTTTTCTTGACCGGACTTCGTCAAAGAGAAATTGCGGATCCGTTGGCTATTTGGGAAAGATATAAGCACTACCTCTGTGACGACCTGGCTCACAAGCTCCGTGGAATTTCTGGATATCCGCTAGACTTACCTGATCCTCAGTATGACTACGGACTTTTTATGCTTGCAGCTGGACTTGCGGATCAGCAGCAGACTCTTACCGATCACGAACTGCCAATGAACGTTTGGGATTGGAGTCGCGGCCATGTCGAGTGGGCT
Organism: Podosphaera xanthii; assembly: GCA_028751805.1. NCBI lineage: Eukaryota > Fungi > Ascomycota > Leotiomycetes > Helotiales > Erysiphaceae > Podosphaera > Podosphaera xanthii. Next base: position 1,213,471 of record JAPWIX010000002.1, read on the forward strand.
GCCACAGTGCAGAGGGAAGATCTGTGTGCTCGCGCGGAAGCTATGCGAGTTCAAATGAATGTCGACCAGCAAGCAGCCTTCACGGAGATCACAACGGCGATCTCTACGGAACTACGGACGGCGCACTACTACCTGCAAGGTCAGGGGGGATCCGGGAAGACGTTTGTGTACCAAACGTTATGCTACTATTATCGTGGGCTTGGGAAGACTATACTCTGCGTGGCGTCGACAGGAATTGCGGCCCTGCTACTACCTGAGGGGCGGACCTCGCACTCCCAGCTCAAGATACCGATCGAATTGAACGAGGGGTCTATAAGCGGCATTGAGAAACAAAGCATGCTGGCTGCGCAACTCCGTAAAGTAGATTTGATCATCTGGGATGAGGTGCCCATGCAGCACAAGTACTGCTTCGAGGTGGTCCACCGGCTGTCGGTAGATTTGCGGGGTTCCTCTGATAATGATTTGTTTGGGGGCGTCCCAGCTATTCTTGGTGGCGACTTTGCACAGATCCTTCCAGTTGTGTCAAACGGTTCTAGGGATGACATCACTGCGGCATGCTTGCAGAAGTCGTTTGTTTGGGAGCGGTTGAGACGGCTCAACCTCCGGGTAAATATGAGGGTCCGGGAGGGAGTTCATGGCGCGGAATTTGTGGATTGGGTTGGGAACATCCCGTACTCCGAATCACAACGTCACGAAGTTGAGATTCCGAGTTACGTATATCAACCAATCGATGTTTCCAGCCTTATTAATCGTATTTATCTGCAAGACATGATGACGCGAGCAGGGACGGATCCGACTGTGTTTTGTGTTCGATGTTTACTGTCGACTCTAAACACGACAGTTACGGAATTGAACGGGATGATTCTGGGACGACTTCCAGGACAATTACGGGTGTATCAGTCAACAGATACTCATGTAACGGACGCCGACGTCGCCGAATCAGGTCTAGACGAGTTTCCCGCGGAAGTTTTGCGCAATATTGACCTCCCATCGCTACCGCCGTCTCAGTTGGCTCTTAAGATTGGTGCACCTATCATGGTCTTACGGAACCTTGCACCAGTTGAAGGGCTGTGTAATGGAACCCGAATGGTTGTGACCAATCTTAGGAGGCACTGTATCGAGGCACGAATTCTTGGTGGTGACAGGGACGGTCAAAAATGCGTTCTCCCACGTATCGAGTTAATTTCCGATGACCATAGTTTGGGAATAAAGCTAAAGCGGAAGCAATTTCCGGTCCGATTGTGCTTTGCGATGACCATCAACAATTCACAGGGTCAGTCGTTCCACACCGTAGGGCTGGATTTGCGGACGCCGGTTTTTACCCACGGTCAACTCTACGTTGGTGTTTCTCGAACTTCACGCGTCGAAGGCCTGAATGTTCTGCTACCTACCGAGAACAGAGGCCGTACCCAAAACGTCGTCTACCCGGAAGTCTTGACTGATATCCGATAGTATAAGAGCCGTCAATTCCGTATCCAGTGAGTTAACCAACATTCAGTGCGTAACATATTAAGACCTATCACTAACGTGATTTGAGAAGGTCACGCGACTCGCCCACCGAACTCCTTCCCGAAGTTCCACGCCCAGACTGATTTAGATTGTCTTAATGAAATACAACCGGCATCAGGTACGTCTGTAAATGTGCCTTAAGGATTCTATCTAACATGCTTAAGACGGAGGTCCAGACCCACTTTCCCCGAAGAAAAACCGCCCTGAAGATACTCCTCTACATGTATGATTCATATTTTCTCTTGAAATAATATTTAATCTACATAAGGTACGTTGATAATTCATGGACTGATAACTAATACTAACGAGTTATAGAGACTATCTCTCGGATCTGCACCACAGCATACACTCAATAGTATAGTTGGTAATCCCGCCGCGACAGTGCGTAGTGTTTCGTTTTCTTTCCGTATCCATAGTTTGTGTGGTTGAATACCCGCAGAATTCAGAGGTCGTAGGCCGCTTTTAAAGTTAGATCTATAATATATCAGATATGCTAACTACCTTATTCTCAAATGACAAACAATTTCCTTGCGTTGTTCATTGGATAGTACTCATGCTCACACTGATTAATTGTTAAACATCTTCAGGTGTTATAGCCCAACTTGAATTCCAAACGTGTGTCCCGTAGGAAACTAACACCTGTAAACCTATTGCAACCTGAAATTATCTCCATAGACTCTAAATCCACAGCCTACATCCCATCTGAAATATATTACCAGCCATAGTTCAAGTCCCACTTCCGAAGCAACGCGAGGAACCCTGCCCCGGAGCGAAGCGCAGGGCCGCAGAGCCAGTCCCTAGTCTGGTAAACAAATTTCCGTTATAGCCACGTGGTTTGGTAGGTGTAAAATACAGTCAGTCAATCAATCCCATAAAAATTTGTGTGGGAAGAAATACAGTTGAACCCCTCTTAGCTAATCGTGGGTCCCGGTATAATGACTGAAGAGATTCATAGAAATTTTACCGTTTATATTTGCAATACTTACCCCTGCGCGCAAAATGACCTGTAAGGGTAAGTGTTGCAAATATAAAAGTCCAAGCTACAATGAATCTTTTCAACATTTATACCGGGACCCACTATTAGCTATGAGAGGTTCTACTGTATAAAGCACAATGTTGAAGCCCTCAAGACTGTTGACAGTTGGTGTTTATTCTGTAGATTGAGCTAGTAGTTAGAAGGACAATAACATATAAAATTAGCGCTACTTAGTAATAATCTTTAGGGTTGAGTCACCGCACATCCTTGTACCAGATGCAAAAGGCTTTTACAGGCTTTCAGGGGCAATTAGTTTTACTTGCATGCAGTATTGCAGACCTAAATATTGTTACTAAATAGCCCTAGTTCTGTCTAATTAATAACAATATAGAGGTCTACAATACTACATGCAAGCAAAGCTACTCTGATACTACGGTATTAATCGTGTATAGGCGCTAAAATTCGACTTTTACAGGGTATATAGGCTTTTACTAACTTGAATTAGCATGACGATAAGTAGATCTCCCCACCTAAACTTTAAATTTGTATGGCAAAAATTTCACAACGAAATATTCGTTGGTTTTGCTTTTTTGGTCCATTATAGCCCTCTATTCACTTTTTAATTCATTAATACATTTCATAAATAAATTATACTTCTATCTAGCTAATAATTTACATATCCGCCTTCAGCTTCGTAAACGGCTCTGATTCTTCGGGGCATCGAATCTATCAGTTTCTCCAAGTCACCCCCATTAAACCCCAGATCCCACGCCTCGTTCACTATTTGACGAAGATGCCCTTGACTCCGCTGCCCCCCTTGATCCAACGCTGGATAAAGACGCTCCATGTACGCTTTCATATAACTCCACAAAGTTTCTATCGGATTTAAATCAGGAGAATATGGCGGCCACTCCATTAGAGAAATATTCCTCCTTTCAAACTCACGCATAGTTTGCCTCGACTTGTGAGGAGGGGCGTTGTCCTGCATCACATCTAGTCCTGGTTCCCGAAAGACCGCACTCTCTATGAGAGGCACTATCCTCTCGCAGTAACTGGCCGCAGTGATATGGCCCCACTCCTTCTCTCAAATCAGGCAAGGCCCCTTCTGTCGTCCAAAGAAAGATCCCCAGAACATCCACCCAACTCTCCTCCGCGTCTTGGCTAGGACACAGGTATCTTCGTACTCTTCCCCAATCTTTGACTTAAACTTAGCTCAAGGGAACTCTAAGTCTTAGGAGCCTTTAAGGGACTACTGACCTTTCTTGTGACCCAACGATCACTTTGCCGACCATTCATAGCCCAAGTCTCGTCGGACCAGAGGACTCTCATCCAATGTTCCTTCCGCCAGTGGAGATGTGTTCTGGCAAACTCATATCTCTTCAGTTTGTTGACTGAAGAGATAGGAGGTTTTAATCGTGCAATCCTGCGTGCATATCCCCTCTTTGCCAGTTCACGTCGGATCACATTCTCGCTCACACCAAAGTGCCGAAATATAAAATGTGCAAGTTGGAAAAATGACATCCGACGATTTTCCGATGATAAACAGACGAAAAATTCTATTTCATCGACCTGGGAACTACTTAGAATAGGTGGCCTACCACTGGAGTACTGAGGCTCGGTATTTTCAACGCTCATGGTGTATTGTACCTGTCGCCATGTAATCCCAAGGCGTTGAGAGATTTTGACGTAACTGTGTCCCTCACTGGCCAAGGTTCTAACCTGCACATGTTACTCTCTTAACCTTATCAATTTGTAGATTTCAGACTTACTTGAATACGTTGAGTTTGTGTTAGGCGTTTTGCATAAGTAGGAGATGCTGATGATGGAGAAGGTTGTTGAGGTGAATCCATCTTTGCGGCAATCTAGTACAGTAAATTAAAATCTTCTAAAGTAGTTGACTTAAGGTTCAGATGCACTCACATGAAGTAAAAATTAGATAGATGAATGAAATAAAAGTATGCCGTTGAGCAAAATAATAGTAAATAGCTGACAATGATTTAAACGAAACGACCTCAGGTGTGCGCGAGTGAAGAAAGGTGCAGGCATGAAGGTGGGCGTTGGACTTCATATACAGATGCATATCTCTTATGCCTTAGGCCATAAGATTTTAAAATTTGAAGCTAACAGGGATACTGTGGATCTATCGTGAGGTAACCTGGAATATCACCACTTTATCTCCACTTTATCCCCGCTTTAACCCCTGTACCCTATAAGAAGCGGATCAACGAACAATACCCTATCATGAGAGTAGCTCCGTTTATAATTATTTTTGGCTAATATTATTCTATATTCTTACAAACTTGTTGTTATGATGTGGATCATATTACTATAGCGAGTGTTTGTGTCGAATATAGAATAATATAGAATAACATAGAATATTCTATATCACGTGATAGAAAATTCTAGAGACGAGTAAAAAGACAAGCTAAGTCTATAATTAGGAGTATTCTCTCTTACTTATATAGATAGGTTAGATCACAATTGTTCACAATTACATTCACTTTTCAGTCACTAATGTTATCTTCCAAAGTCTAGCCATAACCTCAAAAGGTACGTACTCTCTGTAAGAATTTAGAATAATATTAGCCGAAAATCATTATAATTAGAGCTACAATAAGAACAACACTCAAGAACACAAACAATACATAAATTATGAATATACACAAATAATACATAAATTATGAATATACACAAACAATACACAAATTATGAATATACATAAACAATACACAAATTATGAATATACACAAACAATACACAAATTATGAATATACACAAATAACACAAATATAGATTATATACATAAATTATACATGCTTATAAATTATACATTAATTTTTTTTTTACATAAAATATACATAAATATACAAATTATACAGCTGAATAGATTGGGTATAAATAAATAAATTATTATTACAAGGGCTAACAAGACTAAGATCGGCAAACGTATGATGCAGATCAATAATATTAAAATTAATAGTACAAGAAGTACTAGCACTAGTCTGTGCATGGGTTCTAAATAAATACAGCACTGACCATCGCAACATCTTTAAGACTTAACTCAGATGTGCACAGACACAACAACCCTTGGATAATAAGATCATCAGTCATAGCAACACCTATGTCAAAGAGTTTCTCTCTTAGCAAAAATATCTTAGAACATTTTAGAGGGATTAGAAACTAAGTTATTTTGGGACTAGCTAATGGCTTCATGTATAAATAGAGGAAGTTTTCCTTCAAGGAAAAAATACAACGGCACAACATATATTCCTCAAAAATAGATCTTACCCAATACACAAATATTCACATCTAAAGTATTTCTTGGTTACATATACACTGCCAAACATAAAAAATTATTCTCACGGTAAAGTGTATACGCTTCCACAAACAATTAAACCTTGAATCTGCTACTTTATTTTTATACTCTCTCCCTTACATGGTCGCTAAATTACAATACTGGTACTAGGGAAGGTACCAGGTGGACTCATGTATAAATAGTGGTTAGGCCTTCTGGCTGAAAGCTCTCCAGCTTTCAGTCTTGTATGTATCCTACACATACAGTCTAGTCAGGATTCAAGAAGTTAGGTTATTCACGTCTACACTTGTCATCTGTCACAAAAGCCCTCGTGACATTATCTGCTATCATCAGTGTCCCAGAGTTCCAGGCATACAGTATTTCAAGAGATTGTTCACCAAGATAAAGCCCAAACTAAGTAACCAAGATCAAGGTATAAGAACTCACGACACTCTGCTCTTCTCCTTTACGCGTCACGTCGGACTCATCACGCGTTATTCGTTTCCAGAATCTTCTAGAATACACATGTTGGTGCCTCGCAAATTAGCAAAGCAAGTTCAAATATCATTGTTTATATCTAGTTATTTGCCATGTACACAGTTCTTTTCTTGCTAGAGATTTATTATAAACTAGTTTTTCGCCGTTACAAATACCCTCTTGCTTTGACACTTTGTTACAGTTATGAGTTAGGAAAGTATCATCATGTGCTTACTTTTGCAATGATGTCACTATGGTAATGCAGGATAGTGTATGAGACGATAATGTATAATAATTGATATGTAAAGAAGGACATTAATATTAATCTAAGATGGCGAGACGCCTACTATTTATACTTCACTATTCTCGCTACACAAACATTTCTATTCAATATTCACGTGACCAGTACAAACTCATGTAATCATGTGGTATAGCATATTTGCATTCTGCACACGTGATTACACAACACACTTTGAACCGTGACGATAAGTCGCTTGATACAGAGATCGGGCCATTTGTTATCAAAAAATATGGCTGCTTAGCTCTGGTTAACCCCTTTTGTCCTGATATAGTCAAGCACTTAATTTTTTGCGCTATAGAAGCGTTTTTCTTAGTCAATTTCTGCAGTTTAGGCTGATGAGAATCCTCGTTTGCATCAAGCAGAGTAGGTAACCGCGTTCAAAAAGTATTCAGGGGAATAGCATACCATAATTTTCAAAATTACACTTAATATACATCTCAGGAGTGATAGTACCGGTAGTAATTGATTTGGTTAGCGACAGCTAAAGAATGACCTACCAGATAAGAAAGTGAAAAGTTAAATGAAGTATGGAAACTGTCAGAGATTGATATGAAATAGTGGAGTTAGAATAGTTTCTTCTTGATTTCTTATCTATGTGAAGGACTATTTGTTACATGCACAGGACTAGAGAGATCCTATGATACACCGAAAGATTCTAGATGTTTCTCTGTGCGGTGTGAGAGTTCTCCAGTCATCTACAGTAAAACTTCTCTAACACGATAGTGGGTCCCGGCATAAGTGTTGAAAATATTCATTGAAATTCATCCATTTATATTTGCAATACTTACCCCTGCAAGAAAAATGACATCTAAGGGTAAGTGTTGCAAATATAAAAGTCCAAGCTACAATGAATATTTTCAACACTTATGCCGGGACCCATTATCGTGTTAGAGAAGTATTACTGTAGATTAATACTAGAACATACTAGAATATGCTATCTGTAGATCATACTTAAATGTAATGATGCTTGGTGCATTATACAGTAGAACCCCTCTTAGCTAATAGTGGGTCCCGGTATAAATGTTGAAAAGATTCATTGTAGCCTGTACTTTTATATTTGCAACATTTACTCTTACAGGTCATTTTGCGTGTAGAGGTAAGTATTGCAAATATAAACGCTAAAATTTCTATGAATCTCTTCAGTAATTATACCGGGACCCACTATTAGCTAAGAGGGGTTCTACTGTATAATCATGAATTTTGTGAGAAGATTAGATAGGAACATGTAGGAGAAAGATATTTTCTACATTTTTTTAATTAATCAAGACTTTGATCTTATACTCTATCAGTAATTCAGTGCCGCGAATGTATATCGCAAAAGCATGTAAGTTTCCAGATGAGTTTGTGGCATACTGGTACTTACTTCCCAACATATCAAGAAATTTGAAAGCAGATATAAATAGGTCAACGTCAAGTCGCCACGAGCTTGAGTTGGCACATTGCCACTGATAGTATATTTGATGTCGGGCAAAATTTTCTACTTCTGGAATTCCAGACACCCTGAGGTCTCGATGAATTGTTTAGCCTCTGGTGATAACTCGATACTGACATATGGTGTGTAGTAGCTGTGATGCAAATTAATAACTAGCCGGCGTTTGACGAGATTCGGTTTAGCTACTAATGTGCCATCACAAGGAAATCTCGACATCATAGAACGGTCGCGTTTACCTTCTTTCTGTGATCGGTGGACATGACGATTGTCTTGAGAACAGCAATAGTAATAGTAGTTTTTTTCAGCGTTTCTATGAATCCTCTTTTGCCGGAATCTATGCCCGCCAGCCTCCCTTATGAGTCCAACTAGGCAGCTAACGACTTTATCCGTTGGTCGCACATCGTTAACATTGTCACTATTAGATCCGGTTGGCAGCCCAAAATTAAACGGCAACTGATCAAGATCAAACTCGCATTCAATATTTAAAAAATTCGGTTATCCCTGTATATATTTGTTAGACCGAGGCTCACAGCGTGAGAGATAAGGGCAATATTGTACGAGATGACTCCAAGCCTTGATTTCGTATATGAAGCTATCTCATTCTTCTAGATGGGATAGAGCACGTTTCTTCGAATGCTTCGCGCAGGTCTTCAACCATTTGCCTTGCTTGTTCATCGAGAAGTCGCTTATAGGACGATAGCTCTTGCAGCTTGGGCAGTATTCTTTTGAAGATTCCATGCCAGGCCAGAAAAAAATTTCAAGTGAAAGGCCAAGATAATGATAAATTCGTAAATGCGTTTGTATTTTTGTTAACAACCCGCGCCGGCATGATGAAATCAAAAACGCGATAACTATGCATAAATAAATAGCGCATTTTATTCAATACATATGAAAGGAAAAAAACAAATAATTAGGTTGCATTAGTCACACGTTCATGGAAAAATTGGGGCGCGAGAAAATGAGTTGAGCGAGACTCCTAGTCTGACACGTAGTTCCTACAGCGCACAGGTCAGTTATACGTAGCTCTGTGACCCCATCCAGACACGGTATCCTCCTCGAGACTATCTCAGTTTCATATTGACACCGAGCGGGTGGTATTCCGGACTCAGATAATTGGGTGTGAAGCGAGGGTCCATGAGGGTAGATGGCAGGATTATATAGACGCGAAGGTTCGGAGAGCGAGGGGGTACCGCCGTTGAGACTTTTGTAGAGTATTTTTCTAGGAGTCCTTTTTAATACTCTCGATAGCTAGAAGAATCTATTAACTTGTTTACCTATTTGTCAGATCAAACATCTGCGCGTTTCGGTTCTATGGCAAAACGTAGAAGTCGCGGAAGAAACTCCAAAAATTTATGGGTTCTGGGGGATGACAAGTTATGGTTCTTTTTTTTTACCAGGGTTGACTAATAAAGCTATGGATTATGACAGACTTTGGGTTATGACAGACTCTACTGTAACTGCGCGGGCACATATTCTAGTGGCGTGAAATCTGTAGCACTTTTCGCGGATTGGGAACTGTTCTCGTTTGCGGATCCTCTGTACAGTAATAGCCTTTCCAAATACACGAAGCCTAGATGTGGAATTTGCTGGCTTTGGTTTCAGGGACGTGTGTCCTGACGTATCCGATTGTTTCGAAATCATGACGAGAGCGACATGTCCAATTCATGTAGCGGACTGGGACTTTTTCCCGTATTGGGGCAAGTTCGTCCAAAAAAAGACCATCATTAGGATTTTGGAGGCCGTAATCACATTTGACTTTCATGTCTACACGCTCGATTACAAATGTAGTCCAGGATTCTTGGCGTTCTACCGCAGCGTTTCGAATTACTTTTCATTCGCTCTCTTGGCTTGCGGTATAGATACGGCTTTTGCTACTTAGGTTTCTAGTATAGGTACACCAGATGGCACCGCGTAGACGTCAGAAACTAGTGAACCGTCAGGAACTGTAGCGTTGGTAAGTGGATATCGTGACTTTACAATGCCCGTGTTACTGGGAATGTTGTGGGAGATAGAAGAGGGGAGAATAGAGGTAGTAGTAAGGCGAAGTAAGAAGAAATGAATGTGGATTAGGTAAGTGGTACCTAAGGTGGTGGATTTCTGAGGTAGTGAAAAGATGACAGAAAAGACAAAGCGTAAAGAGAAAAGAAGGGAAGGCTAGACTTCCTTGTGTACAGTAGAATCCAAATTCCTAGAACCATATTCCCGAAAATTTGCCATAAATTATCCATGCCAAGCAGGTTAATGACAACGCAACGAAATTAAAATATCTAAATAAATCTTGTTGCAAAGATTACTCTTAATGCGTTGGTCCTAAAATAGACCGGCATAACAGATCTTCAGGGTTCAGCAAGGAGATTCAATTTGAAAGCACTTGGGCCTGCCGAGTTCTGGAAGGAACCAATTTTCGTATCTTCTGGCGGAGTTCAAATGGATCAGACTTGCGGGCCTGATATTCTGGAGTTAGCCAGATCATCACACGCCGGTCTTCTCTGCTCTGCCCCCGCGGCGAAGTTTCTTTTGTCACTTACTTCTCTAGAGAGAAGACTTTCTGCTTGGGGTTTTCGCATGCAACTTTATCCACCCACAACATCATCGTTGCTTTGAGCCGAGGCTGAGGAAAGTTCGGCGCGGCAATTTACACACGCTGGCCGCGCATTGCACGGGATGGAACGTCTTCCGAGAGGGCAAGAAAGTCAGACCCTATTCCTGGGTGTTTCTTTCCAAGATTTTCTAAATAGTCGTTTGTCAAGTCTAGAAGTCCCTTAATATCATTCATAAGTAACGCTGAATAATGTTATCTACTGATCATAGTTTCGTTTTCAGTGGAAGACGGAGAGTGATGCCTTTCATTAAGTAGACTGTCTGTTGAATCGCTGGGTGTGTCATCTATGGGGTCGTCCATTGTCCCATCAGCTGCAGCCGAGTACTGTGTCACACTAAGTACTCTCCATTACCTTGGCCTTACAGCTAGCCTTAGCTGGTTTAGTTATCGGGTAGTTTGTTGAGCTGCTAGTGTAGTTTCTACTCGACGTTGGTTTCGGGTTTAAGACGCGATTCCCGGCGTCTGGTGGGTCGGAGGGGAGGCGCGCGCTTGGTAAACAAAGGCGTCACCATATTCTTGCCAGATGAAGTAGCGAGATTAAGAGTTAGCTTCGGAATCGATTGGAGCTGTAGGAAGTAACTTGCATGAATGCTGTGAAGTGTATGCTAGGAGTAGTCAGGGAATTAGGTAGTTTAGAGTCTTTAGGGGTCGGCAACCCGTATCACGCCTCTCTGGTGCTGGGCTTTAGCTTGATACGTTATTAATTCAATCAATCCATCAATCAGAGTTAAGCTTAACGGAGACTCTCAAGGACATCTGTATTCAGAAGCTCTTTTTTCGTAAGCGTTTCTGATACTGATAGCTCCAAATTTACTTGGAAGAGGCTATCAAGGATTAATTTCAACATCTATGTCTTCAGCTATAAATTAAAAGTTGTGGCGTGTTTTGTCAACAAAAAAGATGGTAGTTGAGAAGATTGTAATTTGGGTTGAAGACATGGTACTCCGAGTTCGTAAAAAGTTTAGTTATGACATTGAGACAGCACGACTAGATTCCCATCCCTGGCTAGAATCATTGCAATCTTTTACTTAGGATATTCTTGTTGGCTTTCTTCAGGATTAAATATTGAGCCTCAGCCTCAAGATTATTACAGGGTGTAAGGAGTTGAACTCGAAATAAATGACTTCAAGTATATTTTGGAAGAGGAATAGTTGTGTATTATATATTCAGTGGAGACTGAGAACGACTAGTATACCATCAACCGAAACAATGTTACCTTTCATCGAAATTTTGCTGAGGTTCGATACTACGTCTAAACAACAAAGACGTGTGAAATGTTTATGACCCCAGGTCTTCGAAGTGTTGAGAATTGATAATACGATAAGGAGAAGTTTGTCGTGCTCAAATCAATCAGATTTCCATGCCGAGGAAAAACCATCTTTCACTAGTTAAAGGTATACCACTTGTCCATAATTCGAGCGTTATTGGCTCGAACCCGACCCACCGTAGGCTCCTAGTCAGCGTTGAGCGATCATTTTCTGGAGCTGATCGATCTAGACAAATAACCACCTTGGAGAGACCGAATACAGTTTCAGCAAGTTCAATTATCGCAATTAGCCTATGATGGTTAGAGATCTGTCTTGAAGATCGGCGTTGTATGAACATACCCCTTTTTTAGATCTTTCTGAAGGACAGAAGCCTCGAAAAAGATAAACAAACTTTTCTCGTTCCCGTGTCCGCCAAAAAAGCCTCGAAACCTACAGCCACTCACGTAATCCCAGATAACAAGATATGCACCGATCGAAGATGTTTTTTTAGTTTGTTGACATAAGTTATACATATTTTTGCCACGAATACCCACACTCATCGCATAGGAGCCATTTTTGGTTAATCTTCCTCCTGCACCAAGGAAAGCAACCTTCATGGTCTCGCAGAAGAGCCTCTCACACTCTTCCTGGATGTTGTGGGTAGATCCACTCCTTTGATACTTGTTCCTGCTGACGTTCGAATCGTACTTGTTGAAATTTGACGAAGGTATGATTTTGTTGGCGGAGGACAAGTTCACAAGGGAGGGATTAACTCTGAGGGATGATAATCCCGGGGTTTGCCCCTTGACTTCAGGGACACCACTGAGCTCCTAGTCGATGTTAGGATTACTGATGAGCTGACAATATTGTTCTATCTTACCGCCGGCGCCGGTAGCGGAGTAATGAAACCCGGTAAGACGAGCTGAGGAATCAACGCAATAAGCGGAGGCGAAGCTAATAAGACTTCCCTGGGAATCAAAATTCTGATGGTTATTCGAGGTGGTTTTCTTAAGAGCCATGATTCTGTTTTTGGGGGAGTTAAATGCTATGATTGAAGAGAATACGATGTTATGAGTGCGTTTGTTGAGATAAACTAATTGAAGCTTAGATTCGGATGATTGTTATCGTAGTAATGCAAGGCCTCTCAAATATATACTGGTAATGCAAAAATTGTCACATGATCAAATGAGAGTTTCTTTTCGTGATTCTGGCGCTGGCAGGTACAAAAGTGTATAATGCATCGGCCCTAAAGATTACTAGTAGCTAAAGTTTGCAGGGTATCAGGGGCAATTAGCTTTACTTGCGTGTAGTATTGCAGCACTTAATATTGTTACGAATTAGATAAAATTAGCGCTGTTTAGTAACGATTTTTAAGTCTGCAATACTACAGGCAAGTAAAACTAATTGCCCCTGATAGCCTGTTCTTTCATCGTTAATGCATTGCCATTCGTCATAATATAGTACACACTCCCTATAACAATGTGTGGCAAGACTTAAGTAAGGGCTCTCATTGGCCCTTACTGTTAAATCCTCCAATAGGGAGCCTTATTTAAGTCTTGTCCCACATTGTTATGTCGAGGGTGTACTGTAACATACAAAATTAATACTAGCTAATAACAATCTTTAAAGCTAAAATATTGCACAACTGGAACATACAGTCGTCCCTCTCTAACTCGATAGTGGGTCCCGGTATAAGTGTTGAAAATATTCATTGAAATTCAAACATTTACATTTGCAGTGCTTACCCTTGCACCCAAAATATCAAGCAAGGATAAGTATTGAAAATGTATACGGTTGAATTTCAATGAATATTTTCAACACTTATACCGGGACCCACTATCGAGTTAGAGAGGGACAACTGTATATCCCTTTGCCCAAGACCCACTCTTACCCATTTTTAACCTTCTTTTCACATATTTATTACGTAATGAAATGTAGTAAGTGGGTTAAAAGTAGCGAGAGCAGGTTTTGGATTAGAGGCAAATAGAACACTAAAAGTATTGTAGTGCAGGGGCTAGCAATGTCCAAAATTGACATTAATTTTGCATGTCGCACAGTGATATCCATGGAAATAGCATACTCTGATACTACGGTATTAATCGTGTATAGGCGCTAAAATTCGACTTTTACAGGGTATATAGGCTTTTACTAACTTGAATTAGCATGACGATAAGTAGATCTCCCCACCTAAACTTTAAATTTGTATGGCAAAAATTTCACAACGAAATATTCGTTGGTTTTGCTTTTTTGGTCCATTATAGCCCTCTATTCACTTTTTAATTCATTAATACATTTCATAAATAAATTATACTTCTATCTAGCTAATAATTTACATATCCGCCTTCAGCTTCGTAAACGGCTCTGATTCTTCGGGGCATCGAATCTATCAGTTTCTCCAAGTCATCCCCATTAAACCCCAGATCCCACGCCTCGTTCACTATTTGACGAAGATGCCCTTGACTCCGCTGCCCCCCTTGATCCAACGCTGGATAAAGACGCTCCATGTACGCTTTCATATAACTCCACAAAGTTTCTATCGGATTTAAATCAGGAGAATATGGCGGCCACTCCATTAGAGAAATATTCCTCCTTTCAAACTCACGCATAGTTTGCCTCGACTTGTGAGGAAGGGGCCGTTGTCCTGCATCACATCTAGTCCTGGTTCCCGAAAGACCGCACTCTCTATGAGAGGCACTATCCTCTCGCAGTAACTGGCCGCAGTGATATGGCCCCACTCCTTCTCTCAAATCAGGCAAGGCCCCTTCTGTCGTCCAAAGAAAGATCCCCAGAACATCCACCCAACTCTCCTCCGCGTCTTGGCTAGGACACAGGTATCTTCGTACTCTTCCCCAATCTTTGACTTAAACTTAGCTCAAGGGAACTCTAAGTCTTAGGAGCCTTTAAGGGACTACTGACCTTTCTTGTGACCCAACGATCACTTTGCCGACCATTCATAGCCCAAGTCTCGTCGGACCAGAGGACTCTCATCCAATGTTCCTTCCGCCAGTGGAGATGTGTTCTGGCAAACTCATATCTCTTCAGTTTGTTGACTGAAGAGATAGGAGGTTTTAATCGTGCAATCCTGCGTGCATATCCCCTCTTTGCCAGTTCACGTCGGATCACATTCTCGCTCACACCAAAGTGCCGAAATATAAAATGTGCAAGTTGGAAAAATGACATCCGACGATTTTCCGATGATAAACAGACGAAAAATTCTATTTCATCGACCTGGGAACTACTTAGAATAGGTGGCCTACCACTGGAGTACTGAGGCTCGGTATTTTCAACGCTCATGGTGTATTGTACCTGTCGCCATGTAATCCCAAGGCGTTGAGAGATTTTGACGTAACTGTGTCCCTCACTGGCCAAGGTTCTAACCTGCACATGTTACTCTCTTAACCTTATCAATTTGTAGATTTCAGACTTACTTGAATACGTTGAGTTTGTGTTAGGCGTTTTGCATAAGTAGGAGATGCTGATGATGGAGAAGGTTGTTGAGGTGAATCCATCTTTGCGGCAATCTAGTACAGTAAATTAAAATCTTCTAAAGTAGTTGACTTAAGGTTCAGATGCACTCACATGAAGTAAAAATTAGATAGATGAATGAAATAAAAGTATGCCGTTGAGCAAAATAATAGTAAATAGCTGACAATGATTTAAACGAAACGACCTCAGGTGTGCGCGAGTGAAGAAAGGTGCAGGCATGAAGGTGGGCGTTGGACTTCATATACAGATGCATATCTCTTATGCCTTAGGCCATAAGATTTTAAAATTTGAAGCTAACAGGGATACTGTGGATCTATCGTGAGGTAACCTGGAATATCACCACTTTATCTCCACTTTATCCCCGCTTTAACCCCTGTACCCTATAAGAAGCGGATCAACGAACAATACCCTATCATGAGAGTACAGTATTAATGTCAACTTAGAGCGTTTCTAGCCCC
The DNA here is from genome assembly GCA_028751805.1 of Podosphaera xanthii. Classification (NCBI taxonomy): domain Eukaryota; kingdom Fungi; phylum Ascomycota; class Leotiomycetes; order Helotiales; family Erysiphaceae; genus Podosphaera; species Podosphaera xanthii. The sequence goes on from JAPWIX010000002.1 coordinate 1,229,254, forward strand.
CGCCGAATAGCAAACTTCTTTTATTGATACATGTGCAGTGTCTCAGCCCTAAAGATTGTTAGTGGCTGATGTTAGTTTTGTATATTAAAATAAGCATCTGCAAGGTTAGATGCACAAAACCAACATCAGCCACTAAGAATTCTTAGGGTTGAGACATGTATATGTACTACAGCGCATTTTCGATATAGTAATGTGACAACGACTACATTCACACAACGCCTTTTAGCAGTTAACCAGCCCCGAGTTCAATTGATTCCGTATTTAATCTGCAGTCTCACTACTTTATCTGGCGAGAGTATGGCGCCGCCTCTGGTCCCCAAGCGTGCGCTTCCCCCTGACCCACCAGACGCCGGGAATCGCGTCTCGAAACCGAAGTCTACGTCGAGTAAGAATTGCAGCAATAGCCTACCAGCTCGCTCGGCAATGAAATCCGCTGAAGCCAACCGTAAGGCCAAGGCAATCGAGAGAGCGCTCAGTGTGTCGAAGCTCTCCCCCGATGCTGGCGAAGCAATGGATGAAACAATGGATGAATTTCAGGACGTCCCATCGAGTGATACCACCGATAGCGTATGCGCCAATATTGATTTCAATACAACGGACAATGACTTATCCTCGAGTGAAAACTGGGACACTACCAGCACTCCACACAACTCTGCGTCTCTTATGGATGCCATCAAGGGGCTTTTGGACCTGACGAATGATTACTTACGAGAACTTGAAAACAAGCATCCTGGTGTTGGTGCTGACTTCCTCGCGCTGCTAGCAGATGGCGCATCCCGAGCCATGCGTGGCCAGCGCGTGTATGCTCCCATGCCGAACCGAAACAAGTCACTTTCTACTGGACATCAAACGAAATCGTGGGCGGAAAGAGCTGCCTGCCAAAACTCGGAACAGAAAGTCTTCTCCTTGAAGAAACCCACAATAAGAGCATCCCCTCCCCAAGGACAAGGTAGTGAGGACCGTCGTATCATGATACGGCTAGGCCCCGATCATGAAGCTAGGAAGGCAGATTCGTACGAACTTCGACAAGCCATACAGAAACTTGTTCCGGACAGTACTTTAGTTTCTGATGTGTGGTCAGTGCCCTCAGGCGTTGCTATACTCGCACCGACCCCAGCGAAAGCTGCTACTATTCTACAGGCAAAAAGCGCAATTGAGAACCGCTTTGGGAATGCTCTTGTTGAACGACAAGAATCCTGGACGACATTTGTAATAGGGCCCATCAAGAAGAAAGTTCGATGTCACGATGGTCAGTCTGACAGACTCTGCGACCCCCTCGAGGGTCTCCTACAAGAGGAACTCGCGACTGTCCGTGAATCAGTTCCCATCAGATACATGAACTGGACCTTACGTTCTCAACAGAGTGAGGAGCCAACTGGCTACATTCGAATCTGCGTTCCGGAATGCAGAGCTAGTAGATTTCCCTCCAGACTCCGCGTCTTTGGTGCAGCAGTATCTGTACAAAGAATTCGTAAGCGACAGGAGGTCTTAACATGCACCAAATGTTATGGGTTTCACGCTTCCAGAACGTGTGCTAGGGCGAACAAATGCGGTGTGTGCGGGGCTGATGCACACGAGGGCCCTTGCACAAAACCTCCCAGGTGCTTAAATTGTAAGGGTCCTCACCCATCCACAGATATCTCCTGCCCCGCCCGTCCACGTCGCAGGAATGGGGTATTGGGCCGTCCGATGGGGATGCAACTTAAGCAGATCCGCGCCGCAGGTGGTAGAGAGTTCGCTAAGTCGTTGAAGCAAAAAGCTGCCACCGCCGACCAGACGCATACATCAAGCTCTGAGCCCGAATCTATCCCTTCATCACAATAAGAATGGTCAGGAGACAAAAACAGCGGAGAGCCGCACCTCTCCGCATTATGCAGGTGAATGTTGGTAGATCTTCTTCAGCACATGATATCGCACTTTCAATAGCAAACGAAAATCAATTAGACATCATACTTATACAGGAGCCCTGGATTTTCCATGATCTCTCCAAGCAGATATCCAAGGCCCACAAAGCATTCGAATCGTTCTCCCCACTTTCGACCTGGCACTCCCGACCCAGGGCATTCACCTATGTCCGAAAGGGAGCCAAACTAAGACCATTTCAGGTTGCTGCGGACTCATCCCGAGACATAGTGCAGATCTTAGTGACTCTCGGAAATAACGCAAAATTACCAATATGGAATATCTACAATGCCCCTACGGGGTCAGAGGGAGCAGGAGAGGGTCTGTCCGTACTTCTCAGTGGCACAGATTCCCCCTACTTTGCAGGTGGTGACTTCAACCTCAGACACCCACTTTGGGATTCAAAAGTCACTGAATCACGATCCTCCTGCACAAAACTCATTGATTGGTATGGTTGCAAAGGCCTCAGACTCCTCAATCCGACCAACACACCCACACATAACCGCGGGGGCACGCTCGACCTGGCCTTCTGTACAGATGAGAGCGCAACATGCGAAATTCAAACAGATCTACACACCACATCCGATCACAAGACCCTGGTTTCGACCTTATGTTGGGACCGACGAACTACTTCTGACTCCAAGTTGCAGTACAAGGCGTTGGATAGTGAGCTTTTTCTAAAACTTTTGGGCAACAACCAAAGTTTTACTGCGATCACGTCCCTGGAGGAACTAGAAACGGAAGCCAATAATGTTATAAATTTGATTCATACTGCACTACATGGTGCCTGTCCTAGGAAAAAAGCGAGAAACTTTGGTACTCCGTGGTGGAATGATGAATGCCGACGGGCGGCTCACGACTACCATAGAGCTCGTCGAGTAGGCCCTGCATCTTTCGAAAAGTTTGAACTCCAGAGGGTCGTTCGTCAGGCAAAGAAAAATTACTGGAAATCACGCATTGAAGACTCAAAGACACTTACTGATGTCTACAAGGTGGTCCGTTGGCATAATGCCGCCCCTAGATATCAGTCCCCACCTCTCCGTAGCGATAGCTTGAGAAATCCGGTATTCGACCCATATGCCAAAGCTCGACTACTACACGAGGCCTTACTATGTAGGCACCTCGAGGCCGAAGATATACCGCCGGATACCCCTACGGTCCCATGCCGTAGCATCCATTGGGTAGCAATTTCTAATCTGGAGGCGTTTAAAGCAACATACCAAGTCACTCAAACAACCCCCGGTGAAGATGAACTAACCACTTCTGTACTGCGTCTAACCTGGCCGGTCTTAGGTGATCGTATCACCAATTTATTTAATCACTGCATCAACCTTGGGACCCATCCACGTGCGTTCAAAACAGCCACGGTGATTATTCTCCCCAAATCCGGGAAAAGAGATCGAACTCTTCCGAAGTCGTATCGACCAATAGCTCTGCTATCTTGTCTAGGAAAAGGCCTTGAGCGACTTGTCGCCCGCCGTGTTTCCTACTTGGCACTTAAACATAAGATTCTTGCCCGCGATCAATGTAGTGCAGTCAGGAAACGTTCAGCCGTTGACCTTACCACTGCACTTCTCTGTGATGTGCGTGAAGCGTGGGGAAAAAATAGGGTGGCTGGCTTGCTCACAGTCGATGTTAAGGGAGCATTTGATGGAGTTCTTCGCAACCGTCTGATATCCAGACTACGCTCCCAAGGCTGGCCCAACAGTCTCATCCAATGGGTCTTCTCTTTTTTATCCGAGCGGCAGGTACGTATCCGCTTGGACCACATTACAACTGAACCGTTATCTATCCTGTGCGGACTCCCACAAGGATCTCCTGTTTCACCGATCTTATTTCTTCTCTATATGGAACCACTTCTAAGACTGTCGCGTGGACGCTTTGGCTACGCCGATGATGCTGCATTCCTCTCATCAGGTAGAACATTAAAAGAATGCCAGACAAAGCTGCAGAAACAGTTGGATCTCTCGCTGGTCTGGGCAAGAGAGAATGGGGTTCTATTTGATATGCAAAAGACTGATCTGATATACTTCCATAAAAAACGGAAATTCGTAGAGCCTCCATTACAGGCAGGAAACATTGAAATCACTGCGAAGGAACTTGTTAAGTGGCTCGGGATTTATTTTGACAGAAAGCTTTCGTTCCGGGAACACATACGACTCGCCTGTCAACGATCCCGAGTAGTAACAGATCATGTGCGTCGAATAAGCAACACCAACCGTGGTGCGTCTCCCGGCCTGCTTTGGCAGGCTGTTCAAGGCTGTGCGTTTGCAACTCTATTGTACGGAGCGGAAACTTGGTACAGTCCCCAAACCTCGCAGTGGGCTCTAAACCAAGTGCAAACCGCCATTAACCGGGCCGCCCGGGCAGTACTCCCAGTCTATAAGACATTTCCTATTCCGGCGCTCCTACGCGAAACAGGTTGGGGGCCAGTGAATGCTTGGCTAGATCGCATTCATGATCGTATAGCCGTAAGAATTGCCGCATCTGACCCTGGGCATCCCCTTCGTCATAGGTGGAACTCTTCCCACTTCGCCTGGATTCGTCGACGCCAGAAGTTAGAGTTATCTACTGACACTTACAAACCACCATGGATGCAATTCGATCGCGAATCTCTGGCACTACAAGTTGGTGCATCAGGACGCCTTAACGGCCTTGAATCTTACGAAAGGTGGGCACGGGAACGTAACCCACTCGACCTGACGGTCTTCTCAGACGGCTCAGTAAACAAGGCTGGCAAAGCAGGAGCTGGGTACTGTGTCTACCGGGGCTCGCAAGAAATTCTCTATGGAAAAGTGCCGCTTGGACATACCGCACAAATCTACGACGCAGAGATTATTGGGGCAGTCGCTGGCCTCCGGGCTGCCTGCTCTCACTTCATGGCCCGCTTCGCGACTAACGTAGCGGTGTGTCTAGATAATGAAGAAGCCGCTATTCGCCTTCACAGCGGTTGGCTCACCCCCTCAAGCTCCCATCAAATTACGGAATTTCAGAATCTCCGTGAAACCTGGGCACGCAGAGAAAGAGCTGCGGCCGCCAACATCGGAAATGTTCAAATAAGGTGGATCCCAGGCCACAAAGGAATTGCTGGGAATACACGTGCGGATACCCTAGCTAGGCAGGCCTGCAACTCGGAGACAACTAGGTCCGAGGCTTCAATCGCAAGTGCATATAGGCTACTAGAAGAAAGATACAATGAAGCCTTAGCCTCATACTGGGACCTGAACGCGCCTAAGCGATACAAGGACCTCCAAATCGGGATGAGCTCGCGTATCCCGGCAGAATTATTCATAATCCCAAGGCGCAGTTTAGGGTCACTTCTCTCTGCTCGCTCTGGACATGGCGATTTTGCAGAGTACCATCGTCGATTCAACCATAGCGAGGCTAATTTGTACTGCTCCTGCGGCCGTGAAAAGTCTCCAGAACACCCATTCTCCTGTCCGCTTTCAAGGCGAGAGGGCAGCCGACCAAAAAATCCGACTGGGCGCTGCTTAGAAGATCACGTAAAATGGACTCTCAGCACGAAGGACGGTGCTCAAGCCTTTCATAATTGGATGCTAGCAGTCAGGCCTTATGAACTATGACCCTTATGATTCTTATAAAATTCGAGATACTTAGTATATTCTTGGGGAAAAAAAAAAAAAAAAGATTAAGTTTTTATTGGTGGTTGGGGGGCGAACATAATGCGGTCGTACATTCTGTAGCCGCGGCCAGATATACTTTGTATTGTGCATCTGCGCACACTTGGCCGGGAATTAAACATTCCCCAGCAGCTCTAGACCCACTTGGGTTGCTTGTGTAGATAATTTCGATGTTATTAGACAACTTGACACGCTTGGTGGCTTACAGCCGCGCAAGCACGCCAATCGTCCCATGGGAGACAAGAGGCCGGGTCAATCCCGCGAGCCTACTTGGCGTTAACCGTTGATAATAATAATAATAATAATAGTTATAGTAATGTGAGGCATGACTTAACCAAGGCTCCCCATTGGAGGATGTAATTGAATTGGCCAATGGGAGCTCTTGTATAAGTCCCGCCCCAATTCTTATAACGACAGTATAATATACAGGGTATTAGTAGAAAAAAGTCCAACTTGCGTGTAGTGTTGTAGCTCTAAAGATTGTTACAAGTGGGCGTTCATTCTTTAGATTGAGCTGATAGTTAGGAGGGCAATTTGAATTCTACGGGTAATTACTGAGCTAAATGGCTACCCGTCATGGGTCAATGTATCAATGATCTTAGGTTCGAGGTAAAAGGGGATAGGAGCACTGTAAAAGGTGTGGCCTGGGTCAGAGAGGAGCCCTAGTGTTATAATAGTCTTGGACTCTACATAGCACGAATAAACAAAACTACTTAGGAGGGCAATGAAATATAAAATTAACGCTAATTAGCAAAAATCTATAGGACTGCAACACTACGTGCAAGTTGGACTCTTTTTCCCTGATACCCTATGTTACTACAGTACAATCTCGCTATAACAACGTGGGGCAAAACTTAACCAAGGCTCCCGATTGGAGGATTCAATTGAATTGGCCAATCGGGAGCCTTAGTTAAGTTTTGCCCCACATTGTTATACAGTTCAACCTCATCTATAGCGATATGGGTCCCGGTATAAGTGTTGAAAATATTCATAGAAATTCAACAATTTACATTTGCAGTACTTACCCTTGCACCCAAAATATCAAGCAAGGGTAAGTATTGAAAATGTATATGGTTGAATTTCAATGAATATTTTCAACACTTATACCGGGACCCACTATCGCTATAAATGAGGTTGGACTGTAGCGAGATTGTACTGTACCGCAGAGCAAAGGTACAGGCTGTGGCCCTGCTCGGTTGCTATCGGAGTTTATTCGGTTCGGTTAAACCTACATCTTGAGTCAAGCACTCACGTGCGCTACTTGATAAGGAAAGGTCAAGTAAACGCGTTGGAGAAGCTGCTTGTGTAAAATTATACTAGTGACGCTAGTACTTATTAACTAACTGTATATAAATTAGAGAACAGACATTATATTGATTTGGCCTATCCGATGTCAATTATGTTGAATTTACCGTCGAGGATCACAAAGAAAATGATAATGGAATTTTGATTGAATTGTTCTAATGTCCTATTTCTTCTCCCTCTCTCTCTAAGATTACTTCCTACTACTAACCTACATATTTTCCATGAAAAATGGCTCTCTTACGATACAATGTTCCGACAGATATTTACCAGAAATACTCAGGTGTGGCCTGGGTCAGAGAGGAGCCCTAGTGTTATAATAGTCTCGGACTCTACATAGCACGAATAAACAAAACTACTCACTCACTCACTCACCAGAAATACTCTACCCCCAGGATGAGTTTTCAGCATGCACTAAAACCTCGCTTATGAATATTATCCCCACTAGTCTTATATGATCCCTACTAGTCTTTACACCAAAAGAAACTGAAAATATTGGCCTTAGTGATCAGGCTTTTTACTGTACTGCTGCTTTGACCTATTTCTCCCTCACCTACGCACTTCAATAGACATCGTTGCTGTTACTGTCTACAGAATCATTATCATCATCATCAGCATTTTCATCTAAGAGAATCAATAAATCGTTACTCTCAACATTTAGCATATTTCATAGGCCTATTATTCTTTAAATGATGAGCCAGGTACAACCAGCAGCTCACACAAAGAACGCTAAACGATTAAATAGGGATCAGCATCTCCAGGTAAGCCCAATTTTCATGGTAAATAAATATCTGAGGTAACACGTCTAGATCAAAACTCTTCACGATTCGGCAAGGAATCAGATAAATATTGCAAAACAACTCGGCATGTCTCGAAACCAGGTCAGATACACCCTTTGTACTCCGTACATTGAACCCGAGATAGCTGCAGGTCGGCCCCGAACATTGTCCTCTTCTGACGTTGTCCGGATTGAGGCTTTCATAACATCATCCTCTGAAGGTCGTCGAATGTCATGGTTTGAACTTGCCCTTGGCCCTTTTCGGGATTTTGGAGTGAGCGAAAGGGTTATTCAAAATGATCTAAAAAAGGGGGTTGCGAACGTCATCTAGCGCTGAAAAAGCTTCCCCTTTCTGAAGAGGTTAAAAGGAAGCGTCGGGAGTGGGCCGAAGCCCACAAGGACTGGACTGTTGAAGATTGGATGGCGAGTCTTTGGACTGATGAGACCTGGGCCATTGACGGCCAACATAAGAGAGAATTGGTAACGCGAAAGGTTGGTATCTTTGTACCTCAACTAATAAAAAATACCGATCTAACCCTCAGTCCAAGATAGTTGAAGAAGTCAACGCCACCTGCGTAGTGGAAAAGGTGAGAAAGAGTCTTGGCTGGATACTTTGGGGAAGTTTCACAGGGATAGAGGAAGGTCTTTGCCTTTTCTGGGAGAAGGAATGGTGGTCTATTACCTCAGAATCATACTCTCAGAGAATTGTATCGCTGATTGATGGAATGGTGAGCATGAGACCATGGGTTTCTGTGATGCAGGATAATGCTCCTTCACACAGTGCAGCGGGAACAATCGAAGAGTTCCGGGAGAGGTTCATTACTCCTATCGACTGGCCTCCGTATTCTCCCGACCTGAATCTAATTGAGCACGTATGGGATAGTGTGAAAGATTACACACAATACCATTACCCGAGATTGGAAAGGGGAAGGCAGCGATTCTACGATGAACTTCGAGGAATAGTGAAAGAAGCATGGAATGACGCGACTAAGCCGGATAAGCTTGAGAAGCTTATCAGAAGCATGCCCACGAGATGTGAGGCAGTCATACTTGCTCAAGGCGGGCCTGTAAAATATTAAATCTGCTATTCAAAGTAAATTTGGACGTACTTGTTTATCTGAAATCGATTAAATTCAATAAATGTTACCAATTTGAGTTAAGCTTGTGAACTAGTGCCAGTGGTGAAAACCTCTGTCGGGCAAAAACACCATACAAATAATCCCTGTCAAAATGTTTGAAAACCTTATCTCAGAAAAGATGCTACCTAACTAGGCTTAAAGGATCCGATTTCGCCGCATAAATTGGATCCACCGGTGAAAACTTACCCGGGGGGTAGAGTAGAAATACCAAATTAAGTTGAAAATAACTTTGTAACAGCAAATAGCTTGGCATCTAATCTTACAGTTCTCTGGCATTGTAAGAGATAAAGATAGTTCGAAACTATACAAAGAAAATCATGACAGAAAACTTTGACTCAGAAGTTAAGTTTAAACATTGCTGAGGACTGTCTAACTCCAACACTGATTATCGTAGAGCTCGTGTCTATTCCGCATACAGAATATAAATCCTCATTTGACATACGTTTGCGAATAGTGACCGTGATCTATTCTTTCACAGAGTCTGGGTAGTTTGGATACATGCACCATTTAAGACTCGAGAACGCTAACTCGAATCTGGCAAGACCCTCACACCCCAATCCCTCGCGGTGATACTAAAGTCTCAGAATGATGAAAGCTTACTCAAATAAAATTGAGTTTTTCTCGCCTCTCTCTGCAATGAATATTTAGAGGAGTTACATGCCGTAAGGGTTAGCTTTGTAGTGGTATTTGGAAATAAAATCTGGGTGTGAAAATAATCACCATAAAAATGAGTCATTCTACGAACAATACGTACCTTCCGAAAATATCTGGGTGAGCCCTCAGAACGTCAAATTAATTGGGTGAAAAAGATGCAAGATAAATCGAAGTCAATTTCTATTCAGTAGATTAATTTTATATCATCATTCAAGAGCTGCTGAAGCCGCCCAGCGTACCAAGAACTTTTAAAAAACATAGTTCTATCAACATTAGAATTCTCAATGCCACTTATCCTTTATTCTCATATCCCAATATTCTTAGGTAGGATTGCGATGGGGAAAAATACTGGTGAGGGAAGTGGCAACATTAGCGCTTCGCAAAGTAAGGAAAGGCAAGCACAAACCATCGAGGCGGGCATCATGATGATAATGAGGCCGAACTCCAGCAAAGTCGGGAGTTTCTTATCAAGCTGAGGGGTGATCTAGTCAAGCTAGGTGGGAAAGATGTTGGAGTTACGGTTTAGGAGGTCAGTGGTATCACGGAAGCTTTGAAATCTATGACAGCTGGGCAGCTGGAAAGCCCTGTAGCCTACGCTGGTAAGCGCAGGCGCTAAAGTGGGGGCGTAAACTGGGACCTATGAAACTGAGGAATATGAAACTAGGGTAGTGGTGGCGCTATCAGGTTTCATCCTTGGGGACTCAACTCGCGGCATTGAAACAGACTACGTGGTATCAGATGGTGATCGTGATGAGCTGTATCAAAACTTTACAAGCAACATAGAGTGGGCCAAATGTATAATAGTAGCTATTGTTCTTCGATGAGATTTTCCTTTTACATAGTTAATTATAAATTACTCTGCATTACTTAACAGCCTAAGCAGTTAGTAGTGAACCGTCACAAAATCGCACCGTTCAAAACGGCAAAAAACTTCTTGGAAGACCAAACCAATGGAGGAGAGACTACTGGTTTTGGAAGAGATAGTGAATAAGGGCCTGTAAGCGGTCAGTCGCTAAATTATTACTGCATATACAATGCCAGGAAGCGGGCTTTATTACGCTGCGGTTGCGGCGCCACCAGAGACCAAGTCTGCAGTTCAGATAAGAGTTGACAAAGCAGAAGAATTGCAGCCAGATCAGCTGCTATCTGTCGCGCAAATAGGATCATAGGGGCGTATACTATCCGGCTAATGAAAAGCCAAGACACTGAAGTCTTCGTTCAAATAGCCTCTCGGCGTGATGCAGTCCTTTATATACCGCACCCCGCTGGATTTAAGGTATTAAATCAAGACTTCCCAGTTGAGATTTCCGGAGTCCCACTCTCTACCAATACATCGGGTGTTAAACAAGCAGATAATAGTGGTCCAGTTCAATCAATAATCGAGGCATCAAAAGTTCGGATCCCTGGACTAAAGATCAGCTGAATCCGGTGGTTTCATGATAGGAAAAGGTGTACAAGGGCCAAACAGATCGCCACAAACGGAGAACTATGGTGATGAGCCTCTCATTAGGAGTCTTATAAAGAGAGGCCGAAATAAAGGGTCTTGTGATTAATACAATCCTCTAAATAGCCCAGCTTTCGTTTCCACGATGTAAGTCAAACAGTTTTTTAAATGTACCCAATAGAGCCACGCCTAGGAATTATGTGGGAAGACTGCGAGGCGTGGCGAGTTTTCTGGATGCCATTAAACCTGTGACTGTCCAAAAGAGAGAACCTCTTGCTGTAACTGCTGTGAATTCCATAATTTGAGGCAGAAAAACGTATGTCAAACTTTCCAGTTATCAAAAAAATGTACTGAGAGCGAGAGAGGAGCTCTTATTCAGAACTGTGGAAATCTAGAGGATGGGAAATATTTCTCATGTCATAGAGGTACCAACAAGCCTAGACGAGAACCATAGCTTCACTACAGTTGTTGATAAAAAGAGGAAAATCATAACAGCTTCTGAAGCGGGTATTAAGCTTAGAAGAGACTTAGAGCGCTGAAGAAAGGAAATCTCTTCGACTGCGACAATGACCGCAGCTCCGATTAATTTTGGATAAGCGGACCTTTTTGCAATAATCGGAGACCCATCTTGGCCAGGACTTAGTGCTAACTGACGCTTCTACGTCACCTCAATTTTTAAATCTGTCTCTGTTGTGCAACTCAACTGCGACACAAGCAATAATGGTATACTAAAACCGTTCATGGATCGGCAAAAACCGTATAAATATTCCTGGTGGCTCTTCAAGAGCCAAGTATAGACAAAAACTCTTAAAATATCTTGCCCGAATGGATATACTCTGCAAATGCAACTCGCATTCGAAACAAAGGTCGCTTTCATAGTCAGTGAGCAAATTAACCTCACGCACTGGCCATACTGTTGGCCATCTGTATTTGTTGTAGGGGTTAAAATAAGTCTCGAAGAATTCTCAACTAGATTAGTCAACATTTATAGCTAAGCTATTAGCGTCTCTAAGCTCATTGGATCGAATGAAATAGTAGAGATAGACGGGTTAAGCTGCATGGCTCTGGGCAATTTTAATTGTCACCATCCTTTTTGGGATGGGGCCTCAGGGCTTCGAGATACTAATGTCCAACTCCTACTCAATGTTGCTAGCAGCCAGAACTTACAGCTAGCTACATCAATGGGGTTTCCTGCTTTTAAAAGATTTGGATCAATCACCATGCTACAAGAAACTGTTATTGATTTCATGTTCGTTACCAAAGATCTTTCAAAAAGTATTATATAATGTCATCAAATAAGCGATTGATGCATCAGACGTCATAATATCCCAATTGAGATTAACCTAGAGCCTATCAACCACTCCAAAATAACAATAAGCGGTTCTTACACAGCAAAGCTGATTTTAAGAAAATGCAGACTTTACCCCGAGAAGGAATGGGGCATAGATTATCGGAGTGTATGGTAGCTCTTAAATCCGGAATATCTAGAGCTCTTCATCAGCATTGAATGACGGCGCGTCCTAGCCAGAATACAAAAGCCACTTGATCTGCTAGAGCATAAGAACTTCCTGTGGGTGCCAGATGAGCGAGAAAACATGCCAAAGTCCCTACCGAAGACGATTATATAATTCGTGAGAAGATCCTGTACCAGTGTCTCCAACATAAAGTGCAGAAACTGAGCCGAGACAGTCAGGAAAATTATGTTGCTGGAGAGCCTTCCAGCCGGGGTCTATAGAAATTATCGAGATAGGAAAAGAAGAGCTCTGGCATACAGTTGGGAACACCTCAGCTACTAGCAATGAGGAGAAACGAGGCCGGAATATCCACAAGGGATAACCGAGGAGAAGCAGCAACTCTACAAGAAAAATTCTTTCCAGGTGTAGTGAAGGTAGACCTAAGTGATACTTTAATAGAGCAGCCGCCTAAACGCTCGATGTTGAACAGCTTAGAAGTCACACCAGAGGAAATTGAAAAGATTCTAGAGCACTCTCCGAGCGGACAGGCTCTAGGGCCTGACGAAATATACAAAATGTTAAGACATTTGTTGGAAATATGCCATATAGGATTAATAATCTCTTCACATTGTCGGTCTACACGTGATCCAAGTGTTATACTCAGTTTCTCCCTGTAGCTCGTTAGGATTGATACGCTCTGCAACTCCATGACTGAGGAACTCATTATTTCTCAATAACATTATGGATTGTGGCCTTAGTAAATGATACGGATTGACCTTTGCAGGAAAATTTAGGATCAATGGCATGTAAGGTAGCAATTGCTACCGTTCCTACAAATTTTCCAGTTGAGATTTGGCACAAGGGTTATTTGATCGCCATTACTCCTACATAGCCGCAAACTAAAGTAACGCCGTATGACTGGCAGTTAGTATAGGAGATTAATCAGGAACTGCTGGAGTACATAGTGGGATGCATCTGGTTAGAGACAGTACTCCAACTTTGCGATTTGTATTCTCCTGGATATTTACAACCACTTATCTGATACATGATTTATCTGGTGTCGGTCTTATCCACACATCACATTCTTCACCTTGAGTTTCATCTATTTCTTCTATTCTTACCCTTATTCTTACAATTACCACCTCGTGTGACGGTCAGTCGCTCAAATTCCCTCGGAGACGGCCATTTTACCTCTCGCGTTACACAGCGAGATTCTCCGGGCCCTTTACCAGATTGGGATAATAAACTAAGAAACGCAATAAGCACAATTCTAAGCAATGGTAGAAAGCCTCCATAATTCAAGGAATCTCTTACAATCATCTTGCGAAAGGAGTGCTGACTTGATGACTCAATCCCTCCAGCTACCGGCTGATTGCCCTCGCAAATTCTTAGCTAAGCTAGTGGAGAAAGTAGTCGCATATTGAATGAAATCAGCAGCAGGTGAGTATGGATGGCCCCCCCGGTACAGATGGATACCTCGAAAAATCGATATCTAGTTTCGGCGCTAGCGATTCTGACCCCCATCAAATAAACAGCATAAGATACAAGTTGTGGCTATATCGTATCATTGCTTGTTATAGATACAAAAGGGCCATTGACAATGTGTCCAAGGAGCGGCTTGTTTGGATTCTGCGACGCGAAGGATTTCCGGCGTGGTTAGTGATAGACGTCGAAAGTTTTGTCTCCCAAAGCCGTACCAAAATCATATTTACGGGATTTAAAAGTGACTAGTTCCAGACAGAAGTGGGCATTCCCCAAGATTCTTACTTCTCACTTATTATTTTCCTGTTTAACATCTCTGAGCTACCCAGCTCTCCACACCAACCTGAAAAGGGCTAATGGCATTTGTGTTTGTTGGCGACCTCATCTTGCTAGGTTTGTGTGAGACTGTCAATCACTGAAAATGGCCCACAGTCACTGCCTCGCATGGGCTAAATGATACGAAGCATTATTTGCACCCAAAAAGTACTGGTTGATTTATTCTGCGCGGAATAAATGGATTAATGTCGAATTTCCAGAGTAAATAAATTTAGGAGCTCAAATTAGTCCAGACTCAGAAATTAAATTTATTGAAATCTTGCTGGATAGTCGTCTCAGGTAGCAACTGCAGCTTAAAAAGGTGAAGTGGCCTCTAAAACGCTTTCTAGAATCGCCTCATCTACCTGGAGCCTGTCTCTATAGAATTTAAGGCTTATTTACTCGACCGTGGCGCGTCCTACATTTGTATATAGATCCGAAGTATGGGGCATACGAAGTGGTGTCACACCATTTGCAACGACTTTTCTGAAAAAGCTTGACAAGTTTAAAATAAATACCCGAGGGGGGCCAATTGAGAGTATAAGCACACAACTAAAGTAGTCCTTGAGATAGAGGCAAAATTCCTTCTCTAGACTTTTGTATTTAGACGCCTCCGTTAGCTACGGAGTCACCACTAAGCCAAAACCAATTGCGAAAGGAATCATGGATCATATTGCCTCTATGACTGCATTAATCAACAATGCAGACGACAAGCTTTTCGTTTGAGGAGAAAGATCATCCTCGAGAATAAGCGGTGCAAGGTAGCTCTAATGTTAGAGGAGGCAAAATAAACACCCAAAAATCAATTCAGATAGCATCTACTAGTGATTCCAGTAAATCTTAACGAGGCACGAAGTATGATGACAGCGATTAGAAAATGGATGGAATCTTCCTACAAATAGAGATGGCTTTTTTTTTTTTTTTTAAATCATTTTTGCGTATACAGCCTGAGGCTATGACGCGAATGATTACGGAAGATATGTATGTGACGCAGAATAACTCTGTTTGACGTTCGGAACACTCATACTCAGATTTCATTTGCAGATACCACTACGAGAATAACGCCTTACGACATGTACCCTCTTCCGTGAATACCTTTAGAAGTGGTGTGAGGGTCTTGCTGGATTCGAACCAGCTTTCTCCTGTCTCAAGTGGGGCATGTGTCCAAGCTACCCAGACTCTACTTGGAAGAACGGCCCGGATAGTGTACCACTGCACCATCCGACCCATATAGGTGGCTTTCCACCCGTGGTAAAAGTACAGCTGCATCATGAAGAACACCTGGGCAAATTCGAACATTTAAACTCAACGGAGGGTTTAAAAGCATGAAGCTACCAGATCTATGTTGCTCTGATCGGAGGTAATAGTCTTGAGTGCATGACTTGCTCCTCTCGGCGTCCCCGGCATAACTTCACAATGTACGTGTATAAAACAAGCCTAGACAGTCAAGCATGTTTTACTTTTATGCTCAGAAAATATCAATATTCGATCTAAAATATATATTTAGATACCGGGACAACTGCTTTTGGTTGATTTGTGGCGGTGGATAACTGTAAATCCAGTTAATATTGGCTAAGTATGTTTTAGTTATTCTGATCCAGACCAGCGATCAGAATCAGATAATCTTTGGTCATTAGATAGTACTTGACTTAGACCTAGGATAGGGAACTGAGGATATAAATCACTCTGACATGTACCTCTTTCGCTATCAACAATTGAATCCCACATCTGATAACCCACAACTGGTCCTAATTTATTCTACGTGATTTCTAAAGCCTTACAAGCTCTATCGCTCTGCTACAATCCGTGTACAAATTTCCACTGCTATACATAATACGCGCTATATATCTTGACACCTTTGACCACATACTTCAATCCCGAAGAAGACGTTAAGCTGCCGCTCGAAGAATAATATCCAGTGGACGTTTAGCGTGGTTTTAACTGGCTGACCAATTTGACCGAGAGAAATCGGAACTCGCAAAAACACCGGCACTAGACTAAGATTTCCCCTTTTAGGTCGAGGAGATAACAGGAAATGTGGATAGACTCACATGGACAGTTAGAGTGATGGACACTGTCAACATCAAGCCAGAGCATGCACAAGGGGCGGGACAAAGGATTTTGCTGGAAATAGCCTTTCGGTTGGGTTCTAAACGCCACAAGGACCGGAGCTCTAATATCCGTAGTGACCGAGTGTCGAGACACGTGACTATAGAACTCTTATTTATGTTGTAAGAAGTAGATGTGGAGCAAAGACAACGAAACATTTTTCACAATCGCGCCGACCCTATTCTTCACAGACTGTCCCTCCTAAATTAATCTACATTGCCTCTTACTACTTGGTCATCCAGCCAGTGATGGCTAAATCACAGCAACCTCCTCCCTTGGCCCAGCGCGTCGCTGATGAACTCGAGCTTGTACAGCGCGTTGCAAAAGGCTGGGCTACTTGGGTTCAGAACTTCCACAACAAGTTTTGGACATCTGTTGAAGAGGCAGACCCTCTCATTAAATCCTTCGTGCGCGAACAAATGGACGCGTTTCTTTTTGCGGTTGCTTCAGGGCATCCTATGCGACATGACTCTCCGAGACAGCCCAAGCCGGCGAGCTCCCTACCCAAGCCCAGCCAAAACATTCCCTCCCGACCTTTCGTTCCTCAAGCTTATCAACCCCAAAGTTGGGCAGCAACCGCCGCATGCCCATCTGCCTCTCTTCCCCTGGCTGCCGCTCAGCCCAGCACCAAAAATCGACCTTCTCGCGCAACTGCGCAAAAACCTACCGTAATATGCAGGGGCCCTTGTCACAGATCAACTAGTAGAAAGCAATGGGCGTTTGTATAGGAGATGGTAAAGTAATAATTCAACTATGAAGATCTATCTGGAGAATTTGGCAGTAACATATATACATCTTTAGTATCCCTTGCTCAACAGTCTCTTCTAGAAGGTTCTGTCCACTCAATATTTCCATCTGTAACTCTAGTGGTTCTAGCTGATTCTATCCCCTTCTTTGAGATTCTCCAGTGCTCGCTTACTGGTGTTTACATAATGGTCTCGAAGAATATTCTAGAACACTCCTAAGTATCCCAGGAGCTATGAGTCTATCCCTTCCCTTAATTGTAACAAAGCCTACGCTGGCTATCGTAGGCTACAGGTGAAAATTGGCTCACTAGCCGTCACAGCCCTAAAGCCATCTTTCGCCTTACAGAAGACGCTCCTCTCTTTAGAGCAGATGCGACATCAGTTAAAGTTGCTTTTATTAAAATCGTCCCTGGCCTCAAGGAGGGTATCGCCGCCGTTTCCCGCAACTCAACCAGATTCAGCATAACCTTCTCCGAGGAATTGCTGAATCTTGCATCGGAACACGCCGACTCCATCAAGGCCTCTCTTTCAGGAGCTTTACATCAAGTGGAGGAGCGTATTGGATACGTCGTCAAACGCATTCCACAGACCATTTGGAATCCGGTATCAAGTCCGGCTTCCTCTACGCTGGATGACGTCAAGAGCATCGCTCAAGCGCAGACAGGTGTGGCCCCATCTAGCGCCCGCTGGTCGCAGCATGAGAATGGTCATGACCCCTTTCGTTCTGCAGTTATATTCTTCCCAAAGGAGGTTCCGACCTTTCAAATAATTGACAGTACCCCATCCCGGCGCTACATCCATAACCCGAAGGTAGTTCAGTGCGAAGCTTGTTTCGGGTTCCATCAGTCCTCTCGCTGCCGGATCCAAGCTTTGTGCGCCTCTTGTGGCACCCTCCGCCACCAAGGAGAATGTTCTCATCTTCGACAGTGCATCAACTGCTTGGGCCCTCACCCTGCAGATGACCTTAATTGCCCCCTCCGTCCTCGCCCTCACAAGGGCAAACTTATTCAACTCTCGATGAAAGAGGTTACCGAAATTCGTTCGGGCAACCGTAACAAGCTTCGCAAGTCCCATCAGGCTGCTGCTGCTGCCGCCGCTGGTGCTGCTACTACTACCTCCAACTCCGACAACTCAAATGATCAGTCGCCTCCCTCCGGGAACTCCAGCGATCCTTCTACACACGCTCCTTCCGCTACCCAAAATAGGTTTACCGCCCTTGAGAACGCCTCGCATGGATCTATAGAAATAGATTCAGACAGGCAAGCGTCCAGTAACACTCCAAACCTCTATGAATAATAGAGCTTATTTTAGGAGCCACCCCCCGCCTCGTCTTTGTTTCCTCCAGGCTAACGTCAGACGTGGTGGATCCTCTCACCTCATACTTTTGCAAGCCGCTTTCCAAGGCAACTATGATGTGATCTTTGTTCAGGAGCCCTGGACTAAAATTATTAATTTCAAGAATGTAACAAAGTCCCACCCGGCCTACGTTATCTTCACTCCTCCCAATCGTGATTGGAAGCTAGCCCGCCCTCGCGCTCTCACGTACGTACAAAAACATTCTAACCTCCATCCGATTCAGTTAGACAGTGGTTTGTCACCCGATATCGTCGCGCTCCTCCTTCAGTGCTCTCCGTCTGTAGAGGCCATTAACTTTTACCAGCAACCTGGAGCGTCTATGCCTGATTGTATCAGCCCTCTTCTTAATTGGCCAGTGAAGCCCAACTCCATATTTGTGGGAGATTTTAATCTTCACCACGAACTATGGGAGCCTAATATGTCTCGTTCGACTGGAGTTGGACACTTTGTCGACTGGATTGATGACCATTCGTTAAGGTCGGCTTTACCTTATGGAGTTCCTACTCATCGCGCTGGCCACGTCCTCGACCTTGTTCTGACTAACATGGAAGGACTATTGGCACGGGTGGATCCAATGGCTCTCACAACGTCCGATCATGAAACGATATCTGGCGTAGTGCAGCTCTCTCCAGTCCAAAAGCGCTTTCCGTCAATGAGGTTGCCCAAGTTTGACGCAGATACTTCAGAGATATTCCGTCAACCCCTAACAACTACCGCTCCTCCTAGCCTGCACTTTGAGGAACCCACCTCCCAACTCATAGATGCGGTGACATCCTCTGGTATTTCTACCCTATCAGCTATTCTACTTACAGCCAACCCCCCGAGACCTGCATGTGTGCCGTGTAAGGATTATTGGAGTCAGGAATGCTCTGACCAACGCCGACGGTATGCTGATGCGCGGAGAAGTGGTGATCCTTATCTCATCAGTGAGGCGCACCAAAGCTTCCGCAAAACTATTAAGCGAGCCAAACGTGAGCATAAGCGCGCAATTTTGGATAGCGTGTCTTCAATAACAGAGGCCCATAAAGTGGTTGGATGGCGAAAGTTCTCCAGTCGCTTTGGTCCCCCTCCGATTCAATTTAAAGGCGTCACGTACAGTACCCCAACTGAGCGCGCCGACATCTTTTTCCGCACAAAGCTCGCTCGCGTAAGCAGGGATCCTGATGTACCCATGTACTCCCCTACATGTCCATCCCAAGCGATCCCAGCACCTCTTTCCGTAGACGAAGACGAAGTACGACATTGTCTACTCAGTACATTGTCCACTACTCCAGGCCACGACCATCTTTCGGTTTCTGCTCTCCGCCTCATCTGGGAAGTGGAAGCATGGCGTGTGACAGCTGATAAGCTGAATTAATCCTGTAGCCTATGTGGCGCATAGGCAGGCCCAAACTCTGTAGGGATAAAGGTATGGCGCATGGGGCATGTGGCAAAGGGCAGGGTACTGTACGGCAGGGGGGGGTTCTCGCTATTGTGAAACTTCCTGGAATACAGAGACTAGCTGAGACTCGGAGGCAAGCTGAGGCGTGGAGACTCCTTGATACACCTGGGTTTTCTATTACGAGGACTTTCTGATACACGAGGATTTCCCAGAGACCCTCAGTCATGTTAGGGCCAAGGAGAGTTATTAGATTGGAGAGAAACTGTATATATATGTGTTGAGGAACGAAATAGTTCACATCCTTATAGATTTGAATATTAATTACCTCTACCCATTTAGCAGCGCAAGCGCTCTTGTCTAGACTGTGACAAATATTCAAATCTCCTTATTTCAGTGTTCAGATTTCAGTGTTCAGATTTCAGTGTTCAGATTTCAGTGTTCAGATTTCAGTGTTCAGATTTCAGTGTTCAGATTTCAGTGTTCAGATTTCAGTGTTCAGATTTCAGTGTTCAGATTTTCAGATTTCAATTCAGTCTTCAGATTTTCAGATTTTTAAAGTTTAGCTTTCAGTTTTCACTATTTCGGCTTCAGAGATTTCAGTATGGCAGGGAACGATTCCTCTTCTCAGAATGTCTCCTTGTCCGAGTTCAACAAGTTGAAGCGCCAGCTTGACGAGCTGATATCAAAACAGCAGACTATGAACAAACCTCCGCCTAAAAAAGTAGTAATTGAAAAAGACCCACCGAACGAATTTGCGAAGAACATAAAGCCCACAGGTCTACCAGAGTTCTATGGCAGCAGAATACGGTATCCAGCCTGGAGAACTGCTGTCCTCGACACATTTCGTATGGACTGGAATATGTTTGGCTACGATGATTCTCGGGCTTTCTTGATGATTTACAACGCATTGAAGGGAGGGGCTTTGGAAAAGGCAGGACCTTTTTATGAGGCTGGGGGTATCATGCAAACCAGGAATCCGGAGGATTTCATCGAGTTCTTGGATCGTCTCTATCTTGATTCGACGCGGGTAGCACAGGCAAATTTGGATCTTCACGCCATG
The DNA here is from genome assembly GCA_028751805.1 of Podosphaera xanthii. Classification (NCBI taxonomy): domain Eukaryota; kingdom Fungi; phylum Ascomycota; class Leotiomycetes; order Helotiales; family Erysiphaceae; genus Podosphaera; species Podosphaera xanthii. The sequence goes on from JAPWIX010000002.1 coordinate 1,250,017, forward strand.
AAGATGAGGGAGAACGAGCGTTGGAACGACTTCCTTGCAGCATGGTCAAATAAACTCACAGAGGCCCGGGGCGATTTCTGGCCAGATGAAAATAAGATTTCAATGCTCCAGAGCGCTATTAACAAAAAGTTGACAAAGGCATTAATTTCGAACCATCTTCTTCCGGACGACGATCTGGATGAATGGGTCAGTATTGTGAGTAAAGTGGCTCAGCGAGTTGAAAGGGCAGAGAAAAAGTTGGGTTGGTCGCTGAACCAGGAAGAGCCAGAAAGAAAGAGCTGTCAAGCGAGAAAGGATGCGTTTGGTGGTAACAATATAAGCGGATCCAGCACCAACATTGCCCAGGAAGAGAGACAATCCGAGAACTCGAATAGTCAACTAGGACAGGAACTTTCTTTGGACGACGACGGAGATGTGAGAATGGGAGGAATTAATTCAGCAAAGGTGGTAGGAAAATTTAAAGGTCGTGCGAAGTGGAAGTCTAGGGCTCAGCTGGATCGGTTAAGGGAGGAAGGAAAATGCTACCGATGCGAAAGGCAGGGTTGTACTAGTCGAGTGTGTCCTTTGCTACCTGCCCGAAGACCTGGCGGGATGGGTCCAAGGGTGAATTCCGTAGAACTTCCGGAAATTGATCCATCAGTTTTCTTTCCATTGGAAAAGGAGGAGACGCAATTAGAGACGGCGGAAAACTAGACGCTCCCGCGAAGAGTCGCTCTCGGGAGCTTAATGCAGGAACTAGGAAAGTTGTTAGCCTTAATACATCTCCATTTTTGGTGAACGCATTACTAAATGATAAATTAATGGTACAAGCGTTAGTAGATAATGGATGTTTGTGTTTTGGAATTATTGATGAAGCTTTAACAACTAAACTTGACCTGCCGCGCATATCGATTACACCAAGATATCTGGAAACAGCTGAAGCTTCGACCAATAACAAGCCAATTGTAAAGGATATTACGTTTGTATCATTAGATCTAGATGGATACACCACGGACAAGTTATGGCTCTATGTAGTCCCTCAAAGCAGCCATCCGATAATACTTGGAAAGAAATGGCTGGAAGACCAAGACGCAGTAATACACTCAAGGGAACAACGGTTGGAACTTCGAAAGCAAAACGGTTCAGTCTATAGTGCGAAGCAATGGCGAGAAAACTTTCGGAATGTTGCTAATCCCAAGAATTCTTCAGCAAAAGAGATGGCATCGTTGATTGGAAACGTTCCGGTTTGTAAAGCAACTATTGAGGACATAGGAAAAGCACTACGTGGAAAACCAAAGCTGACCTTAGATGAGGCACGCAGTCGCTTACCGGATCAGGTTAAAGATTTTGCTCACCTTTTTGCAGACGATGGTGGCGCTAACGAGTTGCCTACATCGCGAGGAGATCTGGATCACGCAATTGACCTCCGAAAAGAAGGAGCAAAGCCACTGACACCGCCATGGGGACCTTTATATAACATGTCCCGAGAAGAGTTGCTAGTGTTGCGTAAGACTTTGACGGATCTCTTAAGTAAAGGATGGATCAGGCCTAGTAGTTCATCAGCTGCGTCACCAGTATTGTTTGCTAAGAAACCCAGTGGAGGTTTACGATTTTGCGTTGACTATCGCGGCCTCAACGCTATTACCATTCCCGATCGGTATCCGCTACCATTATTTAAGGAAACTCTACGACAACTTTCAAAAGCAAGATGGTTCACCAAGCTGGATGTTAAATCCGCTTTCCATAGAATCAGAATTCGAGAGGGTGATGAGTGGTTAACGGCTTTTCGATGCAGATTAGGACTCTTTGAATGGCTGGTAACCCCCTTCGGACTAATTAATGCTCCAGCAACATTTCAGAGATATATAAACGAGCATCTTCGGGAGCATTTAGATCTCGATGCCACAGCATATATTGATGATGTTCTAGCCTACACAGATGGTAGCGAGGAAGGCCACTGGAAGACGGTGCGGAGCATTTTAGGAAAATTGGACAAAGCTGGATTATATCTGGACATTGACAAATGTGACTTTCTCTGTGAACAAGTCAAATACCTTGGTTTCATTGTGAGGGCAGGAAAAGGCGTTACCGTTGACCCTGCAAAAGTCAAGGCAATTTATGAGTGGAAAGCACCAACGTCAGTGAAGGGAGTGCGGTCATTCCTTGGCTTTGCTAACTTCTATCGATGTTTTGTGGACAAATTTTCGGAAATAGCGGCGCCATTGATAGACCTGACAAAAAAAGATGCACCTTGGATATGGGGAAAGACACAAAACGATGCATTCGAAAGACTAAAGAAAATCTTTGCTTCTAAGCCAGTATTGTCGCAGTGGGATCCTGATCGCGAAACAGTTTTAGAGGCAGATAGTTCAGGATATGCCATTGGAGGCTGTCTTTCGCAAAATGAGGGAGTCAGTGAGGCGTTTTGTTAGAAATTGTGATGTCTGTGGAAGAGCAACGGTGTGGCGCGAAGCAAGGGCTGGTTTTCTTCGCTCTTTGCCTGTTCCAGAACGGATTGGAAGCGATCTAACGATAGACTTCATAACAGACCTCCCAAAATCTCAGAATTGTACCAACGTTATGGTGATTACGGATAGACTTTCAAAGGATATATTTGTATTTGGAACAGAGTCAATGAAGGCCGAAAAGTGCGCTGAAGTCTTTGTTGATAGGTATTACCGCTACTTCGGATTTCCTAAATACTTGACGAGCGATAGGGGTAGTGATTGGCTTAGCTACTTCTGGAGAACATTCTGTAAGTTAGCGGGCATCAAGCAAAGACTTACAACAGCCTATCATCCCCAGGCAAACGCAAGCGAGAGAGCAAACCAGGAATTGTATAAATACTTAAGAGCATTCAGTTGTTATGCTCAGGATGGTTGGATGCAATTGTTACCTTTAGCACAGTTAGCCCTCAACACCCGACCAAATTCTTCAATTGGAGGTTTCAGTCCATTTTTCTTGCGCCATGGTTACAACTTGGACCCACTCGGAGAGCCCACACCACAAGAGAATGAAGTTCGACATCCAGGAATAGTTGCAGGTCAGAAATACGTACAGCGTCTGCGAGACGCGCAGGATTTTGCACAGGCTGCGATGGCATCTGCCCAACAACGAAGTGAGAGCAATGCCAACCGTTTTCGCCGTCAACCAGAGCGTTTTGAAGTCGGCGACAAAGTTTGGCTTGATTTACGTAATATCAAAACGCCGCAATTATCAAAGAAATTAGCTTGGCAGCACGCAAAATATGAGGTCACCGCAGTACCTGATGCTCTAACAGTGGAGTTAAATGTGCCAGGAAATATTCACAATCGTTTTCATGTCGAGCTAGTCAAGCGAGCCGGAGTTGACCCGTTCCCTAGCCAATCACGTGATGACTCTCAAAACCCTCCAGTTAGTGACGATTTAGCAGAACCTGAGTACCAAGTGGAATCCATTCTACGGGCACGAACTAAATCACGTGGCCGAGGGAAATATCGCCAGGCATTAGTTAAATGGGTTGGCTGGGCGGATCCTACCTGGGAGCCTATTGAGTATGTCAAAGACACAAAAGCCTTGGAGGAATTCGAAGCAAAGTATGGACCAGTTGAATCTTCTGACGGCCCAGAAGTTAAAGAAGTAGGTGGATTTGTTGGACCCGCGGAACCACAAATACTCCAGCAACGTAAATCAAAGAGGCTAGCCAGCAACCCGTTCTTGAGAGAGGGAAGAAGAATTGTGACAGCTGATAAGCTGAATTAATCCTGTAGCCTATGTGGCGCATAGGCAGGCCCAAACTCTGTAGGGATAAAGGTATGGCGCATGGGGCATGTGGCAAAGGGCAGGGTACTGTACGGCAGGGGGGGTTCTCGCTATTGTGAAACTTCCTGGAATACAGAGACTAGCCGAGACTCGGAGGCAAGCTGAGGCGTGGAGACTCCTTGATACACCTGGGTTTTCTATTACGAGGACTTTCTGATACACGAGGATTTCCCAGAGACCCTCAGTCATGTTAGGGCCAAGGAGAGTTATTAGATTGGAGAGAAACTGTATATATATGTGTTGAGGAACGAAATAGTTCACATCCTTATAGATTTGAATATTAATTACCTCTACCCATTTAGCAGCGCAAGCGCTCTTGTCTAGACTGTGACATGGCGCACATAGATCGTACACTTATACAGTCTCTGTCTGATATACGGTCATCACCCAAGTATTTTCCGCCGTGCTGAAGTTGTGGTAATACCTAAACCTCATAAGGATGATCTTACTAACCCTTCGAACTGGCGACCAATTTCACTTCTTCCAGTCCTAGGGAAAGGGCTGGAACGCTTATTTGCTAGACGCTTCGCCTTCTGGGCCTTGTCAAGCCGGATTATCTCCCAAACGCAACTGGGGGCACTGCCTGGAAGATCGGCCATGGACCTCGTAGAGAGTCTTGTCCACGATGTCGTGAAAGCGTGGGACGCGAAGCAAGTGTGCACTCTCACTACCCTCGACGTAGAAAGCGCTTTTGACAGCATCCAGCCTGGTCGTCTCTCTGCCCGCTTGCGCGAACAGGGATGGCCTGTTCCTTATGTAAATTGGGCTGCTTCTTTTGCTTCTAGCAGGAGAGCTCGCCTTCGGGTAGACGATTTCGTTGGAGAGTTCTTGGAGATACCACATGGTTTGCTCAAAGGATCTCCTGCCTCACCCATTCTATTCCTCCTTTTTCTTGAGCCTTTATTTAAACAAGGCTTTCCCACATATGGCTACGTTGATGACGTGGCAATTCTTTCGGTAGCCAAGTCTCTGGTCGAATCTTCGCGTCTGACTGCCGTCAGGATTGATACCGTCACCCACTGGTGCAATAAAAATGGCCTCTCGTTAGCTGAGAACAAGATGGAGATCCTGCATCTTCATAGATCCCGTCAGCTCCCCCCTTCCCTGACCATTAACGGCGTTTTAAGGAATGCTAGCCCATCCATAAAGTGGCTTGGTGTTCTCCTTGATACCAAGCTTTCCTTCAAAGGACATGTCCAGGAATGGAGTGCTAAGACACAACGGATCAGTGCCCATATACGGCAGCTTGGCAACACCAATCGTGGCGTAGCCACTGCCTTCCTCCGCAACGCAGCACTGGCAGCGGCTCTACCTGTCCTCTTATACGGTGCTGAGGTCTGATGGCGCGGTCACTCCTATCTTCGTCGAGGACGTCCAACCTCCACCCGATTTCAACATCTTGTAGATATGATCTCTCGAGCGCTAATTAACCTGGCCCGAGCGATTCTACCGGTGTACAAGACCACGCCCTCTCCAGCACTCCTAAGGGAGGTTTGCCTCAAGCCTGCGCATATATTACTTGAGGAGATCCGCCTCCGCTCTGCTGTTAGACTGGCCGCCGCGGACAGTTTTCACCCTGTGGCTCGAAGATCCATCGTCTCCTGTCCACACACCCGCCTTACCGAAAAACTAAAGCTCATTCCTCCCATCTCTCGACCCCAGCTTTTACCCCCCTCCTATAAATCTCCTCGTAATCAGTCTCGAGCAGACTTCTCGGCCCAAGAATTCGCTGAGCGTATTGGAGAGCTGCCACCATGGGATATTCTTGTATTCTCGGATGGCTCAAAGCAGGCAAATGATTCCGCGGGGGCAGGTGCCGTAGTTTTGCACAGAGATATCACTGTGGCTGAAGTGAAAGTGCCCCTTAGTCCCGACTTTGAGGTCTACGACTCCGAGATCATCGGCGCTCTCGCAGGCCTTAGGGCTGCTATAGCAGCTCCTTCAACACATCTTGCAACCAATATTAATGTAATCCTCGACAACCAAGAGGCCGCACATCGCCTTCTCGATTCCTCACCCTCCAAGTCCTCGCAAATGGAGATTTTGGAATTTCGGGATCTCGCTTCTCGCTGGCCTGCGAGGAGGATTCTTCCCATCGCATCTCCTGGCAAGGTCCAAGTAATGTGGTCTCCCGGCCACATGGGCATTCCAGGTAATGAGTTGGCCGACAAGTTGGCAGGAGAGGCTGCTCGACAACCAGCCCCCTCTGGCGCTTCTCTTGCCGGAGTCCGCGCAAGGATACTAAGGCAGATATGGCACATGACCTCAACATGGTGGCAATCTCATGCTCCCCCCACCTATTCTGAACTGGGTATGCCATTTCCCAAGAAACCCCCGAAGGAACTACGTCTTCCTCGCCGCTATCTGGGGTATTTGAACCAATGTCGTACTGGACACGGCGACTTTCGTTCTTATCACGAAAGGTTTCATCATAAAGACGCCCTCCTGACTTGTTCCTGCGGGGCCAACAAGTCGATCACACACCTAGTTTTCTGCCCCCTCGTGCGAAAGAGACTTGCTTCGGCTGGTTTTCGACGAAGCCTGGGCCCACTTGACGTTCTCCTCGGCACCTCTCACGGAGCCAATCGTTTCGCCACTATTTTGGAGAAGGCCAGTTTCCTGTCAGAAATCTGTCCCATCCGCATCAGATGATGTATTTATGTGAGGAATTTGCTGCATAGCACCCGCTGTACCCATACCTAATTTAATGGCCTCGCTGCCAGAGCACACCTTTTTCCGTATCATGTATCGCAGTCACCATGTCCCCTCAGGGATGGGGCTTTAGTATAACTGGCGCCCGGTAGACATAAAAAAACACTTAAATAAATGAATATGGAGCGAAGAGAGATACTTATATGATTGACCATTCACAGTAGTACTACTGAATCCCCTGTTACTAACACTTTCCCATCACGGCACTCCGTTCTTGTAGACTTGTACTTGTGAGCCAGAGAGGACAGTTAGCTAGAGTATGTGTATATATATAAATAAGACAATTAAAATTGGACTTCTTTTAAGTACTTGATCTCTGCTCTCTGATGCAATCATGGACATGGCTCAAGATATTGATCAGCTTTTCAACCGCGATCAAGAATTTGAAGCTCTAGCCGACGACTGCGTGCCAAATTTTAACGTATCCCGTCCCACCTGTTGGAATTAGTATTGCGAGATTGATGCTGTGCAGGAAACTCTAATTTACCCATCAAGAAATTGAATCTCACGCGAAGCCGCATTCCTCGAGACTCACTAACGACTGCGTGTGGAATTGTCATGACGAAAATCAAGTGTGATCACACTTCTGTGACTGAATCACTCGTCTATTGCCTCGGAAAACTTTTCCAGGTAGCACCACTGTATTTCGAGCGGGAGTCAAAAACTCTAGAACACTCAGGTTGACAGACGAACTCATCTTTTTCCCTTCTCGTGCTTCTGCGTGAATATCTAGGAGTTGAGTGAGTACCCGGCTTACAGCCTGATGCTAATAACTTCCCTATATTCCAACAGCTTGTGCCCACTCTTTGTCAGGAATGCCTCTGTTGGATAATATATGTATCTTGGCAGGAGGATGGGCGACTGAGCGAGTAACGGGAAGGATACTGAGTACGGTAGGTACTAACGAGATCTCAAGAGACGGTGGGAAGTGTTGAGGAAAGTAAGAGGTACTAAAGGGGACCTGAAGGTTGTCTGACGGATGTCAAAAGACTTTCTGATGGTTGTTTTTGTGACAACTAAGCGTGAAGAGCGCTATCGACTGAGAATCTTTCTCCTTATCTACGCCTTTCCCTCCTTCAGTAGTTGCCGCCTCGACTTAGCCAACTCTCGTCATAGAGACGTAAATAGAATACATACGCGGCCTATTACCAGCTGCTACAAGATGATTAACTAGAGATGACTACAATGAGCAAAAATAGAAATGACCTAGTAATATAAATAGAAATGAGTATATTTAGGGCAAAACCTTACAATATGGAGAGAGCCAGAGCATAGTGTTTTATGAGTCTGGTTTGGTCTTTTAGCCAAGTGGTAATGCATCTATCTCGTGTATTATGTAGGATAGCATCCATAGCCCGGCATCACGGGTTTTGTCTTGTACTTGTTCTTGGCCGCTGTCTACATGCCGCTTATGACACTCTTCCTCAGTGTTTGTTAACCAAAATCCAAGTCTCCTGACAAGCGTAATGGCTTCCACTAGTGCACCGCTGTTTTCAATGCCCGCTCATCCTGACGTACGGCTCCACCGTTGGCGTTGCTGCTGCCGTGTAGAGATCAGAACGTGAGCCAAATTTCAAGGCCCCGACTAAAGCCAAATCAGGAAAGAGAGATGCGGTGCTTTTGGTGCCTTCCATCAAAATGACTGCATCCATGGTGAACGCATTTTCGATTAGCAATGCTCGGCTAACTGAAGAGCCCAAGAAGAATCCACGAAAAAGAATGAGCACGGTAATGAAAGCTGTCCTAAGGGTGTCCGAAAGGTCCGAAAAATTCAATCTCGCCCTCCTAAAAAGACCACAGGAGATCAGGTCTCCATGAGCCACCACAGCCAGAAACGTATTAGAACTCCTAGCGTCCCCCGCCGCTCTGGAAGCACGAAAGTCTGCGACTCAGGCAAGCCCTACTCTGCCAAATATAGAGAAAGACAAACGATTCCCTCTCCGATTAGGAGAAGAATAGGGATAGCGCAAGCCGCTAACAGTTTTCGCCGAGAAGATGATAGCCGAGAGAGTTGAGGTCGGACCCGCCGCCATCGTCGCCATGTACCAGGTCCGATCAGGCCAAGCATTCGAATACGCGTCAGATACGCCGAGAGAATCAATCCTGTCTCAGGGGGAAGGCAATCAGCGATCCGTGGAGCACAAAGCAGAAAGGTAAATGAAGATTAAGCTCCAAGTTAATTCAATGGACGGTCTCTTGTTATCGAAGACAGGATGTGATGGGTAATGCGTAGGGGGGAAGGGTAAGGATTTAGAATATATATCTAAAATGGTCTTCCCAAGGAAGAGATGAGAATAGTAATTGGTGAGTTTGTATTAAGAAGACGTTGCGTGAAGAGAAAACTACCAACTTGGCACTCATATATATACAATATAAATTTACCCACACGACCGATGAACTCCGTTCATAATTGCCCTTGACTGTCCTCGTAACCGTCGCTAACTTTCTTCGCTCGTATCTGCTCATAGACCCTCTACCTAGTCTAGTGCTCTGACATCATCGCACGGTCTTTTGAGAGATCCGAGTTAATCCGTAAAATCCTGAGAGATACTTCGACCTTTGAGGAAGAAAATAACTTGGAAGCATTCAGACTGGACTTCCATTTTAGTATCACATGTGCCATTGTACATCAAGACAATGGATGGCAGAATCCCGGTAACTAGCGAAATAGTCCAGATGGAATGCCATTCTGTGTGTAGAGTCACGCCGATCTAGATATGCTCGACTCAATTAGAGGTAGATGAATACTCCATCTGATAGCCCGTATCTTTCAAGCAAAACCAATGAATCTTGAACTTTGACTCTTCCACAAAAGCGGGTTAGCAGTGCACTTTAACGCCAACGCCCTCTTGAGTAATGCCGATACTGCTGGGGGATGTCTTCGACATAAGTAATTACTGAAAGTCAATGCTGCGGACGTTGTCTGGGCACAAATGAGATGAGATTGTCCTGTTGTGCTCGCTAGATTAAAGCATTTGTCATGAGCGAAATGTAGACAGCGAACAAGAGCAAGCACAAGACAAGACCTGTAATGCCAGGCTATGGATACTGTCCTACACAATACACGAGATAGATGCGTTACTACTTGGCGAAAAGACCAGACCAGAGATCATAGAACACTGTGCAATGGCTATCTTCATAGATATATTATACAACCGAGACATTCCTGACAGCATTAAGATCGGTGATAATGATGGTCGTACAAGTAAGGGATGTAATATTGTGGAACCTAATAGAAAGCCGTAGCAGCGTCGTTAAAATCTGATAGAGAACATCAGATAATGCTAGAACACTTTATAATCCATCAATAGGGAGCAGGGACCAAACTACAGCTACACACTTTACTCAGTGAACCTAATTTGGTGAACTGTAGACTCATGCAAGCACTTTCAGAAGAGACGCATTTTTTCTTGAGGATGTCTCATATTTTGGCATTGAGAATACTCATGCTCAGATTTCATTCGCAGATATCATGACAAAGTTAACCCTCATGGCATGCAACTTCTTCCATGAATGCACATCGCAAGGAAGATGGTGAAATTCTCATGGTTGTCTGGATATGCGTTGTGGTTGGTGATGTAAGAATGTATTTGGTGTAGATAAAAGGCAGCAAGGGGATGACCTCAATCACACCTTATAGCCTGTATGCATGGACGAGCAGGCGGAGCAGTCGGGGATGCCGAGTCGTCTGATGATGACGATGATGGGATGTTTATTACGTCTGACGGGTGGCGTGCTGAACATGGCCCGAAGATAACCTGTCGGGTCGAAAGACGCTGAGAAGTAGACTTCCCTCAGTCGCTACAAATTAGATGAGACAACTTTGACCTGGAATACTCATGCTGTAGGTGCATTCGCTAGTACCACTGCAGGGTGTCACATTTGGGGGACTTGCACCCCTTCAATCATGAAAGCCCGCTCAAGGGAAAAACATACATGTGAAAAACCTTCAGCTCTCCCAGCATGCCTCATCACCAACTTGCATCGACCGCGCGGAAAGTTAGTCTCACAATGTCCATATTTTATATCGTAGGTGTTCAGCAACATGACATTCGTGTGAACATGACCGGGATGATGGACCACCACTTCATCCTTTATGGGATTGGTTCTTGGTCCGCTCGAACCTCGCGATCGTAAATCACCAAGCCAGTCCAGCGTCTTTCTCCCTCCCTCAAAAACGCCTCTTCTACCTCCTCGCTGCCCCTATGTGTTATAATAACGAGGTTACGAGAGGAATCAGAGTGATAGGCACCTTGGAGAGTAATGATCACGATGAGATGGATAAGTATAGGATAGAAGTATCTCAATCAATGGTCTCTATTGATGGAATGTATAAAAGGAACGGCGTAGTTCGTATACAGAGGTCTACTGCCTCATTATATACATCTTCCCGAAACCCCGAGCCGTCCTCTACTATTCTACGAGAAAGTTCTACTCTGAAGTCATGTCACTACAACGGATACAATATTCGCACTATAGTTGATCCTGTGTTGTTCCATGCTCTTCCAATATATTCCATGATGTTCCCAATCCGCTTCACCAAATGTTGGGGAAACTCTATTGTAAATTGAGTTTAACACTAGCTGAACTCCAGCTAAGCGAGTGTATACAAGCATTAACCATGTTGCTAGACCATGGAATTATAACACTATGCTCTCTTCACAGGCGTGCCATCCCGAGAACATGCCTTCTAAACATGTTAATTTCCCCTACAACTTTGTACACCATGTCTTCAGTCCTCCGTCGGAGATCCATTATAACGTGGGCGTATCATTGGAGCGGGCGGGCCCGGAAGGTTTCGGTGGATGGGTAGGAAAGGTACGTTGTCGAGCAGCAGAAGTCGGCCAGTCGCCGAGTTAAATGTGTCTAGTCATACAGACCGAGTCTTGTGTAATAAGCGGACCTTATGTGTAGAGGACTCGAGATAGCAGTACCGACCCTCTCAATAGAATCTGGAAGCTGTGATGTTAACTGTTTCCTGTGTATACAAGGAGAATGCACTACCAGGATAGAAGTGATACGTGAAAGTAATATGTCATGCCTTATACATTCTACTCCATCCATTCTCGTTCTATACTTTCAAGGATCATCAATCAAACTCGTAAGTTAGCACATTGCACTGATCCCGCATGGCTTTGACAGTATACTTTCATAGCTCTAGGATGACCATATCACCGCGGGAGCCTGTGATTTGGGATTCTTCCTAGATTCGAACTAGCTTTCTCCGATCTCACGTAGCCATGTCTTCACGCTCCCTAGATTCTACTTGGGAGAGCGGCCCGTACTGTGTACCAATGAACCATCCGACCCAACAGTAACTGTCACACGTTACCTTTCCTACTTTCCATTTCAAGATTCAGGGCCGTGTTGCTGAAAATCTGGACGCATTGCCATGATACCTCTTGATGATGCCTTCAGGTGTATTTGATGGAAGGCTCAGGGATATGGAGCCTAGAATATCCTGTACACTGAGGTAATTTTTGTTTACGTAGCCTCTATAGATGGTGTTTGTGTATCTTAGCCACACTGATCCAAAACGCCAGGCATTTACACTACAGTACACTCTCGTTATAAGAATATGGGGCATGAATTAAATAAGGCTCTTCATTGGAGGATTTAATTGAATTAGCCAATGAGAGCCCTTTTTTAGGTCTTACACCACATTCTTATGACTAGGTTGTGCTATACATGTTATTTCTGAGAGATACCAATATTTGTAGACGAGTTCTCGGATATGTTGAATATTCAAGAGCCAACCACGGGCGTAGCTTGATATCTCTCTCGAGGGATCATCACCCTTGAGAGAAGCTTAATCTTTAAAAGGGCGTTGTTTTTCCCAAATGATTGATCCAAGAATATCTAATTTCTCTATAATCTGCCGGCCTCAATGAACAACCGCAGAGCTGTGGCTATCCGACATGTTCAAATGGCGATCGTATCACTTGAAAAGTTTTACCTCACCCTCTGCCCAGGGAATCTAGGTACAGATTTGTCTGAATTCGCTTCCGAGCTGTCTCAGACGGACATATGTTAGTAGCTTGGTTTTGTGATCCGATAAGCTCCTGTCAAAGAATCAGGAGTGTCAACTGCCGATCATTTATGTTAAAATTGGCTACGGCCAACGATGGAGTGGATGATGTGAAATTTATCTAGATGCGTGTACAATTGAACCCCCTAAGCTCAATATTGGATGTGACTGGGACTACGTTTGGGATGTTATATTCTACCACAAATATAACAGGAGCGAACCAGTTATCACTGAATTTTAGTCTGGAAACTCATTTTGACGTAGCACTAGAGCTTGATTATATCCTGTAGGTTATTCTCCATGTGGCGAGAATCCAGTCTGTTGAGACTACTGAGATTATTTCCGTAATATTATGATGTTACTTCTAACGCCATGATTATCTCTGGGCTAGATGCGAAAAACAAATAATGGTTTAGAGCTTCGGCTGCTCGATTAAAATCTTTTGCAGGCTTTCCCTGTAGCTTGGCATTATCCCGTTGGTGGCTGGTCGGCCCGAAGTTCGGTCCACAAAGACGTGGATAATCTCTCCCACTGATTTGACCTCATCAGAACCCTTTTCGTAGATTGCTGCCTCGTAGACTACGCTCGATTTTCCCAGCCGATTGACTCGTAGAGCTACCTGTGCTGTGGTTGGAAACGCGATCGGTCCAAAAAAGTTTATCCGAGTCTGCACCACTAGGCCGTATTGTGGTGATGTCGGTGGATGGAGCCCACATTCTTTAATCAGATAGGAGTTGACAATAGAGTCAATAAGGATATTGTAGATACTGTTATTCACTATTTAATCTCTCGTCAGGTCTCATAGCAAGCAAACAGAGCACTGATGACTGGCTTGTCAGCCAGTCCAGCAAGAACCCTTAGAGATTGATTTAACTAGTTTAGACAGGACTCGCGTACTGTGATCATACATATCATTGTCTGACCTGAGAAGACCATGTTAGCATACTGTGATGCTAGTTCCCACGCCATTTTAGTTTACCATCGTGTTTGAAAGTCAATGAAATATCGATAATCTGCGCGTCTCCTTTTCTTCAAATCTCCGTAAGTCATCGTTTGTCACATATGTCAAGTCGTGTCTTCTCTGGGCGGCGAGAGCACAGATCAGCGAAGAGGCTCTATTGTTTCTACAAGGAATTGGGAGACGCGATATTCAGAAGAATTACTGAAAGAGTTTACTTCGCGAATGGAAGAAGAATATCTGAATTGTTAAAAACGGAGGACAATCATAAGAAAGAGATTTTATAGAGTGGCTCTTCAATAGAGCATGGGTTCCGAGAAAACAGCAACACGTCTGGACCTATATTTGGATTAGCTGATGCTCCGTAATCTTGTCGTGAATGTTAAAAGTAAGGTACTTTCAGATGACTAATAAGATCTACACTGAGCAGAAATTAGTCCGATTCGATAGCTCACTACTATTATATAAGGAAGAATCTGGACCAACCCACAATGATCAAAGACATCTTTACTTCCTATTCCGTTTTAAATGAAAACTTAAGCAACAAATATTTCAAAGCTGGCACTCTGTATGGACTAAGCAAGTGCTAAGAGAAGAAGAAGAAGAAAGCTGAAAGATCATTGGACTTGGCAGATTTTATAGGATACCTGCGAGGACATTCTACCCATCGTCAAGTCTAAGGCTTTTAATCTGTACAGGTTTAGCAGAGGAACTCTATTATCACATTTTCAGACAAGAACTGGGGTTGGGAATATTCTGGACCATCTCTACAAAATTGGGAAAGTAGAGAGTGACATCTGTAAAGTCCGAATAAGGAGAAACAAACCATGTCACATCTGATACCTTTTTGTACCTCTTTTACTGGAGAGAGAAAAAAGGAATTTGATGGACTCGATTCATTAAACCTGGTCACACTCTTCAATACCGAAGTTGGTAGACTCTGACTTCTGAAATTCTTACAATCCAGTCAGTGCATTTTAAAACATAAATCCCCACAAATTGAAGCTTATATCTAGCATACTTACTATTCTATTAGTCATTTTACTCTACAAATTTCAATGCTTTCATTTGATTTTGTTATTTATTTTTGATTTGTATTATAATTTATTCTTCTTTCTTAAAAAAGAAGCCCCTCCCTCATCCCATGATGAAGTAGACTGGCAAAGACAAAATCTTCACCTTGACGCGGTGGCGGCTGTAAACGCTCACTTCAGTCGCTACGCAGTTGAGATAGCAAAGAAGAGTCGCAGTCCCACCCTTCAGGATCCTCATTAATCCGCACGGGTCTCGATTAGCTTCGTCTCATAATCACCATCCCTCGCACCCTTTCTACGTAGAAACCTCATGCCTGTCTCAGAGACAGGGCGAAGGGCTTGACTGATCACAATGATCCACGTGGTGGGAACATCACTTCTCACAGGCTGTTGGCACAAATGATTAAGTGCTGATTGGGCCTTTTAGAGGCGGTAGGTTCAATCCCTACATGGCTTATTTTGAACATATCTGTGACCGCTCGTCGAAAATGAGTAGGGGAGGTATAGCAAAGGTTTACCCCAAGTAGTTTTTTCTACAAGTTTTCCCATAAGTTTTTCCCTCAGCCCGCGCCTTTCAGGGCATGGTGGATGCGTTCCTACCCATTCGACCCGATGTAACTAGCTGGCTCAAACGTAGGTGTTGAGAAAAGTCGAACACTAGATGGACAGTGCTGTATCTGTTGTGAAATGAAATGTGGATGATCGCAGCTCTATGTATGCACTCGCGCGTTAGCGAGTCTGCATAAGTCCGAGAGCATGGGTATGTGCATAGACCTAGGTATTAGTGTACACCGAGCTCGGAATGGAATGGGATGGAATGGAAGGAGAATCAATCGGGTAATCGATCTCCGGGAATGTAATGGCATGAATGGATATTGGTAGAAATAATTGTTAGTTGGGATGGGACCTGACAAGGGTATATGCCATTGGTATGTTATGAGGTCCATTTCGTGTATTATATATAAAGCTTAAGTTCCTGTTCTGAATTTGATATAATCGAATTATAAGTGATTCTCTAACGTTACCGTCTCCTCACCTCAAGGTAGTAATTTATCCCGTAAGCGCTCATAACCATAACAGGTTATGAGCCCGGTGGCTTCAAATTTACAAGGCCAACGGATCAAGATGAATGTTACTACGTCACCCAATTCTACAATGCTCGTACTCGGCTCGGGCGTCGGCATATCCCAATGGATCACGAATCTCCAATCCGCGTTGGTCCAAAAGTGCTGTTTGGGTCATGTTTTTCACAACATCCCACTGATTAAGCCAGCGATCTGCCCAGAGGAGCCAAGGATGACAACTGAGAGTGCAACTAAATTCAAGGAGTTGTATTCTGAGTACGAGGAAGCGGCTGTGAAGAGGATTGAAGGAGAGATTTTATTTGAAATCATTTTTGCGTATGCAGCCTGAAGCCATGACGCGAATGATGACGGAAGATATGTACGTGACGCAGTATGACTTTATTTGACGTTTGGAACACTCATACTTAGATTTCAATCGCAGATACCACTACGAGAATAACGCCTTACGACATGTACCCTCTTCCGTGAATACCCACCACAGGGAAAAGCGAGAAAAACCTGTGGTTATCTGAGCATGCTTTCGTCATTCTACGAATACAGTATCACCGCGAGAGTAGCGGTGTGCGGGTCTTGCTGGACTCGAACCAGCTGTCTCCTGTCTCAAGTTGGGCATGTGTCCAAGCTACCCAGACTCTACTCGGGAGAACGGCCCGCACAGTGTACCACAGCACCATCCAACCCTGAAGGAGAGATTGTTGCCAATCAGATAGTCGTCAACATCATCAGCAAGGAAATTCGCTCTCAGAATTTCATCAACATGACGTCCAAGCAGATTATTGACCATGTCAGCAACGTCAGAGAAGAAGGAGCGACGACGCCCTGGGAGACTGCCGTTCGAAACCTCTTTTCGACAAAATTAACATCGACTGCGAACACGTACTGCAACGAGTTCATGCAGAACTACCTGTGCGTGAAACTGCCGATTCAGTGATGACATACGATAATCTACCGTCTAATCAGCCTTCGTTAGCTGCGATAAACGGTTGCAAACCTTTGTCGTATTATTGTAGGGACGAATTTGGAAAACGTAAACGGCACGTCAGACCAGTGGAAATACCAAAAGTGGTGAT
This sequence comes from Podosphaera xanthii, assembly GCA_028751805.1. Taxonomy (NCBI): domain Eukaryota; kingdom Fungi; phylum Ascomycota; class Leotiomycetes; order Helotiales; family Erysiphaceae; genus Podosphaera; species Podosphaera xanthii. The sequence continues at coordinate 1,266,684 of JAPWIX010000002.1, forward strand.
CGGACGGGTGTCGCGTGGGTCGAGTAAGGCGCCATCTGTTGCTGACAGGAGACTTTCGGTGACGGTCGAGACTGTTGTGGGCACCTTTGGCTGGTGAGTCCTGCGTTAGTAAAGCAGGCAAGCGTAGTGGTCGGTGATGCAGTGTATGTTGAGTCGAGTGTTATGGTTATGAGCGCTTACGGGATAAATTACTACCTTGAGGTGAGGAGATAGTAACTTTAGAGAATAACTTATAACTCGATTGTATCAAATTCTGAACAGTAACTTAAGCTTCATTTACATTACACAGAATGGACCTCTTAATACAGTAGAACCCCTCTTAGCTAATAAGGGATTAGCTAATAACACTTCTTCGTTAATAAAAGTTCTCCGGCCCGACTTTTTAATTGGACGATAGCCAATGACCCCTTGTCCTTAATACCTAATACATATTTTGCCTGTCCCAAACATTTTATTAGTTGTTGGAAATATGCCAGATATGATTAGTCATCTGTCCACGTTTTTGGTCTGCACGTGATCCAAGTTTATGTACTTAGTTTCTCTCTGTAGCTCGTTAGAATCGATGCGCTCTGCAACTCCATGACTGAGGAACTCATTATTTCTCAATATTAGTTAATATTTTACCGATAGGGGAGCAAAATAGCTGTCTAAAGTAGTCTGGATTTGCCTCTTTTTTGCTAAATTACCCAACCAATGTTGATACTCATGGATTCGAGCTATCTTATCCACTTGATCATCATCTTATTGGAGAAGAAAATTTCGGAAAATCCGTAAAGCATCCTTTGCATCTTTTACTTTAACGCGGGAAGGTTCTAAGCTGTCATCAGCAATTGATTCGTCGACATCATCATTGTTCTCCACTTGTTGATTGACCATCACCGCAATTTCTTAGTCTGTGGGTGTATAAGATACAATGTTTTCACCAGGATAATTGAGGAGGTTCCGGATGTCCATCGGATTTGCATAATGGAGTGAACGGAGTTGTTCCTCAAGCTCGGCAATAATGGCTGAATCAGACTCAACCATTTCTTCAGTAATCAAAGAAGCATTTGCAGATGGTGAACATATTTTACAGTGTCCAAAACAGTTTGCAATTGTTTGGGATTTCACATCTATCTTCCATGCCTGAACAGCAAGAAGAATCCCATCCAAGACGCTGATTTTTTCTGGTTCTTGAACTCCCTCTTCGATTTTTTCTAGTAAGCTCTGATTAAATCGTGGGCGATAGTAAGCTTTTAAATTTCGGATGATTCCTGCATTGTATGGTTGAAGCTATGAAGTTGTTCCTGGGGGGAGGTAATGGACTCGAGTATTGTTGAGGGGTGGAAGATCTTCCACATGAAGGTGAGCTGAGCAATTTTCCACGAGTAGGAGGACGTTCCGGCCATGCATCTTGCGATCAAACCATTTGATCAAGGAAAGAAATATTTTTTGTGTCATCCAAGCTTTTGTGTTTGCCTCATAAATGCACCCCAAATTTTGATGATTGATATTGCGGAAACAGCGAGGGTTTTGATACTTTCCAATAAACCAGAGAGGCATTTTATCAGAGCCATCACTGTTGCAACAAACAGCAGCAGTAATCCGCTCTTTGCTTTGTTTTCTGCCCTCTAATTGCATCGTGGCTAAGGAATTATCGGCCTGGATAATTTGCAAAGATGTGAAGATTAGTCTCTTTACTCAATCCATAAAAAGCTGATGTACATATGTTACTTTCCGGCATACAGTAAAATAGCCCTGTTTCATCCATGTTATAGATATCTCTCAGCTCATACGAATCAAGAAGCTCACACAAAAGAGGCCTTGCTTGTTCAATGACAGCTATTTCCACTGATCCACTCTCACCAAAGCGGCGATAAGATTTAATTCCAAAACGACTTTTGAGCCGGTCTAACCAGCCATTGGAGAGTTCAAAGAGGCCAGCGTTGGGATAAAGCCGATTGAGAAAAAAGGCCCCTTTAATTTTCAGCAGCTCCCCGCTCATAAGAACTTTTGCTTCGTTAGCTTCAAACTATTGCGAAAGTGTATCTTCCATCAAGGGGTATTTAACTGCTTTGTGCCGTTTCATGGTCCGATTTTTCGTGTTTGCATCTACTAGCAGGTCAGCCGAATGTTTTAGTGTATTTGAAATTGTTCCCTGTGAAATTTTTTTGTGCAATGTTGTTTCTACACATGTAATTAATTGTTTCTGGGTGAAATGTGGTGATTCAATCTTTTTTTGGCCGATGGCTATGCGTTCTGCATCAGTCATGACGCTATACAATGGGGCTGGAATGTTTTGAGGCATTTTTTTTTTGGTTTATTGAGTTGGTTTTAGAAGCGAGAATGTCTAGGTTAGTAAACAAATGGGATTTTATTTGATAATTTCGGGGAATCGGGTCGTTTTAGGAAGTGGAAAGAAAGCAATGAATGGAAGAATTAATGAAGATTTGGATTTTATTTTGTAAATACAGTCATCCCTCTCTAACTCGATAGTGGGTCCCGGTATAAGTGTTGAAAATATTCATTGTAACTTGTACTTTTATATTTGCAACACTTACCCTTACAGGTAATTTTGCTCGCAGGGGTAAGTATTGCAAATGTAAATGGTTGAATTTCAATGAATATTTTCAACACTTATACCGGGACCCACTATCGCTATAGATGAGGTTGGACTCTATTTGAGATATCTTTCCCACGTCTTTTTTTTTTCAATCAATCATACATATGCAGCCTGGGGTTATGACTCGAATGATCATAGAAGACATGTACATGTCGCAGAACAACTCAGTTTGATGTTTGGAACACTCATATTCAGATTTTATTTGCTGATACCACTACGAGGACTGCGCATCACGGCATGTACCCTCTTCCGTGAATGCCCACCACAGGGAAAAGCGAGAAAAATCCATCGTTATCTAAATGTACTTTCATCATTCTGCGAATATAGTATCACCGCGAGAGTAGCGGTGTGCGGGTCTTGCTGGATTCGAACCAGCTTTCTCCTGTCTCAAGTGGGGCATGTGTTCAAGCTACCCAGACTTTACTTGGGAGAACGGCCCGTACAGTGTACCACTGCACCATCCGACCCTGCCTTGTGATTCATCCTCGTAGATTGTTGGACAGGCTACCGGGGTAGCCGTGAAGGCGCGGCCGCTCGAAGACTAGACTGCCCCAACGTTTTCTTTCACTTATAGGACTTCGGTAGTATTTAGGTTGGGGCTAGCCCAGAGGGTGTAAACGGGTCCTACACAACAGTTGCTGTCGACCTTCCTGAAAAAGTCCGGCAACGTCATGTTAATTACTATCCTGTGTTGACCATAATCTATGACAAACATTTATCCACGACTTTCCCGCACAATCCTCTCTGAATACCCCCTCCGTAATATCTTGTAACCCCCTCGCACCTCCGCTGTGTGACCATCAACCGTTTGTACAGGTCACTATGATCAAGGTGATATGCCTGACCTGCCTCTCGGGTATTCTGGTCTATCATCCTTTCTAGATCATTGAGAGCCAGCGGGAGATGGTATTTACGGGTTTGTGTGATGTCAAACGAAAATAATGAGGCAAGATTAAATGATAGAGGATATGGTACTTTGTTACGCACGGGGAAATTTTCTGCATTATGTGTGTTGGGGACTTGATATACTGCACATTTCAGAGGATTGGTCGTTCGAGACTACGACTGGCCTACTGCGGGACAGCAAACACGACAAGAAAGCACTATTCTTGGTTCGAGATAGTATGACGAAGTAAACTACGAGAATACCATTTGTCATAGGATAGCTTCACCTGAGATCTCACGTAATTATAAATGCCTTGATAACATTGGAACCACATTTAATGTATATAAACAATGACTTCAGCGGACAGGAGAATTCTCTCTACAGATTGAAATCATATTATCGTTTGTACCTTAGTCGGAGTCTTCCCGAAATTCATACTTTCACACTATTCTGCGCCTTAACACGGCGCCTACGATGTGAAGTGGTAGGAAAATTATTAATTTTTCAGATCTTCTAATGTGCACTGTATTCTAATCCACTCATCTCCCAATAGATTATCTCGGATTGGGCGTCCGCTAGCATCAAGCATCCATCAAAATACAAGAGATCTATAGTATGGCTCATACCGGTGTATTGGCCAACTTGCCAGGCCTATTCTGCTAGGGCGGCTGTCGCTTATCCAGGCTTGCGCTGCTCATCTCGAAGAAGCATCTAGCAACTTATATTTCTGCGGCGATAATAGCGCGATAAGTTACCTTCAAATCAATAGTAGCTCGTCTACGTTTTTATGTAGGTCTTTTTTAAATTTATCAAGCGTAAAATTGAATAATAAGTCGATATATTTTCATAACATATACGATTTTCAAAGCCACCAATCGACTAACGTTCTTAATAACGTAAATACCCCCTCCTCCTTAAATCTTAATCTCAATGCGAAATCCAAATTTCCGGAGAGCTAGAAGACGGTAAATTTCCGCCATCTTGTGATCCGTGTCGAAAAGTGAAACGAGAGCGGTCGGAGATCGGGAGAAGTTTAGTATTATAAATGCTCATGTAAAAAGCACGTGAGACTGGAATACTTAGATTTAAAGGGAATTTGGGCATCAGCATCACCGAGCGCGATCGGTAGTTCGGTGATAAGTGCGCGATGTGGATTGTGGGGATCGGGCGTGGTGAGACAGCAATGCTTGCGATGTTCGAATAAATCAACATCATGAGTGCGACTGGTAAGGAAGTGGGTGATGAAGACTTTCTTCGTCTGTCCATACCGTACTGCACGCCCAATACCTTGTTCCATAGCGTGCTTAAATTTCTGCGCGGCACTCGTGCCTGTTGTGAAGTACGGGGCAAAGAATATTACATGGTTAGCGATGGTAAGATTACTTGAAAAATTAGCACGCATTTGGGAGTTCATATTTGGAATAACTTACCTGCCAGCGGCGGACGAATCGCCTATGTTTAGGACGAGGATAGATCTTTCCGTTTTAGGCGCACCAGATGTATCACTTATAAGCCGACCTTTTTGAAAGCTTTCTATGATTGATGCAGGATTGCGTCCTCCGAGAAGCACCGAGGAAAGCCTAGCTTTGTCCAGGGCAGCAAGGAGCTTTTCGATCGCACTATCTTCCTGTACAAAGAGCAGTACTTTTTCATTCTCTGGAACCTTTTTAAGATACCCGATCAAATCAGCTATCTTTGAGCCAAAATTTTCCTCCTCAAGACTCCGATGCTTGACGATGAATTCGTTCCCAGAGAACTGCTGATAAATTTGAAATGCTGCCCCACATGTTTCGACTAGACAATATCCAGCGGTCTTGAGATTACAGTCCACACAGATTATATGGCCACAGCTACCCAAAACTATAACATTTTCGGAACGAAGAACAGGCAGGAAACATTTTCCACAGGCAATCTGATCATTTGAATGTGCCAAATTGTAACAGGCTTTCACATTTTTCATGTATCTCAATGCTCGAACCAATTTGGTAAGTCTTTTAGCCGCATTGTCTAACGAAGAGGTGATAGTACGAAGGTACCTCGTTGGAGCAGATACCATCTTACCTTGATCCTGAATAAAACCGGACGGATAGGCTAGCATCGAATGCGAAGTTTTTCCTTCTTTGAATGCTGTTTTCCCGGGTTCCAAAAAATCTCTTCTCCAATCGTAGCTTTGAACGTTCTTTTGGACTGAGACAACAAGATCTAGTAATATATCCGAGGCTTGGCTATCTTGAATACCAATATTCTGGACCATCTTCTTGAACGCTAGGTAATTTGAAATGTTGCTACATTCAGCAAAATTATTTTGAAGCCATTCAGCTCGCCGCAAATCTTTTGAAATGTTGCTTTTTAATGCTTCCAAATCTAACTTTCGGTTTTGTAATGAAATATCAGTCGCATCCAGGGCGCATTCTAATTTTTTTTTATGCGATATATAAGCCCGCGCGTTAAAAAATGATGCCCCATTTAAAAGGGCCTGTTCTGCTAGCTTGAAATTTGCAAGGGCAAGTTGAGCTTGAAATTCACCCTCGGAATTTTTAGCTCGTGTCCTAGGTATTTGGAATTGGTTAGCGGCAAGAAGCTGTTCCAGCTCAAGATAAAATGCTCTTTCAGCAACTGGTTGGTGTACTAGATGAACTGTTTCTTCTGTATCAAAGGCCGAAAGAATGGCAACATCCTTAGTTAAATCAGTATTTCCATGGTAGAAGTTTAATTAACAAGCTCACCTTGCGCACGAAAGCATCTAAGAAGAGTTGCATCTGATTATATCGTGCTCTTAACCAAGCAGGCGAAGAAGGTTTATCGAAAGCAAGAAATCTCTCGCTGACTAAACTCAAAGTCAGTTATTATTTTTGGGAAGCCTAGGTTTCAGACTTACCAGTCATGTCAAATACCCTCGATTTAAATACTTCTGGAGCCATTGATGAATAGTCCTCTCTTCCAAGATAAATTCCAAGTAACTCTGCCACTTGCTTGAACTGTTCAAAGGTATCTAAGAGGGGTGTCGCCGAAAGAAGCCATCGACAACGGCTTTCGATGGCTGATATACTGATTATCTGTCCAGGGGTAAGGTAATGATATTCATCAACCACTATCCGAGCAAAAGAGAACATCTCAAAGACGACGTGCGTCATTGATTCCCACTCTTTTGGACTAATGGGATACTTATTTTCTAATAGAACCTCATTTTTGTTCGTAGTATTTTGCTCTCTACTTCCGGTATGATTAGGGTCCCGCTGCTTTATTTGGTCATCCTTCTTAGCTGTCTTCTTTTCCATGTACATACGACCAGTATAGCGTCTAGAAGGGTATGGACGTTCAGTTTTTTGCGCCTCGAGTTTACTGTTGTAGAGATTTTGGGCTAAATACGATGCAAGATCTGAAGTGTCTTTCATTAGAATATTTAGACTTTCCGAAACCTTCTTCATTGCTGTCTCATGCCAACTTTTCTTTGCTCTAGATGAAGCTGTCCAATCTGGAGCAAGCATGCCAGCAAATTGGGATAAGTCAAAAAGGTAACCTTCACTCTGGAGAATGTTACTATTTACAAGGATAATATTAGCGTTCCTTATATTTTTAATGGTACATTTCCGAAGATCTTTCAAATTGCGAATTATTATCACATCAGCAATGTGAGGCAAAAACTTCCTTATTTCATTATACCACTGAGTTGTGAGACTTAAAGGAACAAAGATGACTGTTGCTCTTGAATGAATTCTCTCCGTGGAAGGACGTTTTCCCCATGAAATATCAAATTTAGTTTGATGATCGATCAAAGCCAAAATAATGACAGTTTTTCCAAAACCCACTTCATGGGCGAGAAGACCCCCTAAAATTATCTTCTGGCGTGAAGCTTTTACTAATACCTGATATCCGAGTTGCCTTATGCCATCTTCTACAATTTCTTCTTCGAAAAATGCTTCAGTGGAAAGTTCATTCTTGATTTGCCACGCAACGCTTCTTCGTTGTTCCAGGCGTAACGGAAATTTTTTGTTCTCCCATTGGCTTGTCGGGGTTAGCTTTGTAGTATCTTTTATCCTAAATTTGGGCAAAGAAGGTCGAGTCATGGAAAGATTATCAGTAATAAGACGCCAAGAAACTATAATATCTCCATCTTCAAATACCGAAGCAGCTCTATGAATTAGACTTTGAAAGTTAATTCCGATCTTGAATGTCAATTTATGATTACTATCAATCATGAAAACTTGGGATAGAGTAGCTGGGCGTTTTTTGAGGTTTTTCTCATACTCGCTAGCATGAGCTAGATGCTCAAATGGCTTGGGCATTTGCTTTGCATTTAGATGCCACAAAATTGGAGGTGACACAGGTGCACATACAGTACATCTTTTTCTGTCATTTATTTGAACTTTATGCCAAATTTCTCTTTCATGGACATAATCGGGAATGATAAGACCATCTAAGAGAAAGCCAGAAAGATAATGATACACATCCCTTGAATTTTTGGTGCTAACTGAGTTCCAAATTTCTCTCTGGAATAAGTTTGCGATATAAACAGGAACTGTTGTTTTGCAACTGAACACCGCTCTTAATTTTTGGCATGAATCAGAATTAAGTGGTCCGATAATCTTCGGATCTTTCAAGTATCCGTAGTTTATTGTAGTCGTTTCCTGGGAGTTTTTACTCCTCTCGAAAATTTTTTGGTCAGGAATCACTCTCCAAAAGCCGTCACTCGTTATATAGATTTTATCCACGCAAAGCGTCGGCGGATCATCGAGAAGTTCAGAATCTTGAGTTTTATTGGGCTCCTGGAGTGGATGCAAACGATAAGTCATGTATTTAGGACGACCGTCAATAAAAATCTTTTTTACTTCAGGTTCACCAACTGAAGCTGGAATGCGGGCAATGGCTGTCCGAGAAACGCCATACTCAAGGTCACGAGCATCCTGAGAGAAGATATAACTATGATTTTTATAATCTCCGGTTTTCTTGTCATGATCAAAGTATAAAAATAAGCGTGGTTGAGAGCTGGTTTCCTTACGAACATGAAGAGAATTCATAGCGCGGCCACACTCTTGCTGCAGGTGGTAATCGCCGCTAATATCAGGAAATTCGCCTTCTTGAGAAGCTTGGATTCGCCAAGTATTAAAGATCTCGACATTTTGATCGCTTACTAATCCCCGATCATTTCTAAAGGAAGGGTAGAGTTTACCGATCCACTCAATTTTTGCAGGCACTGAACGTTCTTCGGGAATCCAAAGTTCCCACTGACCGGTTGTGATTTCTTGAGGCTCGGGCGTCATTCGAGCTATTGCAAACTTCTCTAAAAATTGGCGTGTTGAATCCTCAACTGCTAGTTTTCGTGGTGGTTTAGCATAGAGCAACCATTCAACTGTGAGTGTAGAGATGCGGAGAACATATTTAGCATGTAAGGACTCATAAAACACCTCCCAGATATCGGAGCGCTTGATGTTGATAAAAAACATCTCAGATTGTAAAGCTCTGAAAACAATTTGCGCTAGTCTATCGTTTTCAAAGCCTGTTATATTCTTCGGAATAAAATTTATAGCTTTTAACCTTTCCGCTAAGAATTTTAAGTCGATTTTTTTGGGCAGAGTCCGTCGCAATAGCTTCTCAAAAGTAAAGGGAGAACTCCTATCAAGATTCAATATTTTATATTCATGTTTCGGGTTGCCTGCATGGACTTGACATATTGTATGCTGACAAACTGTACACATCTTGAATTTCCTATCAAGAATTTCATCTCTCTTTTCACACCAGCATAGCTTAATGCTCGATCTTGCATATTTCAATATATCAGACACCGAAAGAGTTGAGTCAGCTATTTCGGGATCTTTTTTGAATTCATACAAATCATCTTCATGACTAAAATTAGGAGTTTCTTTGCCTCTGACATGTGATTCGCTGTCTCCGCGGTCAAGATATTTCGAAAATATGAGCAAAGAAGAAATGATGCAGACTCCGACAGCAGTTGAACTCATGGCATTTCCTGTCAGATCACGTAGATGGGTCTCAGTAAGGAAAGAAAGATCAATCCGATGGACAGGTATACCTTGGAGAGTCAATGTCTCCCTGCCAGTGAGACGACGGCCTTCTGAACTCCAGAAGGGAATTCCGCTGGGGGTCAAACATGGCATGATGCCTGTCTTGGTTTTATCGGAGGCTCTGAAACAATTTTGGGAAAGCTCTAATAAACGACTACTAAAATTTAGTCTAGGGACTGACATATGATTCAGACTTACGAGTAGAAGCGATCATCAAATCCTCGTCGAGCATTCCGCAGGTGTGCAATTTCCAGGCAATCAAGGACCCGCTCGGTAAAGGCCTTCATGTGTGTGTAGAAATCAGGAAGCAATTTCCATCCATTTTCAGACCAAAAAGTTAGCTTTCGATTGGAGCCTAAGCCCAGGTCTGATCGGTAGCGTGTATGCTCCTCTGCGCTTCTTACCCAAGCTACAATCTTGTCTCTTTCTTCGTCTATTTCTTCCAGCCGTTCAACGGGAACTGCTGTCTCATCGGCAACAGCTAGAAGCATCGTTTCACATGATACCGTTGCTGGATACTTGAATGATAAAACACATTTTTCGACTTCTTTCAGGTATTCTTTAGCAGTAGTTCTGGCAATTTGTTGCGCGTTCACTGTGCCTTTTGATACTAGAATATCGTTTCGGATACAGATCATATAGCCTCTTTGGCGTGTTTGAGGAAGATAAAAATCTTTAGTATCCATTTTGATCAGTTGACAAGAATATCCCGCTTTCTCCATCGTGACATCAATGCCCTCACTAATTCGCTCTTCTCTTACAAGCGTTTCATAAAGTTTATTGAGCTCTGAATCAATTAACGTCTTATTCTTAGTCTTCTGATACTGAGATCGGATTTTAGCTTTTTGATCTTTCCTTAATTTTATGTCGGACCAAGGGGCGCCTAACACGTTCTCAAAGATAACAATTTTCGGTTTGCCCTTCATGATAAACGCAACAGCGGCACAAAATGTATCGCCTGATTCTCCCCTTTCAAGAAGAGACTTTGGGTTATTGTTAAGGTTTGAAAAGTCAACGCAGCAAAATCCAGTGATGAGAAGATCTATGTTCTCAGGGACAAGTGCTGATGCACCAAGAGCAGTTGTTCTGCGCCAAAGTTAGCAAGTTGAACGAAAAGTTCTATTAACCAATATTTACGCCATTTTATCGGCCGTGTAGGAGCGAGCAAGTTCACAAATATCCCGAAAAACAAGAAGATCAGGGTAGTTTCGACTGATGTAAGCTTGCTTAAAGGGCTCGATTTCGACACTAAACACATGGTCAAAGTTTAAATTTTGCCCTGACTTGGCGAGAACTAATCATTAGTCGAACACTATGCCTGAAAATTCAGAATAACCTACTGTCACGTATAAATTCCATTGCAATCACAGGACACTCAGTGCCTGAACACATGGTAGCAACTCGAATAGGATGTCCATTTAGGTGTTGCATCATTTTAGCAAATAAATTGTGCTTGGCGAACCGGCCAGTCAGATGCTCAAAAATCTCATCAATAGTAGTTAGTGGTGCTTTCGAGACATCGAACCCAAGCTTGAAGCCGCGCCAACCGTCCGCATATTTTTTGGAAGAGCTAGTATGGGCTTCGCTTTCAAATTCGCGGACATCTTTGTTACGTTAGCATGGGTTTAAGTTAACTGGAGAGTGTCTCAGGCTTACTCGGAGCCTTTTTCTTTTTCTGGCTACTTTCAGCAGAAGTCGAACGATGATAATCATTTATCATTTCAATGGAATCCATAGTTTCAGGGGCAGAATCTTTTAGATTAAGATCAACTTCATTAGATGTCAGCCTCGAAGAATCTGATTGATATGAGAACGAATCTTCCGCCTCCGTCTCGGCACAGCTATCTTCTATCTCAGGAGAATGATCATTATCACCTGTTTCAACGTAATCTTTATCTTGGGAATTATCAGGTTCACTGAAATAAATTCTTTCGTCATAGCTTGCCTCAGAATCCGAGCAGCATGAAGATAAATCTTTTTCAGTATTGGTCGTTGGTAATTTAAAAACGCAATTATGTGATTTCTTGCCAGAAGATCGAGAGGATTTATATCGTGTAGGCTGAGTCGAAATAGATGAAATCTGAGATGCATCTATCGGCAGGTCAATTAGCTTTTTCCAAAGTTACTGAAATTGTACATTTCCGGAAGGATAAACTACTTCAAAAATGTACAGAATTGATTTGAATGAAAGATGAAAATGACCAAGGTTTTTTAGTCATGCTTGCATCTTCAATGGCTTGACGTGATTTTTTTATATACCTAGGGTAAGAGAAATAGTTCGCTTATTGATGTTGAATAAGGTGTGCTCTTGAAGTTGAAGGTAATTTTAACTACTAGAAGTCTCGTATGATTTATATTTGGGTCTGGACCGCAAATTAAAAATTAAATATGATTATAATAACTCTCAGAAGTCGAGTTAAATCAATTGGACTTCTATTTAAGTCGGTCTATTAATTTGTAGCCTTGATGTTAATCGCCAGCAAAAAAAACAGCTACTGCTGTAATGGAGTACATCTCCGTTTAAATGTGTGAAAATGACCTTAGACTTTCAAGAGAGATAGCAGGCATCATCTTGCCTCCGAAAACCTCCGCCTCTTGTCTTGGGGCTGGTTAAAAATTCGGGGTGTTCTCATAAGTAGAAAGTATTAGAGGCAACCTCCCCCCCTCCACCGAGGTGAAGTGGGTAGAAATGTACCGAGGAATGATTTCAAATCAAGCAGGGAGATGGCAAAAAAATAATTTTTACCCGACTATTTCATCAAATACCTATTTCAAAAATGACGGAGATTGCATAATTATTAAATAAAAATTGTTACATACTCGTTGGCGGTGATGTACACAGGTCTTTTCCCTTCTCTATGACGCTCTCAAAAATTTTTGCTTCTCGGTTAACAGCATCATCTTCCCCTAAAGAATCTTTTCCTTTGAAGCTAGGCCGTTTATTTTCGATCTTAATACCACTGGATGAGTTTTGATATGGTAGTACAACTGCACAGTTAGCTGAGTTGCCTTTCCAAATGGATGATCGTGGATCAGTAAGAGGATAACCATCTTCGGAGATTATGCGAATACCACAGGTATTTTTGAGAGACTTGGAAGACGTCGAATTATTCAATATTCTTTGCTTTTTTTCCCTTAAATTATACATTTCCCGAAGTCGACTCCAAAATTTTGAGGAGACTGTATTAGAGCTCAAAGCGTTTGAAAATAAAATAAGCTGGAAATCGGCTTCTAGAAGTTTTCGAAATACATACTACAGCTTTACTTTTACTCATAAAAGTAAGCTTTTGACGAAAAGCTTAATATCTTTCGTAGATTTATGATCGCTTTTCGATCACAATGCTTTTTAATTATTAAGTATTTATGATCAGCTGGAAGGCACTTCAAATTTGGTCTTTGCATCGATTTGCCGTAAGGCCCAGCGCTTCCAGTGGATATTGAAGATAATGACTGAAACTGGGCGTGTTTTTTCGATTTGAAGCGAAAATAGCTGGCTGATTATTCTAGATTGTACAGATGTGATTCTGATAGGCCTTGAAAGTAAATGACAAATTTCTTGTAGATCTTCAGATTCCTTAGTTTAACTTGTAATTTGATAAGAACGTCTCGTTTCTCATTATCCTTATGATTCTAACCTGAGTTAAAAAGGCTTATAATACATTGAAGACACGTACTAGTAATAAATAGTCTGGAAATTTCTTTTTTGGTGTTTCTTTTTAGGACATTTTATGTACCTTATATCTAGTTAGTGGCTCCATTCGACAAACCCCATAATCTGGCGGGTAAAGTCATGTCAGAAACTATTCTCACTCACTTATGATGATGTAAATTTTTAATCCCGATCGAGATGACTGTTCAGGCAAGATGGCACTCAGAAGAGTTCGAGTTTCTACTCAGCCAGTAACTATGTCACAGTTCCCTAGCTTTTGAGTCTTGTTTGCACTGTAGATGATTCTTAATTTCAGATGTATGTCTAAAAATGTAGGCTTTAATTTCGAACATAGAATCGGTGTTTAATTTTAATAGGAGATATTTAGGCGGCAATGTAATAGCATGTTGTCTCTTGACCTTGACTGCGTTCTCTTGTTGAGCAGAATTAATTTATAAGGCCATTATCATTCTCCCTGTATAGTAGGTTAAAACATTGATCAATATGAATGTCTTAGGGACGACTATTTTTGGAGAATCATAAAATATCCGCAAGAAGATTAAAGTGAAAGTGTCGAAGTTGAGCCACTTATCGTATAACATACAGTTTCCCGGATTTTAGAGACTTGTTTGATCAATAATTTGTGAGAAGAGATTTCTAGTACATTTTCATTTTTCGATCCAAGTAGAAGTGATATGTTGGTCAGTTCTGACCGTTTAAGTACTGTCTACATGCCTAGAGCAGATATCAAGATTTGTTGGATAGATTTACGTGACGAGTTGCTGTGACAACTGAAAAAGCCGTTGGATGTAATGCAATCCTCCAAACATGAATCTCTGATGTGGATAAAGACAGCGACCCAAAACTCAAGTTACTCCTCCTAAGACCTTTTATTTCTATGAAATATTTAAAAGGTATACACTGAGTCTCGTGGAGAGTTTCTTGGTCACCTTACTTAGAAAAATATGGCGTTACTTACGACGCGCTCGCATACTTCATGTGGCAGTCGGCGACCAACTTCAGCACAGAGGCAGTTTGTCCCCGCAAAACTAGCCTACGACTTTACAAATACAAAACAAAAAATTACATTAAACTCTGCGAAAACGTATATCCCTCAGTGAAAGAAACACATCTGGTCTATTACGGAGTTCGGATTATCATAGTCATCTACAGTAGGTTTGTGTCTGTGAGTGTATGCTATTTTTCGTCTGATTTGGGCCAGGTCACCGTTGTATAGAATCGTAAAACGTGGGAAAGATATCCAGGTTGCGAAACGACGGCAGAGAAAAAATTATTTTATTATTTATTTTACGTCTAGCGGAACGAATGCGGAGCACTTGCTCTGGGATCCCCTGATGGGACAAATGACGCAGAGAAAAAAATAAGGTATTCGGATAAATTTTTAAGCGCTCGCTTGATCACGTGTTAGGCCATTGTATACACTACCTTCCCCTAAAGTTCGTCCCCTATTCACTAAGGTGTGGGTAATCGAAGTTTCCTGTAGACGCTTCAGATTATTATTCTTGTCACTAATTCCATCAAAATTCGAATGATACTAGGGACCAAAATAATAATTTAAAGCGTCTACAGGGACCTTCGATTACCCATACCTTAGTGTATAGGGGACGAACTTTAGGGGAAGACAGTGTAAGTCCAAGCACCCCCCTTTGGGACAAGTGATGTGGTGTGAAGTGATTAATTTTTATGGGCATTATTCTACGAATATTACTTAATGTTTGAAAATTAACTAAACAATTTTCAAATGAATATGTCCTCTCGTGATATTGTCCTACTCGAGCCTCCACACTACCATTACGTTGATCTATTATTTCTCGAGCTTCTGCTTCCCTTGCCTGATCCTTTGCCGTTTTGATAGCCTCAACATTCCCAAACTGAGTGTTAGGCTAATTCACTACCTTTCTCTTCTTTCTTCAAGCTGATAAATGATCGATTTCAAGAGTTTGGGCATTGCTTAAGAGCCTTTGCTCTGCAAGTTCTGCCTGGAGTCTACCTGTAGATTTCGCAGCCGCGTACATGGCTGTCCTTGACTGTCTTGTGAGCTCAGATCGGGCGTGGAGACTCTGAATACAACTAAAAACATCAGATGGCTTCTGAGGAATCGTTCTCTCATCAAACTGGCGTTTCTTGGTTTGTTTTTGCGGTGTTTTTGAACACTCTTTGGTTGATGATAGAGCGAATGGATTCTTCAATCCTTTCTGTCTGTTAAACGGAAACAAGCCTGCAGCTCGCCAGCCGCCTTGTATCTTGGCCTTAGTGAAGCGATCACGACGTACTTCATGGTAGCATTCGATAAATTTTTGCTTCTTGGTCGGTGCTGAGTCGTCAAGTTATGAGAGCTCACCAAGAAGCTGACGATAACGTACCTTTAATGGCAAGAAACACGAAAAAATAAAGTGGCTGAAATATATGAGACGCGTGAGGAGGCATCTACACCAAATGTATCTCATTTTGAAAATATTCCCGTTGAAAATTTACAGTTGAGTGACTCCCATGACCGTCAAACAGGAAGATTCGCCACGATAGCTTATTGTAGTTTTTTTTCCGGTATGAAAAGAAATTTCAAACATCTCAGGGCAAGCTAATTATATGTCCATCCATTGATTGATGCCGCACATATCCAGTCATGTACATCTTCCTTAAACAAATTACTCTGTAGTACGCTTCCCTTGAAGATTGCCGGAGGCCGAGTTACACGGGAGGTAGCACTAGCGGTCTCAATAATCGAAACTCACTCTTGAACCTGTAAGGCCTTCTTGTAGGTAAAATTCTTGTTTGACTCAACAGTAACACACTGATTGGCGCATAAACCTTGCGCAAGACCATGTTCATACATGTTCCACAAATTTTCCTTGACTATTCGAAATTCGCGCTGAATACTCTCGAAAAGCGTGTAGGATCGGCCAATTGCTTCTTCAGTCAATGCCTCAACTCTCAACCGACCAAGAGGCTTCACAATCATAACTTCAACCTGGGAGTGTCGCGTAAGAAACCTGGTGACCCATCGCTTACCAAGTGGCTTTACATCGCCTCTAATCTCTAGTATCTTTGCAGCCATTTCTCGCACTCAAATATGCGATGGAGCTTCTTTAATACGGTCTAGTTATGTGATTTTTGGCTAAGTATTCTTCTTGCTCATTAGATAAGCGTTGTGGGCCCTCTACTCCTGCGCGACGGGTGCTTGATTTCTCAATGACTCTGTTGTTGAGGGTGGAGAGAGGAACGTTCAATGCCATAGCAGCAGTTCTCAGAGAAGAAATTATGCTATCTTTCGAGAATGATATGGCATTTTAAATATTTATTTCTTTAGCAGACATAATTTTAAGACAGAAATATTTTATGTGGATGTGTAATACAATGTTATTGTTAGGTTCCTGGGGATATTTTGGATCGGCGCTGGGAGTTGTTTGTTTTTTGGAAAATAGTAATCCCGGTTGGAGGTCTATTTTGGGAGTTTTAAAGTTTTTCATTGTATATATAACACGACAAGCCTCCGTACGAGGCTCACCACGTCAAGTCTTTTGTCGTAATTCAAACTTACATTTTTTCTCCTTCGATAACTCTCACCTCCCACCGCCACCATCACCATCACCATCACCATTACCATTACTACCACCATATACCGTAATCGTCATTATTACCGTAACCACCACCCTCACCGTAACCCTCACCATTATCCCATACCGTAAACATTATCATAATCTTACCTTAACTATCGCTGCCACCAACATCATAATCACCGTCGAATCCGTACTTACCGTAATTACTACTACGAAGCCCATAGTCATCCTTACAGACATCAAATTAATAACTAGATGTTTGGCGTGTGCGAAGAAGTGTTCCGAAGGGGGGTCGTCCCAAAGGGGGTGCTCGGACTTACCTGCCTTTCCAAAACAGATGACCAGAATTGTCCCTTTAATCATACTCTAGGCAGTCTCAGCGAGCCGTGTTGCCTCTGGTTGTTTAATAACAAAATCGCAGTCTAGGCCCCGCCTGGCTGGGGTTGCAGATTTTTGAGATTTTTTCCCGCGTACCGATTCCCATGGCTGCTCTTTTTCAATTCTTTTTGAGCAGAAGGTTCCGTAGAAATGTTGGTTGAATTCTACGGGTAGTTACTGAGCTAAATGGCTGCCCGTCATGGGTCAATGTATCAATATATCAATGATTTTTGATTCGAAGTAAAAGGGGATAGGAGCACTGTAGAAGGTGTGGCCTGGGTCTTTCTTTTTTAAAATCACTCTTGTGTATACAGCCTTTAGGCTATGACACGAATGACACTGGTACGGTACATGGAGCGATGACCCAACTTGATATGAGGGGCACTCACGCCCGAATTTTGTTTGAAGACATAACTCGAAGTCAGGTGCCTTATAGCCATTTCAACCCTCAACCGTTTATGTCTGCCGCTGGAACGCATTTCAGCCACCCACGACTATCCAGCGTGCCTTCGTCATCGTCACATGCATGACCACGCGAGAAATGTGGATGGGGTCTTGCTTGATTCGAACAGGCTTTCTCCTGTCACAAGTGGGGCATGTGCCTTGGCTTCCAAGACTCTAATTGGGAGATTGGGCCGGACGGTGTACCACACCACCATCCGACCCTTGTGGCCTGGGTTAAGGAGGAGCCCTAGTGTTATAATAGTCTTTGACTCTACATAGCACGAATAAACCTAACTACAAACAAAACAAACAAACAATTCGAGAAAAGTCCCCCGTATGCCCCTCATCCACTCAATTCGCCCTCATTTTACAGTTAAGCTCGTATTTTTGTGTTGTATCCCACCGAGAGGCTTCTCAGGATGCCGCCGGAGAGGACAAAGCGTCAACCGACGTCAACTGTTCCCAGGCCAATGTCTACGGCTATAAGCAAAGAACGGGCTGTAACAGGTCCAAAAACTAAAGGCCTCGCGCGAAATCTAGTTATTCTAGAAAGCGTACCCGCGTCAGAGGCCTCCACCCAAGGGAAGGACACTCACCTTCCCGATATTGAGATGACTGATACTGAAATCGACAGATCCATCAACCAAAGCCCGACACTACAGGGAGATTAGAATCGGTAGCAGAGGCCTCAGACGGCTCAAAAGAAACGATTTCACCGATCGCAAAGGTGCCCTCTGCAGATACGTCTGCGAAAGGAAGCACAGCCAAATCACGTCTGATTGCAACTCCAAGGATCTCAAAAGTCAACATTGCAAGCAGAACAGGCGCAAGTACTGCCCCGGGAAAAACCACATACGCCGGTAGTACACATGTGACCAACCAAACACTCCCTAAACTTCTTCCACTATTGGAAGCCGAAAAGCGACGAGCGGCAGAAACTGCTGCAAATTTCCAAATAGTCTCCGCCGCCATGGACGGTGTTGAAAATGCCCTCTCTCCTCTTGTCAATGGACAAAACAGAACATTCGTAGATTCTATGAGAGTCTATCTCCGAGCTGCAATTGCTCAATTTATGTCCAACGGACCACGTGCATCTGCGCCAATTCTTCCTCCCCGTCCAGCAAGTAACATTACTTATTGGCAAAATCCTCCACCCGGCTCGTCTAGCAGTCAACCAATTCAGATTGTCAATCTGATGACCGCAAAGCCAACGCCGAAAACAACATGGGCTACAATCACGAGTAGAGGACATCAAAAGTCCTCGATGCCTGTACACTCTGGTCGCGTGCTAAACAAGCAGCCATCTCCACAACGAGCGCCAGCGAAAACGGTAGCTCCACCAAAGCAGGACGACAGGCTTTTCCTTCGACTTGCCAAAGAACACGAATGGCGCCTTCTCTCCCCCGCCGGAATCCGAGAAGCTGCAATTCAACTCCTTAAACTCCCTATCTCTAGCATTGAGCACGTTCATCGTGTTCCCAGTGGCTTTGCGCTAAGAGCAAAAGACGAAGAAACGCGACAAGCATTGCTAGACTCTGCTGAGTCTTTTGTTTCTATTGGAGCCAAATTAGAAAAAGCATCTGATTTGGTAGTTCTGCGAATTTCCACGGTTCCTGTAGCCCTCAACACCCGCCTGAGCAAGGTACACGTCACAGATGAAATGGTAGTTGATGAGATCTCGAGGATCACAAAAACCACCCCCTTGAAGGTCCGTCCTCATGGAAAAAGTCGACTTGGTGCCCTCCAACAGTCATGGTTGGCATACTTTGAGAAAGCATCTGCACCTCAAACAGGCTTTCGACTATTTGATGATTCGGGAGTCGCTGTACGACACCAACCGAAACGTACCGTGCAGCAATGCAAACGCTGTCTCGAGTTTCACGGGACGCGTGGGTGCTCTCGGGCACCAGCCTGTTGGAACTGTTCCTCCAAGATGCACCCCACCACCGAGTGCAAGGCCCACACCAAGTATCGAAACTGCGGGGGACCTCACCGCTCCGACAGCCGTAGCTGTCTAGCACGCCCGACTCGATCTGGCCCCGTTACTAAAGAACAATTGGTAACAATACGCCAAGCCAGTCAGCGCGAATTTTCCGCGGTAGCCAGAGCAAAAGCTGCCATTAGACGCGCCGAAGCTGCCGCTTCAGCCACAAAACAGACAGCAACTAGCCCACCTGCGATCTCGACCTCCAACCAGTTTGAGGCTCTCGCGGAAGACGCAACATTGCCTGATGCAGAATACTCTGGGGAGAATAACCCCCGAACGCAATTATGAAGGGCACTCCACGAGCCCCTTCTCGCCCCCCACCTACCCTAAATTTTATGTCAATCAATGTAGGAAGAGGAGGAGCAACGCATGATATCGCGCTTTCCCGAGCTTATGAGCTAGGCGTGGATTTCTTGCTAATTCAGGAGCCTTTGTAGAACAAGCGCACAAAGACTACTAAGTCACACCCTGGATACGTCTGCCACATACCTTATGCTGGCATAGATGTAAGACCAAGGGCTGCGACCTACACACGAAAGAGCGATAGGGTAGTATCGGCGACTCAGATATTCCCATGCTCAATGCTGACAGCAGACTACTGTTGGGTAGTAGTTAACGGTATCACATTTTTCAATGTCTACAAAGCACCAAACGTTTCGATGGCAATCCGACCTCTGGTTAGCTGGACCCCATCTCCGAGATGTATTGCAGCGGGAGATTTTAACTCTGTGCACGAAGCTTGGCAACCGAACGCTGCCAGCCCTCATGGACAGGGTGAGCAAATAGAGAGATGGGCAGAGACACTCAATCTCTCATGTTTAATCATTGGTGAGCCGACACATAGAGCAGGAAACACGCTGGACCTTGCGTGGACTAATATCAGTGGCGCACGTGCCTGGGTCGACCGAAGCGAATGCATGACCAGTGACCATCTTCCATTACGAGGCTATGTCCCTGTGGCAAAAGCAGCAATGAAGCCGGAACTAACAAAATTAAGGGTACCGAAAGAAAACCTACCGAGGTACGCTCAAGCAATTTCACAGTGGGTTCATCCTCCCCCACTGCTAGACTCGTCAGATAAGGTGGAAAAATACGCCAAGGAGCTCTGTTTTCACCTCACAAACGCAATTAAGGCTACAGGCACTCGACTCAAGAAGGGAAAAGGTAAAGCTGCAGCTTGGTGGACACCTGAGTGCAAGGCCGTGCATGCAGAATATCGTGCAGCCACAGACCCGGCAGAACGGAGAATTACGAAGAAAAATCTCAGGACCACAATCACTGCTGCCAAAAAGGAGCATAAGACAAGAAAAATCGAAGGGATGACTACTCCAGCCGATGTTTTCAAGCTCATGCAAACATCATCTACTCGACAAGCCAGTGTCCCTCCCCCACTCATGTATGAAGGGAAGATGATTACTAACCAAGCAGAGCGAGCAGAAATCCTCCGCGACGAACTCCTAGCTCGCTTCCAAGCATCAGATGACCTTGCGGCTTGTACTATACAAAGTAACAACCGAATCCCCTGGAATACTGAAATAACAGTCGAAGAAGTCCGCGCCTGTACTGTCGACTGCGAAAACACGGCACTGGGAGCAGATGGAGTCTCCGTAGAGCTTCTGGCAACTAGCTGGAATACTATTGGCCCGTATGTGACCGAACTCTTTCAGGCCTGTATCCGACTTGGCACTCAGCCAAACTGCTTCAAACTGGCAGAAGTAGTTCTAATACAGAAGCCAGACCGAGATCCAACTACGGTCAAGGGTTGGAGACCGATCGCGCTTTTGTCGTGCCTTGGAAAAGGTCTGGAAAGGCTGCTAGCAAAACGGATGGCGCACCTTGCGGTCATATACGAAGTGATTGGCGATCAACAATTCGGAGCAATACCAAAGCGATCTGCTACCGATCTTGTGTCCTGTGTGGTTCACGACATTGAGGAAGCTCGCTCGCAGGGATGGGCCGCAACATTCGTCACTCTGGATGTACAAGGCGCCTTCGATGCTGTGCTACAGAACCGACTAATAAAAAGAATGCAAACCCAAGGATGGCCTGACTACATCCTTCAATGGACAAAGTCATTTCTTTCACATCGAAGAGTACAAGTACGCCACTCAACAGGAGTAACTCCGGAGAAAGAGTTGGTCTGTGGTGTGCCTCAGGGGTCGCCTATATCGCCTCTCCTTTTCCTCTTATATATGGCAGAACCAATGCGAAGTGGAAACGCGATCTCGAGGTTCAGCTACGCTGATGATGTAGGAATCCTCGGATTTGGCCCCACAATTGCCGAATCAGCTGCTGCTGTCCAGCGCGAGGTGGATCACCTTTTTGAATGGTCTCGCCAGAATGCGGTCGCCTTCGACACAAATAAGTCTGAGGTAGGACAATTTCCCGGGCGACGCCGCGAAGCGGCCTTTGATATCAACATCAATGGCACACAAATAAAACCAGCTGAGCATATTCGCTGGCTTGGGGTCTACCTAGATTCTCGACTTAACTTCAAATACCATGTCACAACTTGGTGCGCTAAGGCAATGAAAGTCGCCCATCACATGCGACGTCTCAACTCGAACTTTCGAGGAGCAGCTCCGGGACCGTTGGTAAAGGCCGTTGACTCATGCATCTTATGGAGCAGATGTTTGGTGGCCAGGCATTAAACGTCCGACCCAGAGAGGGACGGTCATGTCATCCACTACTAATCTTTGCAGCATGATCGATGAGGCTATCCTAATGGGCCTGCGAGCTGCACTCCCGACGATGAGGATAGTTCCGACAGTGGTCATACATCGAGAGGGAGGGATTCCACCAGCCAGAATTCTACTAGAAGGAAATCGATTAAGACTGGCAGATAGGCTCCAATCGCTTGATGATCGTCATCCTTTGAGAATCCGGGCAGCAGTGTGTCCTAATGTTGGCACGCAAAAGTACAAGAAAAGGTACATTCCTTCAAGGCGACCGGAAATACAAATGTCGCGTGTTCAGCGTGCGTACCGGGAGCTTCCAGAAGCCGAGGCCGCCGAAAAACTGCCACCAACAACCTATCACAAAAATCTGGGCTCTAAAGAAACAGAAAGAAACAGACTTCAACGTTTTATAGACAATATCCCCGGATCAGAAATCTGTGCCTACTCAGATGGATCTTCAGAAGGGCACGGACTCTCCGCTTGGGGATTCGCCCTGAAGAGAGGAGGAAGGATTATCGCTAAAGGAAGCGGCTGTGAGAGGCCCGTCCTCGAATAACTCAAAGTAGAGGTTCAATATAATAAATTAAGAAGTGCGTGAAGATTAACATACAATCAAGTAGCCCTATATACCTTTCTTCCAATTCCATATTCTTCTAGAATCTAACCAACCCAAGGTCATCACGACCGATTGTACAAACTTCAGAATTAGATCGAAGCTATAAGAATTATCATCAACGCCTAAACGCCATTACAACATCTTTACACATGCCTATCATCATCTCGCTTGGTATATGTATTTTGATAATCGTCAGCAACGCTTTAGCGAAGGTTCATTAGTTTATAGGCTGCATCCCTGTTTCATAAGCGTCCGATATAACTAGTACATGTACATGTACACAAGCTAGCAATGCACGGACAGTGGCATAATTATACAAGGGCCAGGGCCCGAGTTCCAACAAGGGTTCTAACCCTCACAGCGGCATTAAGCATGGAGGAGAAGTGCTTGACGCAGAAATTACGGGAGCAAGGATGGCTCTGGAGGCTGCGCTCCGGTGTGGTAGAGAAGAACAAAAGACACCAGGGGAAGAGAGCCAGCGAATACACATGTTTCTGGATAGCCAGCAAGCAATTAAAGCGTTAGAGACGGGAGTCTCTACCTCGAGTCATGAAGAAGTACGAAAATTCACGACTATATCAAAACAGGCCAAGGTACAGCTAAAGTGGGCGCCCGGACATTCAGGAATTCAGGGGAATGAGGAAGCAGACGCTGCTGCCCGTGCCGCACTACGAAACTTGCCTAGCCAGGATACACAACCAGGGAAACTCACCTTGGCTTACCTTCGTCGTCTCACGAATCAGCGACGACAGACTCTGCTGGATAACTGGTGGGAAGAGGCATGTCCACTTCGTTATCGTAATTTGGACTTATTAATGCGTCGACGCAAGCCGCCCGAGCTTGCCCTACCAAGACGCTTACTCCGGGAACTGATCGCAGCCCGTACGGGCCACGGCAATTTTGCGGCGTATCACCGTCGATTTAAATTTCTAGATGCTCCTATGGAGTGCGCCTGTGGGGAGGACACTACTCCGACCCACTTTATTCACTGTCGCCTCCACGCGAATATTACGCGTCGACTAAGGAAGTCAACACCTCACAACGACTTCATTCAAAAGCTTCTTGGGCCCAAGTGCCTCAAAAGTTTCATATCATTTGCGCAGGAAACTGGCTGCTTCGAAATTCAGCCTGCTAACTAATCCACTGCTCTCAGCGGGGATCAGAGAAATTAGTCATCGCAGAAGGCGTGACTGGAAGGGAAACAAGATGAGTAGTGTTGTTCCTCGGCCACAAGTTATTTAAATTTGGGTTTGGTTATTTTCATTTGTTGTAGAGGTTTGATTTTGGCGTTTGGTTGGTGCTTAATGTATTTAAATGGCTACTAGTTTTGTAGCGGTTCACCCGGTGAGACCGAGTTAGGCGTGACATATACATGATCTTAGCTGTGTACACCGGTCCATGACTCCAAGGAGAAAAGGGGCTTAGCCCAGGACTTAAATAATCAAAAAAAAAAAAATATCGAGAAAAATTCCCTAAATGCCCATTTTCCCCTCTCTCCCGTCATTATTCAATGATACGCTTCTGTTTCCTCGTTGTGAACCACTGTTAGCCTTCTTGAGATGGGCGTGGTGAAGAAAAAGCGTCAACCGACGCCAACTGCCAGTAGCAAAGAACGGACACAAATGTGCCCAAAAAAATCAGGCCTCATGCAGAAGGTAAAGAGCGTAACTGCGGTAGAGAGCTGTTCCCCCGGGAAGTACCCCAACCTCCCTGACGCTGAAATGATCGATGCTGAGCCTACCAGATCGACAAATCCGGTCTACGAGACCACGAAAACCGCCAAGCAGGTCCCAGAGGCCTCCAGTTCGAAGAAAGGAAAAGAAATCGCTCGAGAAGAGTCGGTTGGACCCGCAATCGCCACAATTATTTCTTGGATCCGACCGGAGGAGCAAGCACTGCTGGAAGCTGAGAAGCAGCTAGCAGCAAGAAACAGGTCACGCCTCTCGCTTTGCTGCACCGCAATAAACGGTGTCGAAGCAACACTTTCGCCTCTTTCAATAGGTGAAAACAAGGAATTTGTAGACGCTCTCAAAGTTTACTCACCAGCTGCCATAACGCAGTTCGCGCGCACCGATTTGGGGATGAAATCGACAGCATCAGCAGCTCCATCAATTCTCCCAGCCCGCCCAGCCATTCCTCTCCCGGTGAGGGCACCAGAACAAAGGGTACCAATCCCTGAAGCATCAAAAGCTCAGACTATCAAAAGTACCTAGGCTACAGTAGCCAAAAAAGGTCTGCAAAACAATCCAGACGCTACAAAACAAAAAGCTGCTCCTTAAGCACCGAAAATGAAGAAGAAATCAATTTCTACAGTGGATAAACGCCTCTTTGTTTGCTTAGAAAGTGATTCCGAATGGAGGTTACTGTCACTCTGCGGCGTACAGAGCGCACTGACCAACTCCTTGAGCTGCTTTACGGAAGATCTCAAGTCGATTCAGCAAGTCAAAACTGGACTTGCAATAGCGGCAAAAGACGACGAAACCCGCCAGAAGCTACTGGATAAAGCTGACGGGGGGTTTGAAAACTTCAAACTAGAGCAAGCTTCCAACCTGGTTGCTTTGCGGATTGCCACTGTGCCAATTTCAATTAAATATGCATACGGAAAGGTATTTACGACGGCACAAATGGTCGCAGACGAAAATTTCCATGTCACCGGCACGGTCCCCATTCAGGTGCGGCCACACGGTGCAACAAAATCTGGTGCGAAACGCCAGAACTGGCAGGCTCTCTTTGCCCGAGAGTCAGCACCACGGCCAGGATTTCGACTATTCTACGAATCTGGAATGGCCTCGACCGTCCGACCTCGCCGCCCAATTGAGCGGTGTAAACACTGTCTTGGCTTCCACGCGACACGTGGTTGTTCCCCGCTCCGGCTTGCTGGAACTGCGGCTCAACAATGCACTCTGATTTGGAGTGCCAGGCCCCTATCAGATGTCGAAACTGTGGAGGACCTCACTGGTCAGAAAGTCGGAACTGTCTGGCCCGACCTACGAGGGCCGGTCCGGTTACCAAAGAGCAACTCGTGGTGATCCGCCAATATGGACAGAAGGAGTATGCAGCAGTAGCCCAAGCAAAGGCCGCTTTAAAAAGATTAGAAGTGGCAGCCGACGCCGCTTCGAAGGATCTTCGTATAGAAGAAGGATCTGACTTTGGGGTCTTAGACTCTGAAGAGGAAATATGAGAGGTAGCAGCTCTGGACGAAGTCTATCGTGGCTTTAAGAACAAAATGTAGGGAACTGGCCGATAGGAAGGGTTTATCTACGAAATCATCTGTTGCTCTCAGCGGAGATGAAGTGGAATTTGTCGCTTGGAAGATGTGACGGGAAAGGAAACAGGCAAGGAGTTCGAATTCTGGACCAATTTAATGAGATCTTCTATGTTTAAAGTTGGCGTTTAGGAGTCTTTTCTTTTGACATTTGTATTTTTAACTTCAATGTTTCCGTAGCAGTTCACGCGGTGCGAACAAGTTGGGCATGTCTTAGACTTGATCTTATTCGGCTCCACCAGTCCCAGATCTATAGGATACATAGGGCTTGGCCCGGGACCTAACAAAATAAAAAAGATATAAAAAATAAAAAACAAACAAAAATACTAAAGTCCGTGCGTCCGACATATTTTATCTACTCTTAGCGTATTACCCCCCCATGATTTAAAGCGTTTCTACACAGACGGGTCCGGATATTTCCGGACCCATATTTCCAGGCTACACTTCGTACAGTAGAACCTCTCACAGCTAATAGTGGGTCCCGGTATAATTACTGAAGAGATTCATAGAAATTTTACCGTTTATATTTGCAATACTTACCCCTGCACGTAAAATGACCTGTAAGGGTAAGTGTTGCAAATTAAAAAGTCCAAGTTACAATGAATCTTTTCAACATTTATACTGGGACCCACTATTAGCTATGAGAGGTTCTACTGTAACAGGTTTTTTTTAAAATCATTTTTGGGTATGCAGCCTGAGGCTATGACGCGGATGATCACGGAAGATACGTATGTTTTGCAGAATAACTCAGTTTGACGTTTGGAATACTCATACTCAGATTTCATTTGCAGATACCTCTACGAGAATAACGCCTTACCACATGTACCCTCTTCCGTGAATGCCCACCACAGGGAAAAGCGAGAAAAACCTGTGGATATCTGAGCAAGCTTTCATCATCCTGCAAATACAGTATCACCGCGAGAGAAGTGGTGTGCGGGTCTTGCTTGATTCGAACCAGCTTTCTCCTGTCACAAGTGGGGCATTTGTCCAAGCTACCCAGACTCTAATTGGGAGAACAGCCCGGACAGTGTACCACTGCACCATCCGACCCCTCGTAACAGGGTGTGCCCGTTTCTTAGCACAAGTACATCTCGAAGTGATTTGTGGTCTGAAGAAATTTTCTGACATGGCTGTCTACAGCACATACCGGTACACGAAGATATCCCCAGCCACTTCACGTTACAGAATTTCAATGCTTTCTTTTGAATTTTTACCAACATCATTAGTCTATTTATTTAAAATTGATTTACATCATAATTTAATTCATTTTATCTATTTAACAAAAAAAAACCCCGACCATTTTATCAAGAAATATTTAAAAAAAAAAAAAGTATTGTATTGCTGATTGTTTGCTTAGGAGCGGAACCACTGGCTGAAACTAATGTTGGATTGTCTTCATTAAGTTATGAGCCAAGACTAGTGCCAAAGGAGGGTTAGTTCCCCGGAGCCAGGGATACAGGGGAAAATGGTTAATAAAATAAAAATATATTTAGATCTCTTGTCATAGCTATGAGGCTGAATACAATATGATTTAAATAAAAAAGATATCCCCAGCTGATTTGAAATTTTAAGCTTGAATTTACATCAGGAGAATAATTCAATTAGGGTTTAATTGTGATGAACGAAATAAACTTTTGGAATATCTACGAGATTTTTGATTAATTATCATGAATTGTAAATAAAGATTTTGCTTGCCGGCAAATTTGATAAGCTCTGACAGAACTAGAGGCGGTGTAGTGATGATAGTTCTTTGGGAGCGGCAGTAAGATGCTTTTTGGGGTTTGCATTGGGCGGAATCCCCCTGAAAATAGCAAAGAAATGCCTCATCTCTACTGGCGGTTGATGTTGACTCGTTTTAACCATTAATTCATTTCCATTTTCAAAAACTGACCTGTTCTTGAGGATTTTTGAGTTGAAATGGCCTGGACATTAAAATTTTTGCACAATCTCTGTACGGGTGCAATGTTTGCAACTCAAATACTTGGAATCATACCTTCTAGAAGGATTACATTGTGATTGAAAAAAATAATGGTGACAGTCTTAAATCCTTATCGCGGAGTGATTACATGTGCAGCAGTATTTACACGTGACTCGAAAGCGGTCCAAGTGTCAGAGCCAGCTAGGGCCCGGAGTTGCCAACTGCCAAGCTCACCTAGCATTGCACGACCACAAAGAAAACCACATTTAGTCTTTGCGCCGCTACTGTTGAGAAGCATCACGATCCCTCCCTATATATAATGGTCAAATTCTACGAGACAGCCTTCAACTACGATTACTCATTTCCTGCCGTAACGCTCGCCTACTTTCTCCGCTATCCGAATCCCTACAGCACACACGTCCTCTCCACTGACGTGATATCGTGTGAAGTTACCGCGCAAGGTCGTTTACAGACCGTCCGCTTACATCGAAAACAGACTCGACTCCCGTCTGCTGTGTTAAAATTTCTTCCTGAATCCGTCCTGGGCAGTGTCCGCGGTGGGCGGAGCGACTCCTACATTTTAGAAAGCAGTACAATTGATATCAAGGAAGGTTGGATGCGCACGGAGAGCAAAAATCTCGATTGGACCGGCATATTGAGTGTCGTGGAAAAGCAGCACTATCAACGCTGTACACCAAAGAAGAGCGAGACTTCTGAGAATGATTCAGACACGACAAATGTCGTCACTACTGTTATGTTTCGCTCAAATCTAGGCGATCGTTTTCGCAATATCACCTCAAGCACAGGAGATGCTGTAGCGTCGGATGTAAATGAGCCACGAAAGGGGTTTCTAGCGGGTTGGAGCAAGATTGGTGTTCAGCGAAGTATTGAAGCTATTGCAAGGCACCGAACTGAGAACCAACTTGGGAAAAGCAAAGAGGGAATGGTACTAGTACTAGAGAGGATGAGATCAGGCGGCTTGAAAGCCGTACTAGAAGGAACGCGAAAAGATAGAGAAAAATCGATTCCCTTCTAGGAGGTTACCAAGAGCTCCCGATTGAAATAACCTACTGTAACAAGCAGAATAAGGCCCTTCGAATGGCATTAAATCTCTCGTAAAATCTATACTGAAGAAGATGATGAGATTGATAAAGCGGACGTGAGCTCGGACCATTGCTGAAGCTTTATCTCCATAGTATCTCGGAAAACCCTCCAAGCTTTCCAAAAATAACAGCACTGGGCCCAGCAATTCTGGAATAAAGGCATGAGGTATGAAGAATGAATGGCTGAGTTCATTGGACAACAGACTCGACATTTGGCTAGCGACATGAAATTCCAGGTAAATTGAAACCTGTATATCTAAATTTACGAAAAGGTTTCTCACAAGAGACTTTCAAAAGTTCAAAAATAAAAATCTCAACTCAATGTCATATTGACTCTCGGCTTTTCCCGCCACACGTCTATGTGTCTTAAATTCTCCCTAGGCTATTGTTTCCATACTCGCACCTAATACCCTTACCGGTTAAAATCGCATATATGTATGATGATAATCTGCCGCAAACAATGCACCAATTCTTATCAAAGAACATAACATCTGGAATGATATCGTTATATGGAAAGAAGAGCATAACTTCAACCTGTAGAACAGTTTAAGGACCATCTTTCTTTTTTGTCGCTATTATTGTAATATCATTTAAACCTAAGTCATTTACATATAAGATAGTGGGCTTTACTGTGAATGTATTTGTTCCTTTTTTCGTGTAAACTATAATTGACCATGGTCCACTCCCTTTATTTCGCCTGATCGAGTAAAGGACGCCAGAAGCCACTGGACCGGTTGACTGGAGCAAATGCTTGATTACAGATAGGAGATGCCACTGAATTAAGTTATTAAGCCTAACAAGATTAAGAAAGCCGTCTTACAGGGTAGCGTAGGCTTGTGGCAGGAATAAATAGCACTGTGAGCAACAATCATGAAACTGGTACTCTGTCATCGACGCTGTGCATCAGTACGTAAATTTAGCGTCAAAAATTCGCTAACTTATGAATCATGACAGATGATCGGGTAAATAAATTATTCGTCTGTTACTGATAGTGTAAGATAAGTTTCTTAGAAAATGTTTTGTCACAGAGCAACTTAGCCTCATCAACAGGCCTTGTAGAGATCCCAAACTCAATTGGAACAGCGGCTGGTGAGATTTTAGATGTATAGGGGAGTCTTGTAGGATTCAGTATACAATTGATGGTGTTTCTTGACCTTTAGGCTCCGTACAACAGGATAAGAATGCTGTCTTATGATCTAGTAGCACGTGATATGGGGCAAAGTATCATGCCCTGAACATACCGCCTGGATGTGTGCTACCAGGTGTCGAGTAAGCGATAGTTCATCTGGACATTGCTTAGCAAATTTGATGTGAAGATCTCAGCAAATCTAGGGAGCGTGTTGCTCTGCCTATTCCTTCAGAGCTGCGGACTCGGATGCCCTGACCACGTATTTGGCAGAAGCCAAAGAGTATTTAGTTCAGAGATAGTGCCATGTTTATGGTTTCGCTACCAACATTATCTGCTTAAACGTCACCTTTGATTTCGGCGTGACTAAGATTCCAGGTAGTGTGGACTTTCCTACGCAGGGTGCAAAGAAATCGAGAACGATATTGCTATTTAGATACACTGCTGGAGAGTTTGAAACCCATTTCCGGAGTAGCCTGTGGGGATTTTAGAGTACAAGACCAACTGAACTGATACGATATTGACGCGAAACTAACACGAAAAGAATTAATAGTTTCCCATCAAAAAGCACACCCACTACCAAAAGTCTTCTATTTCAGGTCGACTTTTTTCGAGCGCCATTTTTTCTAGATGGCTAAAATTAGTCCAAGAATAGTAAATTTAGTGCTAACCTCGGAGATGTGAATTTACGAGAATAGAGATTTTCTGTTGTGGTTTAATTGTATAAGAAAAAAAAGTTGGAGTTAGGAACTGTGTGCAATATCCGGGTGAGTAATAAGCCGCGTTCGTAGATATGGCAAATGAGAAGCATCTAGTTTTTATCAATTCTACATGTACAGTAGAACCCCTCTTAGCTAATAGTGGGTCCCGGTATAAATGATGAAAAGATTCATTTTAACTTGGACTTTTATATTTGCAACACTTACCCTTACAGGTCATTTTGCATGCAGGGGTAAGTATTGCAAATATAAACGGTAAAATTTCTATGAATCTCTTCAGTAATTGTACTGGGACCCACTATTAGCTAAGAGGGGTTCTACTGTACATGTAGAATTGATAATCTGAGTCCGTCGGATGAACAAAATCGGCTGTTTGGTGGAGTTCTGACTACGGCGAATCAAGAATTAAGAATTGATTTGCAAATGTGCGAATGTGTCATCGCTACAATACTGAGGTGTCAATGCTGATTCCTGTGTGTACCTAAAATCGATGACTTTATCCTTTACTGACAGAGCGCTGAGAGGTGATCATTTTGCCATAAGCTATACATACCCTCTAGGGGCGTTAATGGAGTAACTGGATTAAAGAGTTGCATGAATTTGAAATTTATTTAACTCCCTTATCGTAGGTCCGGATAGTGCAGTGGTACTCCATCCGGGCCGTTCTCCATAGTAAAGTCTGTGTAGCCGAGGCACACGTCCCACTTGGGACCGAATAAAGCTGGTCTGGACCTGGAAAAGACCCACACCTATCTCTTGCATGTCCATACGTGTGACGAGTACGTAGGCACACTGGGTTACCGTGGGTGCCTGAAATGCGATTCTGCGGCAGACGTAAATAATTGAGGGTTAGAAGGGCTTTAAGGCGCGTGACTTCGAATGATATCTTCAATCGATAATCAACTGTGGGTACCCCTCCTATTAAGTTTTGTCATCCCTCCACCTACTGGATTAGTGTTATCCGTGACGTAGTCTAAGGCCTGAATACACAGAGATGAGTTAGAAAAAACTCTCGCTTTGCATATCTTGCTTTCCATCGGTAAATATGGTTGACCCGATAAGAGGAGCATGAGTGAAGTATTGGCTGAGTTTGTGCATCGAAGACATGAAATTACAACAGTCTTGGGGTTAGGCTGGAGTGCCGAGATGGGTTAAGCGAGGGATGGTACCCACGAGATTCTGTGTTTGCCCTGTCAACGCACAGACTATATTAAAATATAAACATGCCGAGGTATACTCTATTGCAGGGGTAAATAGTGAAGGAAACCCCTGAATGACAAAATCTGACAGGGATTATACAATATGCCATTGGCTGCAATATTTTGACCATACCAAATCCGACAATAGCTGAACCTTATTTGTATGGGAAATTTTGCGTGATAAAGGAAGTGTAGGAGATCCCTGTAACTCGTTGAAATGATGATATTCTATTCAAAAGTGCTAGCTTTTATCAAATATTAAATACATTTTTACCAATAATTAAGCATCATTAATGAGGAATCGAACCTCCTCTTGCTCTGATGACTGCCTGGCACCTTTCTGGCATGCTCTCTACAAGCGTAGCCAGTTGCTCCTGAGAAATTGACTCCCATGCCTCTAGGACTGCATTACGGAGCACTTCCTCAGATGGATTACCAGAATCAAATTCTGGCTGGTGCTCTTCAATATGGGATTTCATCATATCCCACACTGACTCAATTGGATTCAGGTCTGGGGAATATGACGGCCAGACTATGAAATCTACCCCCCTTGATGACAGCTCTCTTTTCGTACGTTGAGCAGAATGGGCAGGAGCACCATCCTGCATAAAGAGAAGAGGGCCGTGAGAGTCAATTGGTTGTGTTGCCGCGTGGATTAAAGGAACAATCCTCTGGCAGTAACTCTCCGCTTTTATAGTCCCCCAATCCCTACTCCAGAAGAGGGCAGGGCCCTTCTGGTTCCCATAAAAGGAGCCCCAGAACATCCAACCACGCTTTCGAGGACCTTTTCGAACCAGGCAAGTGTGATAATATGTCTCCTCGGGCTAAAAATTAGATTAATGCAGTTGATACATGGCTGAGATCTGGACTCACCTTCCTCGAAACCCATACTCTTGTGTGACGTTCACCAGTGACCCAAGTCTCATCAGACCAAAGAATTTGGGACCACTGTTCAGGTGTCCAAGAAGAGTGTTCTTCCGCCCACTCTAATCTTTTCCTCATATGTGCAGGCGTTAGAGTAGGCTTCGCTTGAGCAATGCAACGCTTGAACCCTCTTCTCTCAAGAGCACTTTTGATTGCGATTTGGCCACAATTCCAGTGGGAAAACTTAGCAGCAAGCTCCAGGTGGCTCATCTGGCGGGCCTCACTTGAAGACGTGACAAACTCTTCAAGCTCAACTTCCTGCTGAGCGTTCAAGGCGTGGGGTCGGCCATTTCGCTTTTTGGGCGTCAGACATTGCCTTGCAAGGGCATATTGTACCCTTCTTTCGGTGATACCGAGTTGATTACCGATGGCGAGATGAGTAAAACCAAGGCCATGTAACGTGTATATCTGGACTCGCTGATCCCTAGAAAGCTGGCTCCATGATCTTGGAGTAGTGGGAGATGCTGGGGTGCCCATTTTTCTTCGCAGTTTATCGTGAGGATATAGGTTATTCGATATGTCGTGTCAACCGATTTAGTGTGGTACGAGGATGCTGTGCAACTATCGAACATAAGAGAGAAGGTTCAAGGAAGAAGGAATGCCTCGGTTGCCTTATTGCCTTAGTCTAGCCATTTTTGTAGCGCTAAAGTCGGAATGTCAGGGGTAGCCCATGTAAATTACACAGAATGTGGGGCTACACTTCTTACCCCTGCAATAGAGTACTCTTCTTCTGGCCATTTTTGGATATGCAGCCTTACGGCTATGAAAGGGATGACACTGGTACGGTAAATGGAACGATGACTCAACACAACATGAGGGGGAGCTTCGCCTGGTAGTAGATTATTTTTCCATCACAGAGTAATACATTTCTAGACACAACCTCTCTCCAAGGATAAAATTTCTTTACTATCATCAAACCTACTTCCCCTTTACAGTGTACGTTCCCCACCACATACGATGTAAAACCCCGAAATTCAACCTACTGACCGCACCTCAATAGTATTGTGCCCCTCCAATTCATCATGGCTGATCCTCAAGACCACACTGAAGCCGCTGCTCTCACCGGTGCGATATCATCTAAGCAAACGGTTGACCCATACACAGTAGCTGGTGAAATTGGTGTTGATGGGGTGGCAAAAGCTATCAATTACTTGACTTTGATTGAGGAGTTCGGGACTCGCAAGATTCTCGAACAAGATTTAGTCCGGTTTGAGAAAGTAACTGGACACAAACCGCATCGATTCATGAGAAGAGGTATCGTATTTAGTCACCGTGATTTGAATTTAATTCTGGATCGACATGAAAGAGGGGAGCCATTCTTCTTGTACACAGGACGAGGGCCTAGCAGTGATAGTATGCACATTGGACATACCGTCCCATTTGAATTTACCAAGTAAGTAGTGGCTTTTAGAGCAAGCGGTCGCCTTAAATTTATTGATCTAGCACCAACTGATGACTGAAAGATGGCTCCAGGATATCTTCAATGTACCTTTGATTATTATGCTCACTGATGACGAAAAATATATCTTTTCTGAGAAACGGACCATTGAAGAAGTGACAAGCTATACTTGGGATAACGCAAAGGATATAATTGCTGTGGGGTTTGACCCTAAAAAGACGTTCATTTTCAGCGACTATGACTATATGGGCGGAGCTTTCTACCGAAATGTTACAAGAATCTCGAAGCACGTTACTCTGAATGTAGCACGAGCAGTCTTTGGCTTTAATGAGAGGTCAGCATGAAGCCCCGAGCTTTATTTTTGTTGACTAACATTCATCAAGCTCCTGTATCGGTAAAATCCACTTCGGGGCTATTCAGGGCGCTACATCTTTCGCTTCTTCTTTCCCACATATCTTTGGCAATGATGAAAAAGTTTCCAACCTTATTCCGTCACTGATTCCTTGTGCTATCGATCAAGATCCCTATTTTCGCATGACAAGAGATGTAGCTGCCCGCCTACATTTCGCCAAACCTGCACTAATTCACTCCCGCTTTCTTGATGCACTTCAAGGCCCAGGATCAAAAATGAGTGCATCTGTTGATGCTTCAGCCATTTTCATGAAAGATACTCCTGAAAAAATCCGGAAGAAGATCAATCGCTTTGCGTTCTCAGGTGGGCAGGCTACTGAAGCAGAGCAACGTGCGCTCGGTGGTGATGTAGAGAAAGATGTTAGCTTTCAATATTTAAATTTCTTTTTGGAAGATGATGCCGAACTAGAGAGAGTGCGAGTAGCTTATACCAATGGAGAAATGTTAACGGGTGAGATAAAAGACATTTGTATCAGGGAACTTCAGTCGTACGTAAAGGAGTTCCAGAAAAGGCGTGCCCTGGTTACCGATGATACGGTGCGGGATTTCATGTCTAAAAAACAGCTGAAATGGAAATGCAACCCTGTTGCTGTACTATCTCAAACCGAAGCTGGCTTAGATGGCGATGCAAAAGCAAATACGATAAGCGCAGAGGCAGGGAAGATGACCAAGAATCAGGCCAAAAAACTAGCAAAGCAGAGAGAAGTTGAACAGAAGAAAGCCGCAGCTAAAGCTGCAAAGGAAGCCAGCAAAATAGTTGGACCTAACCCATAAAAAACTAATATTTAAAATTCTATCTGACGAAATATCTTACAGACGCTATCTAACTCATTCGCAGATTTACTGTTGGGAAGCAGGGTTCTTTTCTAAAACAGATATTGTGCATGGCGCCTGGAGCTAAGACACGAAGAATTACGGAAGATATTAATTTTCCCAGAATAACTGACATTTGAAACACTCATATTTAGATTTTATTCGCAAATATCACTACGAAGGTAACCCTTACGGCACGAAACTTCTCCGGTGAATACTCACCGCAGGGGAAAGTGCGAAACCCTCATGGTTGTCCGGGCATGCTTTCGGTATTCTTCAAATACGATGTCAACACGAGAGTATAGTGTAAAGGTCTGACTAAATACGAACCGGCTTTCACCGGTCTTAAGTGGGGCTTGCGTCCCAGCTACCTAGACCCTACACATGAGTACGGCCAAGGCGATGTACTACTGCACTTTCCGATTCGGTGGACGTTTTATTGCGATGTGATATTTTAAGTGCTGCTACTGGTAGCGATCTCATTGTGGCACAAGTTAACTACAATTCAACGAAAATGGATTGGATTTAGAGTTTTTGCAGTCCGAACAGCTGGATTTCATAGGTAGCAGCGTAGGACTTCGTCACTGATTGGCTTTTACTGCTACATGACTCATTTGTATGAGGCTATCTGCCTTTTCGATGCTAATACTTTTTGCGTAGAAGCCATCACCCGATAACAAGATCGCTGGGCCCCATAGTGGGCTGCTATTTGTCCTACCCAGTGGATTAGGACAACGAGAACAGTCAGCATCCGGAAGCTTGGTGAAATGAGAAACGATCTAATGTCTATCAAATAAAATACATACGTCCCGTACGCTTTTAAAACTTATACTTGTAATTAGGTATTTTTCAGTATATTTATATACACGTTGATAGAACAACTAGCTCCTACTTCACATTCTGAGCAGCAGAGAGGCAAAGTGGTGGTCCAAGCGACATTAATATCAGGTGATATATGCGACTCTACTTATTCCACTTTAACCATCACAACAGTATATCGGCTGGCAAAGTCGAACTTTTCACCGTTAAGCGGCGCCGACTGTAAACGCTCAGTATATTCGCATATCTGGCATAGCCAAGAAGAGTCGCAGTCCTTCCCATCAGGATCCCCATTCATTCACGCGGGTCTCAGTCGGCTTCATTTCATCATCGCCATCCATAGCTCACTTTCTGCGAAGAACTTCCACGTCCGTTCCAGAGAGGCAGGACGCAGGGCTTTACTGATCATAATGATCCACACGGTGGAAAAATCACTCACGATAGACTGTTGGCACAAGTGGTTAGGTGCTGATCGGGCTTTCTAAAGGCAATGGGTTCAATCCCTACACGACTTATTTTAGACATGACTGCGGCTGCTCGTCGAAAATGAGCACGGGAGGAATGGCAAAGGTAATCCCTGTGGGGGTTTTCCCTCGGCCTGTGACCTTTAGGTCATTATGAATACGTTCCTTCCCGTCAACCCGATGTAACTAGCTGGCTCAAACGTAGGTGTTGGGAAATTCGGGCACCGGATGGGCATTACCGTAGCGTGAAGGATCATGTCTTCTAGATATCTTTCATAGGTCTCAAGTTCCGATGGAACCGTGGCCTGGCACATATCGGACAATAATACAGAATACACACACACACACACATTGACAACAGTACATCTTCGTAGACTTACAATGACACGACATCATGTATCGACAACACTATGTTTGCTTTCCCGCGGTTTCCGAACATACAGTGACCAGCAAAACTGTTCGAATGTTTTGTAACTTTCGCTTGTAAGCCTCATAAAATTTTATCTGCTTGACCAATTCACAAAAATTTTATATTAATAAAAAATTCCAATGCTGTGGTTACTTTTGATATAAATTAGATGATGTGAATCGAAAATTTGGTGGAGTAATCGCGATTGAAAGGGAGTTGGTCATTCGAACAGTTTTGCAGGGGGGGTATGGGGAACTTTTTGAACTGGTAATTTAGTACTTTACATGCCCACCTTTCGCCTTAATCACTGCATCTATGCGCCTAGGAAGACTCTCTATCAGCTTCTGACATTCCTCTGCAGGAATCTTTGCCCATTCATCCTGAACTCTGTCCCAAAGCTCCAGGATCCCATTTGGCGGTTGGGGGTAATCCTTGAGTCTTTTCTTGATGTAATTCCAGAGATGCTCGATGGGATTAAGATCAGGGGAGTTTGCTGGCCAAGGGAGAACGGCGAGAGAATGATCTCTGGGGAATTGTCTGGCCTTCTTCGAGGTATGCTTTGGATCATTGTCCTGCATGAAGATAACGGATTCGGGGGTTTTACCGTATTCCACCAGCGTTTGTAGGAGATCCTCCTCCAATATCTCAGTGTATAGATTCTGGTCCATCAACCCATCAATCTTACACATGTTTCCCGTCCCCTCCCGCAGCATACAGCCCCAGATCATAATATGACCGCCACCAAATTTGAGGGTCTCCCCTACCTCTCTCTCTATCAACCCTCGTCCTCGCCTTTTCCAGGTCCAAGATCTTCCATCTGACTGCAAGCGATTTATCTTCGTCTCGTCTGACCAAACTACACGCTTCCAATCATCTGTAGTCCAGTACTTATGGGCCATAGCAAAGTCAAGACGGTCCTTCTTTTGCTTTGCTGTTAGTTTTGGCTTTTTCTTTTTCACAACAGCTTTTAACCCTGCTTTTTTGAGGGTCCGTCGGACTGTATCAACAGAGATAGAGCAATTTTTCATGTCCCTGATGTTTTGGGCAACTTTGGCAGCGGTATCGGCCTTACCGAATTTTATGGTACGGACGGCATGACGAGTGTCATGCTCGCTGAGCAAACAAGGTCGCCCTCCTAAGTTCACCTGAAGATCTGGACGGTGTCTCTTGCGAATACATGAAACGGTAGAAACTGAGACATTGCATTCTCGAGCTGTTGAACGGATGGAAAGTCCATGGTCAAGGTGGTGAAGAATGACATCAATTCTTGATTGAGATAGAGGCCTCATGATAAAAAAAGATTCGAGTAACAATAGAAAGTGATTATGTGCTGTAAATGATTACAAACTCAACCTTTCATGAAGACCTACAGTGCTCCTGATGCCTAGTTATACTTTCCCCACATCCCCCCTGCAAAACTGTTCGAATGACCAACGCCCTTTCAATCGCGATTACTCCACCAAATTTTCGATTCGCATCATCTAATTTATATCAAAAGAAACCACAGAATTGGAATTTTTTATTAATGTAAAAATTTTATGAGGCTTACAAGCGAAAGTTACAAAACATTCGAACAGTTTTGCTGGTCACTGTATACCTTTCGGGATTCTCGCACGGATTCGCATCGTGATTGTAGCAATTGGGGCACTTATTTTCTTCACTTTCCGCTGGCCACATTGTGCGATGAATACTGCTCCATTTGAGATCTATCCCGCCCATTTGTCCAGCATGCGCGACTAGTCGATACGTTGATGAATCAAGGCTGAATGTAATGAATGTCGCTACATCGGTACCCCTACCAATCTGGGGTCGGATGGTGCAGTGGTCCACCGTACAGGCTGTCACCTTAAGTAAAGCTTGGGTAGCCGAGGTATGTGCTTTACGGACGACTGGATGACGCCGGGTCGTATCTAGTTAGACCCCTACACTCTACTCTCGCGGTCCAATCCCCTCTTCTCTTCTCTTGAAAAGTAACTCCATAACTCTGTAGATATGATTTATCCTTCAAGAATATAACCAGGAGATCCGATGGGAGGATACTACAACTAGGTAAACTATATAAAGTGATGCCAGACAAGAAGGTCTGGACCTCTACGTGAATGCCAGGTAGCAATTATCGGCTGAGTCAACCGCACTTTGTCAGTTGGCCAACGTTGCTATGCGACGACAGGCTGCCGAGTAATCAAAACAAAACCCTACCCTCGCGTTGATATCGCATTCGAAAGACAAAGCATGCCTGGATAATTATGAGGGCTCTTCCCTACAACGGGTATTCATGGATGAAGTTACATGCCATAACGTTTAATTTTGTAGCGATATACGCGAATGAAATCTGAATTTGAGTGTTTTAAACGTTAAAATCCGAGTCATTCGACGAGAAACACGTATCTGCCCGCAATGCCTGCGTGGGCCTTCAGGCCGGTAAACCGGATGCAATGAAAAGAGTGATACCCAAATTGCAACGGCCTTTCTGATGAATGGCAGCCAGAATTTACAAGAGGATATTGAATTTGAAGATTTTCCAGTTATAAAGGGTTATTCAGCCACACCAGCAAGTTTGGCGCAACATACGTAATTCGCCATGAGGCGTACAACATAGCTGCGCACGTCGTAGAAAATGTGGTTACAGATTAGGACGAGTTTTGTAAGACGTAGCCAACTGATCTCACGCAGAACATACAATTTGAAGCCAATGTTGAAGATAAAAAACCGATCACGGAAGGCATCAGCGTACGACTCATCCCAGATATGGCCTTCAATATCAACGATAGCGAATTGACGTTTGGAAAAAAGTAATTTGGCTTATTGAGGCGGAGAGCACTCACAAAAGTAGCGACGGATCAACCAAATGGATTAACGGTGGTGAACTCGCCTTTAAAGGGCACGGCAATCGAAGCACCAACAAGATCGGTTGAGGATTTGTGATAAAATAAGAAGATCCGGCTATGTACGAGTACTTCTAGTGGGGTACTTGTGAAGGATGATCAATAAAAATAAGCGGTAACCGCGACGCCCACACTGTGGCCTCTTGCTTGCCATGAACTCAAGAGAGGCGTAAACCGCAGAGGAATAGTAAAAATTTTCCACAAGACAGCGAATTCAAACAGAACCTACGTCTGCTCTGAAATTGGCTGCAATCATACAGTAATGAGACTAACGGAAGGGCCAGTACAGCCATCTGATTTGGCTTAACTTGAAGACTCATGGAAATATCTCAAAATGAATGATGGAAAAAACTCTTGAGATCCGCTGATCTCAAACAGAGTCGGCACAATAAGTACTGACAGCCTGGGAAAATATCAGCAAAGATAAGTAGCAGACGGATCCAGTGATTAAAACTCAAGGTGGTCCATGAAGTACTGATTGTATATTACTTAACCCTTCTCACAAAATAGCGAAAAAGTTATTGCAAAATCCTCGATCCTCCATATTGCTAACTGTATGTGAGAGCAAATACCTAAAGTCGGCAAATCAATTATTGACAGAATATATACATGATTCGCGGTCTATGATCATACCCGCCTCACGCTAACTCACGTTATTACATAATTTTGGATGACAAATTTTATGATTCGCATACAAGTAGCTACGCTGCTTCAGCTACTCTATTTTGACATTGTAAAGTTCCAATGAAACAGTAATTATTATAATCACCCTCTTGAATTTACAAGGGTGCAGAGGACCGTCACAAAACTTTTCGACTTCTCAAGAATATTAAGGAGCCAGCTAAGATGGTTCATTTCTCACAACGGGTGGACGCTGAGCTGGTACATCCTCCATGTCATACTTTGACCAAAATTCTGGTGAACACGGAAATATGCCTTATTTGATACAGGAGCTAACTGGGTCGAATCCACTAAGATCTGTGTGTCAATTACCCGGTCTTTTCTTACCCTCGGCATGAATATACGCAGTCTACTCGAAGTTTTCTCGTTCGAAATTTCGTTGAACATTCACGCCTGAGATTATGACTAGACGAATCTTGAAAAATTTTCGCCTCCGAGTAATTTCGGCGAATGGAATCTGGGCGAGGGTGCCGCCAACGCTGAATCCAATCATTTTAAAGCGCAGTTTTTCATTCCCAATCAAATCATTGATCATGGCTGCACATCCTAGAAAGAAGAGAAAAAATAATTTCTTCGCACTCCAAAAGCTGTAGATATGATATGCCTTAATATTGGAGATCTAATTGTTTCGCTAAAAAAATTATCCCTTTACTACCA
Source organism: Podosphaera xanthii (assembly GCA_028751805.1). NCBI lineage: Eukaryota > Fungi > Ascomycota > Leotiomycetes > Helotiales > Erysiphaceae > Podosphaera > Podosphaera xanthii. Next base: position 1,308,317 of record JAPWIX010000002.1, read on the forward strand.
AAGAGGTACCGAATCTCATATTCAACAAACTTGCTAACTAGCTCTCATCTTCTGGACTGTACAATGATTTGATCTCAAAATTTCCGGGAGGTCTAGCCTATTTTTGTTCTGACTTTGATCTTTCAAAGCTGAGGCTTTGATCTAAACTTAACTCTGAATTGATCTTGTCGAAGTGTGCAGCTGATGATTTTTCTTTTCCGTACCGTAGTCAATGCTTCGTCAATGGTAGTACTAGTTTATGTAAGTCTCTCATCTTATCTAACTCCATACTAGAGCGGAATGCAAAACTAACTAACCTAGGAAAACTCAAAACTTCCCATTAATCTAGAGTAAGTTAAGACTTTAGTCTCAACCTTTCGGTGACAAATGCAGTGGCAGTTAAGTTGTCCCTGTCATAGGTTAGATGAGCAGGAAATCCACCCTTGCCACTGCAGATGATATCCCCTTTGTGACAGATTTCGAGAACTGAAGAGGAATTTATATTCTCGAAGGGTTCACGGCCGTACGGGTCACCGAACAAGACCACTGCTCATTGTCAACGAAGTTTCATAGAAATTTGGGGAGCAGAAAACAGACCAGCTACAATTCTTTGTGCCAAGGCATCTGATAATTTTGTGTCTGCATTATGAACCAACTGAGCGCCTTGCGAGTAGCCGCCAAGGACAATTTTTGTGTCGGGACATCTTTTTGCAGTTTTGCGGATCAATTTTAGAAGTCTTTTACTTCCCTTGGGATCGCCTCCGACAAAATACCTTGTTCATGCATCAGTCATATTTTTTCATGTAGCCAAATTTGACCCGATCAGAATCACTTACCCAAATGTCCTCGCCTCGTAGTTGAGGCCCTGAACAGCAATATTTTCATCACCCACTGCTTTTCTCATTTCTGAGATCCAAGGTGGCCCAGGACTACTCAAATCACCGACATTTCCTCTCTCAGCACTACCTCTTGCGTAAATGAAGCTAATTTTCCTGCATGGCCCGTCAAGACCATTCTCCGTTCCATGGCGAGCGACATGAATCTGGGAATGGAAATGCTTGACGATCTCACGCATGGCAATTGCTTGATTTGTAGAGATATTTGGGAGCGGCATGTACGGATGGACCATGAATAGCCGCAGAAAAAAAGCTGAAATGAAATAACCAAGCTTCATTTTGAAAATAAGGCACTGAATTCTTGTTTGAAAGTTTTTAGTGAAGAGACTGAGTAAAAGATGCTTAAGAAGTTGATATTTATGTATTTTTGAGCTTGATCTGTGGTGGCAAGCTGCTTTAAACTATTATTTCTTTAATAATTTATGACGTGACGCTTTTCTAGTTTCTCCGCGCTAGACAAGGAAAGAATAGCTCAGTCTAAAGACTTGAGAAGATGAAAAAGCTGGGGCGATACAAGCGGCGATAAAAATTTTTACTGGTGTACTCAGACTTACTATCAAGTACTAGTAGTTCTAAGCAAAGCAAGCTCGTATTTTTGCGTTAGAACTAAAGGTGTGAACTAGAAATTTCTTTTCTTCGTATTGGAACGACCCAAAGTCTTACAAATGTAGTACCCCAGATATACATACTAATATTGCCAAGACGGCTAAGATACATTACTCAAATAGGTGTACGAGCTACAGTACAGTGTCTCAGCCCTAAAGATTATTAGTGGCTGATGTTAGTTTTGTATGCTAAGATTAGTGGCTGCAAGGTGTATACACACAAGACCAACATCAGCCACTAACAATCTGTAGGGCTGAGACACTGTACATTCATAGACTTAAAATGGAAACTTTGAACTTGCACCAGTATCATACCCTATTAATCATCGTTCCCACGCACATGATCGTCATTTACGTTTGGCGGACTTTGCCTGTTCCTTGGATAAGATAACCTGGAGTAAGTACTGTATATCACCATAATTTGAGACGCGATAAAATGCATCTCTCTTGTGTATAGTAGCTCTAGTGCATTCCCCTCTCACCCCTAAAATTCATTTGTGTCCGGCAATTTTGATCTGCTATCTTGCCTCGTGATAATGATGACCAATGTTGAGCAATCTCTATTGAGACTTTTGCTAGAAAGCTGAAAACGAGTACGAGAAGCATAGTAGAGGGTTTCCTACTGAAGTTTTCCGTCGACCTATGGCTTTCGGATGATGGTAAATACAATCCTATCCTATTGGGGAAATTGGAACGTAAATCAACTCGATGAGTTGGATTATAAAATTTTCCATATTCTCTAGCTGGCTACACTGGATGTAATGTCTACATAATGTTGTTTCAAGATCCACTTGTTGATCACTGAACTCTAACAAAGAAAATAAACATCGGGATTTGCTCTACATAGCGTATTACATCAGCCTCACTAGCCGTTTATGTATACAGGGTATCAGGGGTAAAAAGCGCAGGTTGCAGCCTTAAAGATTGTTACAAGCGGGTGTTTATTCTGTAGATTGAACTGGTAGTTAGAAGGGCAATGACATACAAAATTATCGCTAATTAGTGACAATTTATAGGGCTGCGGCTTGATCTTTTTCCCCTGATGCCGTGTACGTGACTAGTTTTTAAGCCTTTTGGATTGGTATTCCAATACTGGCAATCTTTCTCTTATGCTTAAACTTCCATTCATTCGTCCCCTTCTACGCAGCCGAGGGCTCTAATATCCAACATATTCGTTGTCATGAGTTTACTTAGTGCATCTGGTGGGTATTCTTTAGTCAATAAATCTGTCGGGTTTTTGTTGCCACTAATCCACACTAATTCTCAAATATCTCTGCGCTCACACGATTCTCGGATTGCCATTATATCAATGATGAGTCGTTTTTCTTTTATCGTAGCAGGCTTAACCAAACAGTCATATAAAATTTTGGAATCGGTACATATAATTAGAGGCATGGAGTCAAATATCTTATTAGCATTGTGGGAGAGCTTGGCAGATAAAAATTTTTTGAGAGCTGATCTTTAAAAAACTCCGATATCAATTCCATTTGTTAGAGCATAAATTTCAGACGCAAGGACGCTTCTTGTTTCTCTTTTAAATTATATAGGGCTCCAGTGGATTACGTTAGCTCGATGGTTTTTATTAACAAATGAAATAGTGTACCCCATTTTGCTGGTATGGTTCTTGTTGGTGGGAGAACAAGAGTCGGTAAGGATAACAACACCGATGGTATTGAAATCAAGCTTAACGAATGTGATCGGTTCGAAGCATCCATTTTTGCTTTTTCGATGCAAGTATTAAGAGAATTCTTTTCGATCATTCTAGGGTTTTTAGATTATGCTGCGATAGAAAGGCTAAAGGCAGCTTGGGGCGTTGAGACTGATGCTATATAAGCTCCACGAGCACGTTGAGCCAAATAGTCATTCTTCTCTGAGCTGGTTGTAATTTTAGAAATTGTCGGCCCTAGAAAATTGATAGGGTTGTGTCGTTTTTGATAAATGCTACCATCTCGTTAAATGTTAGGGGGTTATCGAGGGTTGACTTTTCAATTGGTTCACCGAAAAATTTCGCTTTTCTTATCCATTAGTTTCTTTCCTAAAAAAGTCGTTATTTCCCAGTGTAAGAATGTCATTGATTAGAAGCCCGACTACTCTAAAAAATGAAAAATTACCAATACTATGTAGAAGACTCATGTTGAACATAGAATTTATCATCCTGAGTCTATCAACGTGATGTCGATGGTAGGTTTGGAAACAATAAGTTCCTGACTTAGATAATCTGTATAAAGGAAGTACAACTTTCCACAGGATACCCTTCTTAGTCCATCTTTTTGTTGGCCTGACATTGACGTGACGACTGAGTCTAGTTTTTGGCTATATATAGGCCTGTGCCATGTTGAGGAGATGAAGACTGGTCTCAGGAATTATAAGAGCAAGGGAGAGACTCTTTCTTTGAGTAATCCTTTGGATTTTTGGTACTTTTGTGAAGAATTTCTGTTTTCCATCGTCATTATATCCTTGGATTACGAGCCGTGATTTTTCATAGGCTTTGTTAGTGCCCTCATTTTGGATTGAGTCTACAAGTCGACTATTAAAGATTCATGAAGATCTCAGAAACCCTCCTTGTCCAACAAACATGCCACGGTTAAATAATTCAGTAATCTCTTTTTCGCCTGATATTGAAAATTGGTTGAATAAAGGATTTGAATTAAAATATACAACGAAATTCGGACCATGCAGGCAGTCTGAAATTCGTCTATTCCTTTGAGGCTTGATTATGAATATAAGTCCTTGAGATGAGGTTTTATCAGTAGGACTCTGGTCGTCCTTCTAGTTTGATCGATCTGTATTATCATTCTTGTTGTTATTATTATTGTAATTCAGGGTATTTATGCGGATATTTTCATGTATTTTGAAGGGTCTCACAAAAATTGACCTAAATTCTGTGGGTCTGTAGGGTAAATTCAGCTTCGTATTTTCGCTCTGAATATCGATCACTTTATAGGGGCCGATCAATCTTTTCTGATGAGTTCTACAAAATCCAGATTACCTATCATGAATTCATGTATTTTACCAGTATTTGGTCCGCTTCCTAGGCTCGAAGTATTAGAGATTTATCGTTGCGTATGTACTATTCTCACTCTTGACATTACTTTGGCTTTTGCAGAAGCTTTTTCCTGGATTGAAGGTGTCGAGGTTCGAAAGAGGTCGTTTTCGGAAATTTGCCATAGACTTATAAAGTTGGTGTTAGGCCGTTAGATCTGACTGTATCGTTCAATACCTCAACTGGCATTTGTAGTTTCAAGATTTTTGTTGCAGACTTCAATTCCTCTCATATAATACTGTGAGCACGTAATTAAGGACCATGGTATTTCTTCATCTCCACGGCCTAGTTTACTTCCACTGGTACACATTTTGTTCTTATACTCATGGTAGTAGCCTTTTGCTGAAACTCTCTAGAAGTGAAGTTCATTCCAGAGTCATAGATGATTAAATCTAATGGATCGACGTAAGTATTAATCCAGCAGTGACGTAAGGTTTCCCACACAGTCTGAGCTGACACATTCTTTAAAAATTAAGCAACTTGGTATCTAGTCGTTTCATAGACAACATGAAGGACTGGTTTGTTGCCCTTAAGTTACATTACATGAATATTTATAGCGAATTTCAAGTTTAAGTCATCCTTAATTTTGAACTTAAACCGCTGGGACGCAGGCCAATGCATCTGGTAATATTTGCAATGCTCCGTGATTTTGTTTAATAAACTCTTTGTCTCGCGATCCTCATGATCGGTATTTTTAAGAATGTTATGAAACCGATCGATCGAAGGATGGTCAAAACGATGATGAAGACGTTGAAGGTTGTTCTGAGTTAAAAATGTAGTAACATCTCTATTAGGGCTTGAAAAGCCTGGTTACCATGAGAGAAAAGCATGGACAAATTTTCGAGTGATTCTATACTCAGTGTTCGTTTTTTTGTGTATCCAAAGATTTGATAGATGATCGAAAATTATGCCCAAATCATCCATATCTTCAAGAGTCAAGAGAAATAAAGTATCGCAATCTACAGCGTAGAAATTAATAGGACCTGTTGGAATCTTGATATTTAAAAATCCGATAGATTCTGCATTCTCTTTTCCAAATCTGACTTTATGTAAGGAGAAGAGAGCTATGATCACTGCACGCACACAAAGCCACTTAGTTATCTGGCTAATAACGCGCAAGGCTGGGCTTGTATGACGTCACAGCCACAATACAGTGGATAGAACCCGTAACACTTTAATTGTATTATCATTGGTGATCAAAGGTGCATTTCCAAAGTCTCGTTGGAATGTTCCACATTGTTGACAACCGGCAGTTGAAAAAACGGCTGCTTCCGAATTAATTAAAATTCCTCGAAAAGTTTCGGAATAGTATCTGCTGTAGGGTGCTGAGGACTTTAATTCAATATTTTCTTAACTGTTAGCGTTTATGAGGCGATTATTTGAATTTTCAGCAAGACCTGCAAGGATATCTCTTCCAACTTCAGCGGTCATAGTCCCTCCATCGATGGAAATGTCTCTGATTCAAGGTCGTTAATGTGATCGATTTGATCAAGCTCTTCGAAGAGTGCTTACATTTCTGCGTTGATATCGAGTTCAATTTCTCCTTGCTCATCTTCAAATTCTGAAACGTATCGTTCGGCCTTTCTGTTGAGATTATTAATGATTTTTTTGATTTTTTCTCTTTCACTTTTAGGATGTTTATCAGACCAGCACCCTTCCTTTTTGCAAATCCAGCATCTCTTAATTCTTAGTCCCTGAGCAGATTTAAGACTGTAGGTTTTTGTATTCCTTCCACCATGGTATCTGCGATCTGTAAAATATATATTATCCCCATTCAAAGTAAAGTCTCTGATGTCGTTGTTAATGAGAAGAAATGTCTGGTTTGTAAGAGGCTTGTTAAACACATCAATTCCCGATCGTAAGTCAGAGATGAGGCCTGGCACATTGAATGGCGGCCTGTAACAAGCCATTTTACATGCTTCGAGGCATTTACAGGTAGTAATTATCTTAATTGGTAGACCTTCATCAGCCCTAAATTCAGGGCTCGAATTTTTCTGCATTTTATCAAGCTTGTTGATTAAAATAATTACCAATTCCATGCCAATCTTGTCGGGATTTTGATTATTTATTGATTAAAAGGTCAAAAAAATCTATTGCTGAAGATTATATCAATGGTATTGTGGTCTCTTAAAATGTTTTCTTATAGATATGCATAGTTCTATTAGATTTTTTCCGCGGCGTCCGTTGAATTAAAAGGACAATGCAATATTGGAGAGCATTGTAGGAAACGCCAATACAAGGCCTTCATTTGATATTCCAAATCCTGAACACCTTTCCACAAAAATACCAAATTTATCATCAAAGTTATCATCTATATCACCAGTGTATTTCGGATCATTGGTTTATGATTTTGCAAGGTTTGCTATATCCCTACTGTATAGGTGGTGAATTGATTATGCATGCGAGTTTTGCAGACTGTCAGATTTCGTCAGACCTTGTAATGTCTGTCCTTTATTTGTTTGACACGTCCTAATAAGACTACCTTGGTTGTCTCGGGTTGCATTTCGGTTCGCTTCGTTTCGTCTAGCTTCGGATAATTTTCTATCTCGGCGTATCTCCTTTGGGGGTTTGACATGGGTCTTGTTTCATCCATATTGCCGACTCGCGCTTTGCCATGGATCCATACGCTTCACGATACTAATATATTTTATTTTGTTTGATTTGGTTTGATATGATCTCTGGTCAAATAATGTATATAAGTACCTTCGGCCTTCAGAGGATAGCTCTTTACGCTTTGTCTTTTGTCTCTTCTAGAACCCTAGAATCCCAGAACCTAGTTACCCTAGACCCTCCAGTTCACCTAGTTCCTTATTTCAGTTATTCCTAGTCCCAGTCCTTTATCCTTACTTCCTTCTTCGCCTTGTTACTCCCTGCTACAGACCCAATCTCACGCCGCCTCTTGCTTTCTTAGTAATTCTCGAAAATATCATTCTCCAAGCTACCAAGCCGACATCGATTGTGACACAGACGTTCCGGGTGAGCATTTGAAAATGTTTCAATTCAAAGGTGTTGAAGTCCCAGAACTCGTCAAATAGTTCATCTGAGACCATTCTTCAATGTAGTATCATTTCGCGTTCTTTGTAGTTTTGAAAGCGCCCGGTTGTATATTGGTTAATTTGTGTGAGACTGTAGTAATCAGGCTCGATACCTTGTCCCCATTCTTTTTCATTCTTGATTTTCGCGAGGCGTTCTACTCTCTTTATCTTTTTCTTCTCCCCATCTAAGATTTTATCGCCAACGTCTAATTTAAGATCTTGAAGATGTATATTCGGTGAACCCGTCGGTGACATTGTAAAGATTGCAAGCGTGGTAAATACGGGGACAAGGTGGTTTTACAATGGTCGAGTGACGAAAGTAATTCCACACTAGTCCTGAATAATTATCTCAGATTATAGCTGAAAACGAGATGTAAAAGATTCAGTCTTGTTGAATAATATTCGGTATCTTAGCTATTGAACGAGATCTTATCAACAGACTAATTGATAGCTCGGGATCACAAATGAATAGACGAAGATATATATGGGATGGGCTTCTGAATCAGCTTCCAACCTCAGATTTCAATAAACTACACACATATACTTGAGGAAAACCTCATCCCTTTATCATCAGATAATGTACAATATATTACTCATATATGCCTTAAGCAAATCTAGCCTACGGCGTAATAGTCCTACGGCATAACAATCCTGTTTGACATTACCAATCCGATCAATGGATATCCCTTGTTCCTTTACTGCATGTCTCGCGATTGTAACTTTAATGATGGCGGGTAAACAATAATCAAGGTAACTTTAACACTTCTTACGTAGAAACTGCTAAATCATAGGCGCAATTGAAGGCGTACAAATTAGTTGTCAACTTTTTTCAATTAAGTAGCACTGGATGAGTTCCTGGTCTGTGCACTGATGAGTATTGGGAAAGTTAGAACGTAGATCAACTCGATGACTAGGATAGTGTTATTTTCTCCACTCTATCTATCTGATTGCACTGGGTGTGATGTTCATATACTGTTATTTCGAGATCCCCTTATTGATCCCTGAACTCCAACGAAACATAAGAAAAACTCCAGGCGTTCTCTACATAGTGTCGATATATTACTATACTAGCAATATCTAGATACTAACCATGTGTAACATAGTTCGAGTTATGCATTATTTCATTAGAGTTATGACGTTAGGTTTATGGGAATTTATTCACGTGATTGAAAAGTGTATCTAAACAAGCACTAACATTAGAAATGTAAACAACTACAATAGCAACAATTACAAGATAACCTTCGACATTAATACAGGATCACTGAACCACAGTATACTGTCTTAAAATAAACCACCCGAGGTTTAACGACACAAAGCGTGTTTACAGGCCACGTAAATTAGCATATTACATTAGCCTAATTAGCCGCGTGTGTATACATGACTAGTTCTTAAACCTTCTGGATTGGTATCCAAAACACCTCTCCCACCCTATGTCATTAGCCAGCTCTAACAGAGATATTGGGAAAGTCGGGCACTAGATTGATATTGCTGTAACTTGGAGAATGATATAATCTAGATACTCGTCATGTGTCTTTCGTTTCTGTGGGACGGTGGCTTGACCCGTATCAGACCGTATACAGTACATACATAGTCACACATAGGAGAAAGATAGCTACACAAGCGTTCTATTCCTCTATTCCCTTCTGGATCAAAGCTGCGCTCTTGTTTTCTTGAATTAGATCATCGCTAGATAGCTTTCTAGAAATGGGTACGTTGAGGAAGGCTTCAACCGAAATCAACTTTTGGTGGTCAAGTGCGGACACAAACGAGCCAAAAAATATCAGACCTCCCGCATAAGATGAAGAACGTACATACCTCAGAGACCTGTCTCCATGTGAAGTCCCTTAACCTCTCGGAAGCCGAGATGATCGATGCTGAACTTCTTAGATCGAGTAGTCAAGTCCTCAAGGGCACCAAAAACGCTGAGCAGGTCCCGGAGGCCTCCAGCTCTAAGAAAGCGAGGAAAGCCGGTCGAGAGGGTTCTACGAAACTTGCGGGAAAATATGGCAGAAAAATTGCTGGGCCAGTCTCCAAAGGCACCGTCCCTAGAATGACTATCTAAGCTGCGGGATACCCGCCGGAGCTATACGTCGTGATTGGGACCAAAACGTGCAGAGTAGCACAAATCTCTGCGCACCTAGCGATCTGCTCAACCACTATCAACACCGTTGAGGGAACCCTCTCATCACTCTCTATTGATAAGAACAAATCTTCGTGGATGGAATCAAGATCTACCCACGAAAGGCTATCGCCCAGTCCAGCCACACTGGTCCAGGATCAGCGTTTCCGACTTTTCCTCCTCGACCAACGAACCCTCCTTCTCCTCGTAGAATCTCTAATGGCAGGAACCTAGCTCTAACAAAACCCCAGGCTCAGGTCCCCCACAATACCTGTGCTATGGTAGCTCGTAATGGCTTAGGCCACAGCACTGGGACCTAACGACAAAATCAACGCTGCCTGCTCCAAAGCAGAATAAAAATCTCCCGAAATTGAAAGTCAACAAGCCTCATTTCCTTTGACTGGGTGAAAACACTGAGCTCTCATTGACTAGCGTTGTGATAGCACTGATATAAGATTTGGACCTCCGTATAGAGGCCTTCGTCTCAGTGCGAAGAGTAAAACCGGTTTGCTTACACGAAAAAGATATGGCATCGCGACGCTCCATCTTGGATGCCTCCTTTATGGCATTTGGGGGGGTCTACAAATTGGAGCTGGCGTCAAACCTCGTCGGTCTCATCAACGCCACTATCCGGCTGACGATCAACACCACATATGATCAGGCTATGGTAAAGGCGAAAAAGACCCCATGGGAATCCATCACGCGACTAATAAAGTCCCCCAGCAAGTCCGCTAACACAAAACTTGCAAGGAGGGTTTGGCTTACCGAAATTGGCAGGCTCTATTTCCCCCGAGGATCCGCGTCCTAGCCCGGTTTCAACGAGTCTAGAATTATTTTTAGACTACTTTACACCGTGCCTGCGCGCAGCGCCTGCTTTAACGGATCCAACGCCGGTTAGTCTAGTCTATATCAACGCCACCTGACGTGGCGGCGCTCTTAAGAGCCCGAAATTTTCTGTGCAGTCCAGACTTTCCTATCCAAAAACTTACTGTATATAATAATATTAATAAGTCGCCCAAAGTAGTTTAGCCATGCAGATAAGAAGCGAGCAAATCGGGCTCAATTCTTATCTGTACCGAAGAAAAGTCCCCGGAGTCGACAATTCAAGATGCCCATATGGATACATATCACAAAACGTCAAACACATGATAATGGCCTGCCCCTTATGGTCCAAAGGGAGAACAAAAGTCTGGCGTAGGGCCAAAAATTGGTCATTTGAAGCAATGATGAGCAACCCAGAAGATATTGAAAGAATCACACAGTGGATCTTAGAACAGAGATGGATAGAACAATTTCGACTGGCTGGGGAAGTTGAGGCGCAACTAAAGCAGAGAGAAGACTCGCGAAGGAACCAAAGAGGTAGGTAATTGACGAGATGGTAGCCACACTAGGCATAACAGTGTAAACGCACTTCCTGAAGGAGACCCTGGGAAAACCAGGAAAAAATGTAACGAATTTAATCAAGCAGAACCAAGGGGTTTTTACCGGGAGGTTTCCCCTTTTGTATATATACAGCAATAGTCACCTGCATGGACCCACTGGGTACCTCATCGGCTTAAATGAAATCAAATTCAAAAAATTTTAATAAGTCAATTCTCCTGCCGGATTTTTTTTGAATTTGATTTCAATTAACCCGTTCAGGTACCCAATGGGCCCATGTAGGTAGCTATAACTGTATATATATACAGGAGGAAACCTCGCGGTAAAAGCCCCCAAATCTGCAGTCTTATGTCTATCGTGTATTCAGTTTACCTTCAAGAAGTGCCTTACACTGTACAACCAGTGTGTAATCCGTCTCACCCCTTCCCTGCTCTGTGCATCATTTCCTGCATCGTCGCCTCAACTTGACTGACAAGTCGAAACTGTTCTAGGTATCCTTCGTCTAATATACACTTCGTGATTCTTGCCACATCTTCCGAGCTTTGAATCATGGCCTGATAGGACCTATCTTTTGCTTTTCGCAGGAAATCCCCTCGTCCCCTCGCCCACTGCGGACACGTCATGACCATATGCCTGACGTTCTGTGACGGATACCCACACTGGCACTTTGGGCTATCGACTTCAGGTACTTTTCTTCTGTACAGATAAGAATTGAGCCCGATATGCTCGCTTCTTATCTGTATGGCGATACTACTTTGGGCCCTGCTAAGGTTTTGGTGGATTTGAGCTGGTGCTTCCCTGTAGTTCATTCTGTATACGCCTGTTTTTTGGTCCATGGAGATATTTGCTGCTTTCTAATCCCGCCGGGTTACTTAGTATCTAAATTGTGGATAGTACAGTCTACGTATTGGAGAGGGAGATGTTTTTTTTAGATCATTTTAGCGTATGCAGCCTGAGGCTATGGCGCTAATGATGACGGAAGATATGTATGTGACGCAGTATGACTCAGTTTGACGATTGGAACACTCATACTCAGATTTCATTTGACGATACCACTACGAGAATAACGTCCTTACGGCATGTAACCTCTTCCATGAATACCCACCACAGAGAAAAGCGAGGAAAACCTGTGGTTATCTAAATGTACTTTCATCATCCCACAAATACAACATTACCAAGAGAAGTGGCGAGAGGGTCTGGCTGGATTCGAACCAGCTTTCTCCTGTCTCCAGTGGGGCATGTGTCCAAGCTACCCAGACTCGACTTGGGAGAAGGGCCCGGACGATGAACCACTGCACCATCCGACCCCACACATGTAGGATGCGAGATTAATCTTTTCCTGTTTACTGATCATCTTTATTGGAAGAGTATGGCTGGTGTTGCCTCGTGATTCATCCTTGTAGATTGTAGGACAGGCTACCGGTCTAGCCGTGAAGGCGCGGCCGCTCGAAGACTAGACCGCCCCAACGTTTTCTTTCACTTGTGAGACTTTGGTAGTATTTAGGTGGGGGCTAGTCCAGGCGGGATAAATGGTTTCTATTTAACAGTTGCTGTCGACCTTCCTAGTACGGTCGTGCAACGCCATGTTAATTACTATCCTGTTCTGACCACAATCTCAGATAAACATTTATCCCCGACTTTCCCGCACAATATCTCTGAATACCGCCTCCGTATTATCTCGTAACCCTCTCGCACCCCCGCTGTGTGACATTATAGAATGAATTCTCAAACTAGAATTGCCCCACCGGCACTTGAAAGATGCCGTAATCTCACGCGAGATCAGAGGCTACAATTCAGTATCGCTCAAACTTGAGAGAAAGAATAAGTCTGAAAGCTTGAGATTAACACACTTTACCAAGTCGGTAACAATTCAAAATATATCGCAGAGTTTCTCGGAATTACGTCGACACAAGACAAACAAACCTTAAGTCGCGGCCACGTCACTCCTACAAAGAGGCAAGGCGCTTCTCCAAAACTTAATTCTGCGCAAGTAGATGAGTTCGTAGATTTTGCCTGTTCTTCTCGTTGGATGAGACAAATGTCATACCTCGATCTCGCCTCGAACTTTCCCGACTAGAACATGGGAGAAAAAGCCATCAATAAAGTTCTTACCAGGAGGTGATATTCACGCTCCATCTAGAAAAAATCCTTTGCTATCGGAGGAAAATAGTTGTATCCGCAAGGCATGGACTGAGACTCATCTTCATTTAATCCCAGAAGGCTGGTCGCTCATTCTTTGGAGCGATGAAACTTGGATCAATGATGGGAAGATTACATCCCATTACATCACTCTGAAGGGCGGCCTATTAAATTTACAATTGTATACGTATAGACTGACAACTTCTAAGATAGGTGAAGAATGTAGCAGTACTTGTGTGCCAGAAGAGCTAAGGCAAACTAATTTGTGGATGATTTGGAGCTCCTTTTCTGGATCGCAACAGGAGGACCATCTATTCTGGGCAAGACAACGGGGAAACATAACGGCCGAAAGCTAAATTGAGCACGTACTCCCCCGGGTTGTGCACTGGGTCAAGAGAAATTCTGAACCTGATGGTCGCCCTATTAGGTTCATGCACGATAACCCACCACCACACAGAGCCACCCTCTCGAAAGTATACCTCAGATCTAACAAAATTGAACTGATCTCTTGGCTAGCATTCTCCCCGGATCTAAATCCGATAGAGGATGTATGAAGTATGGTAAAATCGTATATACAGGCTCGATACCCTGAGCTAGGTCAAGGGAGACAGCGTAGTCGGTTACCGGTCCGTGAGATTGTTGAGTAGGCTTAGGAGTCTATAACACCAGATCAGCTTCGGACCCTGATTGCGAGCATGCCAGCGATATGTCAGGCAGTTATAGACGCCAATCGTGGTCCAACAGGATATTAGTCTATGAAATTTTGATTCTGTAACAGAAGCTTGTATTCGTATATGTGTGATTAAAGATAAATTAAAAATCTGATTGACTTCTAACCATCAGAAATTTCCTATTCAGTGCTAGTACAGTATTATCAGAAGAAATTGCCAAGATATAAAAGCTAGGACGCCAAGATTTTCCCTCACCAGAAACCCCAAATATTGAAAGGTTACTAGTGAGATTCATTACCCAATGCGGTCGAGAATCAATCGATTTGATAGTAAGGTGTGCCATAAATAACCCCATCTGTATATAGATCATCAAATAGTCCCTACTTATAAGACATGGATATAAAGTTTATGGTTGAGCCGGAGTATTTCGCTGTCACTGACAGTCAAAATTCTCAAGGCAACGCCGGCACTAGTAAATCAGATTGGAAAAGTCGCACCCGATTACGTCGACTTGTTTTTCAAAGATCCTCAGAAGAGGCGTTCACGTCCACCGAAAAAAGCAGCTGATTTGGCCATGTAAATTTCCTTAATTCTGAAGATAAGTCGAATTCGGCATGTGCTATGGCCAATCATCGACTCCAGAGGTGCCTTGTTTGTACTGAATTTAATTCTCGATCAACAAGAGTTTGATATTGGGATCCAATGAACTTCAAATTCAATGGCAATGCCGATAATCAAGACCTATTACAATGGCCGGAGAAAGATGTCACGTCTCGGAGGGCTCGAAAATTTAAGGTTATGACGAAGAGTTCCACGTCACATCTTAGCGATCCTTTTCTCTTTTGAGACAGATCAATGGGGATGCGCAAAGCCTGAACGTGCCGATATCGAAGTATTTGTACCGATAGAACTTACCTTCAAACTATATACATTTCAATTGGATTTTCAGTAGATCAGGTAGCTGATGATCCTACGTCATAACCCGTAAAACCATAAGTATGGACGCCCATATTTATAGACCTATGCTGAAGCCCTAAGCCGATACCCCATGTTTGTTGATAGTTCAAGAACGATAGAGCCAGCAGGGATTCTACCTAAAAGCTTGCCCTAATGGTACATCCTTCGACACAAGCATTAATTTTATACCTCCACGGATTTAAATGGAAGGAAGTATAAAATTTATGCTTGTATCGGAGTATATCATTCTCGATTGTACCACCTGTTACCGCTTCTTAAAAGTTCAGCGATAACTCAAAGAACCCAACTTTCTGGGCTGAACTAGCATTTCCCACAGTCGTTGCTCGGCGGCCCATGAAAATCTTCAGGCCATTTATTGATTCCTATCCTCGCTTCGAGCAGAGAAACAGGGTGCAGGAAGACTCCCGATGCTGCTACAGATGCGACGCGGTATTTTGTGACTGGGGCGTCCCACAGGCCTAGCCGCGCGCGTTTGGAGCGGAAGAAACAGATGGCTGACCTTTGGTAAAACAAAAGGGGGCTTGCAAAGTGCTTGTGTGCAGGATAAAAGAAGTTCTCTGTTAGGTTCCTGGGGATATTTTGGATCGGCGCTGGGAGTTGTTTGTTTGTTGGAAAATAGTAATCCCGGTTGGAAGTCTATTTTGGGAGTTTTAAAGTTTTTCATTGTATATATAACACGACAAGCCTCCGAACGAGGCTCACCACGTCAAGTCTTTTGTCGTAATTCCAACTTACATTTTTTCTTCTTCGATAACTCTCACCTCCCACCGCCACCATCACCATCACTATTACCATTACTACTACCATATACCGTAATCGTCATTATTACCGTAACCACCACCCTTACCGTAACCCTCACCATTATCCCATACCGTAAACATCATCATAATCTTTACCTTAACTATCGCTACCACCAACATCATAATCACCGTCGAATCCGAACTTACCGTAATTACTACTACGAAGCCCATAGTCATCGTGACATTACTTGACGTCCCAGATGAGCAACACATACAGTGTCCCAGTGGACTCTATGGAGGTTGCCTTTTCAACACCAACTACCTCTCCATCCCGTGAAAATATGCCACCTCCTACATATGATAACGCTATACCGACCCAAACTGGCCAAGCTGGTCCCACAACTCTACTACCACCGCCCCCACCACAGGCACAGCACATACCTGTAATACTGCTTCCCTCTTCGCTCTGGAGTCTACCATATCTTACACACTCTAATGAAATTCTAAACGCCGCAGTTCAAGCAAATGCTGTCCGAGTTGGTGAACTCTTTGCCTCCTCCGCTTCTACTCGTCCTACCCCTTTACCAACCTCGCAATCTACGCCCACTCCAGTCACGACTCAGCCAGCTGTTCGTATACCTGCCCCTCGCATAGCTGAATATGACGGCTCGAAAGCAAATCTTCGCTCTTTCTGCTCGCTACTCGTGAACCAAATACAGGGTTTCGAAGATCAATTTCCCGACGAGATGGCCAAAGTGCGGTATGCTTACCAATGCTTGGGACCTGCGGCGCTTGTTAAAATGCGTTCGTCGTTTCGATGTCTTGAAGATGCTTCAGTGCCTCCGGAAATTACTACCTTAGGAGAATTCATCGAAGCACTAAAGCAGCGCTGCCAAGATCCTGCACAAGAGGAAAAGGCAAACCGGGCCCTGGAGGGACTCTATCAACTCAATACTCCCTTCCACGATTTCATTTCGACTTTTGAGGACTACATGGCCGACTCCATGTACGCCCATTACAACAAATCCGAATGGCTGCAGATGCTCCGCCGAAAGCTTTCGCCCAAACTTCAAGACGCGTTAGTAATGCCTAGCGATATCCCGACCGAATATCACGCCTTCGTCGCGTACATTAGGAAAAAAGATTCCGCGTTCCACCAGATTCGTGTGAACAATTCCTTAAGGACTCCTGGAACAGCCGTCCCTCCTCGCCCTGTGCCTCCCCCTAACTCTTCTCACAACTTCCCAGCGCCTAATTCTACGCCTTTCCCCGGTGCTCGGGAGTTGACGGTATCTCAAGGTGGATCCGCAATGGACCTGGACTCTGTTTCTCGGCAAAAGGGACCGGATGGTCGCCTAACGCCTCAAGCGAAGAATGCTCGGCGTGCCTCAGGACGCTGTGTTTGGTGTAACCGATCGGGACACGACGTTTCAAATTGCCCTCTTGGCTCAGCCTCGATAGCTTCTGCTTATATTGAGAATCCACCCAACGCCCAAGAGAATTTAAAAGGGCCACTCCAGCAATAAGTCGCTTGTTGGAGTCTCTTTCGGTGGGCCTCGCGGGTTTCGAAGAATTATCTTCTTCACGGCATATGTACATAAATGCTAAGATAGAGAATAAATTTTTAGTTGCCCTCGTAGACACCGGCGCTTCTGGCCTTGCCTTTCTCTCTAAATCCATGTGTGACCGTCTTTCTCTCTCAACTCGCCCCCTTCAACGCCCAATAAACATAGTAGGATTTGAGGGGAAACAGGGAGCTCAAGCTTCAAAACAGGTATCATTTTCTATTACCTTGGGTAGACATCGTGAAAGACTCACCGCCTACGTAATCGATCCCTGTAAGCATGATCTTGTTCTGGGCCTCTCCTGGTTAGAAAAACACGCTCCTTATGTTGACTGGAAAAGTCATACGCTCACCTTTGGCGAGCATTGTCTAGAGAGAAAATGTTGTCAATTCGAGACCACAATCCCATACTTCAATTCCAAAACCTTAAACTTCCAATCACCCGACAGCTCGAATCACGATCCAGGAGAAAACCCGGAGATTCAATTCCCTAAATTCTCTCCTCCCACTCAAGTTCCAGCGCCAGTATTCGCCATGATAGCTCAGCAGCCGGAAAATCGCAATTTTGCCCTCAGTCTTCATGATCTGGATCTCCTAATTGAAGGCTCAATGGAGCGGTCGCCGATAATCCAGATCGGTAATGCCGCTATGGTTATTCCAAAAGACGCGGATCCCCATGATTTTCTGCCGACCCAGTACCACGATTTCCTCGATGTCTTCAATCGAAGCCAAGCCAACACCATCCCACCACATCGAGCCTGGGACCACGCTATCGATCTCCAGCCAGGCAAACAGCCCCCAGCCTCACGGCCCTACTCTATGAACCAGCACGAGTTAAAGGCCCTCCGCGATTATCTGGACAAAGAATTAGACAAAGGGTTTATTCGTGTATCTCGCTCGCCAGCAGCAGCTCCGGTTCTATTCGTTAAAAAGTCAAATGGAGACCTCCGTTTTTGTATAGACTATCGTGGACTTAATGCGATTACCATCAAAAATCGACACTCTCTCCCCCTCATATCGGAAACCCTATCACAGCTCGCCCATGCAAGGTACTACACGAAGCTCGACGTGATTTCAGCGTTCAACAAACTCCGCATCAAATCCGGCGATGAATGGAAAGCAGCCTTTACGTGTCGCTATGGTTTATTTGAGCCCTTGGTCCTCCCGTTTGGACTCTGCAATGGCCCCGCGTCTTTTCAGGCTTACATCAACCACGCACTGCGAGGGCTCCTGGATCAATTTTGCACCGCATACATGGACGACATATTGATCTACTCCAAAACACTCTCCGAGCATCGTAGCCACGTTCGAACTGTTCTCCAGCGACTCCGAGAGCACGGATTGCAGGTCGATATTTCCAAGTGTAATTTTGAGACTAGCAAGGTGACCTATCTGGGGTTAATCATATCGACTGAAGGAATTAACATGGACCCTAAAAAAGTAGCCTGTGTCCAGGATTGGCCCAGACCACATTCAGTTCGCGACATCCAAAGATTCCTTGGCTTCGCAAATTTCTACCGCCGCTTCATTCCCGAGTTCTCCCGGCTGGCCACTCCCATGGTAAATTTAACGAAGAAAGATATACCCTTCTCCTGGGATGACGACTGCGAAGCCTCTTTCCGACGGATCATTCAAGCTTTTAAAGATGGCACGATGTTGGCCCACTTCGATCCCAGACTTCAAACCGTTTTGGAAACAGACGCCTCTGATTTCGTAACGGCTGCTGTTCTATCCCAGTATGATCAATCAGGAGTGCTGCGGCCGGTAGCTTTCATGTCAAAAAAGATGCTCCCAGCCGAATGCAACTACGAGATCTTCGACAAGGAGCTGCTTGCAATCGTCAATGCTTTCGAAACCTGGACAGCGGAACTCGGTTCAGTTGAAGCATCCACTCTCATCTTAACCGACCACAAAAACCTTGAACATTTCACTACCACGAAAAAATTAAATCGGAGACAAGCTCGTTGGAGCGAATTGCTTGCCGATTATGACTTCAAGATTGTGTTCAGACCTGGAAAACAAGGCGCAAAGCCAGATGCCCTGACTCGGATAAGCGTTGACAGACCTAAAGACGATACTGACGAAAGAAACCAACAACAACACCAGACGCTTCTCAAGCCCTATCAAATTCTTCGAAGTGCTAGCACTATCGTCCCTCCTGAGAATCAAGACCATCCTCATAGCCCCCTCAAAAAGCCATCCATGGAAGATTGGGGCGTCGCGTGCGATAACGACCCATTCTGCCAGGAAATCCGAACAGCCCTCGAGGATCGTATGATTAGTCGCACCGATATCCAACTAGCTGACTGTAAACTGACTTCGCACTCTTTTGCCTTTAATGATATGGAATATGTCCCAGCTGCTCTCCGAGAGAAAGTTCTTCAGGAGTTGCATAACTCTCCCCTTTACGGCCATCGTGGATCTGCTGCCCTTTACAGCCTAGTGACGAGAAAATATTGGTGGCCAGGCTGCCATAAAGACGCATCGAAATACGCGCGTGGATGTGAGGCCTGCCAAAGAAACAATCCATCAGTTCAAAAGCCTCATGGTTTCCTTCATCCACTACCCGCCCCGAGCGCAGCCTTTAGACATTTGACACTCGACTTCATCGGACCCCTACCAAGATGTACCATTAAAAACACCACATATCGGTTCATCCTTCAAATTGTAGATCGCTTAACCAAGAGAGTGTGGATCATACCAATGGAGGGCCCAACGGCGCGAGAAACTGCGGAAGCCTTAGTGGACCACGTGATACGTTTTGCGGGCCTACCCGATTCTTTGGTCTCCGACCAGGGACGTGCGTTTATAGACCGAACCTGGAAGGATATCTGTGCACGTCTGCAAATTACTCACAAGCTCTCAGCATCCTATCATCCACAAACAGATGGACAAACAGAGCGTGCAAATAGGACTCTCGAGGTTTACCTGCGACATTATGTCAATTACCACCAAGACGATTGGGCTAAGCATTTAGCACTGGCCGAGTTTTGCGCTAATAACCACGTTAACGCGTCTACAGGAATCACACCATTCTTCGCCTCTTTCGGACATCATCCAAGACTTGATTTTAGACCCGAATCCGAATCAACAGAAAATCGGGACAACAAATCTTTTGTATCCCAGATGGAGAACATTCACAAGCTTTGTTCGGAGCAAATCCACCTGGCACAGGCTTTCCAGTGTAGCTACGCAAATAAAAATCGACTTCCAGCACCCAGATATCAGGTAGGAGATCGCGTCTATTTATCTTTAAAAAATGTTGCCCTATCTAGACCCACAAAGAAATTGGATCACATTCGAGCTGGACCGTGGCGAATCACAGCAATGAAAACCCCCCTGGTTGCAAAGCTGGACCTCCCGTTTCAACTTAGAATTGACAACAATTTTCATGTATCCCTTCTTCGTCCCGCATACGTCGGATTCCCGTCTCAGCAACAATCCCCACCTCCGCCATTAGACCCCGAAGTTTATGACCCTGATGAAAAGGAAGTTGAGGCTATATTGGATTCTCGAATACGCCGAAAAAAGGTACAGTACCTTATTCGCTGGACAGGATGTGAGGACACAACATGGGAGCCATGGGAGCACCTGACAGGCTGTCAACAGCTGGTTACTGAATTCCACGAAGCTTACCCTGGAGCCCCTCGCTCGCGGGACCTCGCGCCATAGAAACTGGGGGGTACTGTTAGGTTCCTGGGGATATTTTGGATCGGCGCTGGGAGTTGTTTGTTTGTTGGAAAATAGTAATCCCGGTTGGAAGTCTATTTTGGGAGTTTTAAAGTTTTTCATTGTATATATAACACGACAAGCCTCCGAACGAGGCTCACCACGTCAAGTCTTTTGTCGTAATTCCAACTTACATTTTTTCTTCTTCGATAACTCTCACCTCCCACCGCCACCATCACCATCACCATCACTATTACCATTACTACTACCATATACCGTAATCGTCATTATTACCGTAACCACCACCCTTACCGTAACCCTCACCATTATCCCATACCGTAAACATCATCATAATCTTTACCTTAACTATCGCTACCACCAACATCATAATCACCGTCGAATCCGAACTTACCGTAATTACTACTACGAAGCCCATAGTCATCGTGACATTCTCCAAAGGTCGTCATTGTATATCCACGGTTAGCACTCTTCTCGTTGAGACATCTAACTTGTAAAAATATGTAAATCATTCTGTGGTAGTGTGTACATGCAATGGTCGCAGTTCTCGTCCTCTGACAAATGCAGCCTGTTTCCCTCGCGAACTCGGTAAACTTGTCTACGTCCTGCGGTTCAGGGTCGGATGGTGCTGTGGTACACTGTCCGGGCCATTATCCCAAGTAAAGTCTGGGTAGCTTGAACACATGCCCCACTTGAGACAGGAGAAAGCTGGTTCGAATCCAGCCATACCCTCTCGCCACTTCTCTCGGTAATGTTGTATTTGTGGGATGATGAAAGTACATTTAGATAACCACAGGTTTTCCTCGCTTTTCCCTGTGGTGGGTATTCATGGAAGAAGTTACATGCCGTAAGGCGTTATTCTCGTAGTGGTATCGTCAAATGAAATCTGAGTATGAGTGTTCCAAACGTCAAACTGAGTCATACTGCGTCACATACATATCTTCCGTGATCATTCGCGCCATAGCCTTAGGCTGCACACGCTAAATGATCTAAAAAAAAACCCCTACGGTTCGAAAAGTTGAACGATAGTATCATTCATCATGACCCCCTGTCTGGGCTTCCGTTCCTGGGCGACATTCTTCCGACAGCGGGTAAAGCTGGTCGGCGCAGTCTCCCACCAACAAGCGAGCGTCAAAGCGTGCCTTCAAAATAAAACCGGCGGAGACAAGCCGCAAAATCTCCGTAGCCGGTTCCTACGGCCAGGATTCCGTGTACCAGTAGTAGCCGTTGAGAGAGCGTAAACCTTGACGGATGGGTGACAACGCGTCGGAAGATCTAATCCATGCAGACTGATTTAGAAAATGCATATTTTGGTCGAGAGTGACTCATTTTGGGACGTGAGGCACACTCATGCTGAGATTTCATTTCCAGATATGGCTACAATGTTAACCCTTGCAACATGTAACGTCTTCCGTGAAGACTCGCGACAGGGAAAAGCGTAAAAATCATACGGCTGTAAAAGTATGCTGTCATCATTCTCAGACGATAAGATCATCGCGGGAGAGTGTGGTTTGAGGGTCTTGCTAGATTCGAACTATCTCTCTCTGGCCTCAAGGGATATGTCCAAGCGGCCCAGACTCTAATGAAGAGATTGACCCGGGCGATGTACCACTACACCATCCAACCGCACCGTAGGTCTTACTCAGTCCGAGCCAGCTGTTGTAGGTCTCAGGTAGCGGAGGGGCACATGCTATAGATACCGATGATCGGAGAAGAGCGGGCCGGGCGATATATGACTCCTTCATCCAACCCTTCCGCCGATAATCAAGTAATCGAACGTCAGATAAAAATCAACAACGATATGAATTAAACATTTCCAAATCAGAGAAGTTCCACATCAATGGCAAGGGGAAACGCCTACTCGAATCAAACTGACGGTAACGTGGTCTCATACAGGTTTCAGGTATTTTATTCATGGAAACCCTTCGTGAAAGTCTCATCCGGCTCGCTTACCGCTGACCCATCCGACCCGATCAATTCTATCTTATCTCCTTGTCTCTTCATCTATACATGTGTACTATCTGAAGATTTGCCAAGGACGTTCATCCAAAGTGATCGAGACAGGTATGGCGCAATGAGAAATGCTCCGACTATAGGGCTG
Source organism: Podosphaera xanthii (assembly GCA_028751805.1). Classification (NCBI taxonomy): domain Eukaryota; kingdom Fungi; phylum Ascomycota; class Leotiomycetes; order Helotiales; family Erysiphaceae; genus Podosphaera; species Podosphaera xanthii. Next base: position 1,331,254 of record JAPWIX010000002.1, read on the forward strand.
AGGCAATCTTTCAAGTCCCTTTGTGTCATTCTGAAAGATTTCTTGGCGACGAAAGTGAAGGCAGTATGTCACTCTTGGCTAAATATTGAATGGTGTCTTAAGAAATCCACATCAAGGATAATATCAAGGATTTCGATTGATCTATCTCAAGATCCTTATATACAAAGTGTTCCTAATATGAAGTTAGACCCCCTTGAACTCTAACTACCTCTTCATATCTCTTTGACATCCTTAGAATGAGTGATCGAAGTCTATCCTCTGTTGTACAGTTGTACCAGGCCTCTAGTATAATTCGGCGATGCTCTGCTTTACTCCGCTGCCTCCCCCGCTCAATTTCTGAATATACATTTTGAATGTATAGTTTCATCATACCCCACACATTCTCAATTGGATTTAGATCTGGGGAGTATGCTGGCCATGAAATAGGTTGAATTCCATGTGCCATGAAATAATCTCTTGCGGGAGGTGCTTTGTGTACTAGCGCATTGTCGTGCATAATTAAATATACACGACCTATCTCTTGCCGTCTGTTTCTGTGCCAGTTCACAACAAGGGGAAGGATGTGCTGGTGATGGCCTACTGAGGTCATCTTACCCCAGTCAGCTTCCCAGAAAACACAAGGACCTCTCTCGATTCCGGCGAAACTACCCCAAAACATCCAAGAATTATTCTCACGGTATCGATCAACGACACACGTATTATCATAAGCCTCTCCTTTCTTCTTAGACTGTGACTAATCAAAAAACTTTTGGATTTATATAGGAATTGCTTACCTTTCTAGTCACATAGCTCGGCATAATAGGTCCGTCATTAATCCAAGTTTCGTCGCTCCAAAGTACTTGCAACCACTCTTGTTCTTGCCATTGAAGGCGTTGTTCTGCCCATACTTTCCGTACCATCATGTGATTCTCTGATTACGGCAGAGACCTTCTCGGAAGGCATCGAGAGTACCCTTTTCCCTTGAGTGCACTACGGATTTCACTTTCTCCGGCAGCCCATGAGGAGAAATGAACTGACAGTTCTAGATAAGAACATTGTCGTGCCTCGCGAGAACTGCAGATGAATTCTTTCAACTGATCGATTTGGTTAAGAGAAAGTTTAGGAGGGCGTCCAGTCCTTAATTTAGGAGATGCACGACCAGATTGAATAGTGTTCTTGACTTGTGAATATGTTACTCCTAACTGAGTCGCAATTTGTTCGTACGTGAATCCCGTCTGACACAGTGCAAGTGTCTGGGGAAAATCAGTCCGTATAAGTGCCTAGTTCAGTACCAGAATTCTACACTTACCTCAAGTCTTTGATCTCGACTGAGATATGGAGCACGAGTTTGACCTTGTAAAGTAGCTTGAGTATTCATGATTAGAGGATAATAATTCTAATAAAGTAAATTCTAGGGAGGCTTGTGCTAATTGCGAATGGCGTTCGATAACTTTATTTTTTTCTCATATCTGTAAGATGGTTTATTAACAATGATGCAGCCGTAAATTTTTACGAATAAATATCAAAAGAGGCTTTTCCGATGAAGTGAAATCGGTGTGAAAGATTAGATCATATGATTTCGTCTAACCTAGAAAATTGTGTAGCATGGCTAGGATATATCCATATTATAACCCCTGTATATAAAATTTCCAGCTGCCTTCACTCACCCCTGAGCCCCTGTACAAGTTTAACCCCTGCTATACAGTAGATCCTGATACTCTCCTCTTTCGGTAGTGTCTACTGCTAAATATGTGGGGAAGAAAATACATATGTTCGTCGTATAGCGAAGACATCCTACCATTGGGCAGGGATGGAAAATATGCAGAAGTACAATATATAATGGACATCGCTGAGCGATAACGACGGGGCATGATATACAGAATTAATTTCAACATGGAGCGTTTATAATCCCCGCCGAATACATTAGAACCTCTCATAGCTAATAGTGGGTCCCGGTATAATTACTATTGAGATTTATTTTATTTTTGATACTTAGTTGTGCAACACTTACCCCTACAGGCCAATTTGCGCGCATGGGTAAGTCTTGCAAATATAAACTGTAAAATTCAAATTAATCTTTTCAATATTTGTACTAGGACCCACTATTAGCTATAAGAGGTACTACTGTACGGAGGTACAGCCCATAAGTATTATTCCATGTCGACCAGGGGGGGCTTGGCCACCACAACGCTTTCCTTAATTAGGCAACATCGCGAGAATGCACCTCGTACCCATTCCTACTGTGTTTTGTATGTATTCCGATGACAACAACATCAACGCAATGGATTGTTTACTAAGTATTAGTTATTATAAGAATAGGAGTTATTTTGCATTTTGTATTATGAGTTGGGAATCATTGAATCAATGCTTTGATCATTAGAACTCATACAAAACACAGTAGGAATGGGTGCGAGGTGCATTCTCGCGATGTTGCCTAATTAAGGAAAGCGTTGTGGTGGCCAAGCCCCCCCTGGTCGACATGGAATAATACTTATGGGCTGTACCTCCGTAGTCGTATATGTTGAAAACACTCATATCACTATGTCATACGCGAAATAAGCCATCACACGTTCTCAGATCGCATCGCACACCCGTAGTGTTTCGATCACGTCCCTGCCACCCCTTGATGAATGTCGAATATATCTCCCGTGTCTCAGCCCGAGATTATTCGTCGCTAACGTTACGCTTGTCCGTCGATGCTTTCTGATTGCGTATAACAATACACAAAAGTAACGACAGCTACTAATAATCTTTCGGGCTGAGAGGCTGTACTCGTACAAGTGTTAATCCTAGTCTTCGTAAACTATCACGCAGGCATCTGATTCGTGAAATCTCCTTACAGTGGAACCTCTCATAGCTAGTAGTGGGTCCCGGTATAATTACTGAAGAGATTCATAGAAATTTTACCGCTTGTATTTGCAATACTTACCCCTGCACGGAAAATGACCTGTAAGGGTAAGTGTTGCAAATATAAGATTCCAAGTTACAATGAATCTTTTCAACATTTATACCGGGACCCACTATTAGCTAAGAGGGGTTCTACTGTACTGCCTTCACTTACCCCTGAGCCCCTGTAACAAGTTGATCTGAGCCTTGTCCGTCGATCCGAGCTAATCCAGGGGAACAAGATACACCATTAAGATCCGTCTCTTGAAACGGCACGTCGGTCACCCTTCTATTTCACGAACTCGTAGATGACCAGATGAACGTGTTTCGCCGCCTGACTCAACTGATCTGAGTCGATTTACCCTCGTGGACGAAAAAGCTTAGTAGTCAGTTCCAGAAATGAGCTGACACTTGCCAAGTTCTCGCGAGCCTCCGAGTTGGAGCATCTAATTCTCACCTGATGCCCACCATGGCGGAGAAACGTCTTGCACATTTTGATCAGTACGCGTGATCAATCTGAATTAAAAGACTCGCACTTGAATGTCACACCGAAGATTCTTCCTTCCGTACTATCCTACTGATGGCGCCTGGGTCGAGGACCAAGGTACTGCTACGGGTATTTCGATCGATCTTCCTTGCACTAGAGAACTTAAATCTCATTCAACGTCGTTTCGGACGTCGCATGGGTGAGGCATTAAGGCGTGGTCGGATGGCGGAGTGGTATATCGTCCGGGGCCATCTCCCAAGTAGAATCCCGTTAGCCGAGGCACATGACCCATTGGAGACAGGAGGAAGTATTAAGTACAGTCGTCCCTCTCTAACTCGATAGTGGGTCCCGGTATAAGTGTTGAAAATATTTATTGAAATTCAACCATTTACATTTGCAATACTTACCCCTGCACACAGAATGACCTGTAAGGGTAAGTGTTGCAAAAATAAAAGTCCAAGTTACAATGAATCTTTTCAACACTTATACCGGGACCCACTATCGAGTTAGAGAGGGACGACTGTAGTGAGTAATAATAGAGAATTTAAATGACTAGAATAAGGTAAAGATGAGATTAAGAGAGGATAGATCTGGAATTAAGGTAAATTACAGAAGGTAAGACGTAAGTATATTCAGTTAAAGTATCATTAGAAGTTATGTTACATGTACAATGTCTCAGCCCTAAAGATTGTTAATGGCTGATGTCGGTTTTGTGTGTCTATACCTTGCAGATACTTATCTTAGCATACAAGACTATCATCAGCGACTAACAATCTTTAGGACTGAGACACTGTATGTGTGTGCCAAGACACGCTAGATGACTCAGCAATCTTGACGGGAAGCGGGTTCGAATCCAGCAAGACCCGCATTCCACATTTCTCGCCTGGTTGGGTGTGAGACGATGACCAATGCACACTAGATAGCAGTGGGTGGCTGAAATGCATTCCTGTGGCAGACGGAAACGGTTGAGGGCAGCAGGGGCCAGAAGGTGCCTGCTATCAAATGAGGTTTTCACTTGATCTTCGGACGTGAATGTCATGTTGAGTCATCGCTCCCTGTCCCGTATTAGTGTCATTCAGGTCATCGCCTCAACACTGCACACACAAAATTGACTGGCAGAAAAAAAGGCTCGTAGCCATCTTTCGCCAACTTTATTCAAGGCAAGCTGTTTCCTTTTTTCTGATATCGCAACTGCTCTTCGCAGAATCCCCATGGCATCCAATCTCCTTTCACACAAGGTTAGGTCTGAAAGTAACAAGATTAGTCGACAACTACACTGATGTTCTGGCCATCAAGAGATTCCAGGTAATGAGCTTGCTAATAACCTTGCAAGAAAAGGTCTAGACCAACCGATTTTGTCCCAGGATATACTGGCATCCTACTCACATTCAGATGAAAACATACGAAAACAAAGTCTTCTATCCTGACAATCTTATTAGACCAAGCCAGTACCTAAAGAAGAAGAAGGCAGGAAGGCTATTCGGCTTGGTCGATTCTAGAGAAGATTTGTGAGAATATTTATACCCATCTTCTAATCTAAGGCCGCATACATGAAAAAGTTCAGCAGGGGGACCCAATCCTCCTAGATTCAGACAAGACCTCGGATGGGCCATAACCTGGCGTATCTTTACAACGTAGGGAAAGAGAGTAGCGATATTTGCGACTTCGGTCTGATGGACAAGCAAACCATGCCACACTTAACACTCTACTGCCCCATTTGGACGAGAGTGAGGATTTTGATGACTTGGAAGTTATAAATCTGCTTATGTTATTCAATAGTAACATTGGTGAACTTTGCCTTTGTAAATTTTGATAATCCAATCGGTAAATCGAAAAATGTAAATCATTTTAATATAACAAATATATTCAGCACGTATAAGGTACTTCTGTATTGAATGGTGCAATGGTATTCATGCAAGGCCAATCTTCCATTAGAGTCATGGTGTCCGAGATGTGCGACCTTCAAGCAATTGCAGAAAGCTGACATAAATACAACGATCCCATACTATGTATTGCGGTTAGTTGAGTAGGCGGCGACACCGTTTTTGTGCAGCCTCCAAAATTGGCAATGCTCTCAACCTCTCTCCGGAAAAGACTTCTTTCTCTCCTCTAGCTCTCACGTCTTACGCTTGCAAACTAAGGCAATTCTACTAAATTTGATCTAGTCTAACCAGTCAACTTTTCCCCAGATGTGTGGCGTCGTACCCTTACATGTAATCACAGAATTTAGTTAGTATCGAATGGGCCCCTTCTAGAGACACGGCTTTTTTCTTCACAGCAGCATGAGATCTAGCACTTTTGATAATATTTCTCACTCTCTGTGAGGTACGGGTTTGGTCGGTGATATTCATCAGCTGCTGGGTAACTCTGATAGAGGGTCACACTCTCCCAGTAAAAAAAGGCCGCGAAACATAGCCAGCGTCAGCTGATGAGAGCATCGGCGAGTGACCCCCCCCTTGGATCTCTGAGGCTGGAAATTCATTCAGAGAAAAACGTGGAAATTATGAGTTGGCCGCAAAGAGGTAATTTATATGGCCCAAGGAGTCCCCGTTAAGCTCAAAAATCATACGTCCTTCTGCTCTTTCCGCGGTGAGTTGAATTACTAGGGCCGCAGGAAACGACCTGCTATGTCGATTAGAGGGAAAAAACCTAGTTCAAATACAAGCATCACAATGGTTGTGCTCGAGATTAAGGTTCTGCTTCTTCAGGGTGGTCACGGTCTTCGATGGTGGAGTGCATATGTGAAGGGAACTCCTGAGTAATATTGACTCATCATCGTTTGGGCGACAATGCCAAAAGAATAACAGGAGGTTATTTGGCTCGTACTTGTCAATAAGGTTTTCCAGGCTGGAGCTCCCTCCTACTATTTTTCCTTCCTCTCGCCTCTACCATTTAGGAACCATTAGACTTTGGCGACAATCTCTACCTTTTCCTAGAAGTTTCGCCATTTCATCGCGGTGGCTTCCACACTTTGCGTATGCGAAGACCTCTATGGTTCAGTATTTTCTTGATTTCGCATTACCAGTAGTTATCAAGAAACTAATATGTCATAATAGATTATGTAGCAGTGAAGCATAGAGATCGTATTAAGGTTACTTGAGATGGTGATAAATGGATATCTAACATACTTGGCCAGGAATTTTATGTACACGAGGCTTAGCGCCACTACAGCGCTGTAGCTATGTAACTATATGCACCGGTATACAGTGTCTCAGCCCTTTATATTGTTAGTCGCTGACGCTAATTTTGTATGTCGCAATTAGACTGTGTATGTTGATGACGCACAAAATTAACGTCAGTAAGTAACCATCTTTAGTGCTGAGATACTGTGCATGCACAAATGGCGTATAATTAGAACAGAAACTCGGCGTTCCAGCGTGGGTCTAAATTTCTTCATAGAAAGCCCCACACAGATCGCAGGCTCAACCGGAGAGGAATGTGTGAGGTTAGTATATTCTGTTAGGGTAGAAAGAAGTCTCTCTTAAATTAGGTGAAACAGCTTCAAGCGAGTGAGTAAACGCTGGTACAGAAAAGTTTATAGTTTAATTCGAATCAGACTGCAAAGTGGACGGCTCAATAATCGCATTTATAGATCACAGCAAAGTCTGTCCAGGCTTAGTTTAGATCAGATAGAATGGGTCAGCACAGACCTGATAGAATCGAGCAACACAACAATTCGTCAACAATTTCAAGGTCAACAATTTATCTTCTCACAAGTTGAGACGGATATGATGAGCTGAAAATAAATTGAAGTCGCTGCGATACCGTGAGATCAGTTGTGAGGGTGAAAGGCCTCGATAATTTTATGATCATCAGCACATCTCTTGTTGCAGATACATCAAAAATCCAGAACCTATTGTTGTTTCTCGTAGATCTAGATATTGCAGGGTGGTTTATGTTCACCATTCGACTAATTCAGCATCACAAGGCAGTGAGAATAGATTTCACAGGAGCACACGTTGTGGTGGACGACCTGACATCTGTAAGTGTCCCGATACTTGTACTAACCACTACGTATACTGAGTGGCCGGGGTGTAACTTGTTAGTGGCTTTTAACAGATTCTACGTAAATATAAGCAAATTCAGGGCAATAACGTCCAAAGTAATTTCAGCCACTACCAAGGTCTACCCTTATTAGCCAGTACTAGACATCTTCATCCAACCCTACGTATATTGCATTACATTCGACGGCTGGCCTAAGGTTTAAGAGTATGTCTACCGCTCGTAAGCGATTTCGGAGAATCCAGAAGGTGTCATCTCATAAAATCAGGTACATGAGTTCTTCAGTTCACTTCATCTGGTCCAAGTAGCATTAGCTTGGTTGACGCTTTACTCAATTTAGCATCAACGCATGTGACCTCACAATTTGAGTCAAGTTTTCGATATAACGTCCGACAGGTCCGATTACATTTCCTATGTCAGCCAACGCTTTACTCCACTGTGAATGAAAGAATGTGATGTGACTGGAATTGAATACTCGCACGGGAGAATTGATATTGCTCAACAACATTTTTAAACCAAAGCCGATGTCACTAATTCTTAACTGAGACAAGCGTCAGCGAAGGGTCGGATGGTGCAGTGGTACACTATCCGGGTCGTTCTTCCAAGTAGAGTCTGGGTAGCTTGGACACATGCCCCACTTGAGACAGGAGAAAGCTGGTTCGAATCCAGCCAGACCCTCTCGCCACTTCTCTCGGTAATGTTGTATTTGTGGGATGATGAAAGTACATTTAGATAACCACAGGTTTTTCTCGCTTTTCCCTGTGGTGGGTATTCACGGAAGAGGGTACATGTCGTAAGGCGTTATTCTCGTAGTGGTATCTGCAAATGAAATCTGAGTATGAGTGTTCCAAACGTCAAACAGAGTTATTCTGCGTCACATACATATCTTCCGTGATCATTCGCGTCATAGCCTCAGGCTGCATACGCAAAAATGATTTAAAAAAAAAAAAAGCGTCAGCGAAGCTAATGCTACTTGTAAGGACGAAATCCCTGTAGTGGGGATTAACGGACGAGGCTATATGTCGCAAGGCGATACCCTTATAGTGGTACCTGCAGATGAAATCTAGGTGTGTAAGTGTTTCCAAACGTCAAACTGAGTCATTCTGCGAAACATACGTGATCACAGTAGAACCCCTCTTAGCTAATAGTGGGTCTCGGTATAAATGTTGAAAAGATTCATTGTAACTTGGACTTTAATATTTGCAACACTTACCCTTACAGGTTATTTTGCAGGCTGGGGTAAGTATTGCAAATATAAACGGTAAAATTTCTATGAATCTCTTCAGTAATTATACCGGGACTCACGATTAGCTATGAGGGGTTCTACTGTATTTGCGTCATAGCCCCAGACTGCATACCCAAGATTGGTTTGAAAAAACATAAATAAATTAGAAAAGAGAGAGAGGTCGAGCTGCTGATTTTATCAGATAATGCCTCGAAATCTATATTCATTACTGCAGGGGTAGAACATATTGTAAGCTTATATTAATTTTGTACGTCATTCAGTGATGATGCCAGAGAATTGTATACAAAATAAATATCGACAGACAGTAAATTCTATCCCTGCAGGACCGTGCATGTGTTGTATGCTTAATTCGAGCCCGACTGAGTGGATTATCGTACCGGTGAATAAACAAGCCATACCGGTATTAGAGTAACTAATGCACGTTGGCCGACGTCCTGACAAGGCCTAATCATATGCGGGATGACCCCCTGTCGTTGTGGCGCCTTTTCGTAATTAGTTCGCCCTAAGGCACTAAATTGACATGGGAAGGGGAAGCCTGTAATAGATGCGGTTATCGAGACATCATTTTTTCCGACAAGGTCTGAGCATATTTTTTGGGGGAGAGGTGATGAGATGTGAACAAGCATTCAGGCTAAATCCCTGAAACAAGGTGATTCGTAATTCCCTATCACTTGTGTGATTTAAGATAGAGCCGCTAGGCGAGAATTTTAGTAAGCAAAAGTATTTTGACAACGAATCAAAATTCGATCTGACGACGGACAGAGAGTGACGAATAATGTTCCTTGAGGTCCCTGGCCGGTGTTTCGAAATGGACTGCTTCCCTGGTAACAAACCTGATCTAAGACGCTCTGCAACTCATCGCCTTGGGCTAAGACAAATGTGCAACTTTTGATGTAGCTCTGGCGAGTTTTTCCCGGTTACGAATGCGACAGAAAAGAGCACATCAAACGTGATGGGTCAAATTCCTCTGGTCTCTCTTATTTTCCTGTTGCAGAAGTAACATTCTCACGGAGTACCTGGACACGACGGAAGGTCTGATAGTGCGGTGCAGGGGCTATTCCTTGGATTTTATTCATCCTTCTCGGCAGTTGCCCCCCCTCACCATAGTTGTGTCGGCTACCGCTGCCGCTGCCGCCGCCTCGTGTTTTGCTTCAGCTGCCAAGACATCCCATGTGCGTGACCCGCGAAGAGATCTCAGCTAGATCAAGAGAGATGGATGAGTGGCTCCGTCCTATCTCCATCTGCATGCCATATCAGGTAGGCTAGATAACATGTACCATGCATTGTACTCAGGACCCTTAGCTTCGGGCAGCATCATGCCTGCTTTTCAAAACAACTTTGGCACGCGGGTGACTCAAACAATCTGATTTTGTTCTGTATTCGTTTCTTGGCCGCTGTACGTATCGCAACAGTAAGTGATGAAAAGATGTCGCGGCCGTATGATGAAATAATTGAAAACTGGTCTAGTGCCTAAATGGTAAGCATTGTGAGATCCGGAAAACTGCTATGTCACCGATAATTCATGTTGTCATTGTTTGGCCGATAGGCAGAACAATGTCGGAGCGTCATTTCTTGTTTGAAGCGTCAACTCTTGTTTCATTCAATAATAGGGTTTCGTTTCCACCGAGGTCAATGCTTTTTTGTCTTAACATCTGTTGATCTTACGCGGTAGTGGATCAGCACTTCTCCGCAAAGCACGAGAGTTTCCGGTTAAAGCCACGCTTCTGTCCCTGTCTAACGATGCAAGTGTCAGTGGGTGGTGACCTGTTAAAATATCGAGATCGAAATCATACTAAACATTACATTGGCTCGAGGAATAATATGTGAGAAAAATTATTCTAAGAAATACGTCCGCCCTTCTGCCGTGATCCATCTCCATTCATCTTCGCAACCCCACAACAAATGATGACAGTGGATGCCCTGAGACATCCAATTACTTGTCAGACGTCTGAAATTCCGACTGGCATATCGGGAGTGGCGGGAGGGTGATAAAAATATGATGGACCTCACGTCAATGTTGAATGGAAATTCTGGTGCTGTTGAACAGCTAGAGGAAAGAGGTCAGCAATTTTCCCAAAACTTGGCGAAAAAAACTCGAACCCCATGGAACGCGGGCGGCTACTCCTTACCAATTGACACAGTATCGGCTGCGCCAAATTGTCGAACGCAGAGTGTCGAAGAGAATGCTCAGACATTGACATCGCCCCGACATTTTTCATCCGAGAGTCTCTTATCATTGATATCGTCCTCATCTGGCTCACACATTCATTCGTTATCGAATTCCATAGCTGAGGGCTTTCACGCCCCAAATAACTCGATTCAAAATGTGTATGACAGCCCATCACCTAAAACGGCAATATCATCATACTCACTGGACTTGGGTACTGATGAGCTGGACCAGTCGAATCTAAGTCAATTGAACATGTGCCGCAGCTTATCATTTACGAGTTCGAATCCTACGGAGGCAAGGACTACGGGAAATCTGTGGAACCAATACGAAAGACCATCGAAACCTGGTGAAAATATGGTTTACCCAATCAGAACGAAGCAAATCTTTGCGGTTGAGAGTATGGAAGAGAGGAGAAGACCCAGCTCACCTTCAGACGCAATCTTAATAAAGCGCTTAACAACACCAAACATCAGTTTAATCACGGAAGATACGGAGTGGAAATCACACCATACAAATTCACTGTAAGTTTTACACTTTTTTTGAATGAGACCAAACTCATCATTGTATCCAATGAATTGGAGTCTTTTTATCAAAGCATATAGCTATCCCGTTCAAGCTTCAGTATTTTCTATTGCAACTTTTACTTTGTTCTTTCCGATCACTCCGAGCTACTGTGGTAGAAAAATTTCAGGCTATCCTCAATAACAGCATTGGCCTCTATTGGTCCTTGAAAAGGATGACAAGTGTATCAAGTTTTTGAGGAATAGGTATGGGTATTGAAAGACTTCAATAAGAATGAAGATATGAATCTCCTTTTTCCGCCCCAAAAACTGTGGTTAGAACAAGTGCTAAGTTTATTGAGCTCAATTCAATGATAATTTCCAATTTAGGATAACCCATGAAGAAATCCTGAGAGAGACAAAAAGTCAACCCCGGGATGAAGATTACTTGCAGAGTAGCTGAAGATTGAAGCTTGCTTTTTTGAAATTCTTGCGGGAAAATAATTTCTGACAAACGATAGCAACTGGAATTTTGTTCAAGATATTGTTTTCTATTCTGCTTCTTGTGAAGTTTTTCATTTTATTTTCCCTGACGTATGTGCGGATTTCAAATTCCCTTGCTTCAAATTTAGTTCTTGTATCATAGAGAAAGTTTCGAATACCTAAGTCGGTTAGATATAAACTAACTCGAGATATATGGCTAATACAAATATGATTCATAGAAATCGAATTTATCGAAGCGCTACGGAAGAAACTCATCCAGATCCTATACCAGTCCCAGGAACCCATAAACGCGCTATTTCGGTACCAAATTTTCATCCCTCGAATCAATTCAGCATGGATATCTCTAATCGAACCATCTTTCAAGATGAGCTCACTCCTCCGAATTCTCACCACCCTGATCACCCTTCCCCCGTACTCACGACTCTTCATCAGCCGCCAGAGACTCCCCCTTTTCTTCCAACAGACTCGGAATCACAGTCGGTCAGGTGTATGTATATTCCCAATTGCGATACAGGATCACAACTTCGAAAGGCAATTTCGCATATTTTTGGACGTAATAAAATATGCACTAGACAGATTCCTAGTCACGTATGGGTTCACTACTGCCGCAAACATTATCAAAGATCACGCTACCGTAATCCGAAAGAATATGCAAAACTACAATGTGATTTGGTACAACAGCAAATCCGAAGGGTGCACGATTGGAGCGAGAATAACGCTGCATGTGGTCGTGGTGGTGTCGTCCAGGATTGGAGCATATCGGTACGCAAGCGTGAAAAAAGACGACTTGATGATCTCGAGAGGGGGAGAAAACGCAAAAGTGTTTCTCTTGACGAGCAGGGTCTCGAAGAAGAAAATTACAACACTCTTGCCCACTTAAATTCTGCTGGCTCAGCAATACCTCCTACAGCGGTACCATCATGGCTACTGGAACACTGTCGAAAAGGTTACAGTACCCCTGAAATATTGGCAATCTTTAATCGATTACACAAGGAGATTTTGGATGATACAATATCAACTTTTCCTGACATTGAAATTCTCCCAAATATTTCTATCGATCAGGATGAACCATGGTCATCTAAGAAATATAATAAACGGCCTCAAACCGTTCAACACAAACGTGCCAAGTCGTTGAGCGTTGGAATGGGCTCTGCCTACGCTTCTCGAGACTGCCGAGCAAGCCAAAGGTATTCAAATGAGGCTGATGCTGAAAGCTTCAGTGACCCAACACCAAAAAGTTATCAACCAAACGCCATCGAAAGTCAACTTTTTCCCCAGTATTGGATTCCCAAGGCTAGCCGTCGCGGTCCAAATCAACCCCAGCACTCTCGTATTGAAGAAAATTCCTCTCCAGCCTGTTATTACAACTTCTCACCTCTCTCAAAACAGCCACTTCTCATCTTTCCCGTTTCAGCCGGCTCAAATCAACAGGTCGATCCGAATACGTCCTATCAAATGCCACCACAACTACAGCAACAGCAACATCTACATCAACGCTCTCAGTCTGATGTCGGAGGTTTTATTCATAGCTCTCATATGCCTTACCCTTAATTTTTTTTTCATTTTCACCAAATTACAACGCAAAAGACTCTTCTCGAGTAATTGATTATGAGCATCATGACCTTTCACTATTTCAATGGCGAACACTGCGAGATACACCTCAATCTGGAATAGGACCGTCACATGGCCGAATGCCTTCGACTGCTACGGTTTCTGTGTACGCCAATCCAATTTCAACCATTCGCGATCATCCTAATTGTCTTCAACCTCCGTCTACTAGTAATATGAATGGCTCCTCACAGCCCCCGCATATGTCGGAAGATTAATAATGATAATATTTTTTCTCAAAATTATGTACTAGCACTAACATCCCCTACCCATGATAGATCACAATTTGTACCTGTTCCCCGTCGTTCTTAAAAGAATGAATCTCATGCTATCAAACGTCGGTGCACGCAATTAGTGTAATATATATAATTACACGTATTAATTCATGTAGTTACGAATTTCACGGCAGATAAAGTACATGCAAGATGAATGCTATATTTAGCAAATTTTTCAGTAACTGAATAATAAAACATGATACATCTTACACGATACCTTCGATGCAGTTGTTCTGTAGATCTCGATGATTCCTCAATCTGTGATCTTCTTCCTCCGGAGATATAGCTCTGGTTGGTCACAGTCAATCGCCTTGAAACGACTGTCATTAAGTCTCACATGTATAAAGGTGACACAGGATTACCGTCTAATTTACAACACAGGAACATGTCACCCTGACCTAGCTCGGGATATTTTTTTCCTAACGGCACATCACGCACCGCTACTACTGATAAGATTACGTTTGGAGTCACCACGTCCCCTCAGGGACGAGGCTGTAGATGTAGCTTAAACCCGACAGACCATAAAAATATTTTTTTATTTTTTGTAGATTGACGAATCAGAGCCTATTCTAGTAGCTCTTACAAGCCAAGCACGGGTAAAGAAATCATATGATAATTACATCTGACCATCTTTTCATGGAACGTCACCAGAAACCACGCATCATGCAGTATTTTACAATTTTTTTCCCCGAACGCAAAAAGATCATGGGTAACATGATCAGATTTCGTGAACAGAAGATGTCCCTGTGTCTCGACGAGATGTTTATGGTCGTGTTTCTCTTACTCGTATTGAAGTGTCTATTTGAATACTCATTCGGTACGATCATTAGAAACATCGCCGAAATTTTCTCCTCCACAGGTACTTGTAGTCCAAGAAAACTGCGAGTTGAGTGCTTTTTGTGAGTCGGTCAAGTGCCGGACTAAGTCACCCTGGCGGTCGCACTTGAAAACTATGAAAGACCAACGGAACCTAGCTCGCTGAGCCATCAGACACATAGGCACCGACCATTCTGACCCAATTGAACACAGCATTCGTCAGTCGCTGGCTGCATGTTTTCCTTCAAGCATTCTGGTTGTGGTAATTCTTCAATTTGTCCGATAAGAGCTAGATGCCGGCCGATGAAGCCTGCGTTGTCCGAAAATTTAAAGCGATCATTACAGCCGACGACATGCACGATATAGAATTTCGTGAATTTTGGAAATCATTAGGTCGTCAGCGTATAAGCTATGACAAGCGATCTCACAAGATTGACAATTCCTACATCTCGTCAACGCAGTTCCGCCACTGCGATGTCGTATTGACACAGCGAGAAAATCCTCGCGTCTCAGTCGACTTGTTGAAACGGGCCCATCTCTGTCCACCCGGACACACATAAGAAGAAATGTATCAACGAGTCGCCTGGCTGGCATGAGCGACGAGATTCCGTTCCAGGTCCGGCCCGTCGCGCTCATCCCCGACCATGTCGAAGAGCAAAAGAGTCAAGATGGGCATGAAGCTCTTTCGGTCGAAATGGCAGGGCGACTTTCCACCGTGTGTACAGTAGTTCCCGGTGTGAGTGTGCGCAGTTGTTGGCATTCTCATGATATCTGTACAGTCATTCGCACGACGGGCAGGCGTGTTGGAGAGCTTACAGCACGGGAGACGGACCTCAATGGGCTATGGAATTAACGCCTGCTGTCAGGTGTACGCTAGAGCGCGCAGGTGCAGAGGGGTTTCACATACTGGCATACCATTCCTGAGTCCAGTTTGAAGTCAACGGAGTATTCTCGCAGACCTTCTTCATGGAATGAGAGACGGGGGGGTTAATCATGCTGTATTCAGCCTAATAACCAACTTTCCATGCAGCTTTAACTCCGGTGAACCCATACCCGTTTGGCACTAGTCTTGGCGCTTAACTTAATGAAGACTATCCAACTTTAATTTCAACCGGTGGTTCTGCTTCCAAGCAAACATTTTGAAACAAAATAGAGTTATTCGTTTTTCTTTTTATATTTCACAATGCGATGAGGAGGGGTTTTTTAAAAAATTAAATTAAATTATTATACAAATCAAAGATAAATAAATATAGAAATGATATTACGTGCTTTACCACCTGGCCGGTCACTTTTCATTAGCGAGCTCTTCTATTGGCCGGTTCCTCTACAAGATGCCCGGCCTGGTGAAATACTCGCTAACGCAAAGTGACCGGTCAAGTGGTAAAGAACGTCGTATCAAAATTCAATAGAAAGCATTGAAATTTTGTAGAGTAAAATGACTTGTAGAAAAGTAATTGTGTTAGGTTTAAGCTTCAATTTATGGAGATTAATGTTTTAAAATGTACTCACTAGATTGTAAGAATTTCAGAAGGTAGAGTCTACCAACTTTAATATTGAAGAGTATGACCAGACTTAATGTTTCGAGTCCATCAAATTTCTTTTTTCTCTCGTAATTAAATTAGGTGTAATCAAGTGTCAGATGTGACACAGTTTGTTTCTCCTTATTACAGAAATTATAGATGTCACTGTCTACTTTCCCAATCTTGTAGTGTTAGGCCGGGCTATTTTCAATCCCGGGTCTTACATAAAAATACGATGACTGATTGTCTCTGCTGAACCTGAGCAGATTAATAGCCTTAGACTTGAAGATAGGCATGGATGTTCTTGCAGATGTCCTATAAAATCTGCTAAGTCCAATAATCTTTAAGCTTTCATTTTCTTCTCTTTGTGTTACGGGATGAATCCGTGGAGTTGGAACTGGCTGCGCCAGTAGCTTGTTGATTGTCACTATATCTCGCGAGGCTGGTTCTGTGTGAGGCTGGTTCTGTGTGGCTGATTATTATGTGGCTGATTATTATGTGGCTGATTATTATGTGGCTGATTATTATGCGGCTGATTATTATGTGGCTGATTATTATGTGGCTGATTATTATGTGGCTGATTATTATGTGGCTGATTATTATGTGGCTGATTATTATGTGGCTAATGATTATGTGGCTGGTACTGATGGCGGGTAATGTGAGGATGGTGATTGATACGATTTTCCCCTTGTTAATACGGGTCCAGATGTAGTACTTAACAGTAGGAAAGTAAACATCAGAGTTTCCTTCGGTAGATTTTAATAATTAACTGACTTTATATTTGGACTTGCTCTGGTGTTTACCACTATCAATTGATCCCGCGACACTTTGTACTTGCTTAGTCTGTTCAGAGTGCCACGCTAGAAGTATTTGTTGACAATGTTGTCATTTCTAGCGGAATAGGAAGTAAATTTATCTTTGGTTATTATAGGCTGGTCCAGATCCTTCCCTGCAAGATTGTCAGCAAGTTCTTCACCTTCAATTCCTTGATGGGCAGGACACCAGCGTAACTGTAAATTGATCTTCTTACTATCAGATCTAACCTTAAATGAAAAAATAATTGATGCCTTGAAAATTATAATCAATGTAGCTTGACCATCAGAGAGTAGAGAGTCAGATGGTGCAGTGGTACACTGTCCGAGCCGTTCTCCCAAGTAGAGTTTGGGTAGCTTGGACACATGCTCCACTCGAGACAGGAGAGAACTGGTTCGAATCCAGCAAGACCCGCTCACCACTTCTCTCGCGGTGATAATGCATTCGCAGGATGACGAAATCATGCTCAGATAACCACAGGTTTTTCTCGCTTTTCCCTGTAGTGGGCATTCACGGAAGAGGGTACATGTGGTAAGGCGTTATTCTCGTGGTATCTGCAAATGAAATCTGAGTATGCTTTCGTCATCTCACGAATACAATATCACCGCGAGAGAAGTGTTGTGCGGGTCTTGCTGGATTCGAACCAGCTTTCTCCTGTCTCGAGTGGAGCATGTGTCCAAGCTACCCAAACTCTACTTGGGAGAACGGCTCGGACAGTGTACCACTGCACCATCCGACCCGAAGACGCACTAGTAGGAATGGAAATGTTGGCGCCTTCTCCATTTCATTCAACTTCGTTTCATTGCTGGAGACAATATGCCAACGTCTCGTCGTCGCTTCCTCTAATTCGATTCCTCTGCTGAAGCTATCATAGACCGGCACCATTACTATGCAGTATATGCGCAATCGAATGCGTGCATGTAAAGACATGTCCACGCACACACCCCGTTGGACATTGAGTCAAGAAAAGAGGCTCGTAGTGACATTCGGGTGGGTGTCACTGATGATGTGATGTGTCGGCACGGGTATGATAGATTTCCGCGCGGAAAGTTTCCGTCTGACAGCTCTCGAGCCGATTCACGAAGGAGAGTTGAATCGGGGTGTTTCTCCACTTACATGTACACGACCTCACCACGTGGCTTTCGGATCCCCGCTCATCCGATCCGTGTGTGACCCGGCGTTTAGTGGGCTGTTCATGGTAGGAGCGGGGCTAAATCAACCTCACGATCCATACAGTCGGTACCCCTGAGATAATCCTGTTGTGCTGACTCGGTTATGACTCAAGGATATCTGGAGTTTGAAGCTTATGGATAACGTGCCAAGTGACAGAGTTGCTGGAACTAATGAGTCATGTATAACATCTTCTTTTATACAATAATAGAACTCGCATTGTAGTTTCATAGTATGCATCGGATATTTGATATTGGAGGAAAGATGTATATAGATACTGCCATAGCCAGAGCAGCAAGAGCAATAGTCTCCATCGTGACCATCAAGGCGATATTCCATCCACTATACGCATTCAGTATAATCATTTATATCGTACTTACCATTCATTCACACCATTGACTATTCCATCGAAGGACAGCTCAATCACTACTCTGATACTACGGTATTAATCGTGTATAGGCGCTAAAATTCGACTTTTACAGGGTATATAGGCTTTTACTAACTTGAATTAGCATGACGATAAGTAGATCTCCCCACCTAAACTTTAAATTTGTATGGCAAAAATTTCACAACGAAATATTCGTTGGTTTTGCTTTTTTGGTCCATTATAGCCCTCTATTCACTTTTTAATTCATTAATACATTTCATAAATAAATTATACTTCTATCTAGCTAATAATTTACATATCCGCCTTCAGCTTCGTAAACGGCTCTGATTCTTCGGGGCATCGAATCTATCAGTTTCTCCAAGTCATCCCCATTAAATCCCAGATCCCACGCCTCGTTCACTATTTGACGAAGATGCCCTTGACTCCGCTGCCCCCCTTGATCCAACGCTGGATAAAGACGCTCCATGTACGCTTTCATATAACTCCACAAAGTTTCTATCGGATTTAAATCAGGAGAATATGGCGGCCACTCCATTAGAGAAATATTCCTCCTTTCAAACTCACGCATAGTTTGCCTCGACTTGTGAGGAGGGGCGTTGTCCTGCATCACATCTAGTCCTGGTTCCCGAAAGACCGCACTCTCTATGAGAGGCACTATCCTCTCGCAGTAACTGGCCGCAGTGATATGGCCCCACTCCTTCTCCCAAATCAGGCAAGGCCCCTTCTGTCGTCCAAAGAAAGATCCCCAGAACATTCACCCAACTCTCCTCCGCGTCTTGGCTAGGACACAGGTATCTTCGTACTCTTCCCCAATCTTTGACTTAAACTTAGCTCAAGGGAACTCTAAATCTTAGGAGCCTTTAAGGGACTACTGACCTTTCTTGTGACCCAACGATCACTTTGCCGACCATTCATAGCCCAAGTCTCGTCGGACCAGAGGACTCTCATCCAATGTTCCTTCCGCCAGTGGAGATGTATTCTGGCAAACTCATATCTCTTCAGTTTGTTGACTGAAGAGATAGGAGGTTTTAATCGTGCAATCCTGCGTGCATATCCCCTCTTTGCCAGTTCACGTCGGATCACATTCTCGCTCACACCAAAGTGCCGAAATATAAAATGTGCAAGTTGGAAAAATGACATCCGACGATTTTCCGATGATAAACAGACGAAAAATTCTATTTCATCGACCTGGGAACTACTTAGAATAGGTGGCCTACCACTGGAGTACTGAGGCTCGGTATTTTGAACGCTCATGGTGTATTGTACCTGTCGCCATGTAATCCCAAGGCGTTGAGAGATTTTGACGTAACTGTGTCCCTCACTGGCCAAGGTTCTAACCTGCACATGTTACTCTCTTAACCTTATCAATTTGTAGATTTCAGACTTACTTGAATACGTTGAGTTTGTGTTAGGCGTTTTGCATAAGTAGGAGATGCTGATGATGGAGAAGGTTGTTGAGGTGAATCCATCTTTGCGGCAATCTAGTACAGTAAATTAAAATCTTCTAAAGTAGTTGACTTAAGGTTCAGATGCACTCACATGAAGTAAAAATTAGATAGATGAATGAAATAAAAGTATGCCGTTGAGCAAAATAATAGTAAATAGCTGACAATGATTTAAACGAAACGACCTCAGGTGTGCGCGAGTGAAGAAAGGTGCAGGCATAAAGGTGGGCGTTGGACTTCATATACAGATGCATATCTCTTATGCCTTAGGCCATAAGATTTTAAAATTTGAAGCTAACAGGGATACTGTGGATCTATCGTGAGGTAACCTGGAATATCACCTTTTTATCTCCACTTTATCCCCGCTTTAACCCCTGTACCCTATAAGAAGCGGATCAACGAACAATACCCTATCATGAGAGTAGACAAGTCGCCAACCACTCCACATCCCCATTTAACTTTATAACAAATCCCATATAATTTCAATCCTCTGATGGATACGCGGATCTGTGGAGATTAGTACACAATTCACATTGATTGAAGAGACCGAGAAGTTTTCCAGTGAACGAGATTCCTATAAATGTACGTCCTCTGGTACCTCTACCAATTTTTAACCTTTGCCTTATATACAGGGGTTTAGTGATGATCTTTCTATAAATGGAGTTCTCTCGGGTTACACTAAGCGCTAGAATAATTCTCCCTCGATCACACTGGGACTTGGATTCAGGGAAAAAGGTTAATAAAAAAAAATGTATTTAAATCTTTTGTCATAGCTATGAGGCTGAATACAATATGATTTAAAAAAAAAAAAACTGGTACTTGAGTTTCGCTCGTCACTTTTCCAAAGGTGTGAAAGGTGTGATTGTGCTGAGAGAATATCTTGGCGCCTTGACTTTCTGACCCTCGCAATTTCTGCTGCGATTCCTGTGCTAGTACGGTAAAAGATTTTGAATGCAGTAACATGTTTCCGCTTTGATTATTTTTAGTTACACCAAAACTTTCATGTGTTCGAGATACAGAACGTCCAGCGCCCCGTCACCGGAGATGCTAAACGAAAGGCACCTCTAGATAGTTAATAAGATTTAACAACAAAATACGATGCAGCCATTCCTCTGATAACTTAACTCCTGGTAACTTAAATCATCTGATAAATTAACAAATCTCCTGCGACCGATCATTTGAGTTATCAGAGTGATGACTGTAGAACGTTACCAGGTAGGTTTAGGGGGGTTTTTACCGGAAGGTTTTCCTCCTGTGTAAATTAAGAGTACGGTAGACACCTACGTGGGTCATTTTAGGCGCCACACTAGTTCGATTGAATTCAAATCAAATCAAGATTTAACAACATTATATGTACTTATTTTTTTAAAAAATCATTTTAGAGTATGCAGCCTGAGGCTATGACGCATATGATTACGGAAGATATGTATGTGACGCAGTATGACTCAGTTTGACGTTTGGAACACTCATACTCAGATTTTATTTGCAGATACCACTACGAGAATAACGCCTTCCGACATGTAACCTCTTCCGTGAATACCCATCGTAGAGAAAAGCGAGAAAAAGCCATAGTTATCTAAATGTACTTTCATCATCCCACAAATACAACATTACCGATAGAAGTGGCGAGAGGGTATGGCTGGATTCGAACCAGCTTTCTCCTGTCTCAAGTGGGGCATGTGTTCAAGCTACCCAGACTTTACTTGGGATAATGGCCTGGATAGTATACCACTGCACCATCCGACCCCTGCCCATCACTTGTGAGAGCTTGAAGCATCGCGTAGCTAACGCATCAATAATTGTCGCTTCGGTACTGCTGACAAATCTAAATCATTCAGGTGACGAGAATGAATGTCACACCTGCGCGAAGCAGCTCGAAATCCTCATGACATAGAAACATTCCTACAGCCGACACAAATTCTCCCTCATCCTCCATACATGATAATTCCTATTAGTTCGCCCTATTCCTCAGGAGCTATGGAAATAGCAGTTCCTTCGAGTCAACCTACGGGCTTTGACCATGACGCTCCTCTACCTACAAGCTCCACTATAATTCTCAACTATAACGACTATAACGCCCCTCCGAGGCCCATGGGCACAATTCAGCAGTCACTCTCTACAACTGCACAATCCGCTGCTAATCGTGCTATGAAAGGTGAAGACCTCTTCCGCTCCCTGGCCGTGCTCTTCGACCATCAGTGCTCTGATATATAGCAAGGGCATCTTCCTGTTAACCAAGCCCGCGCTTTACTTGCATGCGCCACAGAGCGTGCACTCGTTGTTTCTAGACATTTCGACGCCTACGTACAGGGTGCAGATTCTTAAACGTCTCGGCCATCCTCCTCTTCCACCTGGCCGACTCTAATCAATTGAGTTATGCGAATGCGGTCAAGCGTGGCGACCGTATCTCTTCTACACAACCTCCAACGCAGCCCTGATCCAAAGGTAGCAATATACAAGGCACCTCCAGACCGAAGTGAAATAAAAAGACAACTCGCTGTTCATTCGCCTCCCTCCTGATAGCGTACTACGCAACTGCTTAGACCCGAACTCTCCCTCCACCACCTGGATCGCCTATTTCCCGAGTCGCACAACCGCCTCCCGCGCACCCAATACCTCCTCGGTCGCAGGACTTCCCTTCGTATACTCCCTCGTCGTGTCACGCCGATTCAATGTACCAAATGTTGGCTCTGACACAACAGCCGCAGCTGTGCGGCAGCTCCACGTTGCTATCTCTGCGGCTTTACTCAACATTAAAAAGAAATTTACTGCAACCAATGTGCGGCTACTGGAAATTTTGTCTATCCGCCTCGCTGAATTCACTGTCACGGGCCACACCCAGCAGACTGCCTGGACTGTGCGCTCCGCTCAAAACAGTCAGGATCTCCAAAGACCAAGTCATAAGTGATCGCTATTAGGAAAATATGCGCCGAATCCCGACTTCGTGCCCAAGCAGAAGCTGGCTATGTAAATCCTCCCGCAGGAAACAAGGCGATCCCATCAAGTTGCAACCCCTGCTCAACGCCAACATTGGCGGTATTCTTGGGATCTAAACTGGGAGCCTCCCAACCACAACCCTCCCAATCCACAAAGCGCGCGCGCTATAATAAACCTTTTGAAGCTCTCGCAGATGAGGGTATTACGAACGAGGATTAAATGCAATCATTATGGATAGCTCGGCCCACCCCGGAAGATCTTTTAAGTCCCTGTCTGTCCACTCTTTAAATACGGGTCAAAGCCGCATTGCTCAGGTAATTGCTCTTTCCTAAGCTCATACAGACCAAACCGACATAGTACTCATGCAGGAGACGTACATTTTCTGAGGCCACTCTTGGCGGATCACCGTGACTCACTCGTCATGCGAAACTTTCTCCCCCATCGATGACTGGTCATCTACTCGTCCTAGAGTAATTTCCTACTCGCGCAAAGGTACAGGAATTCGCTCTGAACAAATCATTGCAGCAGTCTCTGCCGACCTGTTGTTCATTCGCTTGAGTTTAGTTCACGCTCAGTCTCTTATCACTGTCGATGTTTACAACACATCTCCTGGATCAGACGGGGAAGGCACCACAGCCCGTACCCTCCTCTCCTCTCTCAAGCTATCCTACGTGGGAAATTTTGTCGGGAATAGGCCATGATCTATCGCGACGCTGACACCAGGTGACATCATGTGACTACTTCCTTGTGTCAGAAGCTTTTAGATTCTCCGAGGGCGGAAAGGGCTCTGACGCCGATCTGCTTCTCTATACTTCCATCTAATTTTACTTCTTCGATACTTAATGGTGACTAGGGCCAAGTAGAATTCCATAGCCTTCTATAAGATTCCTTAGTGTTCTTTGTAACTAAAGTATAGCTTGGAAGAGTTGACACCAGATCGGGCAGAGGGGATATCGAAGTTGTATAAATAGCGGCTCCCTCTTTTAATTGGAGATTCTTCAGATCTGAGTCTTGTTAGATGATCATTCTTCAAATATAATCTTGTCTTGATCCGCAGTAATTGTCATTTTCTTGTTCACTGAGCTCACAGCTCACGTCTTTAGCATACATTCATAGTTAACATCCAGGGATTCTATCGCCGCGCCTAGCTACGTCTATTGCAAGATGCAGGGCGTCGAACCTTTGGCGCTTGTGTCCTCTTTTTTTCAAAAAGTAACTACTGGCTAGCAATAGTCAAAGAATTAGTTAGTTTAGAGTCTCCAGGGATCGGCTACCCGTATCACGCCTCTTGGGTGCAGGGCTTATGCCTGATACGTCGATAATTCAATCCATCAATCACTCATCTCTGCGCTTCTGCCTCAATATTCCTCCTTTACCTGCCATCCACCATCGCCATTGTACAGCTGATGATATCCATGTGGCCATTTTCAGCCACCGAAAAATCTTATTATTAACCTTATAACACCTAAAATTACATGCTACCCGAGTATTTATAACTACTTCAAAATTTACCATTATTAACCTTGAGACTTTTCATCTTTTATGTACAGGCCTGAACCTCACCACCGCTAATCATCACAGACACTCATCACCTTAGTATCCTAATTTAGCAGCACTTGTAATTACAGAAATCATCTTCGCTAATCAGATCTGTCTCGTCGCCCTCACTATTGGTTCAATAAATACTTTTTACTGTGACCTAATTTACAATTATTATTTACAGTCGCTGCAATCACTTCTCCTGAAAATATCATTACCGAAGATATCTTAAACAACAGGTTAATTAATTCTAGAAACTTAGGTTATTATAATAACAGTACAACCTAATAATTGGGTATGATAAGAATATGGCAATCATTGAGTGTAAAGATTATTGCAACTCCTGAAAAATAAGCGGCCAATTATTCTAAAAACGGTCACACAAATCTACCACCAATTTTTGCCCAGACCTATCAACATGGCAAATAACTCACTGGAAATTGATTCTATTCCTGACATTCTGGAATCAACTAGTATTCCATCCTCTCCTGAGATTGATCTCTCAACCCTTCTGAGACTGGACTCATCCAGATGGGATAAAAATTTTCCTGAGCCCATTTTATACATACCCCAAAGCCAATCAAAAAATAAGACAGCTAGCTCATTCAATCTAAGCAGTGACTATATTATCAATTGATTTTACCAATAAAAACACCCTTACAACACGGCCCAAGGCCAAAAAAACGACATAGAGAAATAGGCCATTATGTGATACTTACTTACCTGCAAGCAAGAACATCAGAGTAACATCACTTCCTCAGTCTGTCAAGCAATGCAACTGTATTTGCTTCATTCACAATGGAGAAAATCAAGGGCATAATCCAACACCAATCACAGAGAAATCTGTTCCTACAACAAAAACAAATAATAATCAGGCTAAGACTACTTCTAAGGACTCTAGCATTCCCTCAGGAGCAACAAAAAACTCCCAACCACTACCAAATAAAAGCTCAATTACCAAAACAACCACCAGTGTGGCTCCTGTCATACCTTTAATTAAGCCTAAGTTCACCTGTGCAGAGGATGCCCTTTGCTCTGCCAGGAATAATATCTTGGAAGCATATAGGCTAACATCTGACAGAGACAGCCAAAAGCAATTGCTAGATTTCCTAAATTTGTTCAAAGCCTATACAGTGAAGGGCTATAATGCTATTCAGGGATTTATCAAGCATAACGACTAAGCAATCCCAGCTAGAACACCTCCAAACCCTACTCCAACTCGAAGATTATATCTACATGTGGATCAAGTTGGAATAGCTATTCCACCAAACAGTGATGATTATCTATCTACTAATCTACATCTCTCTGACCTAGAACACAACTCCAGGCAAAATATCATTAAGGGCCTAAACCCACTACTTAGTTCCCCCTTTAGATCTACACAATGTACTAACAATGTTAGTCTTCCCAAGCCTAGCTATGCTTAAGCAGTTCAAAAGCCCACAGCACCAAGCTCAAAGCCTATGCCTCCAGCCAAGGCCGGCAAGCCATCTGTGGCTTGTCATCAACCCAAGGCAAAGCACTAAGTTCAAACCCAGCTGGAAAAAAAATATCTTCTAAAGGCAATAAAGTCATTACTTTAGTCCTGACCAAGGGTGCTTCTGTCCCAACATACCAAGCAACCCAAATTAGGGATAAAGTTAACAAAGCTTTGGGTAAGATAGCTATTTCTCGAGTTCATACATCTCCAAGAAACAACATTGTTTTAACCTGCTTTAACTCTACCCCAGAGAAACTCCTAGACCAACAACCCAAGTGGCAAAAGGTTTTTGCTGACTGGCCTATAAGCATGGCACAAAAAGTTGAGATCTGGCCTAATGTGGTCATCCATGGAGTTCCTTCTTTTCTCTCTTTAAATGATATTCAAGAAGAAATTTCCTCTTTCAATCCACAAATATCTGTTCAAGGCCAGCTAAGATGGCTGACTGGGTCACCTAAGACTGATCATGGCTCTATAGTCATGACTGTTAGCTCAGAAGCTGAGAAAGCCCAAGTAATCCAATCAGGAGTAATGATTGGTGGACTGCTGCTGAGGGCAGTTAATTACAAAACTAGCGATAAAAAAACTCTTTGTGGTTCATGCCTCAAGTATGGACATCATCAGCTTCTGTGCAAGAGAAAGCCAGTTTGTGCCATTTGCATGAAAGACCACAAATCCTCTGAGCATGGTTGCTCCAAATGCAAGGCCTCTGATAACTGCTCTCACCACTCAACGCAATGTTTTAATTGCAAATCTTCTTCCCATACTGCTCTTCAAAAAAAGGACTGTGAATTTTCTAAGGCACTTTTATGATAGAACAAATCAAAGTCTGCCAACAAAATGTTGCTAAAGGAAAGTTAATTACACAATCCCTCTTTGAAGTTGCCCTCTCTAATAAATCCGACATTGTTTTCATTCAAGAACCTTATGTATATTTCAACTCATCCATTCATGCTTTCACTTCCCTGTCTCATCCAGCCTACCATATGGTTCTACCTAAGTCAAGTGCAGGTGTCAAATCAAGGGTGGCTACTTATATAAATAAAAACAGCACAGCTGATATATCAGCAAGGACTGATCTCTTATCTGACACTGATATGCAAGTCTTTGAAGTATCTTCATGTTCTGAAACCTTCTTTACCTTTCATGTTTACAATGAAAAGTCTTCTCCAATGGCAGAGGCACAAAGCACTACCCTGCAAAGGTTCTTTCAACTTAATCTTAATATATCCAAACCATTTCTCTTCTTAGGTGATCTAAACCTACACCAACCATGGTGGAACCCCTTGATTACCAACCTTTCTTTAGCATCTTCTAATCTCTGTCAATTCTTAGAAAGTTACAGGGCAAGGCTCCTGGTAGACTCACAAGTAATTGAAGAGCATGAAGGGACATTTCATGGATCTAACACTAAGAGTATATCTATCATAGACCTAACCTTTATTGCTAGCTTCCAGAAGCCTGAGTGGTTTAACTGGCATTATGAAGAAAGTACTGGCTCAGATCATGAGGTCATTCTGCTTGAAGCATCCCTTTCATGTCAAAAAAGTTCTGGTCCCTGCCTACCTCCAAAATTTAACACAGGAAAGGCAAACTGGGGAATCTATACTAAAAATTTACAATCCCTTGGACCCACTTTTCTATCCCAGCTTAATCATCCGATTTCTGCCAGGAAGCTAGACCAAGTAGCCTGTCTTCTTCAAGATTTAATTCTTCAAGCATCACAGAATGCCATTCCTAAGTGTAAGCCATCTAGTCAATCCAAAGCCTGGTGGACTGATGAACTTACTTCTCTAAGAAAGGAATATCATTCTAAAAAGAGAAGAGCTAAGAAGTCTTGGTGTACTGCTGACATTGAGGAAGCTAGAGCTTCTAGAAATAATTATTTTAGGAAAATCAATTATATTAAAGTGGCTCACTGGGAGGAGTTCCTATCTGGAGCTAAGGATAAAAGTTTATTCACAGCCTATAGTTACTCCAACCCTAGGCTGTTTCAACCTTCGCTGATCCCTTCAATGAATTATAAGGACTCTATGGGCAATAATAAAGTAGCATCAACCTTTGCAGATAAGTGTTCTGCCCTAGTAAGCACTTTGTTCTCATTAGAAGTCCCTATTACAAATGAGGATTCTTTTCCTAACTCTGTTGTTACTGATTTCATCACACCTACAACAAATAACAGTTCACTAGCAAGCTCCCAGTGGGAGTAGCCAGAACTTTCCCCTAATTAACTTCTTCAGGCAGTACCTGAAAAGAAAACGGCTCCTGGGAATGATAGAATAGATTGGTCCATGATCAAAAAAACTATCAACTGTCTTCTCCAGTTTTTTCTTAAAGCTTATTCATTTCTATTTCAATGTAGCAAACATCCATCAGCACGGAAAGAAGCCATTGGCATAATTATTCCTAAAAAGAGTAAGCCTGATTATTCCATGCCTAAGGCTTACAGGCCGATTTCACTCATTTCATGTCTATCGAAGCTATTAGAGAGAATCTTTGCTCTCAGAATTTCTTACCAAGCAAATATCTCACCTAGCCTTCTCCATCCTAGTCAGATGGGAGGGAGAAAACACAGGTCTGCAATAGATGCAGTGCTCTTACTGCAGCAATTTTCTGACAAAAATATTGCAGAGAACAAAGTTGTATCCTGTGTATTTTTAGACATTATGGGAGTTTTTGACAGAATTCAACCTAGAAAGCTCGTCCAAATCCTGCATAGGAAAAAGCTCCCAGCCATGTTTATTTCTTGGGTTTCATCATTTTTAACAGGGAGAAGAATTTCTCTCTTATTCTATGGCCAGCCGAGTCATTCTTTTTCTGTTACTGGGGCCCCTCAAGGAAATCCTATTTCTCCTTTATTATTTTTACTTTCATTAAGTGAATTATTTTCATCATGCCCAAAGCCTTCATTTCTGGAAATCTCTTATGTGGATGATATTTGTATTTCTGTGGCATCTGAATCCGTTAAAAAAAATATAATTGCTCTCAAAAAAAACCTGCAAGCACTCTTTTCTAATGCAGATTTTTTATCTATTGTTTTTGAGAAGTCCAAGTCTGAACTTGTACACTTAAGCAAGAAGAAGATACCCTACACAGATTCCTTACAGCTAGACAAGTTTTCTCTAAAACCTATCACTTCAGTCAAGTGGCTAGGTATCTGGCTTCAACATAGACTGTCATTTCAAATTCATGTAGAGAAAAGGATGCATCTAGCCCAAGGGGCCATTCAGAGACTCCTCCAAATTTTATCAAAAACCAAAGGCCTTGGCTTTAATGCATTAAGACAGTTATATCTCACTTGAATCATGCCTGTGTTAGACTATGGCTCAGTGCTGTGTGTCACGGTTTGGGGTATAAAGGTTTAGAGCAACTATATACTCAATGGTAGTTAATTTTCTATCTAAAGAGAAAAGCTATGTAAAATAATACAAATTATATTTATATCAATAAGCTCCTTATTCTAGAAGGTTCTAGCACACTACGTTGAAGAATAGTCTAGTAGCTTCCATAGTGTTCTAATAGTGCACGGTCTAGAAGCCTTTCCAAGGGACTTAGCTTTATTTAGAAATATTTAATATTATGTATCATGGACTACCGTGCGCACATTTACGTCATTCGCATGCCTAGGCTGAACAGCATAGGCTGCAGATATACTATCGGCTAACCAGCCGTCACACTGTGGTATAATAGATATGGTACAGAGAAGCTATCCAAGATGTGTGACAAGCTACAAAAACATGCTCTTCATATTATGACAGGTGCCTATAGAAGTAGTCCTATCAAAGCTTTGGAGGTTGAAGCTGCACTGCTTCCTACAAGGGTCAGGTACTTCAAACAGTCATCTTTCTATGCACTTAGAATACTTAAACTTCAAGTAAATCATCCCATTTATCAAGCTTTATCAAGCAAGTTGCAAGATGAGCTTGACTTTCCTTCTGAAACTGTTGATCTTGGCATGTTTGCATTCTTAGATGAGAAGCCTAGTGGACAGCTACTGAGAATTGCATTATTACTAAAGCCATTAACTAAACATGTAAAACTAGAGATAATCAATGCCAAGTGGTCTCCACCTTGGAGAGAAGACAATCTATCAATATCAATTTCTAAATCAAACAAGTCAAGAGCAGAGGAAGAACATCTGGAGTTTCTGGGGTCAATTCCTCCCTCACATTTTATTTTTTATACAGATGGCTCCCTGGTCAAGGACAAGGGCTGTGGCATTGGTATAACAGTATATTTTCCTTATACAAGAGAGCTCAAGTCACTATCTTCCAATCTTGGAGGCAGGATTGGCATAGCGGATGCAGAGAGTTATGCTACATTCAAAGTGTTATTATTTATTAATCAAATCCAAAAAATGCATGTTGTTATATATTTTCTGATAGTCAAGCTGCTATCTTAAGAGTCTCTAAATTTAACAATTTTTCTTCCTTTAAGGTTAGATCCCTAAGTAGCAAAATGGATGTCAAGATCCATTGGTGTCCAGGTCATCAAGGGATTGAGGGCAATGAACTTGCTGATAATCTGGCAAGAAAAAGCCTGGATCAACCTGCTATGAAAAAGTATCAATATACCTCTTATTCCTTCCTAGTGGAAGGTGTAAGAAAAAACATTTTACAAGCCTGGGACTCTGATTGGACTAAGCAAGTACTTGGGTAAGAAGAGGGCAGGAAAGCCATTGGTCTTGGAAATTTTTAGAGAACTTCTGCAAGGATTTCCATACCAAGATTCAATGCTAAGGTAATTAATCTTTCAAAATTTAGCAGACAGACCCAGACCTCCTTTTTTCAGGCAAGAACAGGGATTGGTAACACCCTGGCTCACCTCTATCTGATAGGAAAAGAAGATAGTTATATTTGAAACTTATATAAGAGGGAGAATCAGACAATGGAGCATCTGCTCCTGCACTGTCCACAATTCTCATCAGAGAGGGATAAGGAATTTGAAGGTCTGGAGCCCAGAAACCTGCAAATTATTTTCAAAACCAAAGTTGGCAGAGAAAAACTGTTCAAGTACTTAGAGAATTCTAAATGCATACAACTAATTAAAATTGTAGGTCAAGAAGCTACAATCATATAACAGATTAACTTTGAAACCAAAGGACAACGAATGACAAACCGTATTTTAGGAAAAATAAAAATGGAAATAAAAATCACAACTTCAGGGTTTCAGCTTGTATTTAGGGTTTATTTAGAATTAGTGGTAATTTTGGATAGTCTAACCCTAAGTTATAAGCTTATAGACTGGTGCCAAGAGGAGTTGGCAAAATTTTTTTTTTTATATTTAAATCTCTTGTCATAGCTAGATGGCTGAATACAATATGATTTAAAAAAAAAACTCTAAAAGCGACATGAAAATAACGATACGTGGACCGATATCGAGAGGAGACAAAAATCCTTGATAGGGACGATGATGAATCAACGAAACGAAATATAGAGGGACTTCACCGCACGAATAACGATAGACAGTAGCCTGAATGCGAAAAAAACAGATCACACGAACTGTGATGGGATCATGAGAGGAATAGCAGTAAAATGACAACCATAACTATAACTAGTAACAGGCTGACGTTAATCCTCACAGCGATAGAAAAATGAGGATAATGAGAGTAATACTTAAAGTTAAAGTGAAAAGAGCCAGCATTTCTGATGGCTACGAAAGTCATTGGCTCTAATAGAAACAGATACTGATAACAATCATGACAACAGGCACTAATTTTCTGACTCCGAAAAGAAATCAACGAATTGTGACAGATAGAGGGCAACAACTTTCAAGATGACCGAAAATAAACGATAAAGCCCAGCTCAAACAATCACAGGAAAAATTGGGCAAGGTATTAAACGCTATTGTTTGGGACGAAATAACGACTTAACTAAAGTATCAGAAAATAATTACGACGGGCAGCCTTCGGGAATTAATAATAAAATCAACATTGGCATTATGAAATAAATAATATATGCGATGACAGAATAATGATGAAAAAGAGCTTGGAAAATTTCATTGATTGCGAGAGGAAGTAGAGAATACTGATAGCAACAAAAATACGTAGATAATGATAAGTAGGCAAACTTATAAACTCAAAGAATGTAAGAGGCTCAACTCGAATAACTCAAAAGTGAGGTTCTAAAATTGTAAATTAAATAACTAAGAAGTGCATGGAGATTATCTACAAGAGAAGAACGCAGGTTTAAATAGTCATCCCGATCTATCACCCCCGAAGCCTTCCGAACGCCATAGAATTAGAACTTGCAATAACCCATAGTAGATGCTAGAATAATCTCCATGCCTTAGGATGCCAACAAACCGTTTTAGAACTTTCTGGAAGTTTTCTTAATATTCCCCAATATACGCGGACATAGCTATCATCCAAATTGGGTAAGTAAGCGATGATCATTATCTAGACGAGGATCATCGTAATGATAGCTAGCGCTTAGAAATTGTTACCTAATGTAAGCGAGAACTCCTTGCGCCACAACATCCTGATCCACGTCATCCAACGCCGCACAGAGAGTAAGGTAATTATACAAGGGCAAGAGCCCGAGTCATTAGCAAGGGTCCTGACCCTCACAAAGAATAAATGAAAACCTACAATCTTGGCAGCTTTAGGAAATTGACCAGGTAGATTTCAAAACACAAACCAAAAAGCTCGCAGCGACTAGACTCCAATATTACTTGTAAGAAGAAGGAATTAAAGATAATTGAAGCCATGAGAAAAAATCGCTACCCATAGTGAGGGAATAATAACGATACTATTTGGTCTGAAAAATAGTATGATGAATATTCATAGGAATTCAATAATACAAACAGCATCAGATACGGCTTAAAATTAATAGCACCAGGACGGAAAAAGTACAAGGAGCAACAGAATAATAAGAGTGCTAAGAAGCTTGATGGATTCAATTGCTGATAGTAGCGGGGATTGAGCAATAGCTGCAGCCATGGAAAAACTAAATGACTGACTTCAACAGGAAGCAAACACTACCGCAGGAAATAATAAAGACAGAGGCAGAAAATCAACATCGCTGGTAACTGATGAAATTAGTTCTACTTATTGGTAGGATATGCTCGGAATGTTAACGGTTGAGCCGTCATAGCTCGGTTAACATTCTGCGCTATACCTATTGTATGTCCTATAATACGCTAGTTCGTATTGACACACAATTACCAATTAGTTTCATTAGATAGTTTTCTGTATATAGATAAGGCGCTATAGTTTGGGGTGGGAGTAATCAACAACTCCCACTTGATCCCTTCTACAGCCTCCAACTGTCCCATAAGTCTGATCATCTGTGAACATAAGCTTAACAAGCTTAAAGAACATTCCATTGAAGCGCATACCATTCTAACAATAGCAACATACTGACGTCCATCTGATGTTATCAGCACAGCAAAAATGCTCACTGCAATAGAGCACTGAATTTACAAAAGAGCTACAAAAGCTGCTGTGAAACATGCAACAGAAGAAAATTAGTAGCGATAGTGTCGGGATAAATAATACGTTGTATACGATACGCAGTCAATAATAATAGGAAGTATATCAAAATCAAGTCACGTCCATTGATGACGACATACGACCGACAATATCAAGATCGACATCACAATTTTTACACTGTAAGCAGTAGGTGGCATAAAAGACCGATGAGAATGAGAAATCTGAAATTCAAAGGGATAATTTCAAGAACAATGAATGGATGCTTGGATATTGCACTTCTGATAGCAGCCGGAAACAAAAGATTTGTTCTAGAGCATCAATCTAACGATGGACCAAGAGTCATTAAAATACCAACAGAGTTGGAACAGCATGTCTGAGTTGCAAAAACCAAAAATCGATAATAAAAAAATTCAAAAATAGTCATAGGGGTGAATAAGTCCAGCACTGACCACAGTAGAAAGATCGAGACATCTAGCAGCAACAGAAAAGACATGAACTTCAAAGCGAAAGCCAAACAATAAATCTAACATAGATGAGGTACTGGCAACAGTTAAAAACCAACCACACCGACAGTAATCGGGAATCGATAAACTGTACACCTGTGAGAGGTCATCGATTCTGAAAATAATAAGACGTCAACAAAACTAATGACAACAGAACAGCGTGACAGCATGCGGGAACTAGAAACCATAAGAGTTTACGACGACAATAAAATACTATTTTAGATACTGTCACAAGCAGTGCGTTGTAAGCGTGGAGAGAGAGAGGGGTCAAGAGGTGGATATCAGGCTAAAGGTTGCCATCCTACATGATACACGAGTGAGGTGCATCACCACTCGGCTAAAAGGCCAGACCAGAATCATAGAACATTATAGTCTGGCAATCTCCGTATATAGATTATACAGCAGAGGCCTTCCTGACAGATACGATGAGAAACACAATAATAATGATAAGTATAAGGAATTGAGAATCCTGACAACAAACCAAAAAATTCTCGCCAACATAAACTGTTGAACAGATCATGAACGAGTAAAAAGAAACAAGGAATCCTGCCATTGATATATGGTACGGAAGTGTGATAACGTATTTAATCACTGTCACAGATATCATGGGATAGAAATGAAGATATGTGAGATGATCATCAATCGATTGATTGTTCAAAGTATCACATCTCAGTGATATCTATTCACCGAGTTCCCTAAGTTTACTACTGCTTACCGGCTACATCTCATTTCCATTGAGTTCCCTTGCTCTTATTAGGTCGGGTATTCCTCATTTGTATTGAGTTCCTTATTAGGCACGTGTCAGAAGGAATTATATCGTACCATGATTACCATCCTCTCAGTTTCCTGATGTCACTGAGATGCGAGTTGACATGTTAAGTGACGAAGTGTACATATGGCAGTCTGATCTGGAGTTAGGTAATGTACCCTAGGAGGTTCGGCGTTACAAAGGCATTCCTTTTTTTAAAAAAATCATATTACATTCAGACATCTAGCTATGACAATTGAATTAAATACATTTGTAGGTTTTAACAAACATTCTCGACTCTTATAACTCCCCTTGACACTAGTTTATAGGCTCATACCATGGTGTTAGATTATTCAACATTACTGTCCATTCCAAACCCAAATTCCAATCTTTAACCATAAGCCAAAAGTATGGTCTTTCACTTTAATGATTTGGTAGAGTTTCTTTTCCCTGATTACCATTTTATCTTTCAAATAGTTTTTCTAGTATTTTCCTTAACGATGTCCTGATTATAGTTCATTAGAGAATCAGAACTTGGTCCCCAACTGTTTTAGTCAGTTGCGTACACTTAGACTTCTCTACGTATCTTCATGCTTTTTCTCTGCCAACTTTGGTTTTGAACATAATTTAAAAATTGTTAGGCTCCAGACATTCACATTCCTTATCCCTCACTCTAGAAAACGTGGACAGTCTAAGAGCAGATGCTCCGATGTCTGCTTCTTCCTATCACAGAAGTTGCAGATGTTACTATCGACTTTTCCTATATTGTAGAGATAAGCCAGGGTTTCAAATCCCTATTCTTGCCTGGATAACTAGATTTGTGTGGGTTGGATGGTGCAGTGGTACACTGTCCGGGCCGTTCTCCCAAGTAGAGTCTGGGTAGCTTGGACACATGCCCCATTTGAAACGGGAGAAAGCTGGTTCAAATCCAGCAAGACCCGCACACCACTTCTCTTGCGGTGATGATGCATTCGCAGGATGACGAAAGCATGCTCATATAACCACAGGTTTTTCTCGCTTTTCCCTGTGGTGGGTATTCACGGAAGAGGCTACATATTGTAAGGCGTTATTCTCGTGGTAGTATCTGCAAATGAAATCTGAGTATGAGTGTTCCAAACGTCAAACTAAGTCGTTCTGCGAAATATACATGTCTTACGTAATCATGCGCGTCATAGCCTCAGGCTGCATACGCAGATATGATTTTAAAAAAAAAAACGAGATTTGTGTCTTCTAAAATTATGATCTTGGGGAACAGAAAGGTCTTATGTGAAAGGATAATGTAGATGTGTTCAATATAATTATTATTTTATTCAGTGCCAGACCCGACACGAATACGTTCGTTCGTATCACGATAGATATCATCACGATGATGCCCTCTTAATATGTTCCTCTGGAGGTGACAAGTCAATTACCCACTGAGTTTTCTGCCCCCTCGTTCGTGAGCGACTAGCCGTAAGTGGTCACCGCCGAGATTTTGGGACACTTGGTTTTCTCAGCCCCACTCGCGGTGCTAAGCGTTTTGCTTCCACATTGGAAAAGTCAAAGTTCCCGACAGAAATTTGCCCGATCCGTGCTGCATGACGTATTTCCTTGTGAGGGTTCGCTGTGCAGCGCTCACAGTACATTTATTCTCTATTTTCTAAGCCTTTGGCTATCCTCCTTTTTTCTTCGTACTTTGCAGTCACCGTGTTCCCCTGGGAATGGAGATTTTGTTATCATTTTAGCCCGGTAGACATATAAAAATAAATAAATAATCAAGCCAACGCCACCATAGAATTAAGAGCTGTCGATTCATATCCGAATTAATTTCTGATTGATAATTTATTCTATTTGGGTTACGAAAACATGTTATAAAGTTCATTGTATTTGTCACTACCCGACTTATCTGCTTTCTAACTGTTCAGTTCATCGGTATTTTTATGGACTGTTACCCTCTACGGTTGATCTTTTATTTCCGACATTAGCAGGGGTCTCATTAGAGTTTCTCTAGGGTTAAGGTATCATTTGTTATTTGCTGAAAGAACAGGCAGTTTACGGAAGTTCATTCATCGTTCGTCAGCGCTAGTCCGGGAGATATGTATAATTGCATAGCTGCGCAATTCTTGATGGTGCGACGTATTCGTCCATTAAATTTATCCATTCCACAAACCCTCTAAACATCTTACACTGTACCCTTCCACTCACCATATTCTTACATTATCCATGGACTTGACCGTAGCTATTTTCAACACGCCAGTATATCATCATCTGAGCGTTGGATGCAGCGCTCGTATTCGATGTATAGCCAGAACATCCGGACGAGCCATGCAATCAATAGTGGTTGTCTGTTAAATTTGGAAAGATAAATTGCCTTGGTTCTGAAAGTTAGTGTAGACAACCTTACAGATGTTCTATAAAACTTCCCTACACCACTGGCTTTCCTGCCCTCCTCCTCTCCAAGTACTTGCTTAGTCCAATCAGAGTGTCAGGCTAGGAGTATGTTTTTTCTTATCTCTTCCACTAGGAATGAATCTGAAGTGGAGTGATTCTTTGTAGGAGCAGGTTGATCCAGTTCTTTTCTTGTCAGATTGTCAGCAAGTTCATTGCCTTCAATCCCTTGATGACCTGGACCGCAAAAGATTTCGACATCTATTTTACCACTAAGAGACTTAATCTTAAAGGAAAAATAGTTTTTACACTGAGATATTCTTAAATAGCAGCTTGGCTGTCAGAAAATAAATAACATCTCGAGGACATTACGTTAAACATCTTTAATGTCGCATAGGCAAACACATATATGTAAGTATCTTCGTACAAAGATCGATGTGATTTGGACTCATTAACATTCGCAAGCTCAGTTCTTGTTTGCTATCACTTTGTGTTTTGACGAACATGCCAGCCACCAAAGATGAGCCTGATGGTTGGTATGACAAATTTTTCCTAACGCCCGACCCCGGGTCGGTAGTAAGCATGCCGATGATTGTTTTGCACCGAAAAATATCTAATCTGGACTTGACATTCCAGTAATTATTTTTCAAAATCCATCTCACGTTTGCAGTCGGGGGCTCTGACGCGAACGATTCCGAAAGATACGTATATTTCGCAGAATGACTCAGCTTGAAGTTTGTAACACACACACTCAGATTTCATTTGCAGATACCACTACGAGAATAACGCCTTACGGGATGTACCCTCTTCCGTGCAGACCCACCACTGGGAAAAGCGAGAAAAACTCATGGTAAGCTGAGCATGCTTTTGTCATCCCAGGAATACAATATCACTGCGAGAGATGTGGAGTGAGGGTCTTACCGAATGCGAACCAGCTATCTCCGGTTCCAAGGGGGACATATGTCAACGCTGCCCCGACTCGAAGTGGGAGAACGACCTGGACAGTGTACGCCTGCACCGTCTGACCTGCCTCCAAGTTCTATAGGGCATAGATCTTTAGATCTATCCACGGTCGTCGGGGCCATTATGACGGCTAGATCAATCGAGAGGCTGGCAACATCGATTTTGGGAAGACAAAACACTGGCCAGCATTACGAGGAGCGGACAGAAAGGGGTTGAAAAAGAGCTAGAAGCCGAAGATCGATCAGGTCAAGGAGAATACTCATTCCGAAACTAGAGCCTACCTGTGTCGGATCCAGCTTCTGGCAAACAAAATTTCTGACCTTACCCCACTGACGTACAGCGGGTCATCACGTCTTGAGCCTGACCAACAAATCGAAAACATATGATTTCACATCTTCTGGCTAAGCCTAGAAAAGGCACTATCATCGTTTAATCTCGTTACCAAACCTGAACCTTGGTCTTCTCGTTTTATTTGGCCTCGACGACGAGTACGAGCTCTACTCTACCCCGGGGGACGAAGAAGGCGTTTCTACCTGTACGTGGTGTCCCTTACGAACCTGGAGTTTATTTTCAGAGCCAACAGAAACACGCATTACTTGGTCACGGAGGAAAAGTCATCCAAACGAGTTTCCGAGGCATACCCAGCTCCCGTTATGGTGGTGATGGATTAGACCAAGCTGGCCCTTTTTACCAAGGTGAATTCTCAGTTTACAGATATTCTGGCATTATACTGTCTCCCGAGGAAAGAGCACCGCTAACTGAGCGCTGGTGGTGATGGTATAAGGAGGATATCTAGACTATGGGATATTAGGGAGATACAGATGAGGATACGCACCTCGTGTGACTCTGGTGTCTAGGCCTAGCCTGGCTGGGTTTGCAGGTTTTTTGAGACTTTTTCCCGCGTACCGGTTTCCATGGCTGCTCTTTTTCTATTTTATTTGAGCAGAAGGTTCCGTAGAAAATGTGGTTGAATTCTATGGGTAATGACTGAGCTAAATGGCTACCCGTCATGGGTCAATGTATCAATGATCTTAGGTTCGAGGTAAAGGGGGATAGAAACACTGTAGAAGGTGTGGCCTGGGTTAAAAAAGGAGCCCTAGTGTTATAATAGTCTTGGACTCTACATAGCACGAATAAACACTACAAACAAAAAAATCAAAAATCTACTCTACTCCCAGGGTAAATTTTCAGCATGCACTAAAACCTCGCTTATGAATATTATCCCCACTAGTCTTATATGATCCCTGCTAGTCTTCACACCAAACGAAATTGAAAATGTTGGCCTGGGTGATCAGGCTTTTCACTGGACTGCTGCTTTGATCTCTTTCTCCCCCTCCCTCACCTACGCACTCCAATAGACATCGTTGCTGTTACTGTCTACAGAATCATCATCATCATCAGCATTTTCATCTAAGAGAATCAATAAATCTTTACTCTTAACATTTAGCATATTTCATAGGCCAATTATTCTTTAAATGATGAGCCAGGTACAACCAGCAGCTCACACAAACAACGCCAAACGATTAAACAGAGATCAGCGTCTCCAGGTAAGCCCAATTTTCATGGTAAATAAATATCTGAGGTAACACGTCTAGATCAGAACTCTCCACGATTCGGGAATAAATCAGACAAATATTGCAAAACAACTCGGCATATCTCGAAACCAGGTCAGATAAACCCTTTGTACTCCGTACATTGAACCCAAGAAAGCTGCAGGTCGGCCCCCAACACTGTCCTCTTCTGACGTTGTCCGGATTGAGGCTTTCATAACATCATCCTCTGAAGGTCGTCGAATGTCATGGTTTGAACTTGCCCTTGGCCCCTTTCGGGATTTTGGAGTGAGTGAAAGGGTTATTCAAAATGAGCTAAAAAAGAGGTTACGGACGTCATCCAGCGCTGAAAAAGCCACCCCTTTCTGAAGAGGTTAAAAGGAAGCATCAGGAGTGTGCCGAAGCCCACAAGGACTGGACTGTTGAAGATTGGATGGCGACTCATTGGACTGATAAGACCTGGGCCACAGACGGCCAGCACAAGAGAGAATGGGTAAAGCGAAATGCTGGTATCTTTGTACCTCAACTAATAAAAACTACCGATCTAACTCTCAGTTCAAGATAGGTGAAGAAGTCAACGCCACCTGCGTAGTGGAAAAAGTGAGAAAGAGTCTTGGCTGGATACTTTGGGGAAGTTTCGCAGGGATAGAGGAAGGTCTTTGCCTTTTCTGGGATAAGGAATGGCGGTCTATTACCTCAGAATCATACTCTCAGAGAATTGTATCGCTGATTGATGGAATGGTGAGCATGAGACCATGGGTTTCTGTGATGCAGGACAATGCTCCTTCACAAAGTGCAGCGGGAACAATCGAAGAGTTCCGGGAGAGGTTCATTATTCCGATCGACTGGCCTCCGTATTCTCCCGACCTGAATCTAACTGAGCACGTATGGGATAGTATGAAAGATTACACACAATACCATTACCCGAGATTGGAAAGGGGAAGGCAGCGATCCTACGATGAACTTCGAGGAATAGTGAAAGAAGCATGGAATGACGCGACTAAGCCGGATAAGCTTGAGAAGCTTATCAGAAGCATGCCCACGAGATGTGAGGCGGTCATACTTGCTCAAGGCGGGCCTGTAAAATATTCAATCTGCTATTCCAAGTAAATTTGGATGTACTTGTTTATCTAGAATCGATTAAATTCAAAAAATGTTATCAATTTGAGTTAAGCTTGTGAACTAGTGCCAGTGGTGAAAACCTCTGTCGGGCAAAAACACGATATAAATAATCCCTGTCAGAATGTCTGAGAACCTTATCTCAGAAAAGATGCTACTGTACGTTTAATTTACGGTTAACAAAAGTACTTACAGTAGACCCTGAACTCAAAGCACGCCTGTAATCTTTATCACAAAATGCCTGGTAAGTTCGTTGAGTCTGATGTAAGTTGATTTCCCTTTAACCGAAAACTCCTAATGATGCTAACTCTATTTAAGATTACATAATAGCGTCTACGACATAATAATAACTTGCAAGATAATATCACGTGATCAGGACACACACTACATAACTTGGCTTAAATGATCCGATTTCGCCCCCATCGTCGAAGAAAACAGGCTCACGAACGAGCAAGTTAGCAATTCACTCGCGCCATTATGACAAATCTCCCCTTTCCTCCCCCTTCCCTACCCCCTCCACCCCTAAATACCTCCGCCTTTCGAGGAGGAGAGGGGTTGTTGACAGATATGCTACTGTCAACAACCTCAGCCGCTGACACCAGGAACCGTGAGGCAACACTCATGTTTCAAAATATTGCAAGCGTCTTAGATGAGGCGATCTGTGAGAATGTTGCACTACCGCAACATCTAAATAAACCTTTTCGCGAATTCGTGGTCGACCTAAACGCAGTGGCCCGGCGACACTTCGAAAGTCACGTCAGAGGCTCTCCTCGTCCTCCTAAACCGTACTCGTCCACTCAGGCGGCATCTACATTGGTCCAACCAACCGTTCGAGCGACTGGTAATAACCATTCAATTTCCAGAGTACCACAATCAACCTCTTTTGCCAGCGTTGCTGCTGCTCCCGCTCCTGCACAGAATCAACGCAGTCGTTCTCGGGCACCGCAAAGACAACCCGCATCGCGAACACCAGCTGTTCCACTGAAAGCTACCAATCCCATCTTAAGGAAAGCCCAACCGGCTAAGGTCCGGGAAGATAACCGACTTCTTGTTAGAGTTGCTGAGGGCCACCCAGCACTACGCATGTCACCGTACGCAGTCATGCAGCAGATCAACAATTATCTTACCGAAAAGTTGGTCAGCGAGGTTCAACCTACCAAGACTGGTCTCGCGATTTGCCCGGCCTCGGCAGCTGCCCAGGAAAGTTTGAACAGTAAAATTGACGCAATCCAAGAGTTCCTGTCGTTGCAAGGACAGTGCATAGTGGAAAAGCCGGATAACCATACGGCCTTTCGTCTTTCCGGGGCTCCTCGATCATATGCCGGATACGATGGTTCAAATATTGTAATGGAAACGATAGATGCTGCTGTTGTTGTAGAGGCTTTGGCAGATCTAACAAAGGTCGCACCTATCAATGTCCTGGAATCCCGCGGCTCAAGCTACTCAGAGTATAGCCCTACCAAAAGTTGGATAGTTCTCTATCCTAAGGGTTCCAACCTATCTAGAAGTCTCCCGCTCTTCGGAGTTCGTGTTTCTGCGAAGCTTCTACCACAACAGACAAGAGTTCCCCAGTGCGGAAGATGCTTTGGCTGGCATAACAAACGATCATGCGCTCGATTCCCTCGTTGCAGGATCTGCTCTTCGACTCATCATGTCGAGAAAGGACACATCTCCTGCAACCCCGCAGTAGCTCACGAATGCCCTCCGAAATGTGCGAACTGTCACGGGCCTCATCCAGCGGACTCCTTGGAATGCTTATTACGGCCTAGAAAGGACAACACCTTCCCCTCAAAGCAAGAAACAGCCGCAATAAGGCAAGCCGCTGCTGCTGCAAGGCTTCGTCTCAAGGCCACGCACTGCGGGATTTTGCAGATACAGTCAACAACTCCTACAGTTTCCCAAACCCCCTCCACACAAATTCCTAACAATGTCAATAGAACTCCAACTCTGCAGCCAGTAACTGGACTAGGGAGCTACGCAATTCTAGCAGAAAATGGCCATCAGAGCAACTCAGTAGAAATGAATGAGTAATACAAACCAGCCGATTAGCATCCTCTCAGTGAACGTCGGCCGCTCATCAGCCGCCCAACAGATAGCTCTACAAACTGCTCACACTTCTCGCACCGATTTCCTGCTGATCCAAGAACCTTACATCTCCAAGAATACCGAACGGAAGATCACGTGCAGACATCCCTCCTAAGAATGCTACGCTCCAGTTGATGACTGGTCTACGCGTCCTCGAGTCCTAACGTACTCGAGAAAGAACAACAACCTTAATCACTATCAAGAACGTCCCAATATCGCAATAGAACAGGGGCTAAGTGACATTTTATTTCTTTCTGTCAGAGCGCCCAATAATCCTCGTTTGCTCATAATTAACGTTTATAACGCCCCTCCTGGGGCCATTAACTCAGGCTCGGGTGTATCCTGACTCCTTTCTTCTCCTAACATTCATCTCTCAGCAAATACAATATTAGCAGGGGATTTCAACCTACACCACCCAACGTGGCATCCCTCTTATCATGGCTCACCCTCTCCACAATCGGAAGCCTTCAACCACTGGCTCGAATGTAGAGATCTTACACTCATCTCAGAGATAGATGTG
Organism: Podosphaera xanthii; assembly: GCA_028751805.1. Classification (NCBI taxonomy): domain Eukaryota; kingdom Fungi; phylum Ascomycota; class Leotiomycetes; order Helotiales; family Erysiphaceae; genus Podosphaera; species Podosphaera xanthii. The sequence continues at coordinate 1,374,306 of JAPWIX010000002.1, forward strand.
CCGACCCACAACTGTGGAAATGTCCTTGACCTCGTTTTTGGGTCTAGCCAGCTAGTAGCGAGAGGCACCCTTGCATCAGTACAGCAGGACCTAGATGTGACATCAGACCATCTCCCGCTCTTAGTCACAGCGTATTGCGGACCACGTGGTAGTATGCCTAAGACCAGCATCCGTTTTGCCACTATCGATAAAGAAAAATTTCAGATATCCCTCCTCGCCCAGCTAGCCGATATTTCTCCTTTGCCTGACAAATCCCGTGCTAGCCTTGACCAGCGAGCTCAACAGATCATTGAAATTCTCCATCACTCCTATACAGAATCCGCTAAACGATCTTTGCCTCATGGCAGAGGACAGCCCTGGTGGAACCAGAGCTGCCAGGAGGCGAGGAAGAAATACCGCGAGAAAATCCGGGAAGGCTCTGCCTCTCGAGCCGACAGGAAAGAATTTCGAAAGGTGACTAGGAAGGCAAAGGTCTCCTTTTTTCAGAAGAAAATCGACGAAGCTGCTAACGGAAGAGATATTTTTGAAATAGCAAAGTGGCATAAGTCAAAAGGTACTTTTCGCACTCCTCTAAAAGACCCACTCAACCCTGAGGCTCCCCCGGCCGAATCCATCGAAGATAAAAGAAATGTACTAGCGCGTAATCTCTTGAGCAACCAGTCCGAGGTAGAGGACATTCCTACAACAACCCCCACTGTAGCAACTACTTCCCTTCCCTTTCCTCCCCTGACTTCAGACGAAGTTTCTCAGTCCATCCTCGGGGCTGGAAACACTACACCCGGAAAAGACGAGATTCCTACCGGGGTCCTCCGCCTGGCCTGGTCCTATATATCAGTCCTGGTACAAAGTCTCTATCAGGCATGCCTTGACATAGGCCACCATCCAAAATGCTTCCGCACTGCCATCGTAGCTATGATAGGAAAACCAAACAAAACAGATATGGCATCACCTCGATCATACAGACCCATTGTGTCAAGCGCTGACGTGAATCTGGTGTGACTTGGGTGTGGACGTGACTTGGGCGTGGACGTGACTTGGGCGTGGACGTGACTTGGGCGTGGACGTGACTTGGGCGTGGACGTGACCTGGGCGTGGACGTGACTGATGGATTGATGTGATTAAGAACTACTGAGGATATTGACGACTAATTACTTGGCTGGAAGTAACTGAAGATACAAGACTCGAAACTATCTCACTAAAGTACAAGAAGCATGACAATAAATACAACTTCCAGGCCCCCTGCATGTCAAGCCCCTTGCAAATACATGGAAACAAATCGAATACCTTAGAACGCCAGAATGAGTCCAGACCATCCAGAGAAGAACTTTCCAGAACATGAAAAGAATAGAAATACAGAGGAAGATACGGAAGGCAGTGGAAGCTGCTGGAACCTTGGTGGCAGTTCAACAAGTCACATGACCTTCATATTAGCTAAAGCCCTTATGATCCCTGACACATTGCACTCCTCTCCGTACTTCGGAAAGGTCTTGAAAGGCTCGTAGCGAAAAAGATGTCATGGATAGCAATACAGTACAAAATACTCGCCTGCCAGCAATTTGGAGCACTGCCCAAACGTTCAAGTGTAGATTTAACCACCTGTCTCACTCATGATGTTGAGACAGCGCTAGCTAGGGGGCTGACCGCTACCATGGCTACGCTCGATCTTAAAGGGGCATTCGACGCTGTACTCCCGGGTCGGCTCGTCAGACGGATGAGAGAGCAAGGTTGGCCAGTGCAGCTCTGCAACTAGATAGCATCATTTGCTACAGATCGTAAAGTCTGCATACGCCTGGATGGTATAATCGGCGAACCTATCGCAATTAACTGTGGGCTCCCTCAAGGCTCACCAGTCTCACCTATTCTTTTCATGCTCTATATTGCCCCCCTGTTCAGACTTCCTGCTCTGAAGAAAGCCTTTGGATATGCCGACGATGTCGCGGTTCTAGAAACTTCGCCTTCATTAGAAGGGAATTCTAGTAAGTTGGGACTGGCCATTGATCAGGCACTATCCTGGGGCTCAACAGAAGGCATCACCTTTGATGCTCAAAAGTCCGGACTCCTACATTTTTCCCGCAAACACAAAGATAGGAATTTGCGACCACCAGTGCTAACAAACAGCTGCACTATCACAGAAGATCCTCAGATACCATACCTCAACTGGCTCGGAGTACATTTTGATAGAAAGCTTTCCTTCAAATTTCATGCACAAATACAAGCAGCAAAAACCCTCAAAGTTGCAAATGCACTGCGCTGCCTAAGGAATACGGTCAGAGGGGCCTCGCCACGTCTTTCAAGACAGGCAGCTTTTGCGTGTGTCTTACCTATCGCCCACTTCGGTGCTGAAACTTGGTGGCCAGGCAAATCCCGAACCATTAGTAGAAGAGTAATCTGCAACAGGGTCGGCTCTCATCTTGGAAAGTTGGGGAAAGTTTACACTGCCACTGCAAGAGCAATCCTCCCAGTCTAACGGACAACTCCAATTGCAGCCCTACTAAGGGAGACGGGGCTTAATTCCGCGGAGGTTGCACTTGATGACATATCAAGGAGAGCCGCCATACGTACTCGTAGACTAGACCCTCGACACCCTCTATTCACGCGAGGACAGAAGTCACTCAATGGCATTGCTTTGACGCGATTTGCTCACACATGCGGAAATATTCCTGCCTCCGAAAATAACAACCCCCTGCTCAACCCTCCATGGGAGATAGTAGAATCCAGGCAGAATTCTCTGGCCCGTATTTGCGGGCCTACGGGAACAAAGGAATTTCATGCGAATATGTTTCGAACCTTCCTCAGCACCCTCCCGAAAAGTGACATTCAGGTCTACTCGGACGGCTCAAAACTACCCGATGGCAACGCAGGCGATGGATATGTTATATATCAATTCGGAATCCAAGTTTGCGCGAAATCTTTCCCTCTTGGAAAACATAAGGAGTCATATGATGCAGAAATACGCGCAGCACACCAAGGGATTCATGCAGCCGTAGCCCTTCCTTCAGCCCGATTTTCTAACAATTTGTGGATTTTTATAGATAATGAAGAAGTCGCTAGGAAGATCTTAACAAACACCCCCACCACCTCTTCTCAGCAAGCATTTCTAGAGGCTCTGGAAGCGCCAAAGATCTGGAAAACACGAGCACGACTTTCCCACACCTCCGAGGGCCAAATAAATGTACGTTGGGTGCCGAGTCACGCCGGTATCGAAGGCAATGAACTTGCAGATCTTGAAGCAAAGAAGGGCGCTGCAATACCCTACTTGAACCCTCCTGAGTACTCTTCCTCCGCCCTGGGGAAGTGGAATGGGGAACAGATCAAGCTAGCTAGAGACAATTGGTGGCAAACATCACGCCCGCCTACGTACACACAACTCGAGATCAGAAACGCGCCTAGTTTCCCCAAAGAACTCCTTCTAAGCCGCAAAGATTTGGGTCGGGTGGTCGCAGCCAGGACGGGCCATGGAGACTTCGCCGCATATCACACCCGCTTTAAACATGAAGATGCTAAACTGAACTGCCTCTGCGGATCGCTGAAAACCCCTACACACTTTTTCTTCTGCCGAATTCTCCGTCGCCGTGACGGCCGCCCTGCAGGGCCTATCAATACGCTGATCCCACATTTACTAGGCACGCCAGAGGGGGCCATAATCCTGAGTAAATGGCTGGACCAGTCTCGGTTTTTCGAGGAAATATGCCTCCGATGAGGTTAACCTTACTTTCTTTTTGTTTTGTCAAGATCGGGGGCTCTAGGAAGAGTGGAAGAGCGGGCGAGTGGGACCGACTGATCGCCGGTTAAGAGCATGAGGAGGGCTCAAAATCATATTACGTTATGTAAAGTTTTCTTCTGCGCGCAGTTTCATACAACGCGGCACAGCAATGTAATTTAGACTGGGATAAAAGTCAGAAATTCTAGGGCTTCGGCCCTAGCGTCCTATGCCCTAGTCGGGATGAGTAGTCACATGTCAAGATGACCAAGGGCTACCACTTAGACGGTAAGTAGAATCATCATCATCATCCGATTTCGCCCCACAAATTGGATCCACTGGTGAAAACTTAACCTAGGGGTAGTGTAACAGCAGTGCTAGTAAGTAGCAGCTGATTTTCCTATAGTAATAAGGCCTTCCGCTGGGTCGGATGGTGCAGTGGTACACTGTCCGGGCCCTTCTCCCCAGTAGAGTCTGGGTAGCTTGGACACATGCCCCACGTGAGACGTGAGAAAGCTGGTTCGAATTCAGCAAGACCCTCACACCACTTTTCTCGCGGTGATACTGTATTCGTAGGATGACGAAAGCATGCTCTGCTAACCATAAGTTTTTTCGCTGTTCCCTGTGGTGGGTATTCACGGAAGAGGGTACATGTCGCAAGACGTTATTCTGGTAGTGGTATCTGCAAATGAAATCTGAGTATGAGTGTTCCAAACGTCAAATAGAGTCAGACGGCGTCACGTACATATCTTCCACAATCATTCGCGTCATAACCTCAGACTGCAGACGCTAATATGATTTCAAAAGAAAAGGCCTTCCACTGTTACGCCTACCCCGAAAACATGAGAAGTATCGCGGCCAGTTGGTCGGAAGAGCCGAGTCCGGGACCAGGACTCTTCGGAAATATCGGCTTGAATCACTTCGGGTGTGAGCTATCTAGTAGCGGGTCGTCAGTGTTGGCTGTTAGCATACATAGGTCCAATTTGTGTTTGTATTCTACGGTCGTGCTATGACTACCGCACGGGAGAGAAATAAGCCCCCTCTCTAAGCGAACTACAGTCCCTCTCTAACTCGATAGTGGGGCCCTGTATAAGTGTGGAAAATATTCATTAAAATTCAACCATTTACATTTGCAGTACTTATCCCTGCACGCAGAATGACCTGTATGGGTAAGTGTTGCAAATATAAAAGTCCAAGTTACAATTAATATTTTCAGCACTTATACCGGGACCCACTATCGAGTTAGAGAGGGACGACTGTATTGCATGATCAAAACATGGGTCGAATTCCGGAGCCGGATACTTCCGATTCTGATCACCAAGGCAACGGTCTGTGACATCTTGAATCGTCTACTCGCGGAGTGAAAGTAAAAGCGAGCGCGTTGAATTCGTTCTATTCAACATTTTTGAACGGTAGAATTACTCGACTCGGTGCACCATAGACTAAATTTGAGTTGTTAGTGGGCTAAATTAATGAATCAATGTGGAATTGGTAGTTGAGTCACCGCGCAAGTGACTCATTTGGGGAAATATTTACATGTTATTGAAATCACCTGATAAGTAGTTTACATAGGTACAATAACCTTGTCACCTGTTGATGGACCAGAGTTTGAGACTTAATTTTGGAGAATTGGAAATTCATTTATGTTAATGCATTTCGGCTACGGATTAGCTTGAGCTGGTGGATCATGTTCGCTAACTTATTCTAGTATTGGCATATGGTATGCCCACTTCGCCGGGTATCCTTACAGACTTTGAATTTTCGCCACAAAAACCAATACCGTAAAATAAGGCGTAAATTTTACATGTGCAGTTGACTGGCATCGGTGCAGAGTGTGATAAACTCTACAAGCCGATACCATCAGCAAGATGGAAGGTAACTTTTAAAAATTTTAGGGTATTGGCGACAAACAGTATACGTTACAGTTCTATCTCGAGGTCAATGCCTAAGTCAATTGCTCCAATTATATCATCTTCCATTAAGGGCCTCCTAATCTTAGCAAATCCAGACTTTTTCTCCTTGACTAATCTAGTAATTTCTGGAACAGGTAAAGTTTCATCTGATGATAGGATTTTTGCTGCGCTTAGTGAGGCGTCATTAGTGACTGACTTTTTCGTGCCAAAAGCGTCTGTTGCATCATGCTTGAACTTAGCACGAGTCTTGACACGACGCGAATGATCCGTAGCAATATTTTCACCACGAGCTATGGCAACCTCAGCCATCTTTGTAGCTCGCCGCTCATTTATCTGAGCTTGACGAACCTGTTCGGCATTTTTTCGGCGGTTTTCACGATTTAAGACAGCAAGACGATCTTGCTGAGTTAAATTCTCAGGGGATGTTTTCGGGGAAGGATTTAAAGATGTACTGTAAGCTAGCTTTGGGCCTGCAAGTTCTTCAAGTTCCTTTTGAAGGCTCTCTATCTTTTCATGGTCATTGACAAGTATAGCTTGTTTTATGAGACCGTTCAGGCGATTTCGCTCGATTGGTATATACTTATTTACAAGAACTCCTGACTTAGTTAACTTTTCTTGTAACTCCGCTTCAGTCCATGATCGATTGACGAGATTGTTGATATCGTCAATTTTTGCAGATAATTTTGCTTTTGTGGGTAACGGGACCTTCTCGCTTTTGCAGGTTTTTTCGTAACGAGACCATTCAGCCTGTAGAATGTAAGTATAATTAATTTGGCTAGTGTAGTTTGAAATACCTCAGTGAATGCTGAATCGGAACAGGTGATAAATGGCCAATTACGCTCGGCCGTTCCGTGAGCTGCGCGTATATACTGAGTTGTTTTAAACCGCTTACCATTTGGGTTTTCCATCGCATATGGCTTATCCTCAACAAAACCTTTGGATCAAATTAGCCATAGCGATTGATGTATCAAGAGATTAGCCAACCTTTTATAACAGCCATGCGATAAATGTTTTGCCCAGTTGCCTTATCGGTTCCAATAACTATTCGTACGTAGCACCCAACTATTGCATCTTCAAATCCGGGGTAGAAGCAAACCATCGCAAACCTGGATCTTCCAACTCGCACTCTCTCAATATCATGAAGAGTTACAGGCTCTGTGATCCGGTGATCGGGAGAATTTGATTTTTTGGATTTCATCTTCCCATCATCCCACTCCACCTCACTATCTCTATTTGCATCGTTTTCTGAAAGAGGATTAGAGTTCTGATCCTTGCCACGATCATAACCTTCGTCTCGCTGCCGCTGACGATCTGTTTTCTCGGCTCTAGCTCTTTTGAGACTGTCAATGCCAGAGCTGGTTTCTCCAAATTTTCCCCCTCCAAGTTTAGTTCGCTGACGAGATCCTTTGCGTTGATCACTGTCTATAGCAGCAGCGGAAGCCTTGCGTTTCTTATCACTTTTTTTCAAATCTGCTTCGCGGGACTTGAGAATCTGCTTCATCAGCCTTGATTGTCGTTCCCGCTCAACCTCAGTCGCACGTTCGGCCAGAATCTGTTCGCGATCTATTTCAGGCATAGCCATTATATTTGCCTTGTCTGAGGCATCGATAAACTTTCCATCCAGTGGATACTTGTCGATATCTTCTACGAATTCTGGTGCAACATCAGATTCAGATTCTTCCATGGGCGCAGATCGAAGTGAGTCTGGAGAAGAATCACCAGAATAGCTAGGAAAGTAAGATTTAATGTTTTTGAATCGGATGCAAACTCACGCTTCACCCTCTTCTTCTGAGTCATTGTGGCGTCGAATTGTAGTTCGAGACTTCTTTTTACTAGAGTTTTTAGTGGTATTAGCATCAGGCGTGGGCGGCGACTCTAAAGGCTTTTTATCCGGCGTGTTATCTTCGTCTTCTGAGGCTTCACCAGCGAACTGAAGAAGGTCATCATCAACATCAGACATGGTGGCGAGTGACAAGACAGAGGTTTTAATGTTAGAAGAAGCAGAGGAATAACTTTATAGCAGCTGATGGATGTGAAACCGACACAGATAGGAAGAGTAAATTAGTTGTTATGAGTGTAACGGTTATTAATTGTTCCGGCCGATCGATTTGTTTCAAACCTTTTTGCCATATGAATAACGTAATCCCTAGCATGCACTAAAATATTACACAACGATGCCACAACATTTCCCTTGTCTATTTGAGTTCCTAGCTCCGAGAATTTACAGTCGAAACTTGCCTAGAACCTATCGATGCTTCTCCACTACTCATCGACTAAATGAGACGACTACCCAAGCTAACGAAAAGCCAACCCATAAGCCCTTGTCTCAAAGAAAACCTCTCACCCAGGCTCAGCGAGATTTTCTTTCTAGTGCTGTTCGTGGTCTTTTTCTCCAATCGCTAGCTCTTATGACACTGATTATGTTTAGCTCCGAGTGAATCATGCAGGCGAGCTTGCCGCCACACTAATCTACACGGCGCAAACGCCTACTCTAGTAGCTTCTCATCCGCATCTCAGGCCACTTATGAAACATATGTACGAACAGGAAGCCGGGCATTTTCGCACCTTTAGTAAACTTATCTCAAAGCATCGAGTTCGTCCTACTATCATGTATCCAGTATGGACCATAGCAGCTTCAGTTCTGGGGTGGGGCACAGCAATAATGGGTCGGGAAGCCGCGATGGCATGCACGGAGGCTGTTGAGACAGAGATTGGGGCGCATTACAATTCACAGCTTCGCGCATTACTTGATATGGCGGCACATATAAAAGACCAAGGTGAAGACCTTGGTCCAGAATTAGAAAAATTAATTGAAACGATTCGATGTATACGAGACGAAGAATTAGAACATCTTGATTCGGCGGTTGAAAATGATGCCCATAAAGCAGTGCCACATGATTTGTTGACTGGGATAATTAGAGCCGGGTGTAGAGGGGCCATATGGGTTAGTGAACGCATATGAAATGTTATCTATTAGAATTCAAGTAAAATATATCCCAGAACCACGTTAATACTTGTTACGCCAACTACCCTCGACTAAAATTTTGATGCTTTTGCCACGCTTTAATCCTCACTAAAACACTTGACAATCCTAACAGGTCCAAATCTGCCCAGCCGATAAACATTAATCACTGCATGCTCGTTAGTTATCTTTTTTGTAATAATAAAATATGTCAAGGCTTACTAGATTTGAAGGGGTGCCACCTGGTCTACCTGGTACAGCCAATTTGAGTTCAGCTCTTCTTTCACAAGCCAATCATATGGAAAGTTAACTAAATTTCCTTGGATAAGACCTAATAACTCTTCACATTCCGAACTAGAGAGTAATTCGTCGCTAGCTGAGAAAGTTCTTCGACTACCTCTTGTATTACGACGACGACGTTTTCCAGACCCAGCTGGACCAGTAGTATTACCGGCTAATGGAGTAGTCGATGAATTAAGTGGCTTGCGAGCTGTGAGTAGATTTGGGGTTTCGGGGTCTGGGGAAGGTTCACAAGTGGCATTTTCTAGGATTGGAAAGGCCTCGTTCCCGGCTTGTGGTCCTGGACATAATGTCTTTTCATTCAAAGTTGTAGCTGGTAATGATTGATTGTTCCTATCAGGCCGAGTTTTACGATGCTGAGAATCATTTCGACGTACATTTTCGTTTGATATGACTTCCTTCGAATTTTCGCTATTGCAATTTAGATGATTGTGAATACTATCATTAGGATATATCTTCTCAGAATTCTTCGCAATTCCTCCCTGATTAGTAGACTGGGAATTGGTAACTGGTGAAGCGCTTGGTGATGTGTTTTTCCCAGGTGTATTATATGCATCAGATTCAGCTGTTTTGCCCTCGCTAGACTGTTCCTTGGCAAATTTGACACCGTAAGCTACAAACTGTCGGTAATCGCTCCATGCTTGGACTTCATTATCAGGATTACATCGAAAGACACGTCGAAAAATCTTAGTATTATTATCTGCAACTCTACACCAGATATCTTCAAAAAAGTTATCATTTAAAGGATCACGCATAGAATTTTTATCCAATATCACAGGCTGGATATCAGCAGTCAAGGGATTTGGATTTTCAGCCGAAAAGTGGGCTAAATTATTAATATGCTCAGGAGGTACTCCGTTGCCTGCATCATCAACAACTCGAAGAGTTGGAAGGTGAGATGTTAGAGCTGGATCTGCCTGAGTTGCAGTTTGTTTGGGCAACTCCAGTACAGATTGAACTTCTTTACTTGCAGATCTGACTTCTCCGTCTTTTACTATCTGAATTTCATTGTTGCGATGATTGGTTTCTCTTGACTGCTCTGCATGGCTCCCATCACGATCAATACTGGCAGTGTTTTTTTCCAAAGATGTTTCTATTTTGAGAACAGATCCCATCGATTCATCTGTTATGTTAGTCATTTGAGCGGACTGAAGATTTATTTTGGTATAATTACCTATTCTGAGAGAGAGGTGGCCGTTTTCTTCTGATTTTGAACTAATTTCGTAGCCGGTTTTCAAATTAGAATGGTTTTCCGGATACTGTGATTGATGTGAATTATTTTGGCCTAAGTGAGTGAATGCGTCTTTTTCATTTTCAACATCATTCGTTTTTAAGTTAGAAGATCCTCCTCTCTCATAGTCTGCCCGGCTTTCTTCTTCCATGATTTCATCGACATCAAGTCCTAGATGTTCTCTCATTAAGCGCATGCGTAAAGTATGAGCGAAGCGTCCGACAAGATACGGCTCTCCATCCATCGTTGACCAGATCATGTCGGTGTCGCGGACAATAGCCGCACATTCTGAATCTCTTACTCCTAACATAGAACGTTCATTGATGTTAGCTGAGCCAATAAGAGCTACTCGGTCGTCTACGACGATCGCTTTAGCGTGAATATAAAGCTGCTCGGTTACAAGCATCTTTTTAGGACCTATCCGACCCCAAGCTCTTAAGCTATAGAAGCGGACATAGTCTTGAGGGTGAATACCCTTGCTTCGAAGACGGCCAAATATTGAGCCTTCACCACGACATATACTACGAAATTGACACTGCATTATTAGTCGAACACTAGTGCCTTCTGGCTCGTCCACCGTATTCTGAAAGCCGGGCATGAGAGGAATAATTATTACACAGCGCCAAATCTCGTTGTTCTGATGAGCTCTGATAGCGCGCTCCACAATTGCATCTCCTATCTTATTGACAATCTTTACGTTCATTGTTTCACAACTACTGATAAAGAACTGATTTTCCATATACACGAAGTGCTCGGATTCTTCAATCATCTTACAGTATGCCGTCATAATGCTATGTTCGGGTTCAGTCAAGCCGAGAGACCAGTCTGAAGCGGAACGTAAAATTTGAACTTCGCATGTTCCCGTGAGCCCGAGCTCTTCAAGTTCTATCGGCTTGTAGTCAGGCGGCGGTAGAAGAAAAGGTGTCGGTCTGGTGGGTTTACGACCTCTAAGGACGTAATTCCACCTCTGTACAAAATGGCGGGTGAGATCTCTGGCAGGCTGGCCAACAATTTGCATTGAGATATCATGCCACGGCATTCTTGGGGTTTTTGAGCGGTCATACATTTCTGCATATGGCTCGTTAAGTTGGAAAAAGTCTTGAACCCGAGGATTCGAATAGTCTTTGCCAGGCCACATTTGACAGTGATCGGCATCTTTGGGAACATCTGTTTGTTCAAATCCAGTGGGTTTATCATCCACTACTGAGTGCTGAGGAGTATCCCAGCGTCCAAAACATAGATCTATTCCTCCAACAAAAGCAACAGTATGATCGACGATACAAATCTTTTCGTGATGCGCATAGAAAAATTGGTTTTTTTTGAATTGATTAGGAGATCTTTGTACAAAAATGTTTGGATGAAGATCCAGCATAGAAGATTTGGTGAATTCGGAGTCAATAGGTATTGCTGCTTCAACATTTCTGTAGATAATGATAAAAATTTTTACCCCTTCTCGCGCCTTTTTCTGGAGAAGACGGTCAAGACGCCACTTCTGACTTATTGCTGCCGGCCTCCGCATATAAAGCTGTGGGCTCAGCCACCAATCATGAATGTAGATGACATCTTTAGCCATATTAATTGCACGAGAAACATTCCACATATAATCTCTGCCGTCAACGAGCCATTGTGCAAATATTCCAGTTCTTACGGGAGCGAAGCTCCCAAAGCGATTCGATTTGGACCACAAAGTTGACCCTAACATGTGATCGATGGAGTCTTCAAATTGCCTTAACTGACGTTCATTCTTTGCTAAAAGCTTAATCTTACGCTCAGAGTTAACAAACTTAAGAGTATGATGCTGAGGATGTTCGTCTGCTTTTCTCGATTGTCCAATCGTGAACTTATCTTTCAAGCCTGTTAGTTTCCGGTGCTTTTTTAGAACCTCAAACTTGGGATCAACCAGATATACATCGTAGATGTGCATGTTCTCCGGAGAATCAACACAAACGATATAGCTATGTCGGACAAGGAACCATTTCGGGGTATGATGAGAAAAAATATTGCTTGTTAAGAACAGCCGTCGCATGTCTAATCCCTTCGCAAACTGAATGATCAGGTAGCCCTCCTTGCCATGGTAACTGCCTTCAGCGGCGAGACGGACTCCAAGAGCTGACAGCTCTAAGAATCGACACAGTCTATTGCTATCTGCTCTAAAAATGAGCCATCGGATCATCTCCTGCAAATACAATTCCAATCTCCGCCGCTGCTTCTCGTTATATACCTTGGACTGTTGTGCATTGTGGATCGGGTCGAGAAAGATTGCACTTGACTTTCTCCGTTGTGTAGAGGGCCGTGACTTTTTTTTCCCATGGTGATCATTCTCACTACGAGTACCTTCACCAGCAGTATTATCTACCCGTGTATTTTCCCCCTCATCTTCATCAGTTTCTCCTAGACCACGAACCCCTCTAAAATAAGGGAATGCTGATCTAGGAAACCTGGGCTGCCTTGGCCTTGAGTCGATATCACTTCTTAGCTGAATGTACTTATTACTACTGCCTTGAAGTTTATATCTTAGATGCAAATTGGCAAAGTCTCGAAGGGAACGATAAATGTCCCATTTCATACGGTTTTGACCACTACCATATTCAAGTTCTATTCGAAAAACAAGATGTCGCTCTGTATCCGATGGCTCTTCAACACTTGGCTTGCTATCTGTCACTTGTAATTTCAACTGCTCAAGGAGTACAGGAATTCGCTTATTCCCATGCTCATCTCTTTGAACCATACTTGCCAGCATTAACGCGGCAGGTGCTCCAGCACGTAGCTCAGCCATCAGCTCTGCTGACTTTAAGTAGTCAACTTTATGTTCTTCTTTCCGCTGTCCCAACATTTTGAGCCCTTGTCTAATTATTCGCCATCTTTGAGCACCAAATGTCGACGCACGTTCTGCTCCAAGGAAGGGGCGTTTGGGTGTACTAGGTTCACCTTCGCTTACTCCACCTCCTAATCCATTGAGCGCACGTTTGAAGTGACTGGACCTTCTCAATGTTGGGTCATTATCGGTTTGATGTGTTTCAGGTACACCAGCCGTCTCATGGCCACGAGTACTGTTCGTCCACTGACTGCTCCGCTTCCAAGCATAATAGTTATTTAAGTGATCCTGACCTTCACCCTCAGAAAAATGATCGCGGCGCTCGTAGTTTCCATCTCTATTAATTCGATTAAACATTGGAACACCAAAGTTACTGCTGCTGGGTGATTCTATATCTCTTTTGCCATGTATCCTTGGGGTCGTGGGTGCCGTGTAGCTTCCTTGCACTCTTTCGCAGTGTAATTTTCGTAGCCGCTTCTTTTTCTTTGATCGCCCGGTAAGTACATAGACATCTTCATCAGCTGTTTCTTCGGCGTCTGCGTCACTCCCCTCTTCAAAGCAACGATTTAGAGTAGGTGAACGAGGTACAGAGGCACTATGTGCTTCACTATGGTTATGAGAGAAACTTTGAGGTTTATTGGTTTGTAAACTAGCCGTCGATGCCAGTGCTTTCAACTTTGACATCAAAGAGTGCCCTTTACGGTCTCTGCTTATTGTTTCATCGTCATCTCCGGAGGTGTTTCTGCTATGACCAGGTGATTCTGAGCCCCACCCTGGCCTGGAAATATGCAGGCTTGTCAAATTCAGCGCGGATGGGGTTCTCGACACGTCTTCGAATTGTACCTGAGAGCCCCGCTTTGAAGCTGATTGATCTTGATGTGCCGTCTCGTTGGAGCCGCAGGGTGGTGGAGAAGTTTTGTCACCAGGAATCTTTCCATTCTTGTAACCTGGACTCTTATGATCCAACTCGTCTATGTTTGAGATGAGGGGCAGTGCAGGTGTAGAGCGAAATGTTTGATCCAATTCCGACGCAAAGTTGATTTGGGGTGCCGAAGATAATGTGTCCGACTGTTCAGCAATAGTTCTTGTTGACTGTACACCTGCTCGTAGACTTTGTGCATGTGGTCGTGGTGTCTCATCTACTTCAGCCATGCCTTATTCTATTCATGTTAGCTTGACGTTTCTCAACCCTTAGCACGGGTATGACCTTCTTTCCGGCTTCGATTTTTCTAGGTAAGAATCGGATACATTATGCACGACGGGTTTTCAAGACGTCAAGATTTCTTTTTCCCAAGAATTGCGTGTAGCAACAGAGATTAGGAGTATGACGGATTCTTCAGGGATCTTTTGCCTAAGCAGCGTATGAAACTTCAATCGTTGCAAGAGGCTAATTCTATATATGGGCCAACAGAGGAGCCTGGCCCTAAATAATCAGATTATCCGTATGTGAGAGAAGACAGAAAAGTTATTAGCTAGATCACTACATTTAGATTGTTCAAGTGCTGGTGACACGCCATACTTTCATGGAGTAAACTTAATATTAATGATATCTGGATAAAACTGGTATCGGTGCAGGCGCTTTAACGTGCCGCGCATTTGAGCAATAGGAGGATCTCATTGGATGGATAGGTCTACGTAGCTGGACTGTGCGATTATTGATACCCTTATTGTTTAGCGTAGAAGCACGGACTAACCACATATGTTTAATAGTACTGATTACATCTACAGCGTCGGATATCCAAATCGAACAATTGTTCGTACTTCAGAATCCCTCAGGATTTTCCAACACCGCATTGAATTCTTATTTTTCTGTATTTGTCGATAGATTAGTCTCTCGATATCTAATACTGGCAATTTTCATCGCTTTGAACTTATATTATGATTAACTTAGGAAATTCTGAAGTTGAAACAAATTGCTGGATTTGGGTGTCCGGCAACATAATTGTGGACAAGAGATTCTTTTTGGCTATTTTTCTAATATTAGCTAAAAATGATTTTCAACTAGAAATTTTAGTGCTAATAAGAGAAACACTGCCTTCAAAAAATCTGGGATATGCTGTGCAAACATGAAGATTCATGCAGAACCTACCAGTAGATTCTGGATCATTTATTACTGAAGAACTTACGACAACTTTTCACGGTGCTTCTACTGCATTGTATTAGCACATTTATGTATCAATGATCTTAGGTTCGAGGTAAAAGGGGATAGGAGCACTGTAAAAGGTGTGGCCTGGGTCAGAGAGGAGCCCTAGTGTTATAATAGTCTTGGACTCTACATAGCACGAATAAACAAAACTACTACTATTAGCACATTTACTTGAGGGTTCTGCATCGACGTCACCCTGGATCGCATCTAAAGTGCGGGGAGAAAATTTGATGCCACCTTAGCGTATTTCCACTTTGGGGCTAGATTCTGGGCAAGTTAAACACATTTATACGTATCTTTATCAACAATCCATACTAGTATTAATATGAATGTAAATCACGTCCCCTTAGCTAAATTTTAACTCTGACTGGCTAATTAGCCCAAAATTTGTAACTTAACCCTGAAATTCCAAACAGGCATATGATGATAGCAATAGTGATGGCGAAAATGACATGTATTCTTGCTCGCATTAAATTATATTACCTAGGACTCGTGGATGCTTATTATTCTCCCAATCTCGCTATACTTGTACATGAATATCAATATATGACAATATTTCAGTTTTCTTGACGATTGCTACTGAACCACCCCCACCCCACTTTAAAACCGACATAATTAATTATGTTTTAATGAAAGGGACGTATTATCCCCGACCCGAAATTTTCATACGCTATCGAAACTTCGATATTACATCATTCTATTTCGGATTCAATTTGAAGGGTAAATGTTTACATTGAAATAAATGTTCAATTCAGCCTTATAAATTTTGTCTAAATCATATACAAACTATCTTCGTGAGCTACTGACATAATAGCAAGAGAAGTATTTGGATATCTATTACTGCTTTGTCCAGTTGCCCTACAGTCCCTGCACCTCACTTTCTCATGCACTGCCCCCACGCAAAATGAACAAAGTCGATGCACTTGATTCTGGCTTTCAAATTGAATAAGAGATCTTCCAGTTTGGGCTACCCTCTGTCGATTAATTGCTCGATGGTGAGCTCTTCTTACTACCAGTAAAAGCAAAGGCATAATCGCTGCTCCGCGCAGGCGATTGAGTTGCAGCCTTTAAGAGATCAAAAGATGTATATCGGCTTTCTGCAGGCAAAGATAATGGATTGACATCCTTTGGACATGAGATATTCTTCGGATTTTGATGGTAACGAAGTTTATGATCAAGGGAATTGAGGTTGAGGTTGGACGACGTGTAGTACGATCGAGAGATTTAATTAGTATTGTATCAATCTGTTGTCTTGTGAAAGAGAAATGATTAAATTTATTACTAACTGACGAGGAGCAGATTAAGGTGATAGGTGTCATAAATTGTGGCTGTACATGTTTTAAGGAGTGATGGTTATATAGGCCATTGATAGTTAAGGCAGTAATGTGTTCTTTAAGTGGCTCTTTGTAGTGTTGCTATTGATCTAAAGGATCAATAGATTTGTTTAGTGAACAGTAGGGTTAAACGTAATATAGCGGTTTTCCCTCATAAATTTATCTGTACACATTAGGTTGCGTTGTTAGAGAAACAGATATAAAATATACTAAATAACCTATTTTTCATTAAAACAGAATTAATTATGTAAGTTGTGAAAGGGGGCGGCTGCATAACATGGAGAGGGTAGTTCGGTAGCAATCATCGTTTTATTTACTCGCTCGTGTGACCTATCATGGGTCATGATATGCGTTCCCCGTCATCTTCTCATTCAGATAGAATACGGAGGTACAGCCCATAAGTATTATTCCATGTCGACCAGGGGGGGCTTGGCCACCACAACGCTTTCCTTAATTAGGCAACATCGCGAGAATGCACCTCGCACCCATTCCTACTGTGTTTTGTATGAGTTCTAATGATCAAAGCATTTATTTAATGATTCCCAACTCATAATTCAAAATGCAAAATAATTCCTATTCTTATAATAACTGATACTTAGTAAACAATCCATTGGCATTAATAACCGCTTGACAACGCGCTTTCATACTCTGAATCAACTCCTCAAACTCATGTCTTCCTATCTTTTCCCACGCCTCTTTCACTGCGTCTCTCAGCTGATTATAAGACATATTTTCAGGGTAGTTATCTTGAAGATAATTCTTCATAATATGCCATACCCTTTCAATAGGATTCAAATCAGGAGAGAATGGAGGCCAAAAAACAACTATAATCCCTCGTTCCGCAAGATCTGCTTTTGTCTCTCCAGCTGCATGACCAGGAGCTGAATCTTGCATAAGAACCAAATGAACTCCTTCTCTTCTCATCATTTCAACATATCCGTGAATAATTGGAACTGTATGTGCGCAATAGCTCTCCTGATTAATAGAGCCCCAATCCTTTTCCCAGAAGATACCTGGTCCTTTGGTATGTCCGTGGAAACACCCGCAAAACATCCAGCCCTTTTTCCTTTGGTGTTTCTCTGCAATGCAAGTAGGATCCCATTCTTCTCCTGGTCGTCTTGTAACCCACGTACGTGTATGTCTTCCTCCGGTAATCCAAGTCTCGTCTGTCCAAAGGATTTGATACCATTAATCCATTGTCCATTCAACGTGTTCAAGAGCCCATTGTAAACGCAACTGTCGGGGTTTCTCGGAAATTGGAGGCTTTCGCATTGCTAACCGTCGATGGAATCCTTCTCTTAAAAGTGCGGATCGTATTGCTTGTTTTTTGACTCCAAAATCAAGTACTTCAGCAAGTTTCTGAAACAACATACGACGATTTTGTGTTGATGCGCATACGAATTCAACAAGCTCTTCAATTTGAGCTTGTGTAAGGACCGGAGGGCGACCAGATAGTTTCGTAGGAGTAGCTTTAACGCTTAAACACACATAGCAAATCTGTGCGAAGGTTGGCTTGAAAGGTAAATGATCTTGAATTTACTTATATGACCAGTCAATTGAGTGAAAAAGGCGTATATCTCGTCGTTGGTCTCGTGTGAGGTCAGGAGCTTTAGGCCGTTTGATTGAAGGTTGAGGTATAGGTCCAAAAGGAGCTACAGACACTGGTATTGTTGATGAGTCCATTGCGTTGATGTTGTTGTCATCGGAATACATACAAAACACAGTAGGGATGGGTGCGAGGTGCACTCTCGCGATGTTGCCTAATTAAGGAAAGCGTTGTGGTGGCCAAGCCCCCCTGGTCGACATGGAATAATACTTATGGGCTGTACCTCCGTAGAACCTTAACGGTCACAGAATGTGCCTTGTTCCTAGTCCCGTAGAGATTAATACAGTGGCATAGTGTTATGGCGCGTAATACTGTGGCCTAAACTAGATTAGGGTGAAACGAGTCTAGGACGGAGTTGTGTTTAACTTCACTGTATGGATTACGTGTTTAAATTGTGGTTTTAGAGTGTTATCAATTTATCATGGCGTTACTTTGGGTCTGGATGATTTGGAACAACACGCTGTCTCTTTGCCGGTCAAGGACAAGTCATGGTTGTGGAGTCTGACGCTATTATTTAAGAAGCTGGATTCCGTATGTGGAATCTTCAGCTTCGCAATTTGTATTTACCTTTGTACTTTGTTACTTGTTGTTTGTTCTACTTGACAGTACCTCCTGCGAATATTATTAACCTATCCTCTCTCCAACTTCGAATTCTCTCGGTGAAGCCGGTTCTTTACCCTCTCACCCCGAAGACGACAATTACCTACCCTCAAGTTGGTCTTCGTCGTAACACATAGGGTTAAGTGAGCGCAGGTCAGATGATAAGTTATGTGTACTATTTTCGTATAATAATGTTATCGAAATAAACCGAACTTATTATCTAGCCAGCGTTCACTTAGCACTGAGCCCCTGTACATTTATAGAGCGAGAGTCAACGTAGATCCTTGTGCTGGAGACGTCCCTAAATTAGAGGGGGAGGAGGATCGCCTATCCCGACCCGAAATTGTGATTGTGCTTACGAAATGACCTATAAATTATACCTGTATCTTTGAATTTTTGAGTATCTTCTACCCAGAACACTAGAGATCTGTTAACGGTAGAGCCTGTCATATTACAAAGCGGCAGAAGAGTTTAACCTTCTCCCCGATGAACAGATGGGGGCTCGAGCTAAAAGATCTACGATCTCGGCAGTTGAACTTCTAACTGAGCAGATTCACACCATTTGGGGAAAAGATAAGATAAAGGTGGCGTCACTTCTGAGTCTTGACATCTCAGGAGCATTCGACAACGTCTCTCGCCTTAGACTTATCCACAATCTCAGAGAAAAAGGTATACCGAGATGGATCTGCAGGTTTATCGAATCTTTCCTAGAAGAAAGAACAACCTCAATAGTGTTAGGCTCATACAAAGGTGCTCAAATAACCACTAACACAGGTATACCTCAGGGATCCTCACTGTCTCCTGTACTCTTTCTCTTTTTCGTGAGCACGCTCTTGCCATTGTTGCAAACGTCTTCTACCGCAGCCGTAGGGTTCGTAGATGACACTAATATACTAACATGGTCAAGCTCCACTGAGGAAAATTGTAGGAAGCTGGAGGAAAAGCATGGAGTTTGTGAAGAGTGGGCAAGGAAGCATGGAGTTAGATTTGCACCGGAGAAATACCAGTTGATGCACTTTACTCGTGCAAGAAAGCGCCACAACCTCGAAGCAACAGTAAGTATACAGGCACATATAACCTCACCACAGTCTTCTCTCCGAGTCCTCGGGATTTATTTCGACCCCAAGTTAAACTGGGGCGCCCACATAAAGAAAGTTGAGCAAAAGTCGCACACCCAGGTACAGTCAATTAGTAGATTGGCACAGTCTACCTGGGGAGCGACATTTAAGAAGTCAAAGCTGTTGTACAGCACGTTAGTGAGACCGGCCCTCACGTATGGGTCCCAGATTTGGGCCGAGGCCGGGCTAGGGGGTAAAATCCCCGAAAGGATAGTTAAACCTTTAAGAACCGTCCAGAAAAAATGCTTAAAGTTAGTTACAGGTGCATATAATTCAACAAGCAGCAGAGTACTCGAACACGAGACCTCAGTGCTCCCAATCGAGCTCTACCTGAAGCAAAGGAGTGTCCAACACGCCGGACTATCAGACAAGCTACCTGTTCGAAGGACAATAACTTCGGCGTGTAATCGAATCAAGCTGCCCGTCCGAGGGAGAGAGGAGATTCACGACATGAACAGAAGCGATGATGTGGCCGAATGGATTCGAATCTGCGGAAGGGAAGAGCAAACTGGGCGACAAAAGACGGCTGTAAAGATTGCAGCATTTCAGGAATGGAAACATTCTTGGACACATCAGAAGAACTCTGGACACTCAACTCCAGCCAATCCTGAGACTTGGAAAGCAGCGAATATCACCATGGATAAAAATACTGGCAGATTTACAATGAACTACAGGGAAGCACCAGTTCAAATCCACCAGACCTTAGCAGGGCCCAAAGTAGTATCGCCATACAGATAAGAAGCGAGCATATCGGGCTCAATTCTTATCTGTACAGAAGAAAAGTACCTGGAGTTGACAGCCCAAAATGCCAGTGTGGGTATCCGTCACAGAACGTCAGGCATATGGTTATGACGTGTCCGCAGTGGGCGATGGGACGAGGGGATTTCCTGCGAAAAGCAAAAGATAGGTCCTATCAGGCCATGATTTAGAGCCCGGAAGATGTGGCAAGAATCACGAAGTGGATACTAGACGAAGGATACCTAGAACAGTTTCGACTTGTCAGTCAAGTTGAGGCAACCATGCGGGAAATGATGCACAGAGTAGGGAAGGGGTGAGACGGATCACACACTGAACGTACAGTGTAAGGCACTTTTTGAAGGTAAACTGAAAACCAGAAAGATACCAGATTGCAGTTTTGGGGGGTTTTTACCGCGAGGTTTCCTCCTGTGTATATATAATAGTTAGACACCTGCATGGGCCCTTGGGTTTCCTGAACGGGTTAATTGAAATCAGATCAAATCAAAGTAGAGCCTGTCAAAACCCATAGTGGTTGCCAGTATAATTATTGAAAACATCCATTAGAATTTTATCCAATTTGTCTACAATACTTATTCATGCCCTGAAAATAGCTTTTAGGGGTAGGTATTGCAAAGGTAAGTGTCATCATCTAAATAAATCTTGAAAATAATTGAGCCCGGAATCCACTGTAGGCTTAGATGGGTTCTACTGAAATCATATTGAAGAAGTTGTCATTTGACTATGAAAGAATTTTGGGTACTGCGGTCCAATCTTTCATGTTGTGTTTTTTTTTCCAAAAAAGTAAGAAGGTTAGATTAGGAACAGCTGCCGGACTGTGATCTAAGCACAGACCACTTTTAACGGCTCGGCAACTGTCGGATTCACAGAATATATTACGTCTCCACTCGGATAGTGAATCAATGAAAGTCGCTCACATTATTCGATTGGTTATTCTACTTTTTCTTCTTCTTCAGAAATATACCTAACTGCAAGAACTTGTGCTTAGTGTCTCTAACTATCACCGATCTGACC
The DNA here is from genome assembly GCA_028751805.1 of Podosphaera xanthii. Lineage (NCBI taxonomy): Eukaryota > Fungi > Ascomycota > Leotiomycetes > Helotiales > Erysiphaceae > Podosphaera > Podosphaera xanthii. The sequence continues at coordinate 1,395,801 of JAPWIX010000002.1, forward strand.
AAACTCATTACATCCTCTCAATTAAGCAATCGTGCCAGAGAGTATTGTGACGCAGTGCAAAAAAGTTGTATCTGACGTCATATATACAAGCGTATCATAACGCCGTGCTAATTACATCGACGGAAAAGAGCTGCTGAAGCCGCCCAGCGTCCCAAGTACATTTGGTATGCCTAATTTTATCATTAATAGAATTCTCAAGCCTACTTATCCTTTCCTCCAACGACCTGCGAACCTGTGGTGTGATCGCGATAGGAAAGAAAGCTGGTGAGAGAAGTGGCAACATCAACGCGTCTGTCAGGAAAGCCTCTACTGTATAATATATATATGGAGATTGCCAAATCACAGTGTTCTATGATTCTGGTCTGGCCTTTTAGCCGAGTGGTGATGCATCTATCTCGTGTATCATGTAGGATGGCAACCTTTAGCCTGACACCCACCTCGTGTCCCCTCTCTCTCCCCACGCTGTCTACATACCGCTTGTGACAGCGTCGTAAAGTTCGACGAAGGCAAGCGCAAAACTTCTAGGTGGGGAACATGATGTTAACGAGGCTGAACTTCAACAAATTGGAGAGTTTCTAATAAAGATGAGAGGTAGTCTAGTCAAGTTGGGTGGGAAAGGAGCTGGAGTTACAGTTCAGGAGGTCAATGGTGTTATGGGGGCTCTGAAATCACACCGGTCCAAATGGCAAATTACTTCACGAAAAATCACACCAATCGAGGAGAGAATATTGGCTCTAGGGCAGGCTGTTAAGAAGGGCTTGCAAGGGGTCAATCGTCAACCCTCCAGCTCTCCCACACTATCAGGGGCGAGGCTGTCTTATGCTGCGGTTGCGGCGCCATCTGCAACGAGAGCTGCAGTCCGAATTAGAGCCGATGCGGTGGAGGAAATGCGGCCAGATCAGTTGCTATCCGTGGCTCAAAAACATATTGCGGGGGCGTATGCTGTCCGGCAGATGTGGAGCCAGGACACTGAGGTCTTTGTCAAGACGGCATCCTAACGTGATGCAGCCCTCAGTATGCTACAGCCTGCGGAATTCAAAGTTTTACTACAGGATTTTCCTGTGGAAATATTTGGTGTCCCGCTCTCAACTAAAATACAGGGGGGCAAAGAAGCGAACAACAGCGACCTGATAAAGTCGATCCTCGAGGCTTCAAAGATCAGGATTACAAGGCTCAGGATCAACCGTATTCGATGGCTTCACGTTGGAAAAGATTATGCGAGAGCAAAGAGGACTAGTCATAGTCTAGGAACCTTGATAATGAGCCTTCCGTCAGAGGCTCTCCCAAGAGAAATTGTTACAAAAGGAATCGTGATCAACTTAATTCTCTACACTGCTCAACTCTGGTCACCACGAACACAAATCAAACAGTGCTTTAACTGTAGCCAGTGGGGAAATACTCAGGCTTCCTGCGGGAAGGCTGCGAGACGTGGGGAGTATGCCGGAAACCATCAAACATGTGATTGCCCCAAAGAACGAATATCCTGCTGCAACTGTGGTAAATCTCACAAACCTTCCAGGTCTATAAGGCTAGCGTACAAAGAGCTAGGGATAAGCTTTTACTCAGAACTGCAGAGACGTTGAAGGAAAAGGACGCGACTCAAATCATGGCAGTGTCGGTAGATGTGAATGGGAACCAGGAATTTACAATTGTTACAAACAAGAGAAAGATTGCAAATGCTTCTGCAGCGGGAGGCGATCTTAGAAGGGGTCCAGGACGCCTGAGAAAAGAAATCTCTCTATGCGCAACGGCTACTGCACTTCCAGTCAATTTTGCATAATCAGTGCCTTTTACGAGCTCCGAAGGTATCCCGCCTAGTCAGGACACAGTGTTTATTGATGCCCCAGATTCATCTCGCTTATGAAAGCTCTTTCAATCGTGCAATTCAACTGCGGGTCAAGCAATTATGGCATCCTGAAACCTTTCATGGACGGATTGAATCCCCAGAAGCATTTACTAGTTGCTCTCCAGGAGCCAAGTGTTAATATAAATACCCTTGGAACCTATTGTCCAAAAGGATACACTCTGTGTATGGAACCAGCGCTAGAAACCAAAGAGGCATTCCTAGTCAGCCAGAAAATCACCCTCTCCCACTGGACATCCCGTTGACTATCTGCATTCGTAGCAGAAGTTACTCTACGCCTCGAAGGATTCTCGGCCAGGGTGGTGAATGTTTACAGTCCAATTACTAGTGGCTCAGAACTCATAGGATTGAAAGAAATTTTGGAGGCAAAGGAGAATGATAGATCAAGTTTCATGGTCTTGGGCGATTTTAATTGCCACCATCCTCTGTGGGGTGGCCCTCCAGCCCCTAGGCATACTTTTTTTTTTTTTTTCCATTTAGCGTCGTGCCGGCGCACGACTACGAGTCTTAAAGTGACACGTGCCGGTTAGCTCAGCCTATAATAGCTACCCGACGCGCCAGTGCCCCGAAGGACCCGGCCTCTACTCATAGATCCAGGCCTCTCTGCCTAGGACCTTTCTACCCAAAACAGATATATAGAGAGCACCCTTCCACCGGGTCTCTGAATGGTTTACTTATAGACTGATACGTGTCTAGAATATTTTGTCACGGATTCGGGTATAGAGGCTTGAGCGCTATGTACCTATTGGTAGTCTATATTCTGTCTAGAGAGGAACCACATAACTGTAAATACAAGTGACTTAATAAACCAAGGCTTTGCTTCTAGAACCTTCTGTACCATGTTGTTGTGATTAGATTAGGTTGTACTAATCAGGCTAGTCCCCAACATACAAGGATAGTACGGAAATCTTCCAGAAGGTTCTTTAGCATTCTTTGCTAAATGCCTTATCACATAACGCTCGGACCCTGTCAACATATCATGCCTATGCTACCAGGCATAGGCTACAGGAATCCCTATGGCTATACAGCCGTCACATATTTTAGGGGATACCCTGTAACAGGATTAAGTTGAATGACGACGTGAAGGTTACACCTTATAACATAAGAAAAAGAAAATATAGCAAAAACAAAAGAAAATTATGAAAATAGTAGGCTGATAGAACACTGATAGAAGAGTTCTTTATGTCAGCGGGACATACTAGCGGCGGAGCTATATTTAATCAAAAAAGGAAGTAGCCTGAAGCCAGTTGTTGAAAGATTTTCCTCCCTCCACTGTGCCTAGTACCCATCGGATTCCGGGGCTCGGGTGTCGAGGTCCGCCCTTTAAGCGAGCGCGGTTTCGGCCTAGTCGGCAGAAAAAGAAGTGATCAGGTGATTTCTCCTGCCCGCAGGTGCAGGTCAGGAGCGCGTTTTGATGTTGGAAACGGCGATGGTATTCTGTGAAGTCTCCATGACCGGAGCGGGCCGCAAGAAAACCAACCGTGCGTCGATCGAAGCTCGCTAGTTCTGGGGAGATTTTTGCATTCGCTTTGATTCTGAGCTTTCTGTATCTATCTGGGGCATTCCTGGACCAGTAGGTGGCTACAGAGGCTTCATATCGTGCTTTGATTTCTCGTTTTGCTCGTGCAATTGATGGGGCGAGGGGGGGAGCAGGGGCTTCGCAGGCTAGCTTAGCGAGGGAGTCGGCAGTTTCGTTGCCGAGGATACCGACATGTGCTGGGCACCAGCGTATGTCTACTGTGCCAGGTTGTGTGAAGGAGCAACGATTTCTCGTTGTCCAGGAATCTGAAAGCTCCTGGAAAAGCTTTATAAGTTTCGAGCTGCTTGGTGTAGGAGCGTTAGATTTGAGTCGGAGAGCAGCCTCTTGGTTGTCAAGGCAAACCGTGACGTTTGTAGCAAACCGTGCCATGGGGCTGTGGAGAGCAGCGGCAAGTCCATCAGTGGCCCCACGTATTTCTGCATCATACACTTCAGCGGAAGTTCCAAGAGGGAGAGAGCCTTGGTGAATCTGTTGTGTAAGACCCCGGTAGATTGCATACCCGGCACCAGACCGGTTTTCTATTAGCGCGCCGTCGGAGAAGACAAATAAATCAAGAGGAGAAAAGGTAGCCTGCCACCGTTTAAACTCCTGTTTTCCGATTGTTCTACCTACCGCGCCAATAGACTTTAGGGTAGCTTCTCTACTTGGCATCCAGGGGGGGATTATTGTATTGGTCGAGGGCTCAGGTGACACTCTTTGGCAAACCCAATTCATGTGGGTAGTATTCCAACGTTTACGTAATGGATGTTGGGGATCTGCTGAGGCTACGCGCACCGCAAGTCGATCATGCAGCCGTTCGAGCCAGGCGAGGGCTGGACCCCATCCAACTTCACGCAGAAGTGCTGGAACTGGGGTTGTGCGGTATACTGGGAGAGCTGCCCGTGCGGCATCATTCATTCTAAGCTGTATCTTGGCGATAGTGCTCTTCGAGGTCCCTTTGGAGAACCAAGTTTCAGCTCCATAGAGGAGGGTAGGAAGAGCGGCTCCTTGTAGAGCTTGTCTGAGGAGTAAGGGACTAATCCCACGGGTCGTTGATTGGAGTCTCTTGAGGTGGCTAGTTACGGCTACGGATCTCTCGCAGGCCTTCTTGATGTGATGCCGGAAACGGAGCGAGCGATCAAAGAAGACCCCTAACCATCGGGTGAATTCGTTTGGTCTAATTTCATTTCCTTCGGCGAATAAGCTAGGCTCTGTGGGCGACCTACGCTTTCTGTGAAAGTACTGTAGTTCAGTCTTCCGGATTTCAAACACAATTCTATTATTACGACCCCACGTGAAAGTCTCATCTAGTTTAGTCTGAAGCCTTCTGGCGCAGTCAGCGAGACAGGGTGCTGAGGCGAAAATGTTGATGTCATCGGCGTAGCCGAGACGTCCGGGCGAAAGGCGGAGGGCCTCTTCGATTGCTAGGAGAAATAAAATAGGTGAGACTGGAGAGCCCTGCGGGAGACCGCATAGTATCTGAAAAGATGGGGATGTAGTGCCTTCTAAGGAGATTGTGGCCTGGCGTTGCTCCATAAATGAGATCACCCATTTTACTACATTTGAAGGCCAACCTTGGCTACGGAGACGGTGGCTAAGGCGTCCCTTTTGTATGCCATCGAAGGCACCCTTAACGTCAACTGTTACCATTCCCGCGACTTTTCTTTCTGCCCAGGCAGACTGGATATCACAGGTGAGTGCAGTGGTTAGATCAGTAGCGGACCTGCGGGGGACTGCGCTGCACTGATCGCGGGCAATAATTCGGTACTTTAGTGCCAGGTAAGATAGCCGTCGCGCTATTAGCCTCTCTAACCCTTTTCCGAGGCACGAGAGCAGGGCGATTGGTCTGTATGAGTTTGGGAGGGCTGGACTTCGATCTCCGGGCTTCGGAATTATGACTACGTTGGCTTTTTTGAAGGGGAGCGGATGATGCCCGAGCTGGTCACATTGACGGAAAAGCGCAGCGACCCGGGCTCCAATTATTGGCCAGGCCTGTCTTAGAGCAGTAACTGTGATTTCGTCAGGCCCAGGTGCGGAGGAAGTGACCTGACAGCAGGAGCGGTATATTTCATCGTCTGTCAAGGGGGGCCAAGGTAGATTCTGTTTTGGAATAGATGGTACATCGTCGGGTATGTCTTCAAAATCGGAGTGCCTACTTAGGAGGGTGCTGTGAAAAATTTGAGCTTTTGCTTCAGGTGTGACCACAGGACCGTCCGGTCCTTCTAGCGGGGGAGTATTCCAATGTGCCACTTTTTTGTGCCAGCCCGTGATTTTGTATGCATCAGGGAGGTTAGATACGCTTTCTATCTTACCGGACCAGTAGTCGCGCTTGGCCTTTTTAACGGCTTTATTAAAAGATCGACGTACCGCCGTTGAACATATGCCAAGACGTCTGGAGCGACAGAGATCTCGATATGCCTTACCGCAATCTTGGGTCCACCATCTTGCGTCTTTTGATTGTCCACCAGTCCTTGGACAGGCGACTTGTAGAGCGCCTGTAAGCATGTCAACCAGAAGTGTGACTTCTACATTCGGGTTAAGCGAGGGAGGATTCGTGAGTTGATCTTTCAGGGAGTTGGAGAAAGCGGTCCAGTCACAAGCTTTATATTTGAGACGTCCTAGGGGGGGGGCTCAGGGCCTTTGTCCGGGATTCGCGTGTATAATGTCCTATGGTCAGCACCGACATCGAGATCATGCCGAAAAGTACAGGAAGAATTCGGGTTGAGCTTGGTGAAAAATAGGTCTAAAGTCGCGCCCGCGTCGTGTGTTGGCACTCCGTAGGGGTTGAGAAGTAGGAGTCCCTTGTCGATTGTAAATGTAAGTAGTGCGTCACCATCAGATGAGTCATTCCTAGCTGTTTGATCCCATGACGAATGATGTATATTGAAGTCACCACAAAGTATATCTGGGCTCTCTGGGAGTGCAAGTAAGTGGCGTAGACCCTCTCCCGGTTCAGAGGAGCCTGCCGGGGCGTTATAGATATTACAACAGTCTATCAAACGCCTGCCCCGTCTTTGAACACAAATCCGAAGTAGGTCACGGGAGTGGGTGCTGGGTTGGAAGGGTGAGAGGCCTCGGCCTTTACGAGTGTATGTCATAACGCGAGGTCGTACAATCCAATTTGAAAAAGGTGCGAAGGTTTGAAAGTTTGGATGAGTTTTCGTTGTTTTTCGGGAGATGTCAGAGAAGATCCAAGGTTCTTGGATCATCACAATATCGGCTTCGGATTGCGCGGCGAGTTCAAGAGCGGCATCGTGGGCTGAGCCCGATTTACCAACATTGACTTGGAAGATGCAGAGGCAGGAGGCTGTCTGCTTTTGGTGTCCACGGCCTCGGACCATTAAAGTTGTTCTTCCGGATTAGGAGGGGAGGGTATTGAGCTGACCTGTGTTGAAATAAGAGTCACACAGGGCTGTATATCAATATTTGAGACTTGCGTGGAGATTTGTTCATTTGATGTCTAGGCTGTAGCTGAAGAGTGTACGGCTAGCCAAGCCTTATGCCCTTGACGGCGGATATGCTGTAGTCTTCCCTTATCAGGGCGTGCAAAGACTCCATTCTCCCGCTGAGGTCGAGCGGGGCAGTTCTTCTCATCTGACGAATGAGGGCCAAGGCAGTTCAGGCATTTATGAGGAGTACTACAGGGACCAGTGTGTGATTCGGCGGCACAGAACCTGCAGCGGGGGCTACGAGTACATGCATTTATGTTGTGGAATCCATAGCACTTAGAGCAGGAGGGGAGTAGTGGCCGATCATTGGCCGGCCTGAGTCTGACAGCTTGGGCAAAAAGACGCACATTGTTGGGGAGACTCTTGATGGCTGAGGCTTTGAGAACTAAGCGTATTGTACCATCACTGCGGGGGGATTCATTGGAACGGCGAGTCCAAGACATGGCGTAAATCGAGTCGGAGGTTATTTTCTCAGCTTCGAGCTCTTGTCGAATTTCATCGAGGGAAAGAGCCTCGCGGTTTCCCTGGGCGTTATACCCGTATTTTGGTACCGGGCCAAGCAGGTAGGTCAATCGCTTCTCTTGACGCTCCACTATTGCTTCACCAGTAATTGGTTTTAAGGCCTTGGCTGCCTTTAGCAGGTCATGTGCTTGGGAGGGAGAGGGGGCCACTAAGGCTAACCCTGTTGGCACAATCCGGATGTCTTTGATAAGCTCCGGGCGACTTAGGAGTCGGCGTAGCTTGGTTCTAACGAGAAAGGGGTCTTCGCTGCGCAATGGGTGGTTTGCAGGCAGTCTGACGATGACTCTTGCGTCCGATTTTGGCGTAGTGGGACGGGGTTTGTTTGCATTTCTGTTCAAACTTGGGGCATGAATACCTCTGTGAGCGGCAGCAGCATATAAGTGGGCCGCAGCAGGCGCACGAGTGTCTCTCCTGTCTTTCTGCGTACCTAGAGAGCGGTGGGATGCGTTAGGGAGGGATTGTTGGTCTTGGGCTCTTGGGACCGGTATGCTAGCGGCGGCAGTATTCTGGTTCGGAGAGCTCTTCAGAGTGTGAGGCTCGTCGAAGACTGGTAAGCCAGCGATAACGCGCGCAGCGCTTCGAGTGGTAATCGCTCGCAGGTCTGCGGCGATAGCTGGGGGGAGGTTTTTTAGGTGGCTGGCCCCTGCATTCTGCCAAGCGGTCAGCGCTGCAGCGAACTCGTTGATAGTCTTTGAAGGAAGTTGCGAGGTAACCCGCCGTTTGTTCTCGGCCGGCTGGCTTTTAGATGTTCGAGCGTTGGAGGTGGGGCCTCTGATTACAGGGCCTGCATGTATGGAGCTTGCAAGGCTTTGGGAAGCCTGCCCCGGGTTCGGTATTGCCTTGCTCTGTGAATCTTGTGGGTCATGCGACGGTGTAGGAGGACATAGGTCGTCCGCCATAGTTTCGTCGTCAGGGTTTGATGAGAGTTCAGAGTCAGAAACAATTTCCATATTCTCTTCGTTAAGGGTTTCGTTCGTACTTTCCATCCTGGGCGGGGGCTTAGAGGTCAGGGCTTCTCTGGAGGCTTTCGTTTTGGCGTTAGAGTCGCGGTTTTTCACGATTTTAGATCCTGCTGAGGTAGTCGGCTTTAAGGGCTGAGATTTCACTCGGGGCTTTTTCTGCCTTGCTGGAGGCATGGTGGGAGTGCGGTAGCCCCCTAGGCATACTAGAGCCCAGTGTCAGAGAGTGTCAGCTACTTAATCATGTGACAGGGGTTTGAGCCACATTGTGGCGCTAGATATTCTGGCTGTTTCTCTGTAGTTCTACAAACTTCTTTATTATCTCATTCCGGAAATATGTTTATGGGCCACAATGACCTGGGAAGTTCTGGTGGATTCTATGGTGTTCTATTGTATTCTATGATGCCCCATGTTGTTCTATTTACCTCTACAAGAGCTCTAGATGGTTCTTTCAGTGGCTTGTTGGACCATGTCCTAAAATTTATATATAGCTGTCCTTACTATACCTCTAAAGTTTCCAGATCAGAGTCTTGTCTTTATCTTTACTTATTGAAGAATCTGTTTGAAATCTCAATCCTATCGATTACACTACCATTGTGGTTACTGTTCTTCTAGACCATTGATATTGATATTGTCATTGTTGTAACTATTGTTGTCGCTATTGTCCTTGTTATTGTTATCGTGTTTACTGCTGTTCGTTGTCTTTGGTATTAATCCTGCACCGTTCTGACACCCAGCTTCTCTTGAATTGTGCGAATAGCCAGGGGCTTCAGCTAGCCACACCATCAGGTATCCCGACTTTTCAGAGATACTGGCCAAACGGAACGATTCAAGAAACTGTGATTGATCTTACCTTTGCTACCGACGACCTGATATCGCGAGTTCAATCCTGCCACCCAAGAGATGATTGGTGCTATAGACGTGACCACATTCCTATCCAGATCGAATTAGGGTCCATCAGTTTCCCCCAGGCTGAAGAAATGCGATTCGCATATCGTAAGGCCGATCTCAGTAAAATGAAGACCTTACTCAGAGAAAGTATGTAGCATAAACCCTCAGAGCCTCTAGCAGCGCTTCAAGAGGCCATATCTAGAGCCCTGCATCAGCATTGTCCTCGGGCACGTCCCAGCCCTCATGCGAAAGCAGTCTGGTCCACCAATGCATCAGTACTTCTTGCAGGTGCTCGGCGAGCGCGGAGACAAGCCCAACTCACCGGGGAGGAACATAACCGATTTCGTGAGAAGAACTTTACCAACAGCTTCAAAATGAAATTCGGAAGCTAAAGCGGGCCAGCTGGAGAAACTTTGTTGCTAATGCATCCAATGTCAACGTAGGCCTGCACAACCAGAGACTATTGAAACTATCGAGGTTGGCAAATAAGAGTTCCAGTATCCAGTAAGATCCGCCGCATTTGCCTGCAATGAGAAGGAACGAGGTCGACTCACCCACAGAGGAAAACCGAGAGAAAGCCTCGATTCTGAAGGAAAAGTTCTTCCCAGGTGAGATAGAGGCAGATCTAACTGACACCTTGACAGACCAGCCACCCAAACGACCGACGATTTCTATGGCAGATGTCATACCAGGAGAATTCAAAAATATCCCACAGTGCCTTCCAACAGGGAAGGCCCCAGGCTCTGACGGAATATCGAATGAGATCCTCCAGGTACTCTTACCAGAGTGGAAAAATGAGCTTTCAGACGCCATCATAACCCTCCTCGGCAACGGGAATATCCCTCCAATTTTCAAGGAATCTACAAAAATTACTCTGCACAAAGAAAGGCGAACCGACTACTCAAGTCCATCAAGCTACAGGCCTATCGCCCTTGAAAATTCGCTAGCTAAGTTAGTGGAAAAAGTAGTTGCAAATCGAATAACAGCAGCGGCTGAAGAGCATGTAATGCTTCCCTGGGTATAGATGGGGGCGAGGAAAAATTGATCCACAATTTCAGCGCTAGAGCTTTTGACATCGACCCTTCAGACAGCATGTGATGCAAATCCCGGTTGTGTTGTATCGATGCTCGGGCTGGATATTAAAGGAGCCTTTGACAATGTTTCTAAGTAGCGACTGCTATGGTTCCTGCGGCGTGAAGGGTTTCCGGGATGGTTGGTCAATTATGTGTAGAGCTTCGTTTCACGAAGGCGAACAAGAAATAAATTCCCGGGATACACCAGTGACTGGATCGAGATAGAAGCCGGGATCCTCCAGGGATCTCATTTATCCCCTATCCTCTTCCTTTTCTATATTTCGGAACTGCCCAGCTCTCTGCAGCAACCAAGCGAATCTTAAATGGCGTTCGGATTTGTCGACGATATCACTCTAATTGCTTGAGAAAAGACAGCTCGTGAAAATTGCCAATCACTAAAAACGGCCCACGGACGGTGCCTCGCGTGGGCTAAAAGATACGGAGCATTGTTTGCACTTGAAAAATAATAAATAGTCCATTTTGCGAGGAAGAGAGGGATCGCTGTTGATCTTCAAGAGGAGGTTAAACTAGGAGTAAGCGTGAGCCCAAGAACGGAGATGAAGGTCCTCGGGATTCTCGTAGATAGTTGACTTCGATGGAGAGCTCAGATTGTATATGCTGCACAAAAGGGGGAGGCTATGAGAGGCCAATCTTGAATAACTCAAAGAAGAAGGTTGAATTAGAATAGCTAAGAAGTGCATGAGATTATCTACATTATAAAAGAAAGAACTATATACTCATCAGAGTCGTTCTAGAAACTAACCGAAATTCATAAACACCAAACTTTAGGAGCACTCAGAAGATGCTGGAATAATCCCCAACGCCCATTGCCAATCTATTAATTTGTTTAATGATAATCGACATTGGCCGAAGTCGTCATTGAAGTTGCGCTGTAACTTAATTGCGATCGCCAGAGTCCACTAGCTTAATGTGCTAACTTAAGCGAAAGTGCACGGCCTAATACAGCAAATAGATGCTTAATTATAACTGTGATGATCATTCCCTGAACAAAATTGTAAATAATTTATTGAAAACAAGGGCTCTCAGCCCGGGCTAGTACCAGGGGTTCTAACCCCCACAGAGGCTGCGTTCAACGCACTCTCCGGGATTACTTCCTCTGTCTGGGGCCCATCTCTTCGACATTCAAGGCTAGTATATTCGGCCGTAGTGCGACCTACGGTTCTTTATGGGGCCGAAATCTAGGGCATACGATGGGACAGTAGACCACTGGCGACAAGTCTGTTGAAAAAGCTTGATAAGGATCAAAACCAATTTTTGAGAATTACTGGTGGTTATAAGCGTACACCTAGAGCAGTCTTGGAAGAGAGGCAGAAATTCCACCCATTGACCTCCAATTACACTTCTCTACCCTTTGCTACAGGGGAACAACTAAGTCGAATCTAGTCACGGAACAAATTCGAAGACATGTTGACTCTCTTTGGAATTGCGTTTCTCAATCGCGTAGACGATGAGCCTCCCTGAGGGGTAAATTGGCCTTCGAAGTAAAGCGCAGTGAAGTTGAGTCTACAGTCAAAGAAGTACAAAGAGCCACGGATAACAGGAACCGACCGGCCCAAAAAATGGAGCCAATGGAGCAAAACGAAAGACAACGTACGATTGGGGCACTGAGAAGATGGGCAGAATTTACCTGGAAGCGGAAATGGCTCTCCACCAAAGGTGACTGCTCGGCCGCATCGTGGAAAACTCCTTGGTGCACGAGAACGCTTAAAATTTGTGAAGGACTTAAAAATTATGAGGCCACTGCAGTCATGCTGCTGCGTTCCGAGGTTATTGGATTAAACGCTTGGCTTGCCTCCATCATTGTTCCCGGAATTACCCCGCAATGCACATGTGGAGAACGCGCACAGACTGTAAAACATATACTATTTTATTGCCCCGACCACAATGAACTTAGCTCCAAAATGTTCCTAGATGCCGGGACAAAAAACTTCGACCGCTTACTTACAACCCGAAGAGGATGTCGAGCTCCTGCTCGAATGATTATATCTAGTGGACATCTGACGCAGTATAACCTAACTGACAAACTTGACCGAGAGAAACCGGACCTCGCTAAAATGTCGGAATTAGACTAAGACTACCTCTCCTCGATGGAGGAGATAACGGATAACGGGGATAAATTAATGATAAAGTTGGAATAGTGGACACTTTCGACGTTAAGCAGGAGTATGTAGAAGTCGGAGGACGACGGGTTTTGCTTCAGAAATCCTTTTCCCTAAACATAATGGCCATCCGTCCTCATGGCGCTATGTGTATAGAAGCTAGATAGGACAGTTAACCAGAATCTATATATAATTACATCGACGTCAATGTTTTGCATTGCTTAGGTACGCACCTGATCTCAGCTAGTCGGACAACCCGTGACAGTGATACCGACAGCAACACCGTCCCTGTATGCATAAATAATTTAAAATGTGAAGCCCTTTGTCATAATTCTCATCAACGTACTTTCTCTGATCTTGATTCAGATCAACATCACAGGCTTTTCTTCCATGTTGAAAAAGTCACATTTTGATTTAACAAGGAGGAGCAAAATCCTTCACATGATGCCCAATCTTTATCCTTCTCATTGCCACGGTTTTGGGTATAAAGGTTTAGAGCAACTATATACTCAATGGTAGTTAATTTTCTATCTAAAGAGAAAAGCTATGTAAAACAATACAAATTATATTTATATCAATACGCTCCGTATTCTAGAAGGTTCTAGCACACTACGTTGAAGAGTAGTCTAGTAGCTTCCATAGCGTTCTAATAGTGCACGGTCCAGAAGCCCTTCCAAGGGACTTAGCCTTATTTGGAAATATGTAATATCATGTGCAATGGACTATTGTGTGCACATTTACGTCATTTGTATGCCTAGGCTGAACAGCATAGGCTGCAGGCATACTAACGGCTAACCAGCTGTCAAACTCATCACCCTCCTCCGGGCAGCTCCAGGTCTTTGACCGAAACCCACCTCCTAACGATAACCGCTGCCACAACCCGTACTAACGAAGCAACGCTTATGTTTGGTGGTGTGGCTTCTGCAATCAATGAAGCCGCACGCGAAGCCAGCTCCCCAAAGCTCCTTCCTCACTTGACAGTAATATAGGAGGAATTCATCTCCAGTCTACAAGCAGTTGCCCAAAGCTTCTTCGAAATCCATGTCCGGGGTTCACTCGCAACAAGCCAGCATGGACGCTCACCAACGCAAAGCAATCAACGGTTCACTCCTGCAACAAGATGTAAAGCTCCTACCCCCGCAATCCGTTAGACCACTCCTTCTCCCTCTTTCCCAAAATCTACTCACTCCAACTCTTATGCCAGCGCTGTGGCTTCAGGAAAAGCAATCGCTGAGCCCCAAAAACCCCCATAACCTAAATCAACTTCTAGATTAAATCCCGCCTTTCCCGTCGACAAAAGAAATTTTCTTCGTCTTGAGCAAGACGCTACGGAAAGGCTGCTTTCTCCTTATTTGCTACTCCTACAATATCGTAAATTTCTCGGAGAAAACGCGGCCTTACTCAAAGAAGTCCAGTATGTCCCATCTTGCCTCGCCTTCCGCCCATCCTCCGAAACTGCTGCGCCAACACTCGAAACACTATTTTTGGACGGTGTTAAAGAAGAGAAACTAAAGAGCACTACTGGAATTGAAAATGCACAAAATCTTGTGACATATTTAATTTCCTCTATTCTACAGTCCTTCACCGAACTGAATGACAATCATCAACCCTCCAAGTTCCCAATCACTAGCAATCTTATCTGCAAAGAATTCAAAGAAGAAAAAGGAGTCGATCCCGTTGCGGTTCTCGAAACCAAAACGAGCCCCGAGGCATCTCACACTTACACCGAGAGACATATCACTCGGTTTCCTCTCAGTACCGCTCTGCCGAGCAAATTCCAACTATTTGGTGTAGAAGTCATCTCACGTCGACTTTCAAAAAAGACAACAATAATCCAGTGCAGCCGTTGCTTCCAATAGCATAATGAACGAATTTGTACTCGAGCTACGCGGTACCGACTGCGCGGCTCAACTGAGCATCCTGAAGAGAAACATCAGCCATGAAACCCTCATCCCCATACCTGCCCTGCACGATGCATTAATTTTCATGGGCCACATTCAGCAGATGCTTCAGAGTGCCCCTTCCGACCCCGTCGCAATGGAACCAAGCTCACAAAGGAACGGATTTCTCAGGTTCGCGGGAATTCTGCTGCGGCAAGAATGAGCTTCTGCGTCACGGCGGGCTGCTCTCGTCGCCTATCTCCAAATATTGCCGAAGAGTTAAAAATGACAGACAGTGATTTGCCCTCATCCATTTCAATCGGCCAGATACCCCAATCTACCAGCCTAATGTAAATTGAACCCTCTAGCTCTTATCAACTAGCTAGGGTCTCTTCTTCCAGAAATTATCTATTTATGTAGAGAATCCTTACTCCATTCTCGATTCTTCTGATGACTTGTAGACAGCATAGAATCACAAGACCACTACGTATCCTACAAATAAATGTTGGGAGGGGAGCAACACCCCACGAACTCGCTCTCAATTTAGCTGATAACGAAAAATTGATGTCATACTTATTCAAGAATCGTAGAATTTCCGTGACCGACTGAGGCGCATCTCACAAAGAATTTCTACCTATGAATGTTTCTCTCCAACAGACAACTGGACCACTCGCCCCGGGTTTTCTACTTACCTTCGGAAGGGAGCTGGCTTGCAGGGTCACCAGCTGCAACCGTTAGAATCAACGTGCCTTGCCACCAGGGACCTTCTCTTACTCGAAGTGACAGCCCCATTGAGAAAGAAAATCTCAATCCTAAATTCTTACAACAGACCAATTGGATCAGTCGACGAAGGTATAGCTATCAGAGCTCTTCTTGGATTGTCTCTGCGTGGCTCGCGCGAAAGACTCGTTATCGTAGGTGATTTCAATCCGAAACATCCAAGCTGGCAACCATAAACACCAATCACTAGCTCGATGTCTGAAGTCCTTTTGGAATGGACGGTAAGCCATAACCTCGCGCTGGCCACGGAATCGGACAACCCAACTCACTTGCGTGGCAACGAGCTAGATCTTACATTTATATCGAATAACTTAATAATAGATGGCGCGGAATCATCCATATTCACAAAGGTTGACGCAACCTTAGATCATCTTCCTATCGCATCTATGATTCTATGGGATACCCGCTTCCAGGAACCTTTGGCCCGTCTTAAGTTTGACACATTGGATGAGAGACTTTTCCTCACACTCCAAACAGCAATTTCAGGCATCCCTGACCCCCCCCACTATCCCTCAGTGGAATCACTAGACTCCGCCGCAAAGGTTCTTTGCGATGCAATTAGTGGTGCATATCGAGGATCAGCAAGATGTGCTTCTGGGAAAGAAACGGGCCATCCTTGGTGGGACGACGAGTGCAGAGCGGCGGCGCAGGCATATTGCCACACTCGAAGAACCGCTGAGAACGATGCTGCCATAACTACCTCGAAGCAAGCGCTCCGTACTGTAACACGCCGAGCCAAACGCCATTTCTATCAGGCGAAGCTAGAACATGCTTCAACCAGCAAGGAGATTTCAGCATGACTAAATGGCACCGATCTACCGGGTCCTTTCGCACTTCCCCCCTCAAAGACCCCCTGAATCTCGCAGCTGCACCGGTGATTACTATCGAAAGAAAACCTGAGGTACTAGCTAGGAACCTTTTACAGTCAAACTCCGAAGCAGGTGACATTCCATTGGGCTCCCCAGCTGTGGGCCTTAAAATGTTACCATTCCCAGACGTTACCGACTGGGAGGTTAAAGACGCGGTATTCAGCGCCGTAAATACAGTGGCAGGCGAAGATGAGATCCTGACAGCGCTATTAAAATAAGATGGCATCTCATCGAAGGTAAAGTCTCTCATCTACTCCGTGACTGCCTCGCAGCTCGACACCACCCAACATGCTTCAAATCCACCATCTTAGTCATCATAATAAGGTCAAACAAGCCAGACAAAACGAGCCCACGCTCTTACCGTCCCATTGCCTTGCTCTCGGTCCTAGGTAAAAGCCTCGAACAGTTCATCACTCGGCGACTTGCTTGGACCTCCATAGACGCCAAAGTTATCGTATCACAACAGTTTGGGGCTCTTTCTCTACGCTCAGCAACTGACTTGACTACTTGCTTGGTACATGACGTCGAGACCTCGCTTAACAGCCAACAGACTGCCTCTCTACTAACGCTAGATGTAAAAGGTGCTTTTGATGGTGTCCCCACTAGTCATTTCGCACCTCGACTGAGAGAACAAGGCTGGCCTGATAATCTAGTTTGCTGTGTGGTCTCCTTTTCGACCGGCCGTATTGTCAAGATCCGACTAGATGGATCAACTGGCCCTGAAATTGATCTCTTCTGTGGCCTCCCACAGGCACCCCAGGCTTCATCTATTCTCTTCACGCTATAATTGACTCCATTTTTCACCATTGGCATTCCAAGGACCAAGTTCGGATATGCTGACGATGTTGCGATTCTGCAAACCTCCCTCTTCCTTACATGCCAATGTCAAACTTCTATCTCAGGACCTTCAAGGGGTTCTCGAATGGGCTAGACAAGAGGGCGTGACTTTTGACCATGGAAAAACGGAACTAATGTATTTCTACTGTCGCAGGCCCGACCAAAACCTCACGACTACCCCTAGCGCAGCCTCCAGCCCTATTATGGCGATATAAAACCAAAGACTTCCGTATACTCGTCGACTAAGAATATTTTTGGGGCAAGAGAAAGTCCTTCAAGTGGCATGCGTAGTTCCTAAACAATAAAGCCCTCAATGCTAGTCATGCTCTCTCCTCTCTAAGAAATACGATTCAGGTAGTTCCGGCGCATCTTTTAAGATTTCTAGCTCTTGTTTGCGTACTCCCAATCGCCTACTAGGCTTTAGTGGCCTGGTGGCCTGACAGATTCCGTCAGGGTACTCGGGCCCGGATCTCAAATCGTGTAGAAACTACTCTGCAGGGGTTATAAAAAGTCGTTTTTGCCTGCGTAAGAGCAATTCGCCCAGTTTATCGGACGTTCCAAAACGCAGCCTTACTTCGTGAGTCTGGTCTACTGCCATCCGCAATTGCTCTCGATACAAGAGCCACTGCCGCTACTGCACGTCTGCGCCAGCCCGACCCCTCTAACTTATTACTACGCCGTGCAAATCGAATTTTCGCCCAGCAGCCCTCAACATCTCGTTTCGCCCGACGAGTCCTGATCTTTTCTGAATGCAAGTAAATTAACCTAATTGCTCATCCTCCTTGGACCCCGCACGAATCCCGTGAGGCAGCGATCAACCGAATCGGGTTGATCAAATGGCGCCTCTAAAGAAGCCACAAAGCTGAACTTTCTCTCGTTAATTCAAGCAATTTCTACTTAGGACATTAGAGTTTACTCCGATAGCTCAAAACAAAATAATGGTGTAGTAGGTGCTGAATTTGTTGTCTACCAGGGTGGGTGACAAGTCTTTAGGTATTCCATAGCACCGGGAAAGGTGCTGAAGTATATGATGCCGAAGTCAGAGGGCCTTAAAAGGCGCAAAAGCAGCTCTTAGACTCTTTACCACCAAATTTGCAACAAATCTTTGGATGTATCTGAACAACCTCGAGGTAGCCATCCATCTCCTCTCACCATTTCCGGCATCCTCCCAGGCAATTATTGGCGACTTCCTTGGCCTAAATCCCACATGCCAGACACGGCACCGACTCTCTCATGCTGGGGTAGGCGAAATTAAGATCCTTTAGGTCCCTGGTCATGCCTTAACTGTAGAAAATGAAGCTGCAGACAAAGCCGCAAAGCTCGGTGCCCTCTCAATTTTTGCTGCTAGCACTCGCTACACTTCCGAAGGACTTACTCGTCGCACCAAGAAATCTACCGCCGGATCGGTCAAGAGTCTATGGAGCCTTTTATCTCATCAGTTGGGACTCTACCAGCAGTTATCCATAATTACTGCACTAACCAGGCCTAAAGAACTAGGACTTCGTCAAGCTACCCTGGGCGGCATCCTAGCCTCCCGGGCCGGTCATGGCATCTTTGCAGATTATCACGAACATTTTATCAACCTAAATTACGACCTATTGTATGAATCGGTAACCTCTAGCTTGAGACAAAGTCTATTATAAGGACGTCTATTGTCTTCATAAGTCAGTTGACTATAAGTTGGGGTAAACTGGTGTCAGACATGAATCATGTGAACACCTCAGGTAAGTTTCATATTAATACCTCAGGCATGATTCATGTCAACACTTCAGGCGTGATTGAGATAGATATTTTCATTACGACATCTTCGGGCAAGGCAAATATATTTCATGATTCATTGGAGTTCACACGGGAGTTATTATTAGTTTTACTATCGATTACTGATACTCATTTTTACCACTATACTTAGATAACTTCTTACAGAGATATTTCTGGGAAACAAGGAGAGCAGGTATATAGAGGTAGAGAGAGGAATAGGAAAGGGGGATCAATCAATTCATTTTTTCTTCTTCCACAATCTTCTTCCAAGATCCATTCTGTTTTACAGTTATCAGCACCATTCGCATCATCATCTCCATCATCTCCATCATCTCCATCATCTCCATCATCTCCATCATCTCCATCATCTCCATCATCTCCATCATCTCCATCATCTCCATCATCTCCATCATCTCCATCATCTCCATCATCTCCATCATCTCCATCATCTCCATCATCTCCATCATCTCCATCATCTCCATCATCTCCATCATCTCCATCATCTCCATCATCTCCATCATCTCCATCATCTCCATCATCTCCATCATCTCCATCATCTCCATCATCTCCATCATCTCCATCATCTCCATCATCTCCATCATCTCCATCATCTCCATCATCTCCATCATCTCCATCATCTCCATCATCTCCATCATCTCCATCATCTCCATCATCTCCATCATCTCCATCATCTCCATCATCTCCATCATCTCCATCATCTCCATCATCTCCATCATCTCCATCATCTCCATCATCTCCATCATCTCCATCATCTCCATCATCTCCATCATCTCCATCATCTCCATCTCATCTTCATCTCAAATCTATCTTATTATATCGTCTTTGTTTCTTGGACATATTTTCCAGCTTAAATACCATATACATCATTATCAAGTTATGTATCGCCACAATCAAGGAGTTGAGCAAGACTCATCGAGAAAAATCTATTTGATTAACCAAGCCACATGGCTGCCTTGGATCAATATAATCAAGGCAAAAGCAACAAGAGGATGCACAGAGAATGTGTGGCAATATATTGACCCTAGCAAAACTATTCAACCTCAACTTCCAGAAAATCCACAAGAACCACATCCTAGAGACGTCAAGAGTACGGCAGAAACGATCCTGGACCTCAATGGCGAGGAATTCTCGAAACTTCAGTATCTCGAAAAACACTATGCTACAAAAGTAAATCAGAACAAAGATATAATACGCTCCATACGAGAAATAGATAGCTACATCATGGGAAGTATCCATATTGAGAACGAACTATGGACACGTGATGCAACTTCGACTTGGGCTCTTCTCAGAGCGCTGCAGAAAAGACTATCGCCAACAGATCGTTCAAGAAAACTAGAAATTATCAATTCGTATAATTCTCTTAAAACTTATAGTAAGGATCAAGATATCGATCGATTCCTATATGAATGGGAACGAGTTTATGGTCTTGCCTTATCCATGAACCTTCCGGATGTATTGGAAGAACGTCCCTTGTACGACTTTGCCCTTGCGTTGGAAACTATTGATCAATCTTATGCTACTAACCTAGAGCTAAGAATAGATGAGAATGTAAGGCAGAGATCACTAAGCAGCTCAGTCAATCTTATTCGACTCGAAGACATCATAGAGGAGTTCCGAAACTACTATAACAGACATCAAGCATCTCGCCGGAATACAATTCCGGCATCTTTTGCTACATCACACAATGGCGTAAAACCAAGTCAGAAAGCATGCCTATGTGGTAATGTTCATCTTTTTAAAGAATGCTACTATCTGAATCCCGAATTAAGGCCTTCAGGTTGGGAGGAAGAGAGTCTACTTACCATCAAATCAATAAAGCTTTGGCTGATCCCCGCAGAGTCAAGATCAAAATATTAATAGAAAAAATCTCAAAATATGACGGTGAATCAAAAGGTACATGAACGGTAGTTACACACAGTGAACCAAGAAATGAATATCTGGGAAATGCCATTATAAGGGAAGATGGCTCGGAAGAACTCCAAAACTCTTACAATACTAGTACTTTGAAAATCGCAACATTCGCAATAACAGATTCACAAGGTACACTGAAAGATTCCTGGATCTTAGATGGAGGTTCTGACATACATATCTGTAATAATTCAATCAAATGGCAATTCCAAGAAACGAAGAAGGCAGGAAACAGAGGAAAATATTCATGCAGGCAACACGACGATTCCAATCGAATCCTATGGCACAGTCAAAGTTAGAGTAGATACGCCCAACGGAAAGCGACATATTACTCTACAAAATGTTGGATTGGCTCACGGGTTTTTAACCAACATCGTTTCTATGCAATTACTTAACAAATCCGGGTTTCATTGGAACAGTCGGAATCCAACTAGACTAGAGTGTGAAGACTACTCTTTAGCCTGTAATCTCTACCAAGAAGGCAGGCACATATTATTTAACAATCCACATCTTCAAACAAACCAAAACATCGCTATGATGGCGCGGTTAACACATGACCCAAATATGCGCACTCTTACAGAAGCCACGTTACATCGGATCTTATCTCATGCAAATCAGGAAGTAATCTCAAAAATAAACGGACCAGACTACGGCATAAATATAGATACTTCGGATCCTGTGCCGAAAACCGCTCAGTGTATCCCTTGCTCCTTAGCCAAATCAAAAAATATTATTTCCAGACGAACAGGTTCTGAAATTCCACGCAGTTGCCACCCTTTTCACACACTTTGCTGGGATGCTATAGTAATGGAACCGGCATACAATGGAGATAGGTACATCAGCCATTTTTACTGTCCTGATAGTCATTTTAACTTTGTTTTTTCTTGTCGATTGAAAACAGAATTTAAGTGCACTATACAAACGGCTATTAACCTAGTCAAAACTCAGTGGAAACGAGAAGTTCAAATTATTAGGTTAGATGGGGAGACATCATTGATCCAAGAATGTAAAAACCTCATTATAGCACAAGGCATAATATGTCATATCTCAGCACCCGATACACCTGCACAGAATGGATCTGCTGAACGTTCTGGTGGGGTAATCATAACAAAAGCAAGAGCTATAGGTTTGGAAGCTTCTTTGCCTACCGATCTTTGGCCAGAAACAGTCATTGCCGCAGGATACCTCGCTAACAGAACTCCAATAAAACAGTTGAAATGGAAAATGCCTTTTGAGATAGTTCATGGTATCAAGCCAAGCTACGTCCATTTACATGTCTTTGGTTGCCGAGCCTATGCGCTTAACAAACGTATCCCTCACTCTCAGAAACTTCATTCAAGAGCTCACCTTGGTTATCTTGTCGGGTATGCGTCAACGAATATCTTTAAGATCTGGATTCCCAGTAAAAATAAAGTAATTAGGACAAGAGACGCAACTTTTGACAACACTAAATTTTACGATCCAAAAGAACTTGATACAGGAGCAGTATTACGTGAATCGGCCGAAGATATCATACAGGCTATTGATATGCCAGAATGGAAAAATTGGGAGATTGAAATGACTAGGGACGATAATGACATTATGGTACAGGTTCCGTCTAACCCCCAGATTATTAAGAGCTTTAAGACAACGCAGACTCAGAAATTAGATTTGCAGAAATTGAAAAATAAGGACGAACTAATACCATCATTAAGTCAGCAAGCAACGCCGAAAATTTTCAATCACGAACAGATTAAAACAGAAAATTCAAATTGCATCATGTCAAATAAGAACGAGAAAATGAATGCACAAAAAGCCATCAACAGCAACATAGACGTCAGCAATATCCTCCAAGGTAAACGAATACGCAAGCCAACAGCCTTCACTGTTTTTCACAATTCTTTTGCGGGAGCCAGAAATTCAATAAAGCCTAGAAAAATTCATAGAAGAGATCTCCCTCCCCCCCCCCCCAAAAACCATAAACAGATGATCCAGCATCAATATTCAACTGGATTTAAAGCTGCTGAATTAAAGGAGTTCAAAACTCTCTTTGAGAAACAGTTATGTTCGAGAATAAGTATACAAGAGGCCAAACAGATGCAAGCTGAACATGATGTCAATTCTGAAGAAATCCTACAACTAATGTGGATATATACATATAAATTCGACGCTGACGGTTATTTATCATCTTTTAAGGCTCGACTAGTAGCAAGAGGAGACTTATATAATTCCACGGAAGAAACATATGCTGCTACTATAGCTGCTCAAGTCTTCAGAGCCACAATAGCCATCTCCGCTGCTTTTAGTTACAAAATACGTCAATACGATATAGTTGCGGCATATACTAACGCAGAGCTTCATTAGCCAGTACTAGCTCACTTACCTGAAGGATTTGAGACAAAGGAAGGTTTATTATTAATAAAAAAGGCGTTATACGGCCTACCAGAGTCAGCACTACTGTGGCAAAATCATCTGCAAGCTACATTTCTCAGTCTCGGTTTATCTCCCATACCTGGGGTCAACTGTCTCTTCAAAAACGACTATCTAATCATCTTGGTATACGTGGATGATATCATCGTAGCTTACCACGAAAGGAACAGTATCAGAGCAGACGATTTTGAGAGTAAATTAATGAAAAAATACCAGACCAAGCCCCTTGGACAGATTGACCATTTCTTGGGCATAAGGGTTGTTAGAGATGAGTTACAGCAAAAAATTTGGCTGGTCCAAGATGCATACATCGATACAATAGCGACTGAATTTAAAACTGAGACTAACAAATCGAATTTTCCATCAACACCTCTACCAACAAAGCCATTGTATCGAAATCCAGGGCAAGCCACAGCAAGAGAAATAAAGAGATATCAAAAAAGAGTGGGAAAACTCAACTATCCAGCGGTAATTACAAGGCCAGACATCGCCCAAGGAGTATCCAAGCTATCCGAATTCTTGCAAAACCCATCAAAAGAACATATGGAAGCAGCAGAACATATGATGCGATATCTAGTAGGTACTAAATATAGAGGCATAGAATACGATGGAGGATCTCTAGCAACCACAAGTCAGGCATTTGTGGCGTCCAGCGACGCGTCATTTGCGGACGATCCTGAAACGAGATACAGCTCTAGTGGCTTTTGTTTCCAGCTATTTAATGGAATGATTCACTGGAAAGCGATAAAACAGAAAACAGTCACGACATCAAGCACTGAAGCAGAACTTCTTGCACTGACAATAACCGCGAAGGAATATCTTTGGTGGACTCGACTATTTCAAAATCTCAATTTAGAAATCAACGCACCAATCATACTATGTGACAATCAACAAACTCTTAGATTATTGCAGAAAGAAACTCCAAAGTTGGCTACTCGGCTAAAACACGTAGATATCCACCAATGCTGGCTTAGACAAGAGGTTCAGTGGGGTAGAATAAAAGTCGGCTGGATAGAATCCAATAAGATGATTGCAGACGGATTCACAAAAGTACTTCCACCACAGAAACATCGCATGTTTGTTGAGCAAATGAATCTGGTGGATGTACATGTCGACAATACAAATTGAAGTTCACAGCCTCGCACCTCTGCCGTCGAGTCTGGGGGGGTGTGTCAACCTAAATTACGACCTATTGTATGAATCGGTAACCTCTAGCTTGAGACATAGTCTATTATAAGGACGTCTATTGTCTTCATAAGTCAGTTGACTGTAAGTTGGGGTAAACTGGTGTCAGACATGAATCATGTGAACACCTCAGGTAAGTTTCATATTAATACCTCAGGCATGATTCATGTCAACACTTCAGGCGTGATTGAGATAGATATTTTCATTACGATATCTTCGGGCAAGGCAAATATGTTTCATGATTCATTGGAGTTCATACGGGAGTTATTATTAGTTTTACTATCGATTACTGATACTCATTTTTACCACTATACTTAGATAACTTCTTACAGAGATATTTCTGGGAAACAAGGAGAGCAGGTATATAGAGGTAGAGAGAGGAATAGGAAAGGGGGATCAATCAATTCATTTTTTCTTCTTCCACAATCTTCTTCGAAGATCCATTCTGATTTACACATTTTCAACACATTGAAGCGAATTTAAGCTTCCGGCATGGCCACCGGAAAACACTCTTCACTTCTTTATCTGTCGCACAGTCAAGCGCCGTGCTCGGCGCTACCCTTGACCACGACCAGAAGTAATTCCTTTTCTCCTAAGCACCTATATCTAGGACCTCGTATTTCACAAATGACTCCAAGAGTCCGGATTCTTCTTAGAAGTATGTCCTTCATCGTAAGACACCCGAGTTAGCTTCTGTGTCTGGATTCCAGGCTCACGTATCTTGAACCACTCTACATGTCGAAGTATCCTGTCCTTTTCACATCGGCGGCAGCTACGTTTATGCGCCCTGAATCTGTAAATCCATTTCATTTTCTTGTAGCCTGAGGTTTACCCCCTGGCATCCTGAACCCCAGTAGAGCACTGTAGTGGCCGTGCTTAACGCGTGCTGTGCTGACGTTAAACAATAAAATTAATAATAATAAAATACATATTTTAAAAAGAGTGAATGAAAAAATTCAAAACTCAAAAAAATAATTAGATCAGTCGCTTTTTTTGTGATTTCTTCAACTTAACTTGACGCCATATTGGCTCGTGCAGGCATGTTTGGAAGATACGTTTACTACATCAGAATGACTTATTTTTTTTGGCTCACGGCATATTTCATACCCAGAATTCATTTGCAAATACAGTAGAACCCCTCTTAGCTAATAGTGGGTCCCGGTATAATTACTGAAGAGATTCTTAGAAATTTTACCGTTTACAATTGCAATACTAACCCCTGCACGCAAAATGACCTGCAAGGGTAAGTGTTGCAAATATAAAAATCCAAGTTTCAATGAATATTTTCAACACTTATACCGGGACCCACTATCTAGTTAGAGAGGGACGACTGTACAATAAAAACCTTTACGGCATGTAACTTTTTCCGTGGATACCCATCTCAAGGAAAAGCGTGAAAACCCCATGCTTATTGAAGCAGATTTTCATTATTCTAAGACTTTAGTATCACTGCGAGAGATTGGAGATTGAGGGTCCTGCTAGATTCGAACTAGCTTTCAACTGTCTCAGGCGGGGCATGTGTCCAAGCTACCCAGACTTTACGTGTGAGAACGACCCGGGCGGCATACCACCGCACTATCCGACAGAGTTCCAGTAATTTTCAACCCGGTAATCTGAAGCGGTGCAAAGTGATCCTGAATCAGTACCTTCTGCAATGGAATATTGATTGAGAAAACTACGAGAGGATTCAGAGCTCAACGAGTCAGCTATTACCGATATTTGTAAAAAATCGCCAGAGCTTACTGTTGATAGTTCTGAACACACCCTCAACATGGAAATAGATTCCGACTCGGTTAGGGTAACTTTGAGATGCTCGGCCATTATACGACCTATGAAATAGCAGGACTGGCCATTATAATATGATCCACCGAAATATGGTGTGTTAGAAATGATATCTGGGACGATGTAAACCCGGAGCCGAAGGAGAACAACTGCTGATTCAGAGACCGGTAGCACTGCGGTTTTCAGCCATGCATGATACTGATTCTCGTGCAAACTTTCAGGTTGAAAATATAGGGCATACCAACAGTTAACGTCTTCGGATGGATTCAAACATTGCGTTGATACCATTAAATGATACAATTAAGAGCACAGTTGGCGATCAGTTTAGACAACATTCAATGGGTAAAATTTTTGAGAAATTAAAATTGAAGTCGCTTATTAAATCAATCAAGCCAGCCATCGCATCGATTAAAGCAGACCTCGAGGCGTAATAAAAAAACCTAAAATGTCTTCTGGATGGCAGTTCCGTCAATGACTGTTTTTATTGGTGGCAGACCCCAAGTAATGAGTGTCAGACAGAAAAGCATTCAATTTGTAGCGCCAGTGCAGAGGATCCTTCCCTTACTTTACATGAGACTCTTCATCCTCTTCCATTAATTACTTTAACCTTACGACACAATATGGTTAATCATAGAGTCAATGCAGGCAACTAGATGAGCTTGATATACAAAACTAAAGCTTGAGAAGCATTTCTACAGCCAAAGGGTATAATTGATTCTCCAGCCAAATCAATTAGCGGTTAAAATACTATATACTTTGGGAGTACGAGGTGATAGGCCGCTGGATCACAAACCAGAAATATAAGTAGCAAGACTAGTACGGTAGCTACTCGCTTTTGTATGTCTAGAGGATATCTAAATTCTATCTTAAGAGAGAATTACGAATGGGAGAGCGTTACTTGTCTGAATACACGAGTCGCAGTTTAAGTCTGCCAACAGTTGCTTGTGCGTGTTCACTGATCTGATCTCAGCTAAACCAGAAAACGGCGTTCCCAAGGCAACCCGATAAACTCCGACTCCAACCTAAATAGGCACAGCCCGTGACGAAATTTTATTACACGCCTCAAAGTTAACTCGTTCTGAACACCTCAAATGGATTTGTGCGAAGTTTCATAACACTCTTCATTGCAATTGTCTAGACTCAGAACGAACTAAATCTAGACTAAGTCAATCAACCTTTCAAAATTTGGTAGAAAGACACAGTCTCCGTGTTTTCAGGAAGGAATATAGATAGGCAACCCCCTAGCTCATCTCAATATGATAGGAAAAGTGAATAGCTTTACATTTAATTCTGTTGCTGGAAGAAGCAGATAAAGGTGCACCTGCTCTTATACTGTCCCAAATTTTCACGAAAGAGAGAAACAGAATTCGAAGGTCTGAAGTCTAGAAACCTATAATTAATATTTAAAACCAAAGTCGGCAGAGAAAATTATTGAGATGCCTAGAGAAGTCTAAATGTCTGTTATTAATTAACACAGATAGTTTAGAGCAATATCTTCAATGAAGAAATGGACGACCTATATAACAATTTGTGGAAAGGTAGAGGAAGCTGGAGACCGTGGAGAGAAAGAAACCCCACCCCCTGATTTTAATAGTATAGTGTGACGGTTCACTACTAACTGCTTAAGCTGTTAAGTAATGCAGAGTAATTTACAATTAATTATGGAAAAGGAAAATCTCATCGAGGAACAATAGCCACTATTGTACATCTGGTCTCCTCTATGTTGCTTGCAGAGTTTTGATACAGCTCATCATATTCACCCTCTGATACTACTTAGTCTATTTCAATGCCGCGAGTTGTGTCCCCAAGGATGAAACTTGTTAGCACCACCACTACCCTAGTTTTATATTCCTCAGTTTCATAGATCCCAGTTTACGTCTCCACTATAGCGCCTGCGCTTACCAGCGTAAGCCACAGGGCTATCTAGCTGCCCAGCTGTCACATACAGCTAGAATACGATAGGGAAGCTCAAGTAATGTTGGATAGTCCAACTTGAGTTATAAGTTTAAGGACTAGCGCTAAGGGGCAAAATATAGGGCTGGGCAATTTCAATGGAACAAGCCTACTTTAAGTGTGTCATAGAAAAGAACATGTCCCATGTGGAACACTGGAACAGAACTCATGCCCTCTTATTGCTTCATGTGAGTAATAACTTTTTTTTTCCCAAAAAAAGCCTCAGAACGTTCACGTCCTGGTTAGTAGAGGCTAAAGAAGGAGAATAAAGCGAAAATTGAAAGACATTGCAAGAATAATCCTAAATTTATTCGAAGAGCACAAGAGGAGCACAGTCAGTGGGAAAGAGAACTAAAATAAGAATCAAATAACGTTGCAGCCAGCGGAAAGATGGATGATGATCTGAAACTGAAGATATAAGAGCTGCCTCGGTGAGTAAACTAAAATCAAGCTCAGTATATGATTCGCTGATTTTAGATTCTGAGACAAACGCTGACATCGTCTACAATGTGATGAGTCATAGGTGTTAAGATTATAATAGATAGTGAAGTTGAAAGGTCTCATGAATTGGTTTATGAGTGTTCGATTGATTAACTAATATCATTAATACATTGGGGCACAAATGCTATATAGTACAATTTCCTTCGGAAGTGATCGCCTCCTCCAAGATGTAGTTACGTAGCACAAAATAGGCTCTGATCGTTGGTGCAAACAATACGTCATGTACCCAAATCTTGATGCCTTGGAATATATAACCCCTAATCTCGAAACTTGGAGAGCCCTGAACTGTCAAGGCAAGTCATACACTCAACAACAGGATAATCGAGTCTCAGGAAACCACTTTCAGAAAGGAGGACCATTCACGTCAAATTATAGTATGAGCAACAAAAGTACTTGATGCTAAGCTTTAGTTGAAATTTGGCGACAAGTCGAAGACTTCTACCCTTTATGATACACTATATAGCAGATTATTCAAAGGTCCCAAGCTCACTTTGGTATTACCATTTGGACCGGAACGGTCCAAAAGGGCTTGAATTTCAAAAATCTACCAGCTCTTAGCACGGCCTTTTTATTGCTAAACTGAAAATCTACGTGCGGTGACGGACGACAGAACTCTCCCACTGGCTGTACTTGGGCGTACTTGCCACAAATTAAGTTCCTGCAACTGCCCGGAACATACCTCATCGCCATGGCTCTCATAAAGGTTCCACGTATCTGTTTGAATGAGGACGGAATTTTGGAGCAAGAACTTCACCACTGCTACAACTAGAAGGCTCAAGATGAGCATTTAAGTCAAAGTAAGGCAAAAAGGTTACTACTAATTGCCTCACATGTCGTCAAGAAGCTTCCACGAAGAAGCCAGCTGCCGGTACCATGGGACTTCCGGAGACTCCTCTAATTTTTTTTGATAACTTATTACGTCGTGCCGGCGCACAACACACAACCCTATGGATCATGTACCGGTTAGCTCAGCCTATCTAGGGCTACCCGACGCGTCAGTCTTCCGAAAGATTCCAACCAAGTAGAGGTTCCTTCCCCACCCACACCCCATGAGATTCCCCCGAGCCAATTCCATCTTTCAGCCATCCGTCCCGGGTCACTGACCCCGTGGTTTCTCAATTACCAACTGCCCTCCCCAACAGTTGATCCAGATATGACCCTTAGACCGAAACCCCCTGAAACAAAAAACCCATCGATTGAGGTGGTGCCGTTTCACAAATGTACTTTGCCAGCTGAAGGAGCGCCAGCCGAGTAGAATACAGTGTGAAAGGGACTGGTCAAGATGGTTGTTCACAAATGTGTGTCTCAAAATTAGTTTTGCATTCTGTATAGAGAAAGAAGAGCGATGGGGAGTTTACATAGTTATATTATACATATCAAACATCCCGTGTAAACTTATACAGAAGTTGTCCTGTCCGCAGCTTCCTAACTTGAACTGACTGCTCCATGACGACCTCCGTGTTAACCGAGCCGGATCAACTCCGGATTTAACCAAATAAGGCAACAGCCTGTGACATACAGGGCGGGTTAGAAACATCTGATTTGTGCCGGTATTTAGAATATCGGCGGCACTATTCCAAACGTTGCTTTGGCACGCGGACAACGCATATCAGTCAAAATTCCTCATGATTCCCTCTCCAAACCCCTTTCCTTCTTCTCCCGCATATCGATACCCGTCCATCTTTTTCCTTTAGATATTTCTCCAGACCTATTCCCAAAAGTAAACCGTATGTCACATCTCCCTTCCCAAATTTGTGCTCCACGACTTAAATCCTCCGTCGGGTGCCCATAATATCGGGAGCGTATATGTGGGTGTTTATTCAGGTAGACAATAATAATAGTTTTCCCGGGTGGTTTCCAGAGGAATAGGGCTCCAGCTGAAAAGATATCTGGGCATGAGAAACTTAGGGTTGGTTAGGTCCGGGTCTTGTCGAAGAGAATTATTGAAAAAGCTGAGCCATCGACCGAGAGTACGTCGCGTGCCTCCAGCTTCGAATGAGTTGCGACTCTCCCTGGCTATACCAGGTATGCGAACATACTGGGCGTTTACAGCCGGCACCGCGTGAAGGTGAAAAGTTGGACGTTGCCAGCCGCTGAGCCTGGTATAGTGTGACTAGTCTAATCAGCTTGGTCATCCGGATCACACGTTGTGGCGGATTTATCCGATGAATTCCCCGCAGCTGGTGTTAAGTGTCACAGTCTAAACAAGAGCGCCTGCGCAGCTAAATGAGTAGAAGTAATTAATATTCAAATCTATAAGCATGGACTACTTCGTTACTTAGCAAGTATATATGTACAGTGTCTCCCCAATCAACCAACCCACCTTAGCCCTAACATGATCGAAGGCTCCAGGAAATCCTTGTGTATCAGAGAGTCCTTGTAACAGAAAGCCCAGATATATCAAAGAGCCTTCACCTCTTAGTTTGCCTTCGTGTCTCAGCTAGTTTCTATGCCTGAAGTTTCAGGATAAGCGAGGCCACTCTGCCTTACCATACAATGCCCTTGCCACGTGCCCCCCATGCGCCACATCTTTATTCCTGTAGAGTTTGTGCACGCCTATGCGCCACAAAGGCTACAGGAACAAACCAGCTTACCAGCTGTTACATTAAGCATAGGCATGCACAATTAGTGACTGATAGGGGCCCCCTTTTGTTCTTGCCAGAACTCAAGAAGAGTTTCTGGAAGAATACTCCGGGTGATTCTACAATCATGTTCAACAAGGAATGGGAGGAATGGAAAGAATATTCTGGTAATCGAGGACTTATAAATATCGTTATAATTAGCCAGACTAGATCTTCCCTTCATAGATTTAATACTAACTTATTTGTGGTATTGCTTTCGGGCAGTGACTGTTTTGCTCTCAACCCGAAGAATGTCTCTGGGCTGATTACGCAAGGTTAATCATAAAAAAAGGTAGTAAATTAAAAGTAGCCGAACCAGTTCTTTAAATCATCTACGGAGAGCCCGATAACTCGTTTAAGACCAAGTATTTTGCCCTTATTGATTCTATCGCCAGCTTCCCTCAAGCAAAAAATCATGATGTCCAGTGTTTTCTGCAATCATCCTCATCACCATTCTGGGCAGTTGAGGGCCTCACTGCATCCCTCATCTGACTGGATAGCGACAAGCTTCTAAAATCAATTACCCAGTTTGCCGGTTCCTTTTCTTGCGTGGGAGACAGTTTTATCTGGTTAAAGCGGGCTTTTTAACAGATGCTGGTCCGGGTCTTCATTCTTCTGCACGCGACACTATGATCGATGTCACACGCCTTATCTGCCTTCCCGATAATCTTAGATTTCTTCTTTAGATTATTGAGGGCCAGCTGGATCTTTTCTTTATGGGCCTGCATAATTTTAAAAAAAACAATGAGTTGAGGTTGAAGAGAAGATGTTAGTAATCTTTGATACGCACGGAATTTTTTGCATTTCGTAAGATGATTATTTGGGGCTTATGTATCTCATCATTTGCTTGATTCATTGACTTTTGGTCAAGATTGGATCCTCAAACAGTCTCTATACTTTTTCAGAAATTGGTAGGCAGTAAGTCAAAGTCAGAAAAGTTCGATAGTTCAGGCTAAACTATCTGGTACCGCACAGGGCAATGGTTATAGAAAGAACTTAAGAAAGCAGAATCAGAGGTTAAACAAAAGTTTCATTTAATGATAAGAGATTGTTTCGTTGATATATTTCAGACTGAGCTTTTTTCGAAGATGCTAAGGCACCGATTAATTTGCTTCTCCTGTCGTCAGTGAAATATTCAACACGTCAATCGGTTGTCTCGCGAAAATATCTGTTTGGATTGAGACTCCGAGGTTTGAAAATTATCAAATTTAGAACCAAAACTGCCATCAACTAGAAAGCAAAATGTTCATGTGGAAACAGGAGTGTATGCAATGTTTAAGAAAGTCGTGATTTAAAATCAAAATGTGAACTACACAGCCAAGATTAAAAAATACCTTAGCATAGAATACCTTTCAGTCATGTTTGAAGGTATGTGCGGAGGTACAAATAATAAGAACAAGGAAAAAAACATAATAGCGTCACACAGTTACATTTAAAGATATCTCGCGAGATTTTTAGTTTTGAACATCTCTATCTATTAGGTGGGAAAACCTACTCCCTTCTAGAGAGTTTCTTATTGAAATCTTAGGTAGTGTAGGCATCTAGAGTATCCTAAAAAAGCGACTGACTTAGAATTGTTTTTGATTTTTTGTTACACGGAAAGTCGAACGTAATAGGGACTCCAAGATTATGACACATAAATTCTGAAAGACTCTTTATCTTGGTAACCATCTGTTGTGTGATCGACTCCAAATGATTTTAAAGTTTCACGTTGGATTTTCCAGCAGAGTCTGATATAGATTTATTCAAGAATTTGACAGACTCCTTAAGCATGTCGTCAGAGAATTCATGGCCTGTATCGGGATAAAACTGGTTTTCAACATGGACATCTCCATCTTTGTACCATGCCTCAATAGCAATCCCTAAAAAGTCCAGAAAAGGCTTAGAACAGTGGTAAGGAACCAGCTTATCCTCTTCACCAAAACAGCAAAGAATTTGTTTCCCCTTGAGCTTTGAATCGAATATTTCGCGCAAAACTTTCTGCTGATTGCCTGTAGGATTGGTTTGCACCTCGTCACTTCCAAAGAATATGCCTTTAGGATCATAATTTCCGACACTCTTTACAAGTGCGTGAGGGAAATCTTCACTGCCTAAGAATTTTGGGCCAGCTGTCTCGCGGTGAGAGAGGCGAGCTCGGTTGCTCATTAGTCCTTCAAGATTGAAGTTAGTGTATATTACATGATCTAGCGTCAAATGATGTATATCGGATATTCATCGTAAGAATCATCGTTCATCACACCACCTCACTGATGACTTATTCTCAGTCAGTATAACACTTACGGGCGTAATCTGGACATCCAATGATGACAACACCAATGGTGACCCGTTCATCGTTCATGATAACTTGCCAGGCTGCATGGCCACCAAGAGAAACACCCAATACGAGATGTTGATTAATTTCTGGGTCACCAGATTTGTTGAAAATATAGGAACCCAAGTTATCAATCAAAAGACTGGTGTCTACTGCTGTTCCGTTAAAAATACTAGCTTTAGGTTAGAAAGAATAGGATTCCTTGAAAAAATATATCCAAATTACCCGAACATATCCTACAGCAATTAGCAAGATAGAACCTACAATAAAGTAACAAGGAAGATCTACAACAGCGTGGCGCTCGTTGCCTTTTTTCCACGACTGATTAGCCAAAGGAGACACCTCTCTAGATCCATGATTTCTCTGATCAAAAGAAACTGCTATAAACCCGACTTGATCTGACGATGGTCGAGAATTCCACTCCGTTATAGATGCAGAAGCCACAGGGGCCATTATTTCTTTGGTTTGAAGGCGAGGGTGTAGGAGCCAGAGACATGACACGGATCTGCAAGGGTTTGGAAGCTCCTCAAGACCATATACCACAGTGATGATGCCTGCGATGTAGAAAATTCGAGAGCTAACGCTTGATTTGATTTCATCATGATGGATGGGATCCTTGGTCGTCATAATTGCAAAATATGAAAGAGTCTGAATCAAGATGGGGTACACTCGTTGAACAGTCTATGAAGTGTTAGTGAAGCTCAGTCTGTAAAGAGCCTCAACATGTATGTGTAATCGCACAGCAGTGACTATTTAAGCGGGGGGTTGAGCCACAAAAGTACTCCAATATTGTCAAGATTTACTATCCATTATCAACTTAGCAATGCAGCCCTGTGAAGGTTCTGCCCAATTCTTTTTTCTTCAATCAGCGACGTACAGAACTTTCTGAACCTCAATCTTCCGATTTTCGCCGACCCCTCAGTGGCGGCACTGTAAATACCCTTCGCAGCACTTTATTTTCTTGCTTTCTCAAAGAATTTGGGATTATCGGAGACTTCATCTAAATTCGCTCTTCAGAATTGTAGTCGTGGAGTATTTTTATTTGTCTGTATTCCGCAGCTACTACATATTCCGTGCCTCGATGTGCTTTATCGTCGGAGACGGAATCCCTCCTGGTGTGGGGGGTGGCAAAGATATCCTCATGTGCGGATTAAATTTTACAGCGGGTAAAATGCTTCAGTCCTTATTTCTTTAACCTGATTTGGTGCCTATTTGACCCACACAGGCATTTTCGGAAGATACCAACTGTTCGTAGAACGGCTCAGTTTTGACCTGTAGAACATTCATACTGAGATAATATTTGCAGAAGACGCTGCGAAGGTAACCCTTACCGCATGTAACTTCTTCCGTAAATACCCACCACTGGAAAAAGCGTGAAAACCAGATACTTATCGAAGTAGAGTTTCGTCATTCTGACATTAAAGTAGTACAGTAAAACTTCTCTAACACGATAGTGGGTCCCGGCATAAGTGTTGAAAATATTCATTGAAATTCATCCATTTATATTTGCAATACTTACCCCTGCACGCAAAATGACCTGTAAGGGTAAGTGTTGCAAATATAAAAGTGCAAGTTACAATGAATATTTTCAACACTTATGCCGGGACCCACTATCGTGTTAGAGAAGTTTTACTGTAGTAGTAGTAGTAGTAGAAGTAGTAGTAGTAGTAGTAGTAGTAGTAGTAGTAGTAGTAGTAGTAGTAGTAGTAGTAGTTTTGTTTATTCGTGCTATGTAGAGTCCAAGACTATTATAACACTAGGGCTCCTCTCTGACCCAGGCCACACCTTTTACAGTGCTCCTATCCCCTTTTACCTCGAACCTAATATCATTGATACATTGACCCATGACGGGTAGCCATTTAGCTCAGTATTTACCCGTAGAATTCAACCACCTTTTCTACGGAACCTTCTGCTCAAAAAAAAATTGAAAAAGAGCAGCCATGGAAACCGGTACGCGGGAAAAAGTCTTAAAAAACCTGCAACTCCAGCCAGGCGAGGCCTAGACACCAGAGCCACACGAGGTGCGTATCCCCATCTGTATCTCCCTAATATCCCATAGTCCAGATATCCTCCTTATACCGACACCACCAGCGCTCAGGTAGTAGTGCTCTTTTCTCGGGAGACAGTATAATGCCAGAATATCTGTAAACAGTGAGAATTCATCTTGGTAAAAAGGGCCAACTTAGTCTGATCCATCACCACCATAACGGGAGCTAGGTACGCCCCGGAAACTCGTTTGGATGACTTTTCCTCCGTGACCAAGTAATGCGTGTTTCTGTTGGCTCTGAAGATAAACTCCAGGTTCGTAGGGGACACCACGTACAGGTAGAAACACCGTCTTCGTCCCCCCTGACATTACAGTGTCACCCCGGAAGGATGTGGTTTGAGGGGCTTGCTAGATTTGAGCTAGCATTCTCCTGTCTTAAGTGAGGCATGTGCCCCAGCTGCCCAGACTCTGCTTACGAGAACGGATTAGATGATGTACCACTGCACCATTCGACCCCGAATAATAGATTTCTAAGCAAATATTGGTAGAATTTTGACGAACAAATAAGGGAAAAGGGTGTTTCCGATTACGGAATTTCTGGGAAAAGTCAATTTTTGATAAATCAGTGACACCCTAACTCGAAAAAGATCGTCTAATTTTTTTTGTCGCAATTATTGTCACTTTTAAGGACTCCACAACTATCATCTTCTTCATCACCCCAGCAACACGGCACGAAAAATGCTCAGTGAAAAATTTAGAGTAGGTTATCCTCGGCTATGCAAGTTTAGTAGATCCATAGAGGATCCATGTAGGTTTGATAGTGTAGTGGTACACCATTCGGGCCGTTCTCCCAAGTACACTAGAACTCCTCTTAGCTAATAGTGGGTCCCGGTATGAGTGTTGAAAATATTCATTGAAATTCAACCATTTACATTTGCAATACTTACCCCTGCACCCAAAATGACCTGTAAGGATAAGTGTTGCAAATATAAAAGTCCAAGTTACAATGAATATTTTCAACACTTATACCAGGACCCACTATCGAGTTAGATAGGGACGACTTTATACTGAAGGAGAAGCTAATGAAATCTTAACTACAGATTATGTTGAAATCGCGCGAGCGCGATATCACGTGCCTACTTAGGTAGCCACCTAAGCTCGGTCTTACAGCTGAACCGTATTAGCCTACAGGTAATGCGGTCGTACATTTTGTAGCCGCGGCCAGATATACTTTGTATTGTGCATCTGCGCACACTTGGCCGGGAATTAAACATTCCCCAGCAGCTCTAGACCCACTTGGGTTGCTTGTGTAGATAATTTCGATGTTATTAGACAACTTGACACGCTTGGTGGCTTACAGCCGCGCAAGCACGCCAATCGTCCCATGGGAGACAAGAGGCCGGGTCAATCCCGCGAGCCTACTTGGCGTTAACCGTTGATAATAATAATAATAATAATAATAATAATAATAATAATAATTAGCCTACAGGTGCTCTTAACGTTTCTATTCCCGACGGGCCGGTACATGTACATCTCCGATGACTAATTGTGCTTAGTCACCCTGAACCCATCCCCTTTGTCATCACTCCCCCGATCAATTTCATTTGATAGTGTTAACCATGAATCATGATTTATTGTAGTTTTGCATGATTCTAAGATTAACCACATAATGTTACCCTCTTCTCTCTCGTAGATTCGGAGACCTGGTCTTCGTTTTCTGCATGCTTTCATTAACTCGTCTGGGGACAACTTACAACCGATAATCGAAGGCTTTCGAAATATCAAAAGAGCAGTTTCTTCTCGGCTTTCTTCGCAAACATCAGCTGAGTCGGTTTTTATCACAGTTCGATGGAGAGAGATAACAT
This sequence comes from Podosphaera xanthii, assembly GCA_028751805.1. Classification (NCBI taxonomy): domain Eukaryota; kingdom Fungi; phylum Ascomycota; class Leotiomycetes; order Helotiales; family Erysiphaceae; genus Podosphaera; species Podosphaera xanthii. The sequence continues at coordinate 1,432,865 of JAPWIX010000002.1, forward strand.
ACAAAAATATTCTCTGATTCCATCATTGTCATGCACACACTCTACTACTCTACTACTAGTTGTAGTATGCGCTCAAATTACTCAGGTGCAGGTGATGACGAGTGGGGCTATACGAAAATGGGAGTTGAAGTATATGAATCCCTGTGTTCATCGCGTTTCTATTTTAATAACATCTCGCAAAGCAAGTGTCCTCTTAGAACGTGACCTCAAGTTAAACCTTGACTCCCTGCTTACCATGAGTCAAGCAGCAGAAGTGTTATATCTTTTTCGACCAAAGTGAAGGGAAAAAGTGCACCATGCTTAGGGAGCTTTATTGACGTATCTGAGCCCAGGGCATTCCCACGACAGAATACAGTGTAGCTGCAGTCCCTGTAGTATGTTCGTCATTAATTTAAGTCTCAGGGACTATGTGTATTATGGAAGATAATGAAACTACAAAAGCTAAGATTTGCTCCAATTATAACATTAGATTGTCCCCGCTACACAGCCGAAAATATGGGAATTGCTTGAATGATGTGTAGATGTAAGTCCATAATTACGGCTGTTATATCCACCATTCCCTTTGACAAGTTATTGCATCGATTCTCATCATACGGTTGCTTTTATGATTAATTTTATAGAGAATGATGGTACAGTCCCACCTCATCTAGAGCGATAGTGGGTCCCGGTATAAATGTTGAAAATATTTATCGAAATTAAACAATTTACATTCGCAATACTTACGCCTAAACGCAAAATTACCTGTAAGGGTAAGTGTTGCAAATATAAACGTCCAAGTTACGATGAATCTTTTCAACATTTTTACCGGGACCCCCTATCGCTATAGATGAGGTTGGACTGTAGAATGGTTTACATATATATGTATATATCACAAAATAGTTGGTAAATATTTCTAGGCACTTTCTTCCGAGAGATCTTTCACATTCTTTACCGTCAACATGAGGTTTATCTTCATTGCAATCCTTACAACTCTAATCAACGCAACTGTCAAAATGGCTGTATCGACAGCTTCCAACGATACAGATGTGTCTGTAGATCACAATGATCACCAGAAAAGAGCCCAGGGTGAAGATCAAGAGTTCCACAGAGGTTACCGCTGTTTAAGAACAAAATTTCCGTTTGAACAGCTAAAGAAAACAAGAGAAATGAACTGCGAACTGATCAATACCAAAAAAAGAGTTTGGTCGTGGAGTTTTTCGTTCAAAAGATATCCCGAGCAATTTTTTCCTCCGCCTAATTTTTTTGACACTTGGAGTGAGACCTATTATCTCTATCCTCTTCTCACGAATGGCAAAATTTACGAGGGCGGTGAGTTGTTCCCTGAAGTTCTTTTTCCCAATTCCCGTTTCACAATGTGAGGTACATTCAGGAGTTTGCTGACTATCACCGCAGTAGGTTCAGGATCTGTCGGAATGCACTTCATTGCAACTGACGATCAATGTAATCTGTTGACGGTCTTGATGAGCTATAAAATTAAGCAGCCGCCTATACCGGGCGTCGGCTGGTGCCCCATCACAGGATGCGTGAGACAAAAAGTAAGAACGTACAAAAACTGTGAGCAGTACGACGAAACCGAGTACCTCACTAGATCGCGCGTCCGAGGGAATAAGAAGATGGCGAGACCGAATAACAATAGATCCTTCAGATGAGTATGAATAAGATTTTGGGGCCTTAATTATGTAATGCATATTCTACATGCCCGTGCTGTCCCGTGCGAAATGCCCGCGGTGTGGGTGCGACCACGTCAGATGAAAAGCAATCACACGACTGCATCCTGATTCAAATTCTGAATCTATGCACCGTCGACTCATGTATGTGATGAACGAGCAGGATAATCTGGAGAGGGCGGAGCTCTTCCGACATCGAGCGCTTCATCGAACAGGAGAGGTTTGCTGTGGTCATGGTTAAGGAGATTTGATGCGGGGAACTCTAATTATTTGTGACTAGGTCCTGGCCCTGCGGCCCTTCGCTTCGCTCCGGGGCAGGGTTCCTCGCGTTGCTTCGGAATGGGTGACGGGTTTTGTAGTATTGTGATGTTGCTAGTTGGAATTAGTCTGTGGAGGCTTACATGTCTATGTCACATGAATCGGAGGCAGGTAGTTGGTATTTGGTAGTACGGTAACCTTGCTCCACATGTTGGGGACATGTGGATTGTTTTTATTTACGGTTGTTAGTATGGTTCACATAAAGTGGAAATGCGAACTTAGTTACGTTAGTCTACGTTAGTTGTCATTGTTCACATGCAATGAATAGGAGATTTTGCCTTTTGTAAAGTCAGATGAGAACCGTGTAGTTAGTAGCTTCCACCTGGCACTTGGGAAAGGCGTGTAAATATATTGAGTCACAACTGAGCAAGAGTTGATTAGCCATCATGAGGAATGACATAGAAAAATCTTAGAGATACGTTCGAGAACGTGTAGATGAGTATTGAGTTAGTTGACTTCATCACATGAAGATGTCGATCGAAAAGCATGGCTTCAACATATGCTATACTATCTTCAAGAGAGCTGTTAGATCATCTCCAAGAAAACTATGAAGCAACTCACAAAGTTTAGGGTTAGTCCAAATCAGTTACACGAATCAGAAGATAATTATGTCAGATAACGATCTACTTGATTCACATGAATGGAGATGATGATTTTGCCTTTATCAGAGCCAGATGAGAAGCGTGGAAATACTAATTTCTATCTGTTACTTGAAAAGAGGCATGTATTGTTTGGGCCAAACTCAAGGAGTTAGTGACATTACGATATAATGGCAGTTACGCATGTTCGGCCTGAACCAAGGTGATTTATTCGCCATTGAATGGTTAGTCTATTCCCTTGAACGTGAAATTTCAAGTGCAGGGCATGACGACAGTTCATGTAGTATGATGTTGAAGGCTGTTTGCCCTTACCAGTAAATTTATTATAATCGGGCATTGGAATGATGTGTTTAGGTCTTGCTTGTAGAATGCAGACCTATAGTGCCTGTCGAGTTAAGACAGTGCGTTAATCTGTGGGATTAACTGAAGGGTCATAGCTTTAGATCCACGATTTTGATGGAGAATGATGATAGGTAGGGTCGAGCACACAATATGCATATGTAGTATAGGGACCTTGCACTGGAGGTGCGTGATTCCACAGACATGTTCAAATCGTGAAGAGTCTGTGGGGTTCACTACGATATAGTAACAGTAGCTGAGTTTGTGCATCGTATGCCTCCAGTAGGAGTCTAATGACATAGCCTTCTTTAAGATAATGGTGGCACATGTTAGGTGAATGGTAGATGTGGTGGATGAAATTTTTTTTAACCCCTGATGATACTGTTCTGATTTTGTTGACATTTTTCGTTCATGTATAATTTTATTTGAGACCGATAACGTCTCTTGTGTTATGTGTCTGAGGTATTGATTCCAGTTGCGTACACAGCTACCGCATGTAGGATGATAGAATACTCGTTGTGTTTTTAGTTTTTAGTAGATTATTTCTTTTCTTTAGGAGTAACGTTTTTTTGTAGCGTCTGTGGGCTGTCTTTGCAGCATTGACTTTCTTCTCTTTACATGTCAATGATATATCTTATTTTGTTTCATACACGTAGCCAGTGGCACATATGTTTTGTGCGTAGACAGAAATTAGTCGACTTGAGGTCGTCGATACAGGTTCAACCAACCTAATAGGTGTGTAGTGTACTGTCGATAAACTTGTTAGTTAAGTATTTTAATTGGAGTAAAGACCAACCTAATGATGGGTGAAGATCTATGGTGAAACCGTTTTAGATCAAAAAGTAAATGTGAAAGTTGATGGTTAACTGGTGGGAGGGACCGGATGATGAGAAATATTTATAGTTTGTGTGGGTGGGGACTTGCTAGCGTCAAAAATAAGCGATACGCAATCATTACATAAGAATCATCAAGAAGTTCAAAAAAAAAGATGTTAAGAAAGTCGCGTGACCTTTTTGCTGAATAACATATTTTTTTTAAAAAAAATAAAAAATGTAACATGTTCAGCACAATTCGTCAGAGCATAAGTGCACACAACGCCTTTTAGCAGTTAACCAGCCCCGAGTTCAATTGATTCCGTATTTAATCTGCAGTCTCGCTACTTTATCTGGCGAGAGTATGGCGCCGCCTCTGGTCCCCAAGCGTGCGCTTCCCCCTGACCCACCAGACGCCGGGAATCGCGTCTCGAAACCGAAGTCTACGTCGAGTAAGAATTGCAGCAATAGCCTACCAGCTCGCTCGGCAATGAAATCCGCTGAAGCCAACCGTAAGGCCAAGGCAATCGAGAGAGCGCTCAGTGTGTCGAAGCTCTCCCCCGATGCTGGCGAAGCAATGGATGAAACAATGGATGAATTTCAGGACGTCCCATCGAGTGATACCACCGATAGCGTATGCGCCAATATTGATTTCAATACAATGGACAATGACTTATCCTCGAGTGAAAACTGGGACACTACCAGCACTCCACACAACTCTGCGTCTCTTATGGATGCCATCAAGGGGCTTTTGGACCTGACGAATGATTACTTACGAGAACTTGAGAACAAGCATCCTGGTGTTGGTGCTGACTTCCTCGCGCTGCTAGCAGATGGCGCATCCCGAGCCATGCGTGGCCAGCGCGTGTATGCTCCCATGCCGAACCGAAACAAGTCACTTTCTACTGGACATCAAACGAAATCGTGGGCGGAAAGAGCTGCCTGCCAAAACTCGGAACAGAAAGTCTTCTCCTTGAAGAAACCCACAATAAGAGCATCCCCTCCCCAAGGACAAGGTAGTGAGGACCGTCGTATCATGATACGGCTAGGCCCCGATCATGAAGCTAGGAAGGCAGATTCGTACGAACTTCGACAAGCCATACAGAAACTTGTTCCGGACAGTACTTTAGTTTCTGATGTGTGGTCAGTGCCCTCAGGCGTTGCTATACTCGCACCGACCCCAGCGAAAGCTGCCACTATTCTACAGGCAAAAAGCGCAATTGAGAACCGCTTTGGGAATGCTCTTGTTGAACGACAAGAATCCTGGACGACATTTGTAATAGAGCCCATCAAGAAGAAAGTTCGATGTCACGATGGTCAGTCTGACAGACTCTGCGACCCCCTCGAGGGTCTCCTACAAGAGGAACTCGCGACTGTCCGTGAATCAGTTCCCATCAGATACATGAACTGGACCTTACGTTCTCAACAGAGTGAGGAGCCAACTGGCTACATTCGAATCTGCGTTCCGGAATGCAGAGCTAGTAGATTTCCCTCCAGACTCCGCGTCTTTGGTGCAGCAGTATCTGTACAAAGAATTCGTAAGCGACAGGAGGTCATAACATGCACCAAATGTTATGGGTTTCACGCTTCCAGAACGTGTGCTAGGGCGAACAAGTGCGGTGTGTGCGGGGCTGATGCACACGAGGGCCCTTGCACAAAACCTCCCAGGTGCTTAAATTGTAAGGGTCCTCACCCATCCACAGATATCTCCTGCCCCGCCCGTCCACGTCGCAGGAATGGGGTATTGGGCCGTCCGATGGGGATGCAACTTAAGCAGATCCGCGCCGCAGGTGGTAGAGAGTTCGCTAAGTCGTTGAAGCAAAAAGCTGCCACCGCCGACCAGACGCATACATCAAGCTCTGAGCCCGAATCTATCCCTTCATCACAATAAGAATGGTCAGGAGACAAAAACAGCGGAGAGCCGCACCTCTCCGCATTATGCAGGTGAATGTTGGTAGATCTTCTTCAGCACATGATATCGCACTTTCAATAGCAAACGAAAATCAATTAGACATCATACTTATACAGGAGCCCTGGATTTTCCATGATCTCTCCAAGCAGATATCCAAGGCCCACAAAGCATTCGAATCGTTCTCCCCACTTTCGACCTGGCACTCCCGACCCAGGGCATTCACCTATGTCCGAAAGGGAGCCAAACTAAGACCATTTCAGGTTTTGCGGACTCATCCCGAGACATAGTGCAGATCTTAGTGACTCTCGGAAATAACGCAAAATTACCAATATGGAATATCTACAATGCCCCTACGGGGTCAGAGGGAGCAGGAGAGGGTCTGTCCGTACTTCTCAGTGGCACAGATTCCCCCTACTTTGCAGGTGGTGACTTCAACCTCAGACACCCACTTTGGGATTCAAAAGTCACTGAATCACGATCCTCCTGCACAAAACTCATTGATTGGTATGGTTGCAAAGGCCTCAGACTCCTCAATCCGACCAACACACCCACACATAACTGCGGGGGCACGCTCGACCTGGCCTTCTGTACAGATGAGAGCGCAACATGCGAAATTCGAACAGATCTACACACCACATCCGATCACAAGACCCTGGTTTCGACCTTATGTTGGGACCGACGAACTACTTCTGACTCCAAGTTGCAGTACAAGGCGTTGGATAGTGAGCTTTTTCTAAAACTTTTGGGCAACAACCAAAGTTTTACTGCGATCACGTCCCTGGAGGAACTAGAAACGGAAGCCAATAATGTTATAAATTTGATTCATACTGCACTACATGGTGCCTGTCCTAGGAAAAAAGCGAGAAACTTTGGTACTCCGTGGTGGAATGATGAATGCCGACGGGCGGCTCACGACTACCATAGAGCTCGTCGAGTAGGCCCTGCATCTTTCGAAAAGTTTGAACTCCAGAGGGTCGCTCGTCAGGCAAAGAAAAATTACTGGAAATCACGCATTGAAGACTCAAAGACACTTACTGATGTCTACAAGGTGGTCCGTTGGCATAATGCCGCCCCTAGATATCAGTCCCCACCTCTCCGTAGCGATAGCTTGAGAAATCCGGTATTCGACCCATATGCCAAAGCTCGACTACTACACGAGGCCTTACTATGTAGGCACCTCGAGGCCGAAGATATACCGCCGGATACCCCTACGGTCCCATGCCGTAGCATCCATTGGGTAGCAATTTCTAATCTGGAGGCGTTTAAAGCAACATGCCAAGTCACTCAAACAACCCCCGGTGAAGATGAACTAACCACTTCTGTACTGCGTCTAACCTGGCCGGTCTTAGGTGATCGTATCACCAATTTATTTAATCACTGCATCAACCTTGGGACCCATCCACGTGCGTTCAAAACAGCCACGGTGATTATTCTCCCGAAATCCGGGAAAAGAGATCGAACTCTTCCGAAGTCGTATCGACCAATAGCTCTGCTATCTTGTCTAGGAAAAGGCCTTGAGCGACTTGTCGCCCGCCGTGTTTCCTACTTGGCACTTAAACATAAGATTCTTGCCCGCGATCAATGTAGTGCAGTCAGGAAACGTTCAGCCGTTGACCTTACCACTGCACTTCTCTGTGATGTGCGTGAAGCGTGGGGAAAAAATAGGGTGGCTGGCTTGCTCACAGTCGATGTTAAGGGAGCATTTGATGGAGTTCTTCGCAACCGTCTGATATCCAGACTACGCTCCCAAGGCTGGCCCAACAGTCTCATCCAATGGGTCTTCTCTTTTTTATCCGAGCGGCAGGTACGTATCCGCTTGGACCACATTACAACTGAACCGTTATCTATCCTGTGCGGACTCCCACAAGGATCTCCTGTTTCACCGATCTTATTTCTTCTCTATATGGAACCACTTCTAAGACTGTCGCGTGGACGCTTTGGCTACGCCGATGATGCTGCATTCCTCTCATCAGGTAGAACATTAAAAGAATGCCAGACAAAGCTGCAGAAACAGTTGGATCTCTCGCTGGTCTGGGCAAGAGAGAATGGGGTTCTATTTGATATGCAAAAGACTGATCTGATATACTTCCATAAAAAACGGAAATTCGTAGAGCCTCCATTACAGGCAGGAAACATTGAAATCACTGCGAAGGAACTTGTTAAGTGGCTCGGGATTTATTTTGACAGAAAGCTTTCGTTCCGGGAACACATACGACTCGCCTGTCAACGATCCCGAGTAGTAACAGATCATGTGCGTCGAATAAGCAACACCAACCGTGGTGCGTCTCCCGGCCTGCTTCGGCAGGCTGTTCAAGGCTGTGCGTTTGCAACTCTATTGTACGGAGCGGAAACTTGGTACAGTCCCCAAACCTCGCAGTGGGCTCTAAACCAAGTGCAAACCGCCATTAACCGGGCCGCCCGGGCAGTACTCCCAGTCTATAAGACATTTCCTATTCCGGCGCTCCTACGCGAAACAGGTTGGGGGCCAGTGAATGCTTGGCTAGATCGCATTCATGATCGTATAGCCGTAAGAATTGCCGCATCTGACCCTGGGCATCCCCTTCGTCATAGGTGGAACTCTTCCCACTTCGCCTGGATTCGTCGACGCCAGAAGTTAGAGTTATCTACTGACACTTACAAACCACCATGGATGCAATTCGATCGCGAATCTCTGGCACTACAAGTTGGTGCATCAGGACGCCTTAACGGCCTTGAATCTTACGAAAGGTGGGCACGGGAACGTAACCCACTCGACCTGACGGTCTTCTCAGACGGCTCAGTAAACAAGGCTGGCAAAGCAGGAGCTGGGTACTGTGTCTACCGGGGCTCGCAAGAAATTCTCTATGGAAAAGTGCCGCTTGGACATACCGCACAAATCTACGACGCAGAGATTATTGGGGCAGTCGCTGGCCTCCGGGCTGCCTGCTCTCACTTCATGGCCCGCTTCGCGACTAACGTAGCGGTGTGTCTAGATAATGAAGAAGCCGCTATTCGCCTTCACAGCGGTTGGCTCACCCCCTCAAGCTCCCATCAAATTACGGAATTTCAGAATCTCCGTGAAACCTGGGCACGCAGAGAAAGAGCTGCGGCCGCCAACATCGGAAATGTTCAAATAAGGTGGATCCCAGGCCACAAAGGAATTGCTGGGAATACACGTGCGGATACCCTAGCTAAGCAGGCCTGCAACTCGGAGACAACTAGGTCCGAGGCTTCAATCGCAAGTGCATATAGGCTACTAGAAGAAAGATACAATGAAGCCTTAGCCTCATACTTGGACCTGAACGCGCCTAAGCGATACAAGGACCTCCAAATCGGGATGAGCTCGCGTATCCCGGCAGAATTATTCATAATCCCAAGGCGCAGTTTAGGGTCACTTCTCTCTGCTCGCTCTGGACATGGCGATTTTGCAGAGTACCATCGTCGATTCAACCATAGCGAGGCTAATTTGTACTGCTCCTGCGGCCGTGAAAAGTCTCCAGAACACCCATTCTCCTGTCCGCTTTCAAGGCGAGAGGGCAGCCGACCAAAAAATCCGACTGGGCGCTGCTTAGAAGATCACGTAAAATGGACTCTCAGCACGAAGGACGGTGCTCAAGCCTTTCATAATTGGATGCTAGCAGTCAGGCCTTATGAACTATGACCCTTATGATTCTTATAAAATTCGAGATACTTAGTATATTCTTGGGGGAAAAAAAAAAAAAAAAAAAAGATTAAGTTTTTATTGGTGGTTGGGGGGCGAACATAATGCGGTCGTACATTCTGTAGCCGCGGCCAGATATACTTTGTATTGTGCATCTGCGCACACTTGGCCGGGAATTAAACATTCCCCAGCAGCTCTAGACCCACTTGGGTTGCTTGTGTAGATAATTTCGATGTTATTCGACAACTTGACACGCTTGGTGGCTTACAGCCGCGCAAGCACGCCAATCGTCCCATGGGAGACAAGAGGCCGGGTCAATCCCGCGAGCCTACTTGGCGTTAACCGTTGATAATAATAATAATAATAATAATAATAATAATAATAATAATAATAATAATAATAATAATAATAATAATAATAATAATAATAATAATAATAATAATAATAATAATAATAATAATAATAATAATAATAATAATAATAATAATAATAATAATAATAATAATAATAATAATAATAATAATAATAATAATAATAATAATAATAATAATAATAATAATAATAATAATAATAATAATAATAATAATAATAATAATAATAATAATAATAATAATAATAATAATAATAATAATAATAATAATAATAATAATAATAATAATAATAATAATAATAATAATAATAATAATAATAATAATAATAATAATAATAATAATAATAATAATAATAATAATAATAATAATAATAATAATAATAATAATAATAATAATAATAATAATAATAATAATAATAATAATAATAATAATAATAATAATAATAATAATAATAATAATAATAATAATAATAATAATAATAATAATAATAATAATAATAATAATAATAATAATAATAATAATAATAATAATAATAATAATAATAATAATAATAATAATAATAATAATAATAATAATAATAATAATAATAATAATAATAATAATAATAATAATAATAATAATAATAATAATAATAATAATAATAATAATAATAATAATAATAATAATAGGAAACTACATTGGAGAACAAACACCCACCAGCACTGGAATTCCTCAAGGCTCTCCACTGTCACCCATCCTATTCTTACTTTTCGCCAGCACCCTCCCTCCTCTGCTCAACTCACCTAACTCATCATCAATAGGTTTTGTAGACGATACTAACTTACTCACATGGTCAGATTCTACCGAAGAAAACTGCCGAACTCTTGAAAAGCTACACAAGACATGCGAAGGGTGGGCCAAAAAACATGGAGCCAGATTTGCTCCCGAAAAGTACCAACTAATCCACTTTTCCAGGAAGACCAGGAGACATAACCTCCAAGCAACTTTACAAATCCAGGGACACGTAACACAACCAAAGCCATCAATCCGCATTCTTGGGATTCACTTAGACTCTAGGCTCAATTGGGGAGCCCACATGAAGAGAGCCCAGCAAAGAGCAGAGACCCAACTGCAGTCAATCACGAGACTGACCTATTCAACCTGGGGGGCAAACTTCAGCAAAGCTAGAGTGTTATACTCAGCTATAGTCAGGCCAACAATAACCTACGGCAGCCAGATATGGGCACATAACGGCCAAAATGGGAAAATTCCTGAAAGAATTATAAAGCCCCTCAGAACAATCCAAACCAGATGCCTAAGGTCGGTAACCGGTGCATACAAATCGACAAGCGCCAGGGTTTTAGAACACGAGACCTCGATCCTACCAATAGAAATATACCTGAAATATAGAAGAGTCCAACACACTGGTCTGACTCAGGAAACCCCGGCACAACTAGCGATTGACGCTGCTCGCAAGAAAATCAGGATAGGTAACCAAAGTGCCCAAAGCACCCAAGGTAGGATAAGTACTTCAAGGAATAGAGACTTGGAAAGATGGAACCAGCTGTGCGTGGGGGTACAGTCCAAAGAGGACCAGAAAGCCAGGTTGAAAGTAGCGGCGTTCCAAGAGTGGGCGAACTCGTGGGAGGGCCAAGGCCGGAGACAGAACCCTGAACAAAGAGCATCAGCGGATCCGGAAATTTGGAGAGCAGGTAGGTTCTACAAAGATAAAAACACAGGATGCACCAAATTAAGCTTTAGGGGAACCCCATTGCTTATCCACAAACGCCTGAATAGGGCCCAAAGCAGCGTTGCTACACAAATAAGGAGTGAGCACATTGGGCTCAACTCGTATTTATATAGAAGGAGAGTCCCAGGAGTCGAATCCCCGAGATGCCAGTGCGGATACCCATCCCAGAATCCAAAACACATGATTATGTGCTGCCCCAGGTGGGCCAAAGGACGATCAGAAGTGATGAGGAAAGCGAAGAATCAGTCTTTCACAGTAATGATGCAAAGCCCGGAAGATATATCCCGGATAACAGAATGGATAATCAAAGAAGGATGGCTAGAACAATTCCGACTCGCGAGAGACGTCGAAAAGCTACTCAAAGAAAGAGAAGATGCGTCAAAGGGTAAGACTTAAAGAAAGGGTGGATATCGCACATGGCGGAACAGAGAGAGCGCACTTACCATAGACCTCCCAGTATGAACTGAAGAAACCAACCAGACAGGTTAGGGGTTTTTACCGAGAGGTTTCCTCCTATGTACATAAGAAGTTGATAGATTCCTGCATGGGCCACTAAAGGCGCCAAATCAGGTCAATGAAATCAAATTCAAAATAATAATAATAATAATAATAATAATAATAATAATAATAATAATAATAATAATAATAATAATAATAATAATAATAATAATAATAATAATAATAATAATAATAATAATAATAATAATAATAATAATAATAATAATAATAATAATAATAATAATAATAATAATAATAATAATAATAATAATAATAATAATAATAATAATAATAATAATAATAATAATAATAATAATAATAATAATAATAATAATAATAATAATAATAATAATAATAATAATAATAATAATAATAATAATAATAATAATAATAATAATAATAATAATAATAATAATAATAATAATAATAATAATAATAATAATAATAATAATAATAATAATAATAATAATAATAATAATAATAATAATAATAATAATAATAATAATAATAATAATAATAATAATAATAATAATAATAATAATAATAATAATAATAATAATAATAATAATAATAATAATAATAATAATAATAATAATAATAATAATAATAATAATAATAATAATAATAATAATAATAATAATAATAATAATAATAATAATAATAATAATAATAATAATAATAATAATAATAATAATAATAATAATAATAATAATAATAATAATAATAATAATAATAATAATAATAATAATAATAATAATAATAATAATAATAATAATAATAATAATAATAATAATAATAATAATAATAATAATAATAATAATAATAATAATAATAATAATAATAATAATAATAATAATAATAATAATAATAATAATAATAATAATAATAATAATAATAATAATAATAATAATAATAATAATAATAATAATAATAATAATAATAATAATAATAATAATAATAATAATAATAATAATAATAATAATAATAATAATAATAATAATAATAATAATAATAATAATAATAATAATAATAATAATAATAATAATAATAATAATAATAATAATAATAATAATAATAATAATAATAATAATAATAATAATAATAATAATAATAATAATAATAATAATAATAATAATAATAATAATAATAATAATAATAATAATAATAATAATAATAATAATAATAATAATAATAATAATAATAATAATAATAATAATAATAATAATAATAATAATAATAATAATAATAATAATAATAATAATAATAATAATAATAATAATAATAGTAACATGTTCAGCAGTAACATGTGTGGAATATGCCTCACTAAGTCACAACAATTCAATACATCGCAATTTAATGACTCTGAACCACAAACTGTTCTTTGTGATCACGTTGGCAACATCGCGCAACTTTGACCTTGCCATCTAATCGTATAATATAGATTTGATTTGTTTTTCAAAGATATCCAAATATTGGGTTCCTCACTCGCGTTTTATTAAGTATTCAATGTGTAGCACCCATAAATAAAATTACCACAAACTACGTGTTTCGAACGGCGGGCAAAATTGAGTATGATTGCAATACGACAACTAATTATCGCATCTTATTTCATTGTATCCGATTACCCAATACCTTAAACCATTATCACGTCATGCGTCTATGTTGCGTGTCGAAGGTGAGAATTAGTATATCACTTTTAAAAGACTCGATCCACAAACTGCCAATTTTAGTAGGTGTGGCGTAATGACGTCGCAATGGGTATGCCGAAATCTACAGGTGTGAATCTAATTGACGCGTAGATGGATCCAGAATGTGCATCCTTGTAAGTCATTCTGTTGCGATGACGGATAAATAATGAAGGAACCATGTTCATATCACCTTTATAACCCTCAAGCTTATTGTAGCATGGGAGTAAACCACCCTTGATTTCCCAGGTCCTTTTCAGCGATAATGCATGTTATATAAGAAGTAGATTTACGTGAAAGGCTCCACAGCGTAATATCTCTGCGAATGAATTCCGACCATGCAAGCCCTGATTACTATCAGCAAGGGGCGGAAATCAGCTTGAACTTGATGCATCGCGCTTAATTATGCAGCATCGTGTGATATCGTTATCGACGAACTGCCGCGATGGTGGATCCTTAACCATGTATTCCTGTGATAGTATTCTGCTAATAAATGCCCTGCTTACTATTAGCAAGGGGCGGAACATCGCTCAAACTCCCTTGTTGCGCATATTTCATCCTATTCGCATAATACTCTGCTGGTCGACTTCCGCATTAACAAATTCACATAAAATTATCCCTAGAGTTGTTTCCTACACTTGACACTTATGGTAACGACAGCACGTCGCGGCAAACCATTCCCGCAACCGTATTGAAACAACTGTGAATTTCAAAAGTACGATGGGCGATTGCATTCTGCGTTGCATCAGTAATGCAATTAAAAATTTTTTAAGTGTAGAAAGGTACAGTCATGCCTCTGATAGATTAACTAATTCACTGCGACCGATTATTTAAGTAATCAGAAGGATGACTATATCAGTGATCGTTGGTTTATACGGATGTTAATTAAATGAGATAAAATAATTTTATACTATGTAAAAGTTCCTAGTGGCATACCCATGCTTGTAGCATTGCATGAAAATCCGAGTCCGGGTACGAAATGCTGTCATATCTGTTATATAACCTTAAAATCTTGCCTGGGATAGCCATGCTGGGGTGTGTACATGAAGCAAGTACTTGTAGGGGATACATCAACATAACATAATGCATAATTCATAGTACGATCAGGGATACCCTCAAGCATAATACCTTGAAAAGATACTTGTCAGGTTTATCCATGCTAACAACTGAGAATGGGTTATAACTACTTCAGGGGTGATATAATCAGCATTTCTGCATATTTAGTAAAAATTTCAAGGAAATCCCTATCACTAATTTGCATAAAACATCTTTCAAACTGGGATATCCCTTGGGGCATTAATTTTCTGAAACAAATCATTGGCAGGGCTATCCATGATGGCTTTTCTGCATAAGAATATTTCGAAATAGGGATACCCCTACTCTGATTAGGAGTTCAAAAATTGCCATGCTAGGCATATCCCTACACGTGTAGGGTCATAAATATTAATATTACAGGGTAGCTCATGGATAAATCCTGGTAAAAAGTCCGAGCTTACGAACGTTATCCCAAATAATGAAATATTTGAATATAACTTTCTATCAGGGATATCCCTACATGTAAGATTTGATATTCTTTAATTTCAATCATGGACACCCCTGATACTTAATTGACATGAAGGATTACAGAGTCAGGGGTATCCATGGTTATATTTTTTCGTTGATTAAAATAATGTCGGCATACTCTCATGATAGGGTATTGTTCGTTGATCCGCTTCTTATGGGGTACAGGGGTTAAAGCGGGGATAAAGTGGTGATAAAGTGGTGATATTCCAGGTTACCTCACGATAGATCCACAGTATCCCTGTTAGCTTCAAATTTTAAAATCTTATGGCCTAAGGCATAAGAGATATGCATCTGTATATGAAGTCCAACGCCCACCTTCATGCCTGCACCTTTCTTCACTCGCGCACACCTGAGGTCGTTTCGTTTAAATCATTGTCAGCTATTTACTATTATTTTGCTCAACGGCATACTTTTATTTCATTCATCTATCTAATTTTTACTTCACGTGAGTGCATCTGAACCTTAAGTCAACTACTTTAGAAGATTTTAATTTACTGTACTAGATTGCCGCAAAGATGGATTCACCTCAACAACCTTCTCCATCATCAGCATCTCCTACTTATGCAAAACGCCTAACACAAACTCAACGTATTCAAGTAAGTCTGAAATCTACAAATTGATAAGGTTAAGAGAGTAACATGTGCAGGTTAGAACCTTGGCCAGTGAGGGACACAGTTACGTCAAAATCTCTCAACGCCTTGGGATTACATGGCGACAGGTACAATACACCATGAGCGTTGAAAATACCGAGCCTCAGTACTCCAGTGGTAGGCCACCTATTCTAAGTAGTTCCCAGGTCGATGAAATAGAATTTTTCGTCTGTTTATCATCGGAAAATCGTCGGATGTCATTTTTCCAACTTGCACATTTTATATTTCGGCACTTTGGTGTGAGCGAGAATGTGATCCGACGTGAACTGGCAAAGAGGGGATATGCACGCAGGATTGCACGATTAAAACCTCCTATCTCTTCAGTCAACAAACTGAAGAGATATGAGTTTGCCAGAATACATCTCCACTGGCGGAAGGAACATTGGATGAGAGTCCTCTGGTCCGACGAGACTTGGGCTATGAATGGTCGGCAAAGTGATCGTTGGGTCACAAGAAAGGTCAGTAGTCCCTCAAAGGCTCCTAAGATTTAGAGTTCCCTTGAGCTAAGTTTAAGTCAAAGATTGGGGAAGAGTACGAAGATACCTGTGTCCTAGCCAAGACGCGGAGGAGAGTTGGGTGAATGTTCTGGGGATCTTTCTTTGGACGACAGAAGGGGCCTTGCCTGATTTGGGAGAAGGAGTGGGGCCATATCACTGCGGCCAGTTACTGCGAGAGGATAGTGCCTCTCATAGAGAGTGCGGTCTTTCGGGAACCAGGACTAGATGTGATGCAGGACAACGCCCCTCCTCACAAGTCGAGGCAAACTATGCGTGAGTTTGAAAGGAGGAATATTTCTCTAATGGAGTGGCCGCCATATTCTCCTGATTTAAATCCGATAGAAACTTTGTGGAGTTATATGAAAGCGTACATGGAGCGTCTTTATCCAGCGTTGGATCAAGGGGGCAGCGGAGTCAAGGGCATCTTCGTCAAATAGTGAACGAGGCGTGGGATCTGGGGTTTAATGGGGATGACTTGGAGAAACTGATAGATTCGATGCCCCGAAGAATCAGAGCCGTTTACGAAGCTGAAGGCGGATATGTAAATTATTAGCTAGATAGAAGTATAATTTATTTATGAAATGTATTAATGAATTAAAAAGTGAATAGAGGGCTATAATGGACCAAAAAAGCAAAACCAACGAATATTTCGTTGTGAAATTTTTGCCATACAAATTTAAAGTTTAGGTGGGGAGATCTACTTATCGTCATGCTAATTCAAGTTAGTAAAAGCCTATATACCCTGTAAAAGTCGAATTTTAGCGCCTATACACGATTAATACCGTAGTATCAGAGTAAAAGAAGAAGAAAGAAGATCGTCGATCACGGGACACTAATACCTCGTCTCCGGGAGCGTTCGTCGCTAAAATTTGGTAGCAAGACACTTACCTGGCTGATATTGGGAGGGAATCTTTAATAACGTTAATCAATAAAGGATTTGAATCTAACTTGTGTGCTACCTGAGTCTCTACTAGTACCTCGTTGATTTCCACTGCCCTACATCTCGCCGTGCCTAAACTCATGGATAATCACTCCAAGCAATACGCTTAGCGCATTTTTTGATGCCTCGCCCTTTCTACTCGCAGAGGTGAGGGCATTCTGACTTTTCTTGCACGGGCTTCTTTAACCCGAACAGCTCCTTTTTCTCTGATAGCCATTCCGATCTTATGCCCAATTCTCCTTACCTATTTCTCTAATCTTCCCAACTCCCGATCTCGTCCTCTTCTTAACCATCTAGCTATGATTATTACGTCTTTCTCGTTCCCTCCTGCATTTGGTCGCCTGGTCTGACCACTGTTTTATTCCCGTATTTTTAAGGAACTGAATAACAAATCTACTAGCCATCTCACCACTAAATTGTTCATTCACGTTGGTGTGACCTTTGCATAGATTACTGCCGTCCGTTGTTCTAGCGATAGGAAGCATTAAGTCGTAATTAAACGTAAACTCAAGGGTGAGATTGCCTAGTCGACTAAATTGTGTATATCTAGACGAAACTAAATGGAATACAAAGCTCTAGAAAGAAAGTATTGGAAAATTTATCTATTGTATATATATCTTTATCTTTCTTTGTTTTTGTTTATTAAGTCCAATGCCTTGCTCTTCATCCTAGGTCTCTACATCGCGTTGAAGAACAAGGATCGCAATGGATACTGGTGTTCTGAGAAAATTCTTCGTGTTCACAAGTGCTGGCTCTCTCGACTCCTGGACCACGTAAAACTGTAATTTTAATCTACAGCCACATTTAATCTCTCTTGCGTCGCGACGTACTACATTCGAGCACAAGATTAGTTACTGTTTGAGAGGAAGCTCCTAAGTGATTGGTGTGAATGTCAGTTTTTACTTTCTTCATCCTGTTTAAGTGTACTTCTATGAATGCATAGTTAGATTTTAGCCGGCAGTATCGATTCACCAACAAGCTCTAGAAGCGGGCGGCGGCAAGGCACAGGCTGTGGCAAGAATGGAGCAATTTCTAGATTTCTCGACTTACCATGTTACGGCGTCTGAGCTCCTTGTTGAGCGAGATCAGGCATTCTTTCCATTTTCTTTCTCTAACGAGACTCGAGACATATGTCATAGACGCGAATCGCTCTTGATGTTGCTGCCCGTTCTTTGCTGCTTCTATTCCCTCTTGGTCAGCCCGAATGTTTCTATTAACTTCCTTATGTTCAGAGACCTAACATATTTCGATGCTGACTCCGTGGCAAGACAGCTTCTTGGCGCCTCCATGTGTTCGACGAGTTAATCATCATGAAGATTCCCGAGCGAGGTGGTAAATACTCGATATTACTGAATTTAATTCCAACCAAACATACACTCTCTGGAGCTCCGCAAGTCTTCGCTATGTTGTTTATGACGATACGCGCGCGGGCACGAGCCACATGCGGTGCCAAATCTAGGGCTTGGTTGATACCACATAAAGTCGTCCCTCTCTAACTCGATAGTGGATCCCGGCATAAGTGTTGAAAATACTCATTGTAACTTTGACTTTTAAACTTGCAACACTTACCCTTACAGGTCATTATTGGTGCAGGGGTAAGTATTGCAAATTTAAACGGTAAAATTTCTATGAATCTCTTCAGTAATTATACCGGGGCCCACTATCGAGTTAGAGAGGGACGACTGTAGCTCTGTCTCAAATAATTTCATGGTTCTGGCTAGGTATTTTTGGTGTGCATGCTAATATTTGTCGTTTTTTTGCCAATCGATCCGAGCGTCAGTTCTGCGAGGGTTAAGCCTTGACCATCATTCCAAACGGAGAGTTCATCATGGTTGACACGGTGCTCCATGGCTTTTTTTATTACTTTTTCAGGGTCAGATAGCACAACAACATTGTCAGGGAACGAGAGTTCCGGGACCCCTACTGTACCCTCTCCTTAGGATAGTAATTTTGCAGTGGGGAAATATGGGTCTGCATGTCGCTTCAGGGGTTATACCCCTACTAGTCTCATGATCTGCAAATGTCTATTATTTTGGCCTTAGTTATCGGGCCATTATCTGCATAAGTAGATTTCTCAGAAACATAAATCTCTACATACTTCTCTTTTCTTCACACACTCAATGGCTTGTTTAACTATTATCGTTATTATTGATACTATCATCATCAAGTGAGAGACTTGATGCTTTAATCTATTTCATATTACATCATATTATCACAATTAGCCATTGGGTATTAGGTATCCTCAACTTTTTTAAATAAACTTTCTCCTTACCTTGGCCAAAGTATTTAATACGGAAGACAGTGACTTAAATAGCTATTAAATTTACACCAGACATGGAATCATCACGGCCGCCTCAATCTCCACCTTCGACACCTAGACGCAAACACTTGTCAAGAGACCAATGCCTGCAAGTAAGTGTAAAATTAGGGAAGAATTTGACTGATATTTAGCTAATACTTTAGATAATGGCCCTGTATGAAGGCGGTAAAAATCAATCCCAAATTACGGCACAACTTGGGATTTCTAGGGGACAGGTTTATTATTTGCTACGCCGCGGCTCTGTTACACTGAAAAAGAGGAAAGGTCGTCTACCGAAACTCTCAACTGAGACTGTCGACGGAACTGAGAAGTTCATTAATGAATCTTATCTAAATCGAAGGATGAGTTACATAGAACTTGCTTTGGGGCCATTCAGTCACCTGGATGTCAGCGAGCGCGTCATCCAAGGCGAATTAATGAAAAGGGCTTACAGGCGTCATCCTGCTCACAACAAACCTCCAGTGTCACAGTATGAGATGGAGGGAGAAGAGGTAACGGGAACACGGAGTAGATTGATAATAAATCAAAGGATAAGTAAGAATAATAAACTAAGACGTCGCACACCGTTAAAAGGGTGGGATGGACCCGCTAATTATACACAGAAAAGACACTAACGCCTTCCGGGCGGACAAGGGGAACCCTTCAACCCTGAGATCCAACAGAACGCCAATGCATAATGCTTTGTTCCCAACCACCAGGGACCCTAGTCTTATCCGGTCGGACTTACGCAGACAAGACGGGGAACTAGCCGAACCCCGGAAGAACCATACCTGAACTGAATTAATCCAGTCCGTGACATCCAGTCTCCGAACTAACTAGAAGGAGGCGCAGAGAATGGGCTTCAGCTCATATCGACTGGACCGTAGAAGCCTGGAGATCGATTCTTTGGACGGACGAAAACTAGGTTAAAGACGGTCAACACACTAGAGACTGGATCACAAGGACTATTAGTACAATGATTTTTGGTTTGAGAGACTTTCTCTCTCTAATTAGTTGATATTGACCAACCAGGAATTTCATATCACGTGTGTTGGTGATAAGATAAGAAAGAAAAACGGTTGGATGTTCTGGGGATCCTTTGTAGGGTCAGAAAAGGTCCTAGCTTGTTCTGGGAAAAAGAGTGGAAGACTATCGACTCCGAAAAGTACTGCTCTAAGATAGTACCTTTAATTGACGGTATGGTCTCGATGAGACCTTGGCTCTTTGTGATGCAGGATAAAGCTCCTGCTCACGCTTCTGAAAGAACGATAAAAAAGTTCCAGGAGAGACATATAGATCCTATCGCCTGGCCACCCTCTTCGCCAGATTTGAATCCGATTGAAGCAGTTTGGGATAAAATGAAAGATTATGTCCAAGAGAGATATCTGAGCCTGGGTCGGGGGAAGCAAAGTACCCACGACGAGTTGCGGGCTATCGTTCAAGAAGCATGGAGTTCTGTGCCTGATGAATATTTTGATGATCTGATAGAAAGTATGCCGAAAAGGTATCGAGATGTGTTGGAAGCTAATGGAGGACCAACTAAATATTGATTCTCAGTAATAATTTCTAAATTAGTCCTTGATAGTTGTCTGCTTTGCTTGTTGTCTTCATGTAAATTTGGAGTCAAATTTCCTTATACGTGGATTTGGTAGTTAGGTAGATAAATTTAGCATAAATGCACAATTTTATGCAGTCAATCATTATACAAATTGAGCTTAGCGGCAAGGAAAACCCACTGCAAAATTCTTCTGTAAGAGAAAATTGTAATACAAAAAATTTGGAGAAACATCATAAACTTTCATAAATATAGGGGCTGAACTCTATTTGTTTAAAGACCATACCAAATTAGGCCTAGCAGATCCACACAAAACCCCTGTCTTGGACCCACTGCAAAATTACTACCCTAAGGGTAGCGAATGTCCAATGCTGAGGGATGTATTCAGATCTGTGTCTTTTGACAGTGTATTCGCCAGCCTTTGTCCGTGGATTTTCGCCTTCTGTGCTGAGACCCAATCCCAGCTCGATTGTACCTGATCACCCAGCTACGCGCGTACATTTTTTTGAAGGGTTATCGATAAAGGGTCTCGCATTGCAGTGCCATCTGACAAGGACAAAAGTCCCTGGGCGTGACGTTTTCGACCAATATTTAGCAAGAGTGATATGGGGCGGAATCCAGCTTTTTTAATAGCCAAAGCTATTGGGGTATCTCGAAGTATCACTGGATCTAATCAGCTTTTTCAATTTATTTATCTCTGTGTAATGACTAGCCTATAAATGGTTAGATGCAGCCTACGCTGGCCGACCTATACTTTGATAGCGACCTGGTAGCTGGCAGATTTACCAGAGTGGTCTAGAAGATTCTAAAAGTATTGTCCGTGCACAATTAAGCGGCCGCTCAAGAAGTAGCTCTGATATAATAAAAAATTAAATCATTCACTGATCCTGATTCGGCGTCTTCAGGCCCACGTAGGTATTTTGGGAAGATACGTACTCTTTTTGGTAGAACGACGCATTTTGACGTTAGGGACCCCATACTCAGATTTCATTCGCAGTTAGCACTACGAGAATAACGCCTTACGAAATGTATCCTCTTCCATGAATATCCATCATAGGGAAAAGCGAGAAAAACATATGGTTGTCTGAGTATGCTTTGGTCATTGCACAAATACAGTATTACCGCGGGAGAAGTGGTGTGAAGGTTATGCTGTAATCGAACCAGCTTTCTCCTGTCTCAAGTGGGGCATGTTTCCAAGCTACCCAGACTCTACTTGGGAGAACGGCCCGGACAGTGTACCACTGCACCATCCGAACCGCTACTCACCCATCTAGATCTATGGAGTGCATGAGTGCGCTGTTCCAAGAAACCTGCCAACGGAAGAAAAACCTGCCTCCCACGATCGTCGGCCCGGCAAGTGTTGATGTCAAGAATGTTGGGCGTAAATTTAACAGAAGGAACACTCAAAGGGTACGCAGATATCATCACTGTGCAAGTGTAACATCCATGAACGAGAAGCTGTTTGCTCAAGATTATACCCCGGTGAAGACTGGTTCTTCGTGTGTAGTCCCATTCTGCACTGTTAGGACGTCGGCTTTACAAAATTTTGCAAGCCTTCGAAGTGAAACTATCCTCCGGGCAGTGTGTATGACAAGGCGAGAATCAGACAGCATTCGTATTATCGCAGCATTATCTGAGAGATTCGTATCTAGAAGACTCGGAAGATTGGGGCGTCAATGGTCCTCTATTGGGCAGTCCAGTAATATATGCCGCGCACCTTCTCTCTCCAGTCTCTATGCACACAAATCATCTTCAACTCCTTCTACCCTCGCCCGCGTCAAAAACATCTCAAGGTCATTGCGGCGCATCCGGAATTGAAAAATTGCGGAGCTCTCATTAGGTGCAGTCTTCTGTGCAGGAGAAGAATCTTCTTGCCGGATGGGGCTCATCACAGTGTCCCACTGCTCCAATGCTGTTGCAGTGTGCTACTCTTTCGATCTGGGTAGTCAGAAACCTTGAAGAACTGATTCAGACTCAACCGGATGAGTGCCATTTGCATCTTGAACGGCGCTCTTTGCTTTTAATGGTGTCTAATCTATTAACAGAGGAGTTCGCCATGCTGGATGGAGTCACTGTTGGCTAGACGCTTTTGGAAACACGTCGTTCGGTAACGAAGAAAAAGGTCAAGAGGTGGAATATATGTTTCATACGCTCATACGTAAAAGTGATAGAATTTATGTGACAGGACTGATCCGGTGGCTACTCGCTTTCATATTTCTAGAAGATATCTATGTTCTGTCTACAGATAGACATACGTAAATAAGGGTTCTACTTATCCACATACACGCCTTGCGTTTGATGTTTGCCTAAGCAATTGCGTGCCTGTTTTTTTTTTATTTTTTTTATTTTTTCATCTATTTAAGTCCCGGGCCGAGCCCTACGTATCCGAAGATCTGAGACCGGTGGAGCCGGCTAGGTTCAAGTCTAAGACCTGCCCAACTCATTCGCACCGCGTGAACCGCTACATAAGCAGTAGCTAGTTAAATTACATATATTAAACTCCTTTAAGTAGATTCCCAACACCCAAGCCAAAAACTCCAAGTCCCAGAAAAGTCATAGAAACAAAGGAAAATATATGGTCTAGTCCCTGCACTTCTCGCACCGGCTCCTTTCCAATCATGATCTATGTCATGTTAAAATTTCTTCTTGGTCCACGCTGAGAGCTGTAGACAGAGTCGCAGGCTGACTTTCAAAGCAGCCAGTTTTCTGCGCAAATAGTTTAAAACTTTCCAAATAATTGGGTCCGAGGAGTTTTTTAATAAATTTTTCGAGAGGCATTGCCCCCCGCAGGCGACGCAGGTGATGTGCATTTCGTTGACAGTGGATAAAGTGCGTAGGAGCCGTCTCCCTCCCCGCAAGGACATTCCATAATGGCGTCAAGGTTATTAAAACGACGGTGGTGTGCAGCGAAGTCCCCGTGACCTGTACGAATCGCAATGAGTTCGAGCAATAGCCGTCGAGGAAGAGCCAGTTCCAGTGGTTTACGTCTCCGCATCAGGAGATCAAGTTCACGATATCTTGAGGGACACGATTCCTCCCAAAACCCGTCAAGCAAGGCCTGTCGCCTCTGGTCCATCAAGCGATGAAGATAGGCTGACGTGATTAATTCTGGCTCAACGTCCTGGTTTGGAAGCCTTCGTAAGGCTGCTCGAGCTGCGGCGTCTGCCTCAACGTTCCCCTGGATCCCCGAGTGTGCAGGTACCCATCTTACCTGCACAATTGTTTGCGCCTTCTGAGTTAGTGCCCGGAATGCGCGGACCTCTTCAATACTTGATGTTGTAATCCCTGTCAAGACTGCTTTTCTAGCCTGCTGGCTATCCATCATTACGAATACTTTTTGTTTTCTACAATTTGAAAACGAGTGTTCTGCTTCCAGAATATCCAGCGCTGCCTCTAGAGCCTTTCTCGCCCCCAATATTTCGGCATCAAGCACCTCCCCTCCGTGCATGATACCGCTTTCTCTTGCAACCGTTTTTCCTCCTCTTTTAAGGACAAAAGCCCAAGAGGAGCGTCCATATCCTGCAGATGAACCATCTGAGTAGGCGCAAATTTCTGCACTAGACAGGCTATCGATCAATCGTTTGCTGGTCTCAAGTTCTGACTCTTTCGTATTGAGCTTCGAAAGATATATGGGTTCAGGCAGGGGTGTGGCTGGCTCGGCTTCGGGAAGCTGTCGATATGCTCGCTGGAGACAAGACATCTGGAGCTCCGGTTGTGTTGTTTTCTTATGCTTTTTCTTAAATTTTTTTGTCCCAACCTTAGGACAAATCGCAGCGCGAGTTCTTAGTGGGTGTTTGTCATCAAGTGACTTGAGCCTAGCGGCGAGTCGAAGTCGGTTGCCCTCGAGGATGTACTTCAACGGGGGAATTCCACCTTCTCGGTGCACTGCTGCATTCGGTGTTGTCCTTATCACCGGGAGAGCTGCTCGTAAGCCCATCAATATGACCCTGTTGATCATGCTGCAGGTGTTAGTAGTCTGGGGCGTGACCATACCCCGTATTGTGGGACGTCTCGGGCCAGGCCAACAAACCTCGGAACCGTAGGTGGCGACAGGGACGATGCATGCTTCCACCGCTCTTACTAACGCTTTAGGTGCCGCTCCTCGATAAGCCGAGTTGAAGCGACGTATGTGCTGGGCTGCTCTGATCGCTTTTCCGCACCACGTTGTGATGTGGTGTTTGAAATTAAGGCGGGGATCAAGGTGGACTCCTAGCCAGCGAATGTGCTCGGCTGGATCAATAAACGTCCCATTGACATGCACGCCTACTGCCGTCTCGCGGCGTCTGCCAGGGAATTGTACAACCTTAGACTTGGCGGTGTCAAAGGCAACGGCGTTGTTTCGGGCCTACTGGAGAAGATGGTCGACCTCGCGTTGTGCAGCAGCAGACTCGGCGATGGTAGGCCCAAACCCGAGGATTCCGATGTCATCGGCGTAGCTAAACCTTAGATTAGCGTTACCACTACGTATCGGCTCTGCCATATATAGGAGAAAAAGGAGAGGTGATATTGGCAGTCCCTGAGGAACCCCGCAAGCCAGCTCCCTTTCGGTGGTGACTCCGCCAGTGTATCGGACTTGAACCCGTCGGTTTGCCAGAAATGAGCTCGTCCACTGCAAAATTGATTCAGGCCAGCCTTGTGATTGCATCCTCCTCACTAGGCGGTTGTGAAGCACTGCGTCAAAGGCTCCTTGGACATCTAGGGTTACAAATGTAGAAGCCCAGCCTTGAGAGCTGGCTTCTTCGACGTCATGAACCACGCAGGAGACAAGGTCCGTCGCAGAACGCTTCGGGAGTGCGCCAAATTTTTAGTGGCCGACCACGTCATAGACAACTGCGAGGTGCGCCATTCGTTTGGCTAACAGCCATTCCAACCCTTTGCCTAAGCATGAAAGTAGGGCAATGGGCCTCCAACCTTTGATCGAAGTGAGATCTCGGTTTGGTTTCGGTAGTAGTATAACTTCTGCTAGCTTAAAGCAGGGCGGATGTGTACCTAGCTGAAGACAAGCCCTGAAGAGTTTTGTGATATGCGGACCAATTGTCTTCCAGCATGCTTCAAGTAACTAGACCGAAACTCCATCTGCTCCGGGTGCTGTGTTGCCGCTGCCGATGGTGCATGTGCGAAACTCTTCATCTGAGATGTCGTTGATCCATGGAATCCGACTGTCGCTGGTAGTGGTGCATGGCAAGAGATCATCTGATGCTTGATGCCGTGCAAGGAGAGCATCACGGAGGATTGTCGCTCGCTCGGCCGGGTCGGTAATTAGAGCTCCTTCGTGGCTAAGCGGAGGGATTTTAGCCTGCTAGGGGTTGGCCCCGCGCATCAACTTGAAAATATCTGCTGCTGTGGTCATCGCCTCAATTTCTCTTGCGCAATGCTCTTTTTTGGCTGATTTAATGGTCCCCCGAAGCTCCTTTGCTAAGATAGTCCATTGGGTGGGTGATGTTGCTGCTTGGTATCTTGCCTTTGCAGATTTGCACTCCGAGGTCCACTATGGGGCCGTCTTACCGCTGCACTTTCTGACTCGCGATCCTGTTGCCTTGATAGCGTTTGCGAGGCGCGAGCAAACTTCTTGAGCATAAGCTTCAATTTCTTCTATCGTATCCAGAATAGGCGGAGGGTTAACCCACTGGGCGATGGCTTGAGCAAACCTGGGCAGGTTTCTTCGCGGGACTCTAATCTTCGTGGGTTGGTCATCTATAGACGCGGATGTGCTGAGTACTTGGCATCGAATTGGCAAGTGGTCGCTAGTCACGCACTCATTACGGTCCACCCACGCTGTAGTGCCTGTGATGTTAGTCCAGATAAGGTCCAGTGTGTTACCTGCTCGGTGCGTAGGTTCCCCAATGATGAGACCAGTGAGATTGTGTCTATCAGCCCATCTCTCTATTTCGTCTCCCTGTCCGTGTTGGTGCGCCGCTCCTGGCTGCCATGCCTCGTGAACAGCGTTGAAGTCTCCTGCTGCGATCGTTCTTGATGCTGGAGTCCAGTTGACAATCGGCCGGAAAGCCGTGGGGTCTCTTGGTGCCTTGTACACATTGAAAAATGTGATGCCATTTACTACCACCCAGCAGTAATCTCCTGTTGGTGTGGTGCACGGAAATACTTGCGTCGCAGATATTACTCCGTTGTTTTTTTCTTGTGTAGGTCACTGCCCTTGGTCTAACATCTAGTCCACCATATGGTGTATGACAGACGTATCCGGGGTTTGACTTGGTAGCCTTGGTCCGCTTGTTCCACAAAGGCTCCTGTATTAGCAAAACATCAACGCCTAGCTCATAAGCTCGGGAAAGCGCGATATCCTGCGTTGCTCCTCCTCTTCCTACATTGATTGACATAAAATTTAGGGTAGGTGGGGGGCGGGAAGGGACTCGTGGGGTGCCCTTTATAATTGAGTTCGGGGGTTATTCTCCCCAGAGTCCTCTGCGTCAGGCAAAGTTAAGTCTTCCGCGAGAACTTCGAACTGATTGGAAGTTGAGATCGCAGGTGGGCTGGTTGTCGTCTGTTTTTCAGCTGTAGCGGCAGCCTCGGCCCGTCTAACGGCGGCTTTTGCTCGAGCTACGGCAGCAAATTCGCGCTGGCTAGCTTGTCGAATTGTTACCATTTGTTCTTTAGTGACGGGGCCAGATCGAGTCGGGCGTGCTAGACAGCTACGGCTGTCGGAGCGGTGAGGTCCCCCGCAGTTTCGGCATTTGGTTTGGGCCTTACACTCAGTTGTGGAGTGCATCTTGGAGGAACAGTTCCAACAAGCTGGTGCACGAGAGCACCCATGAGTCCCATGGAACTCGAGGCAGCGTTTGCATTGCTGTACGGTACGTTTCGGTTGATGTCGCACTGCAACACCAGACTCGTCAAATAGATGGAAGCCGGGTCGGGGCGCAGAATCTCTTTCGAAGTATGCCAGCCACGATTGATGGGGAACTCCTAGTCGACTTTTCCCATGTGGGCGGACCTTGAGGGGTGTAATGTCGGTGTTCCTTATGATTTCATCTCGGATCAGCTCTTCTGTGACAATAAGTCTGCCAATCACCGTGTTTAAAGCAACAGGGACTGTGGAGAAACGTAGAACCACCAGATCGGACGCTTTTTCCAGCTTCGCTTCCAAGGTAGTAAAAGCTTCAGCCGAGTCTAATAGAGACTGGCGAGTTTCTTCATCTTTCGATTTGATTGCGAAACCAGTGGGGACACGGTAAACATGCTCAATGGTGGTAGGTGAGAGGCCGAGATGTTTGGTTACGGCTTCTGGTATGCCTGCCGGGGAGAATTGGCGCTAGTCATGGTCTTTACCAAGTCGGAGGAAAAGTCTCTCATCTTGTTGAGGCGGAGCTACCGTCTTCACTGGTACTCGAGGTGGAGAGGGCCGCGTAGTTGGTGCGCGACCAAAATTTGCATGTCTAGAGGATTTTTGATGTCCTCTCTTGGTAATTGTGGCCCATGATGATTTAGGACCTGGCTCTGCAGTCGTCGGTTCGAAAATCTGTACAGGTTGTCTGCTTGTAGAACCAACCGGGGGATTTTCCCAAAAAGTGATGTTACTAGCTGGGCGAGGAGGGCGAGGAGGTAAGTTGGGTGAGACTCCTGGTCCTATTGTCATGTATTGCGCGACTGCCGCTCGGAAGTGGGCTTTCATCGCGTCTATGTACAGTCTGTTGCCTTCATTGGCCAGAGCAGAGAGGGCGTTTTCTACGCCATTGATGGCAGCAGTGCATAAAGTAAGTTTTGACGCAGTCTGTGCTGCTCGGCGCTCTTCGGACTCAATCATTGAGCGGAGTTCGAGAGGTACTTGATCGGCCCTGGTTGGGTTGACAGTGCTGCTTGTCGGTCGATTGGTGATCTTAAAGTATCTTTTGTCCCTGCCGCGTTTTTCGGGACGACTAGAGAGACTTTCAGTATCTTACGCACTGCGGGACCTGTCGGCTCGGCCTGTGTCGATTGTACTTTCTTGGAGACATTCGTAGTCTCTGAGGGTGGGTTGGTGGGGGTTCCTGATGTGGATCCTTGACCAACTAGCCTGAGATTTTCAGCATCAGTCATTTCAGTATCATTGGGGAAGGAGGACTTCCCCGGAGTAAAGGCCTCTGACGCAGGGGGTGCTTGAGAATGTTGCGCGAGGCCTTGAGTTTTGGCTGCCCTAAGGGCTCGTTCTCTTGCAGTCTCTGCTGCAGGTTGGTTCTTTTTCACCGCCGGCATGTCGGCCAAGCCTTGCGGCAGCGCACAAACGAGGAGAAGGGTTTTACGATAATTGGAGAAGAGGAGAGGAGGGGAAATTGGGCATAGAGTGACTCTAAGGGAGTTTTCTCGAATTGTTTGTTTGTTTGTTTGTCTAGGTCCCGGGCAGAGCCCTTCGTCCAATTGGTTCGGGACCGGTGGAGCCGGCGGGGATCGTACCCGAGGGTATGCCAAACTCGTTCGCACCTCTCTAGACATGTATACGCGCATAAAAACACCCTACAAAACGCCTGAGTCAACTAGAACTCCCTGGTTCCCTCCCCCAACAAGGTTTCCAACCTAAAGGCCAAAAAAAGGTACCCGAACATAAAAAAAGGATAAAATAAAAAACATCAAAAAAATATAGATAGTTGCTGAGTCAACCTAGCGTTTCACACACTCTGTTTCCACGACTTTTTATAAAATGCTGTACCAGCTTCCAGCGGAGGAGGAGCTTGCGAAAAGGTTGCCGAGACAGCCTGTAAGTTTTGCAAATTCTGTAAATTCTCTGACACACTTTGGGCCGAGAAGTTGGTAAATGAGATCGCCCATTGTCCTTCCTTTCCTAAACCTACGCGCTAGGCTGGCGTGTTCTCGACAACGTACGAAGTGAGTAGGAGATGTCTCTTGTCCACAGATGCATACTAAATTTGCATTTTCAAGATGTAGTCTGCGGTGATATGCAGCGAAGTCACCGTGCCCGGTTCTTGCTGATATAAGCTTTTGCAGAAGCTGCCGCGGCATTTTGAGCTCTGGAGGCTATTGACGGCGCATCTGTAGGTCTAGATCTCTGTACTTAGCCGGACATACCTTGGACCACCAATCGTCAATTAGCTGCTGACGGCGCTGTTGCATAAGGCGACGAACATAGGCTAGCGTGATGAAGTTTGGTTCAACATGGCAAGGGGGGAGTGATTGAAGTGCAGCTCGTGCGGCCGCGTCTGCCTCTTCATTCCCAGGTATCTTAGAGTGCCCTGGCACCCATCTAACTTCTGAATTGGCTTTTTGGGAAATGTCGTGAAAAATCCGAGTTAGCCTAAGGCAAGAGGACGTCCTGCCAGTCTGGAGGGCCCGGACTGCAGCTTGGTTGTCCAGAAGAACATAAATTTTCTCACCGCTTCGTCTAATGGAGAGCGCAGCTCGGAGTGCCACGGTTGCCCCAATAATTTCTGCATCGTACACTTCTCCCCCGTGTAGAATCCCATGATCTTTCTTAAAAATTATTCACCCGCGTTGCAGGACGAATCCCCAGGAAGACTTTCCATGTCCCTCTGAAAAGCCGTCAGAGTAGGCGCAGATGACAGAAGACGGAATTGTTCGGATCCAATCCTCGTGGTTTATAATACCCTGTGCTTTTGTTGCTTGCGGATGAGAATATAAAGGTGCAAGTAAGGGTTCAGCACTTTCTGATGATAGTGGTAGCTGTCGAAAGGCCCTCTGCAAGCGTGACATCTGGGATTCTGGATGTTTAGAAAGTATGGCCCTTCTTTTGTACTTAAGCGTGCCTACACAAGGGCATATGCTTGCTCTACTGCGAAGAGGATGATGAGTGTCTAGAGAGTTTATTCGCGCGGCGAGTCGCAGGCGATTACCTTCTAGGAGTATGTTCGCAGGTGGAATTTCTCCTTCTCGATGAAGAACTACGTTGGGAGTCGTTCTCCATACTAGAAGTGCAGCCCTTAAACCTACACGAACTGCTTTATCGATAAGGTTGCAGAGATAAACCGTAGGAGGGGTCACATCTCCGCGTTTTGTTGGGCGTTTCAAGCCGGGCCACCAAACTTCCGCAGCAAATGTCGCCACCGGGACAACGCAAGAATCAACCGCTGCTACCAGAGGTTCAGGGCCTGCCCCGCGTGATACTGGGCTGAGTTTTCGCATATTTTGAGCAGCTTTAAGTGCTTTCCCACACCATGTGGTTACATGATGCTTGAATGTGAGTTGTGAGTCGAGGTACACTCCAAGCCAGCGAATATTCTCAGCCGGTTCGATCCAGGTACCGTTTACATTCACTCCGGTGAGATTTTCTTCTCGTCGCCCTGGGAACTGGATCACTTCCGATTCCCCGGTATCGAATGAAACGGCATTGTTACCAGCCCATTCTAGTAAGTTATCTATTTCACGCTGAGCCATAGCTGCGGATTCAGCAGCTGTACGCCCAATTCCAAGGATGCCGATATCATCTGCGTAACTGAACCCAGCGCTGGAGTTCCCGCTACGCATAGGTTCAGCAATGTATAGAAAAAGAAGTGGAGAGATCGGAGATCCCTGGGGAACACCGCAGACTAGCTTCTTAGGTGTCACAGATTAATTATATGAGGTAGTGAGCACTTGTATGAGTAATGGTTGTTAATAATTCACTATGAAGAAGAAAAGCTAACTTAGGTTCCGAACAATCCTCTATATACAAGTTCTGTGTTTCCTTCCCATTGTTCAGCTTCGAACATCACCCGTGAGTAATTATTGAAAATCAAGGATACAAACTTATAATTAGTATCAGTCAGTTCAAGCCAAACCCTGATTACCTGGTCATGCTGTAGCCCTGATTATAGACCCTTGTACAATCTAGGACCCTTGCATAATGTAGTCGCTAATCTCTATTATTAGTGATCTTGCATTATGTACCCATGATCTGCATGATAGTGCATGCCTGCGATAACCATCGTTGGCTACAGGTTTACAATTGGCTAAACAGCCGTCACATTAGGGTGCGTTACCCCTCCTGGGTAGCGAACTTGAACCTTTCGATCTTGTAAAAAGGAGGCCGTCCACCGAAGAATCGGTTCTGGCCAACCCTGCTTCTGCATTCGTGCTAATAGTCTATTGTGGAGGACCGCGTCGAAGGCGCCTTGTACATCAAGGGTTACAAGTGTTGAAGTCCATTTTTGAGTACGAGCTTCTTCAATGTCGTGCACGACACAAGAGACTAAATCAGATGCTGAGCGTTTAGGTAGAGCTCCAAATTGTTGATATGCAACAACGCCAGCCGTTATAGCTAGAGTCGACATGCGTTTTGCAATAACTCTTTCCAATCCTTTCCCGAGGCACGATAAGAGAGCGATGGGTCTCCACCCTTTCACAGAGGATGGATCTCGACCCGCTTTTGGAATGAAAACGACTTCTGCTAACCTAAAGCACAAAGGATGATAACCTAGCCTAAGACAGGCGCGAAACAGGTGGGAAATAATTGGGCCGATAGTCTTCCAGCAGGCAGTGAGCAGATCTACCGAAATTCCATCTGGTCCAGGGTATGTATTGCCGCTGCCTATGGTGCAATGTCGTACTTCTATGTCTTTGAGCTTCATCGTCCATGGGATCCTGCTATCTGTAGTTATTGTGGGGTCGGGGAGATCATCAGATGCTTCAAACCGCGCCAAAAGGCTATCTCGTAAAATTTCCGCACGCTCCGCTTGTTCTGAGACAAGGCGCCCGTTAAAAAGCAGAGGTGGAGGAATTTTTGTATGCCGTGGATTGGTGCATCGCATGAGCCTGTAAATATCTGGCAGATATTTCATTTCTTCTATGCGCCTCTTCCAATATTCTCTTTTTGCCCCAGCAATAGGGTTCCTATAGGCCCTTGCATATTGATTGCGGTCAGCCTCCGTGGAGGCTGCTCGATATTGGAGGCGGGCAGCCTTGCATTCTGGGGTCCACCAAGGAGCTGACCTGCCTGATCCCCCACTGGAAGCTTTACCAACTGCTTTCAGAGCATCGGTTACAGCTCTGCATAGATCCTGGGCGAATTGTTCGATCTCTTCCGTCGCTGTTAATTCCTGAACATTGGGGATCCATTGAGAAACTAGATGTGCAAACAGAGGAACCTTATCTTTTGAAAATCTGAGTGGACCTTTCGGTTTATTGGTAGCTCGAGTGTAGCAGGGTACAATTCCAGAAATTGGAAAATGGTTACTTGTTGTCACAGATCAACTATATGAGGCAATGAGCACTTGTATGAGTAATGGTTGTTAATAATTCACTATGAAGAAAAGCTAACTTAGGTTCCGAACAATCCTCTATATACAAGTTCTGTGTTTCCTTCCCATTGTTCAGCTTCGAACATCACCCGTGAGTAATTATTGAAAATCAAGGATACAAACTTATAATTAGTATCAGTCAGTTCAAGCCAAACCCTGATTACCTGGTCATGCTGTAGCCCTGATTATAGACCCTTGTACAATCTAGGACCCTTGCATAATGTAGTCGCTAATCTCTATTATTAGTGATCTTGCATTATGTACCCATGATCTGCATGATAGTACATACCTGCGATAACCATCGTTGGCTACAGGTTTACAATCGGCTGAAACAGCCGTCACACTTGTCATACACTCATCTCGGTCTACCCATGCAGAAGCACCGCTGATGTTTGACCATACAAGGTCCAAAGTGTTCCCGGCACGATGCGTCGGTTCACCTAGAATTAGACACGATAGCCGATGTTTGTCTGCCCATCCTTCTATTTCTTCTCCTTGGCCAAAGGAGCTTCTAGCGCTGGGTTGCCAAGCCCAGTAAACGGAGTTAAAGCCTCCAGCAGCAATTGTCTGAGAAGGGGGGTTCCACTCCAACAACGGTTCCACGGCTGAAGAGTTATTAGGTTCTTTATAGACGTTTAGAAATGTAATTCCATTCACTTTAACCCAACAGTAGTCTCCTGTAGGCCTTGAGGAAGGGGATTCCTGAACTGCCTGGATATTTTTGGCATCCTTCCTTGTGTAGGTGACAGCACGTGGTCGGACGTCGACGCCTCCATAGGGCATGTGACAATTGAAGTAAGGATGTGATTTGGTGCATCCAGTCCAACAAGGTTCTTGAACTAGCAAAACATCTAACTGTAATTCGCAGGCTCGCGAAAGCGCAATATCGTGCGCGGCGCTCCCTCTTCCCACATTTATTGACATAAACCTGAGAGGAGGCAACGAGTGGCTCTGAGGTGAGCCCTTCATAACTCCATAGAGTCCTCCGTCGACACATCGGCGGGTGGCTCTGGGATTTCATTATTCTTGGTCTCAAGATTTTGACGACAATTTACAGCGTTTGCTGCTTCCTCTGCAGTTGACGCCCTCGCTTCAGCAGATTTAGCTCGAACCACTGCCTGATATTTGCGATCTCCAGCCTGACGAAAGATTTTTAGCTGTTCCTTAGTTGGAGGGCCGCTGCGAGTTGGCCGAGCTAAGCATCTATGACTGTCAGAGCGGTGTGGACCTCCGCAGTTCCGACATCGTGTGAGAGCTTGACATGCATCTTGTGTGTGCATTGTCGAGCCACAGTTTCCGCAAGAAGGTGCTCTAGAACAATTCCTTGTTGAGTGGTGGCCATTGCATCTTTTGCAAAAGTCTATGGGATCTTGTTTTTTGAAAACTTTTGCCAGGCCAGATTCATCAAACACACGAAAACCTGGTCGAGGTGCTTTTGAGAACAGTCCTAGCCATGTTCTATGCGGGGCGTCATGATTGACGCTGCCAAACAGTTTTACTGCGGTTGGGCGTACTGAAGAGACGCGTTCAATTTCGTCTGACAGCATCTCGTGAGTTACCACAACACGCCCCTTATCAGTGTAAATAAAGGCAGGGACTGTCGGGATGAGGAAAGGCACTAAATTTTCAGCAGGATCGAGTTTGACACCTGTCAAAAAGAGCCCATTTGCAGCTTGCAGCAATACTTCGCGGGCATTGGGATTGCTAGGACTCAGGGCAAATCCTGAGCGAATTGGCTTAATCAGCCCAATATGTGCAGGTGAGATAACCATTTTCTTCACAACTACCTCTCGAATCCCTGCGGTTGATAATTTCCTCCAATCATGCTCCAAAGGTAGTCGGAGAAAAAGCCTTTTATCTTCAAATTTTGTTGGAACGTGTTATTTTTTGCCATATATTCCACTCACGTTTGATCGAAATGACTGGTGAGAAACTTTCTTAGGCGTTGATAAATTTTGTTGTTCATTCGGTTTATTTTTTCCAGCACTTGATGTTTCGGCCGTAGCAGCTCTTACCTTCTTGTGTCCATTACGAACAACAGTAGCCCAAGAGATTTCAGTGGCAACAGGCTTACTGGGTATGTTGGGTACGCTGGTTTGCGTCTGCTTTCCAGCTCGAACTGGAGCCAATGCGACTTGTGGCACTGCGACCACGGGTGATTTGTTCGAAAAATTTGTTTTGTTTACTTTGCTGCCTTTTGATGGGCGAGAATGTGTGGGAATGGGAGGGGGAGTTGGAGCTGCTTCAGAAGCTGCGAAGAGCGAGATTGCTTGACGGAAGTACGTTTGAAACGCTATTCCTTCCTCTTTCTCGATTCCTTCGTTGAAATTGGCAAGAAGACTGTCAATGTTGCTTATAACACTCGTGCATATCATCATGCGCACATGCCAGGCACGTCCGCGACGTTGTCTTTCCTCAACAATTGTTGCAAGCTCGCGTGGGATATACGAGTTCATGGTTTCGGACGTAACGCTTTTGCTTCGAGGGAGCGTATCGGTTGGCGCCCGCTTG
This sequence comes from Podosphaera xanthii, assembly GCA_028751805.1. Taxonomy (NCBI): domain Eukaryota; kingdom Fungi; phylum Ascomycota; class Leotiomycetes; order Helotiales; family Erysiphaceae; genus Podosphaera; species Podosphaera xanthii. The sequence continues at coordinate 1,468,629 of JAPWIX010000002.1, forward strand.
GAGGGTGGAACAGGCTGAAGGATGTGCCTATCGGCCGCCGGATTGTTCGGTGGCACTGAGTGTGACGGAGGTGATGGTGGCGCAGTATTGGGGGGGAAGGGCAAGGAAGAAGGATCAGGAGGGGTAGTAGGTGGGAGGCTTCTGTCCGTCGTCGAAGCAGGACTATCGATAACAATTTCCATGGTGTGTAATGTAGATTTGTCGTGACTCCTTTGTGGTTGTTGGTGTGCTTGCGTGCAATTGCGTGCCTGTTCACTATTCCGATCTCAGCAAAGCCAGAAATAGCGTTCCCAAGGCAACCGGATAAACTTCAGCTACAATATAAATAGGCACAGTCCTTGTAACCGTCTCCGTTGCTTGAACCGAGCTGTATCACAAACCAATATGTGCGCAGAATTTAGTGTATTAGAATTGATCCAGATTAAAAAGACTCGAATGTGAACGGTATATACCAGAAGTCTTTGCATACTTCTCTACTATACCTCATACACACATACACACATACTGCACATTGCTTCCGTTCAACGTACGGTGTCGCACGTCTAAATCCAACTATCCATTTCTACATCACGGTACCCAAGGCTCATCAGAAAATAGATTTGCTCTGAACCTCTCCTTAATTTATTAATAATCAGGTTCCGATCCATCGAAAGATATAGTAAAATAAGTAATCAGTGCGTTCATGCCAAATATTTCGGGACTGTGAAGATGAATCAAAACGTCACTGTTGGATGACCGACATCACGCTTGGTGACTTGCTTGCTTGCATCGTTTTACAGCATGCAGACCGATAAAACTTCAAGTCAATCAGAGCCAGATTAATACAAATGAGCAGCGACAACCCATCACGCCTACGGCGCTGTTTTGGAACTTGAAGAAGTTCGATGACTATTCCCCACTACCACCATCGTTCAACCCGTTTCCGAGTGAAATCCTCAGCACAGCTTTTTGCTACAGAGATCTCAAGTAGTGACAAATTCAGCGTGATCTATCTCAACTCCTGTTCGAAAGACTTGTCGCTGCAAATACTATCGCTTCGTGTCCTTTCGCGTGAAGAAATTATCAAATTTCCAACAATCGAGAACTGAATTATCGATATGAGTTGATGATATATACACTAGGTGATAGCAACTTCCGGATATAAAAAGTCCTTCTAATACGACGATAGTGTTCGCTTATCTCTGAAAGTTCAGTATTCATGAATTGATTTTTTCCAAGATTCCACTATCACACGACGAGGAACTAACACCAGGAAGAAGGCAGCTGAAATCTGTAAGTCCAGGAAATTTTTTTCACTCAACAGAACAAGTCACCGCTGAGCCCAAGACTTGGGCGAGTCGGGTGTTGTAATGCTTATACGGCCTAGTACCCTATTACGGCTAGCTCTTCACGACTCTGAGGGAAATACTCGAAAGAAGATCCATCGCCGATCTGATTCCCCAACACTGTGTTGGACTAAGGCTGAGTGCAGAGTATAGGTCTTGTTGTGAACAAAATGAGGAAAGAAAGGAATAAATGTAAACTTTGTGACCTTCCCTTAACTTTCTTACGATGGTTTTGTATTCTAGTTATTTTAGTGTAGACAAACAAAATTTAGTCGACTTAGCCCTCACCCTCTGGTATTCATACAGATACGGCTGAGTATCCCTGTTGCAATAGATATTCAATAGCAGATTCAAAAGACTCTCAGGTATTTTTTCGTCGCTTAATTGCAGATAGTTATCGTTCCACTACAAGTACATAGACATAATGTGAACTACCTTGTCGAGTATGAAAATCCTTAAATACGCACGCATTGTGCCACCCATCTCTCACTTATCCACTCCCAGATGATACTTTGGTGAAGAATTTTCCAGGTGAACGAGAATGGTGTATAAGTCTAGAGACTTTGCTACATAATTGAGTAAGCTGTTTGCACTCAAACAATAACTGGCCTCAAAACTGAATATTTAAAAAAGTTTTACGTTCGACTGAACGATTTCCTTAATTTCTCCCTCTCCCCATTCTTTTTCCTGAGCCCTATATCCACTTACTTCTTTGATATTAAACATTACATACGACATATGCTCAATTTATCTTATCAACCGCGTACTCGGTTTGGCAGAGATAGATAGTAGACAGCATGTATCCGTGAAGGAAGCGAGAAAGCCCAAGAATTCCCTTTGACACAGCCAGTAAAGCAAACAGGAGACTGAAGTGGTGACTGATGACAATTAATTCATCCTATGATTTGATGTCCTCATGCCTTATCCTTGTTTATAGTTCTTAAATCAAAACTTTGCTAATTTCGCCTCGTATTGTCGATGAGCGGTAAACATTTGACCCTTGTGACGCTCCATACTACAAGATCAAACAGCTCATTAGTGAATCTCCAAGTTCTTCATCATTTTTCTCTTTACTGTACCACATATCGATAATCCATCAAGAGAGGCCCTGATTCTCATTTAGAGGTCCTCCCGGAAAATTCGATACCGAAAATAGACGATGTAGGATGTGACATGATATGAATTACGCATCATCTATCCAAGCCACTTTGCAACTCTTGTTCTAGACCAACTGTCTCCTGGCCATACATCTCCTGAGGTCTCGGATCTTCAGCATTCCACGCAACATCCCCTTGCGGGATAGGCACGGCTAGACCATTGTTTTGTCCCTGTTGGTCAGGTTGAATTCTAACGTGCTGTCTAAAACGAGAAACTTCGTCTAGAATCATCTTTCGCATCTCACCGACATCTTCAACAACCTCAAAGTCAAAGTTAAAGGTTGTTGGACATCCAGGCTCATCCGAAGAGTCGTGCCAAATCTGAAGGTACGGATGTTCAAGAGCTTCTTCAACAGAAATCCGAGATGATGGGTCGAAAGCTAACATCTGATTTAGAATGTCCAAAGCATCTTGGTTAGCATTTGGAAAGAGCTGAATGAAAGGCCGTTTAGCCATAAATGGTAGATTCCGAACATATTCTTGCGCTCTCGGTGATCCAATCCGAGAAAGAGTTTCCTCATTAGGTGTTCCTAATATGTGTAGGATTTGATTTAGTTGGTCAACATAATCTCTCCCTTTGAAGAAAGGGCGTCCGCCAAGTAGCTCGGCTAAAATGCATCCTACTGACCAAACATCAACTGAACCGATTAGCTGGTACCCAAATACAGAAACAATTACTCTTACTGGCTTTCGTGTAGCTTTGAAAGCTCAACATAATTTCGGGTGCACGATACCATCTTGTAGCAACATATTCCGTCATGTAGCCTGCATTCTCCTCTGGATCAACGGAAAAACCTCTTGCCAAGCCAAAATCACAGATTTTCAATTCGCAATCGGCATTTACCAACAAGTTACCTGGCTTTAGATCGCGATGAAGAACATTTGCAGAATGGATATATTTCAGACCGCAAAGGATTTGGTAGATGAAAGATTGAAAGTGGGCGTCAGTGAGCGGCTGACCTGACCGTATGATTGCCGCAAGGTCACATTCCATGAGTTCTACACCATCATCAGTAGGCAGGAAGCAAAAATGTGTCATATATATTTCCTAACCTTCATACAAGTACGTCTCATTAAAGTTGTCTGGCCGTGGGATATCCATATCATACAAACAGGTGATCTATTGAGTTTAGAGCCCAGTCTTCAATTCAAACAAGGCTGATCCATATACATTACGATGCCCTCTGAAATGTTGGAGTAGTTTGATTTCTCTCAGCGCACGTTTGGCCAAAATCTTCTTACTGAAGACATTTGTTACTTTTTTAATCGCAACTCCCTCTTGAGTCTGGTTATTTGTTGCAGCACTATCATTTAGCTTGAGTAAATGCTCAGAAAGCCAGAGATGACACCTACCAGACAATGCCATATGCACCTTGACCGAGCTCCTTGGTTACGGTGTATCTCTCGTCAACAATAAAGTCCTGATTAAAGACCTTGAAAATCTTGCGTCCTTGAAGGATATCCGACATTTTTTTGAATTCTAATTTAGATTAGGCGTCTTGTAGAATAAGTTTTGTGTCTCGATAATCTATATAAGGTGTTGCTGCTAGCCTACGATTAGTCTGGTAAATGATATCGCCAGAAAAATCGGCAGCGAGTGGTCGATAAGTTTGGAAACACCAGAGATACTGGCTTGACGCAACAATAAAATCACAGAGAACAGATTAGGTATTTATCACGCAGCATAAGAGTGTCTCTTGAATGATTTAACTGTCCACAGCGAATATGATTGACCATAAATACAGGAAGGCTGAGGTGGGGAAACCGCCCACGAGGCTGAGTTAGGCGCTACTCTTACTGATGAAATTCAAACCTGAGTGGACGACGACTAAGTCGAAACAGGGGTCTTTGAAGGCTTTAAGGTTATGGTGGGGTATAATTACTCCAAAATTGGCGAGAGCGGCAAGGTTTATGTGTTACAGTACAATCTCGCTATAACAATGTGGGGCAAAACTTAACCAAGGCTCCCGATTGGAGGATTCAATTGAACTGGCCAATAATAACCCTTATTTGAGTTTTGCCCCACATTGTTATAGTAAGATTGTACTGTACTCTATTGCAGGGGTAAGAAGTGTAGCCCCACATTCTGTGTAATTTACATGGGCTATCCCTGACATTCCGACTTTAGCGCTACAAAAATGGCTAGACTAAGGCAATAAGGCAACCGAGGCATTCCTTCTTCCTTGAACCTTCTCTCTTATGTTCGATAGTTGCACAGCATCCTCTTACCACACTAAATCGGTTGACACGACATATCGAATAACCTATATCCTCACGATAAACTGCGAAGAAAAATGAGCACCCCAGCATCTCCCACTACTCCAAGATCACGGAGCCAGCTTTCTAGGGATCAGCGAGTCCAGATATACACGTTGCGTGGCCTTGGTTTTACTCATCTCGCCATCGGTAATCAACTCGGTATCACCGAAAGAAGGGTACAATATGCCCTTGCAAGGCAATGTCTGACGCCCAAAAAGCGAAATGGCCGACCCCACGCATTGAACGCTCAGCAGGAAGTTGAGCTTGAAGAGTTTGTCACGTCTTCAAGTGAGGCCCGCCAGATGAGCCACCTGGAGCTTGATGCTAAGTTTTCCCACTGGAATTGTGGCCAAATCGCAATCAAAAGTGCTCTTGAGAGAAGAGGGTTCAAGCGTTGCATTGCTCAAGCGAAGCCTACTCTAACGCCTGCACATATGAGGAAAAGATTAGAGTGGGCGGAAGAACACTCTTCTTGGACACCTGAACAGTGGTCCCAAATTCTTTGGTCTGATGAGACTTGGGTCACTGGTGAACGTCACACAAGAGTATGGGTTTCGAGGAAGGTGAGTCCAGATCTCAGCCATATATCAACTGCATTAATCTAATTTTTAAGCCCGAGGAGACATATTATCACACTTGCCTGGTTCGAAAAGGTCCTCGAAAGCGTGGCTGGATGTTCTGGGCTCCTTTTATGGGAACCAGAAGGGCCCTGCCCTCTTCTGGAGTAGGGATTGGGGGACTATAAAAGCGGAGAGTTACTGCCAGAGGACTGTTCCTTTAATCCACGCGGCAACACAACCAATTGACTCTCACGGCCCTCTTCTCTTTATGCAGGATGGTGCTCCTGCCCATTCTGCTCAACGTACGAAAAGAGAGCTGTCATCAAGGGGGGTAGATTTCATAGTCTGGCCGTCATATTCGCCAGACCTGAATCCAATTGAGTCAGTGTGGGATATGATGAAATCCCATATTGAAGAGCACCACCCAGAATTTGATTCTGGTAATCCATCTGAGGAAGTGCTCCGTAATGCAGTCCTAGAGGCATGGGAGTCAATTTCTCGGGAGCAACTGGCTACGCTTGTAGAGAGCATGCCAGAAAGGTGCCAGGCAGTCATCAGAGCAAGAGGAGGTTCGATTCCTTATTAATGATGCTTAATTATTGGTAAAAATGTATTTAATACTTGATAAAAGCTAGCACTTTTGAATAGAATATCATCATTTCAACGAGTTACAGGGATCTCCTACACTTCTTTTATCACGCAAAATTTCCCATACAAATAAGGTTCAGCTATTGTCGGATTTGGTATGGTCAAAATATTGCAGCCAATGGCATATTTTATAATCCCTGTCAGATCTTGGCATTCAGGGGTTTCCTTCACTATTTACCCCTGCAATAGAGTACAACAAAATACTTCACCAGGGGGCTGTTTTTGACGCGTCTTGTGAGAATCATGTATGCTGAGTAGTTTTCAAAGTGCTACAGTCCGTTGGCAAAAGTTTTGCGACATGTGGGCTTCCCAGTAGTTCATCCACATTTCTTTACTCTATGCATAGCAGATAACTACCATTGGAGGGACCATTCGCAAAGTTCTCAGCAGATAAAACATAACTCCTGCCATATATACATTGTCGATCTAATCTATTAAAGTTATATTTAGCTTGAAACTATACTGCTGGTAAATCTCCTTTATTTATTGTACTACTTGACAATTAAAAAATGTATATATGTATTTCAATCTAATTTGCTAAGTTCTACATCTAGTTGGATTCCCTCAGCGCGCTAGTTGAGCCCTGCTTACAAAGCAAGTCACATGTCTTCATGGCTGAGTGACTGATACTTCAACATAATCTCTTTCCGACGTTAGATCTCTTTCGAAACCACAGGATTCTTGATCTAGTGTAGACCTGCGGTTAGATGATGCAACAAATACAGTCGTCCCTCTCTAACTCGATAGTGGGTCCCGGTATATATGTTGAAAATATTTATTGAAATTCAACCATTTACATTTGCAATACTTACCCCTGCATGCAAAATGACCTGTAGGGGTAAGTGTTGCAAGTTTAAAAGTCCAAGTTACAATGAATATTTTCAACACTTATACCGAGACCCACTATCGAGTTAGAGATGGACGACGGTATATCATAAAAATGAATACCTTTAAATTGCTCCAATTTTCAGTGTTCGTGAAAAGATAAATCAACGTGTTTTCGACCATCGATAGGGTTATCATATTTAGAGATAAAAAGCCAAAAGACATCATCACTTCTTATTGTATTTCGGCTTGCCACTCTACACTGAATTGAACTTTTTAATGACATGCATCTAATGTTATGAGTAAATCCATTTAAATGACCTTTCTGTTGAGAATAATCTTCCCTAATTCAAGGCAAAATCTCATTCCTCACCAATGAATGCTCATCTATAAGATTGGGTCGATAGATCTTGAATGTAGCTTGAATTTGGCTTCTCGACCTTTAAAGACGTGAGGATGGCCTGACAAGAAGGGCGGACAAAGTGTGTGATGAAGAAAATGAGAATTCTGATCTTAGGATTACCGCGTGATATTCTTAACACGCTCATAGATAGGTCATCCAAAAGTGTGGAATGTGAGGGAAAAAGAATACCTTCATACTGTTCGCCCGATCCTTTCAACGCAAGTTGAAGGTATGATATCTATGTATATCCTCTGCTTGTGATGGGAGTTGACGTCGAATTTTTATACCAGGCGTTTGCATTTAACCAGGCTATATGAAGTAATATATTTTTCTCCTAGTCAAAGCTAGATTCCTAATTCACAGATATTTCCTTTCTAGCGGCTTCGATTTTCGGCCTAACTCTTCCAATTTCAGGTTTCTGTCGCGGGATCAATTGGTGAAGGTAAACCTCAGAGCAAGTCCGGTGTAAAATCAGTTGATTATTGAAAACTATGGTAAGAATAAAGATGCGCATACTCTGTATATAGATACATAGGCCCGCTCCTTCCGCTAATTACTAGCACAAATAAAAACAACTGTGTTGCTACGCAACCACCACACAACCACACACGTGACAGTAGCGCTGGCGCAGTCAGTGCACAACAAGGGATCAATCCCGTAACATCACCCCCCGTTTAAGGGCGTTTCCGTACTCCTGTATACATTCCTATATTTTCTTCGCCCACATTATCGTTAGTTCCGTGTAATTGCTCAAATATATCCAGGGCGGTTGTGTTTTGAAACTCGGAACGCGGTTCCCAGGTTGGTTCTGTCTGGCCTTTCCATTTAACGAGCACTACCCGCTGTACCCCTCGACCTCGGCGCCTATTCTTCGCTCTAAGTATGCGTTCAATTTCGAATTCCTGGTCTTCCCGCGGAACTGAGGTATCAACGGGCGCTGGCTGGTAGTCGTCTTGTTTTTGTGAAGGTAAAGGATCGTCCGCAGCTCTTCTAAGCATATCAACGTGGAAGCGGGGGTGAATACCTATGGGAACGTCAAGCTCGATAACGTGAGGCGAAATAAGTTTAACAACTTTATATTTGTTGTGTAGCCAAGCTAGTTTCTTTGAAGGTCGTGGCGTTGCGACATTTTTCAAATTAAGCCACACGCAGTCTCCTACTTTAAAAACTTCGGATTGTTGCCGACTTTTGTTAGCGATGTCTTCCATGAGTTGCTGGCGCCAACTCATTGAAGCTTGGGCTAAGGCTTGGCCTTCCTCAAGTTTCTGAACTAAAGCGTCCGCTTTTCGGGATTTTGAAGAGCTTCCACCGGCGAGGTTTCTATTGCAGACTAGAGGAAAAGCTGGAATATGGTATCCATGATTCAGGAAAAAGGGGCTATAACCAAGTGATGAATCTCTGTTGTTTAGTGCTAGTTGAGCTGCGGGAAGTAATTCCGACCAATCCGTTTGGGCGTAAGTTACGTACGCACGGAGATAGGCTTGCACTTCTTGATTAGCCCTTTCCGTTGCACCGTCAGTTTGTGGGTGGAAGGCTGTTGAGAGCCGTTGTTGTATGCCTGTTCGCTCGCAGAGTCGTCGCCAGAAGTCTCCAACCCAATTACTGCCTCGATCCGAGGTTATGGCCCGTGGAAAGCCGTGAAATCGATAAAAACATTGTACAAATCGGTTAGCACATGATTCAGCAGCCATTGTATCCATTGCCTCCAGAATAATTTCTTTACTTAATCTATCTGTTATTACCATTAAGTAACGTGGCTGGTTTTTAGTGGCGGGTAAATCCGTCATAAAATCGATGGATAGTTCTTGATGGAAACGTTCTGGGACAGGTAACGGTTTCAGGAATCCACGTCTTTTATCTCTCCAGATGTGCGTTCGGCCACAGGTGTCACAGTTGCGCACAAATTGGCGTACCATATTGCTCATTCGCGGCCAGTAAAAATCGCGATTTAAGACACTCAATGTGGCATCGCGTCCGGGATGTCCGGTTGTCGGGGAATCATGTGCTCTATGGATTAGAGCTGTTTGCAATGGTTCATATCTAGGGATTATCAGACGATCTCTCCATCTAGCGAAGCCATCACTGTCAATTGAACACTCGGAAATAGAAATTTTAGATGTGATTGAAGGTGGAAAGCATCTCTCTTCCTGCACTAAGGCCTTTCTAATGTCACGGTATTCCCCATCTGCTTGAACACCCTCATCCCAAAGGTGCGCTAGGTCTGGATCTTCGAATGGTGCATTAGAATTGATAGCTGTAACACCTAAATTATTGACTGCGGTTTGATCAGTGGCTACCCAATCGTCTTCTATGAGTTTCATTTGGCGATGAAGCAGTCGAGAGTCATTAGGATCTCTTGGAGTATCTTGTTCTAATCCCGATAGTGCGTCAGGTCTTGCGGCGTCTTTTCCTGGTCGATAGCTCAATTTTATTCCAGGGAGGTCATCGAGCAGAGACTTCCACCTTACCTGTCTTTCTGATAACCTCCTCTTACTCGTAAAATACTGCAGGTTTTTGTGATCAGTGAGTATTTCAATTTGGTATCTCAGCGACATAAATTCTGATCTCCAAAACTCCACGGCTCGCACAATGGCCAGTAATTCTTTGTCATGAATGTCATAGTTGCATTCAGCTGGCGAAAGTTTTTTAGAAAAGTACCCGACTGGCCGCAACTTGCCTTCAGAATCCCATTGAGAAAGGCAGGCACCCATTGCCCATCCAGAACAATCCGTTTCCAGCACTGTTTTACGTTCGGGGTCAAATAGTGCAAGTATGGGTGCTGATATAAAATAAATTTTTAGTTTTTCAAATGCCTGGTGGGCCTGTTGATCCAACTGGAGTTTTCTTCTTCCTGAGAATTCTTTTCGGGTGTATCGTTGAAGAGGGGCACTCAAGCTAGCAAATTCATCGATGAAATCTCGGTAGAAATTGGCGAAGCCTAGGAAGCTACGCACTCCTGTTTGGGTTTGAGGAAGCTCCCATTTTTTTATGGCTTCGATTTTTTTAGGATCGACAGAAATTCCTTTTCCTGCTGTAACAACAAATCCGAGATACTTCACCTCCTTGACTGCAAAGTCACACTTCTTTAAATCTAGCTTTAGCTCTGCGTTTGCTAGTCGCTTCAATATCTTTTCAACTTTTTCCAGATGATCTTCCCGAGATCCATCACTCCAGATAAGCACATCGTCTAAGTAGGCTGTGCAAAATTCATCTAGGTAACCTTGTAGGAGGCTATTGATCCATCGTTGCCACGCAGCAGGAGATCCGGTCAAACCAAAAGGCATCACTAACCACTCGAATTTACCCAAGCGCGTCTGGAATGCTGTTTTCCATTCATCCCCCTTCTTGATTCGGAGTCGGTGGAATGCTGCGCTGACATCAATCTTTGTGAACCAGCGAGCCTGAGAGATTGCCCTAAATGTTTCTTTCACCAAAGGAAGAGGATACCTATCTTTTTTTATGATAGCGTTTAGAGATCGGTAGTCAACGCAAAAGCGCAGACCTCCCCCTGGTTTTTTAACAAATAGGACTGGAGCCCCACCTGGCGAACTGCTTGCTCTGATCCAATTACGGTCGAGTAGCTGCGTTATTTCTTTTCTTAGGCAAAGCAATTCGTCACGCGACATTCCGTACAAGGGCCCTCGTGGGAGATCTTTGACTCGGCCCTGCTCGTCTTTTAAAATTTCTATAGCTAGGTCCACTCCTGGTCGATGGGGTGGCAGGTCACTTTGATCGTTATTGTCAGCTTCAAATGCCTGGTAGTAAGGGCGCAATTGTTCCGGAAGCTTTTCTATAATTTCTTGTCGAGTAAATTGCTTTTTGGGGGCTAACATCTTGTTTATATCATGGATTGATGCTGCATACACTGAAATCTGATTTCCGCTTGGTTCAAGCCCTTGATGTTGCTCCCGTTCTGATCTTTTGAGATAAGCTGACATAGCCGTGTTGCGAATCATAGCAACTTCGATCATAGGGGAAGCTGAACTGTGCGTGCGGATAACATGACACTCTTTTTCCAACCACAGTACCCGATCTCGAGCTTTATAGACAACGTCATTGTGCCTCATCCATGGCTATCCAAGAATAAGATCATGGGCTAGTCCAGCGATCACGTATCCACAAATTCTGGAACAACTGCCATCTAAGTCAACATCTGCCCAACAAATTTCGTCTACGATGATTTTTTCTTCATTTTCCGGATCCTTGGCTAATCTGAGTTCCTTTGGGGGAACTTTTAGGCGCGGGAGGTTGAGACGATTTGCGAGATTTTCACTTAAAACAGAGTAGATTGTGCAACCCAGATCCACTAGTGCGGGAACTGAAGTCGAATTGATTATTGCATCTACAAAAACTGGTTTACCATGCAGTCTACCTATGATACGTTGCATTTTACTAAAAACCGTTTCGCCATCCTTTCCCAATCCTCCTTTCCTCCAGTCGCGACTTTCTCTGGAGGTTAATCTTTTCCCGAATTGCTTGCTTCGAGAAAGTTATTCAGCTCTTGCAGGCTGTTAATTTGGGTAGATTGCTTTGGAGAACCAAACTTTCGGCAAAATTTTGATATGTGTCCAGGTTTCTAGCATCGTATACAAACACCCTTCTCGCGAAGAATCTGAAAATCCTCGTCGCTTCGCCAAGGTGCAGAAGGCTTTGGTTCCGCATTCCTAAATTTCCCGTTGGCCTTTCCTTTACCTTTGGAGTTTAGGGATGCAAGGAAAGCGGATAGCTGCTTAACATCAATTTTCATCCCTCCCATGGTAACGTCCCCGTCCTGATCTGTCAGTGATTCCGGCAAAATAGGCTGCGATTTATCCGGAAGACTTGATCCAGGCGAGGTATCATTATACTGAGCAACTCGGCTGCGTGTGGTGTACTGAGTAACTTGAGACTCGTTCTTGCGTACGAAGTTTTCCCGCATCTCCATATTAGAAGCTACTTCAGCAACTTCTTCTACCCAGTCATGGTAGTTATCCTTGGGCAGCTTTAAGACATCGATTTTGTCTAAAAGCTTCTCGCTAATAGACCGGCGAAGCTGTTTTACTTTAAGCTTCTCTGGCCATTCATGACCTCCAGCATACTCAAATTGAAGCTCCCATTCTTGTAGAAACTGACGAAATATTTGAGCTTCCCCTTGCTTCATGGAGTGAAGTTTCAGTTCTGCTTTTTCAGCGCCAACTTTGTCGAAATATGCTTCGTTGCACTTAACTAGAAATTCCTTCCAATTATAATTTCGCTCAGCTCCGCATTTCATCCAGTGATTTCGAATTCGTTGTCTTTGAGGTTCTGGAATACTTTGATAGATTTTCATGCATATGGCGATATCCGTTACCAAGAAGGGTGAGTATACCTCACATTGAACCTGGAGAAGCTGGTGGTGAGTGGGCCATGTGTGGGCTGCCCCGTCCCATCTGCCAAAATCGACATCTCTGATCATCTGGGTCCCTGGGTTTCCTTGCGATAAGTTGGAAGATTGTGCATCATTCATGGGTGTATCGACCATGATTAAAGTGCCACTCGCGCTAATAGGGATTGAATCTGCGTCCAGATGTTCAAGAGAGTTATAAAATTCGACTTCCAAAAGACTGCTGTTACTGCTGACTGAGGATGTATCGGAATATGTGGGAACTTGAATTTTCATGCACTAGAATTTAGGATAGTTTTCAATAATCTGTCGCGGGATCAATTGGTGAAGGTAAACCTCAGAGCAAGTCCAGTATAAAATCAGTTGATTATTGAAAACTATGGTAAGAATAAAGATGGACATAATCTGTATATAGATACATAGGCCCGCTCCTTCCGCTAATTACTAGCACAAATAAAAACAACTGTGTTGCTACGCAACCACCACACAACCACACAAGTGACAGTAGCGCTGGCGCAGTCAGTGCACAACAAGGGATCAATCCCGTAACAGTTTCGGCTTATTGACAACGATGTTTCATACTTTTCCGATTTGGTAGCCCTTCAAGATAGTTTCTTTGATCGTTGAGCCAGTGCTCATAGGTCGTGTGAAGGGCTTAAGATATCGTTTGTCACGAATCACTGGCTGCCGCTGACAGTGTATAATTATCTAAAAGGACTCTATGTCAAAGGGAAAAGGCGCTCTATAGATAAGTTCATGACGCGATCGATAGTGATCCCTGATCCCAGATTACCATGGCTACTACTACAGTAGAACCCCTCATAGCTAATAGTGAGTTCCGGTATAACTACTGAAGAGATTCATAGAAATTTTACCGTTTATATTTGCAATACTTACTCCTGCATGCAAAATGACCTGTAAGGGTAAGTGTTGCAAATATAAAAGTCCAAGTTACAATGAATATTTTCAACGCTTATACCGGGACCCACTATTAGCTAAGAGGGGTTCTACTGTACTACAGTACGCTCTAGTCATAAGAATGTGGGGCAAGGTTTAAATAAGGCTCCTCATTGGAAGATTTAATTAGATTGGCCAATAAGAGCCCTTATTTAAGTCATGCCCTATATTTTTTATTTGTTTATTTATTTATTTATTTTGAATTTGATTTCATTACCCTGATATGGAGCTCTTGTGGCCCATGCAGGTACTATCAACTATATTATGTACATGAGGGGAAACCTTTCGGTGAAAACCCCCTAAACCTACCTTTATTGTTTCTTTATTTGTTTTTAGTCATTGACTTACCTTCAGGAAGTGCGATAAATCTGCAATGCCCATTGTGGATCCCTATCCCCCTTTGTTCAACCTACCCCTCTGCGTTTCCGGCTTAGTTTATTTGCTGCTATTGTGGCTTCAACATCCCTCACGAGCCGGAACTGTTCAAGCCAACCTGCTTCGAGAATCCATTGTGTGATTCTGGCGATGTCTTCTGCACTATTCATCATAGCTTTGAAGGATCTATCTTTCGCTTTCCTCCACACTTCAGATCTTTCTTTTGACCATCGTGGGCAAGCCATGATCATGTGCTCCACATTTTGGGAGGGGTATCCACAAGGGCAACTTGGTGAGTCGACTCCGGGTACTTTTCTTCGGTACAGATAAGATTGGAAGCCGATATGCTCGCTTCTTATCTGCATCGCCATGCTGCTTTGAAACCTTTTGAGGTGTCGATGTAGATGTGATGGTGTTCCCCAGAAATTCATCTTTTGTCTGCCAGTTTTTTTGTCTGTGAAAAAATTTGATGCTTTCCAGACTTCAGGGTCGGCTACAGCTCTTTTCCTTCTGGTTCCCGTCCGGACCTGGTGTAGCCAAGAGTTCGCCCACTCTTGGTATGCCGCTAACTTTCCGAGTTCTTTCTGTGCAGAGATGGATTCTTCCCCGCCACAAATTTCCACCCACTCTTCTCGATCTCTCTTGCGAGATAACGCGCTACAGTTAGTGTTTTCTCTGCGATTTTGCCTTATTCTCTGGCAGGAATTATCAATGGTCTGTCGGACCGGTGAATTTCGAGTAAGTCCGGCGTGTTGTATTCTTCTATGCTTAAGATAGATTGGTATGGGCAAAATGGAAGTTTCGTGTTCCAGCACTCTCGTGCTGGTGGACTTATATGCCCCTGTGATCTTTTGTAAGCATTTACTCTGGATTGATCTCAGAGGTTTCACTATCCTTTCAGGGATTTTACCCCTTGTCCCGGTCTCGGCCCAAATAGGGGACCCATACATAAGGGCCGGTCTAACAATTGTACTATATATTAGTTTGGCTTTGTGGAAGGTCGCTCCCCATGTCGATTGTGTCAGCCGATTTAATGCCTGTATTTGAATTCCTGCCTTGTGCTGCACGCTCTTTATTTGGGCGCCCCAGTTGAGTTTGGGATTATTTATTTATTTATTTATTTATTTATTTATTTATTTATTTATTTATTTATTTATTTATTTATTTATTTATTTATTTATTTATTTATTTATTTATTTATTTATTTATTTATTTATTTATTTATTTATTTATTTATTTATTTATTTATTTATTTATTTATTTATTTATTTATTTATTTATTTATTTATTTATTTATTTATTTATTTATTTATTTATTTATTTATTTATTTATTTATTTATTTATTTATTTATTTATTTATTTATTTATTTATTTATTTATTTATTTATTTATTTATTTATTTATTTATTTATTTATTTATTTATTTATTTATTTATTTATTTATTTATTTATTTATTTATTTATTTATTTATTTATTTATTTATTTATTTATTTATTTATTTATTTATTTATTTATTTATTTATTTATTTATTTATTTATTTATTTATTTATTTATTTATTTATTTATTTATTTATTTATTTATTTATTTATTTATTTATTTATTTATTTATTTATTTATTTATTTATTTATTTATTTATTTATTTATTTATTTATTTATTTTTAGTGTCTACCGGGCGCTAGTTACAACTAAAGCCCCATCCCTGGGGGAACATGGTGACTGAGTCTTGCCCTATATTATTATAGCGAGGATGTACTATAGTACTAGTAGTCACAGCACAACAGGACGCAGCCCATAGCTGTGTTTAATCGTGCTATTTATAGTCAAAGACTATTTTAACACTAGGGCTCCTCTCTGATCCAGGCCACACCTTCTACAGTGCTCCTATCCCCTTTTACCTTTTACCTAAGATCAATGATACAATGACCCATAACGGGTAGCCATTTAGCTCATTAATTACCTGTAGAATTCAACCACCTTTTCTACGGAACCTTCTGCTCAAAGAAAATTGAAAAAGAGCAGCCATGGAAACCGGTACGCGGGAAAATGTCTCAAAATCCTGCAAACCCAGCCAGGCGAGGCCTGGACACCAGAGCCACGTGAAGTGCGTATCCCCATCTGTATCTTCTTAATATCCCTTAGTCCAGATATCCTCCTTTCACCGACAGCACCAGCACTCGGGTAGCGGTGCTCTTTCCTCGGGAGACAGTATAATGCCAGAATATCTGTAGAAAGTGAGAATTCATCTTGGTAAAAGGGGCTAACTTAGTCTAATCCATCACCACCATAACCGGAGCTGGGTACGCCCCAGAAACTCATTTGGAAGACTTTTCCTCCGTGACCAAGTATTGCGTGTCTCTGTTGGATCTGAAGATAAACTCCAGGTTCGTAGGGGACACCACGTACAGGTAGGAACGCCGTCTTCATCCCCTTGGGCGCAGCCCGTTTCAGGTCGAGCTAGACAGTTCCAGCAATCGAAGCGGTTCAGTTCAGCATATTTTGAATATACAGTTGAACCCTTGTTATAACGATGTATTCCGTTTCAAAAAAATAACGATATATCGAGTATATCGGCAAGACTAATTATATATATTCTTGGTTAATGTCCTATCTAGATCCTATTTACAGGCCCATGAGGACGTATGGCCATACAAAGGAAAAGGCTCTTACGAGCAAAACCTGGCGTCATGCCACTAGTACACGTCCCACTGTGCGCGCGAGATCGTCTACATTACATACCACTGGTCAAGATATTAAAAATTTCCACTACTTCCGTTAACTCCTCCATCGAGGAAGGGTAATCTCAGTTTAAAACAGGTATTTTTACGAGGTCCGGCACCTCATAATTAATTTGATCAGCAATCGTAAATTGATTGAATCTTCTGGTAGATATTAAGAACCGTGCCGCAGCCCGGCAGCCTTTGGGAGTCTGTAATAATTGTGCAAAGTTGGTAGTTTCTGCAAGTAAAAACATTTGAGAACATAGCTCCGCGTGGTCAGGACAGTAGCATAAAACATGTTTTACTGTCTGTACATGCTCCCCGCATGAACAGCAAGGTGAGATACCTGGCACCCCAATGCTTGCTAGCCAAGAGTTTAGGCCGATAACCTCTGAGCGGAGAAGCATGAGTGCAGTGGCTTCGTGTTTTTTGAGTCCGTCGTATAATTTTAACGCTCGTACATTCCAGGGAGTTTTCCAAGTTGCGGCTGAGCGATTACCCCTGGTGGTCAGCCATTTATCTTTCCAGGCGAAGTGCAACCATTTTTCGAGTGCTGTGACTGAGCTGCAACGTTTATCACTGACTTCAGACTGCAGCTGTCGATTCGGTCTTTCTCCGCGCCTTAGACCATTGCCTATCTCATCTATCTTAGACCTCGCCTCGTTCCGTACGGCTTCCATGACCACATTGTTTCTTACTCGATTGGTGCGCCGCTTTCGGGATTGAGAAATATGATTCCACATCAAGTTGACATGCTGGCTAATCTCCATTGTGACTGGCTTACGCTCAGTAGTGGTTCCATAGTGTAGACACGACTTTCTTATGTGGAGATCCAGTGGCGGTATGTCGGCTTCTCTCTCTAGTATCGCCCTCGGAGTGCGTTTATAGCCTCCTGTTATTTTCCTTAGGCATTTATTTTGAACCTTTTCGAGTTTCCCCATAAGGCTTTTCGGAATTGGCCTGCCATCGCTCCGGATGCCCCAAATCTGTGAGCCATATAGCATCGTGGGGCGCACTACTGCTGTATAGATCAACCTTGAATGACGGAGGGACGGCCCCCAGACTGATGAGGTGATTCTAGAGAGAGCGTTAAGAGCCATCTACCCTTTCTGTGCCGCGCTTGCTACCTGCGCACCCCATCTAAGCCGGCTATCGACAAAAATACCAAGCACTTTCATTTGGGCTTCTGGGTTTATTTTTACACCCTCTAGTGTTACTTCATCCTTTAAGCTCTTAGTGCCACCCCTTTTCCGCGTGAAATGTGTTAGCTGGTATTTTTCAGGCGCAAATACTGCCCCATATCTCTTAGCCCACGCGAGACATTTTTCATGTGCCAGCTCAAGCAGTTGGCAATTTTCTCGAGCAGTTTTGCCCCATGCCACTAGAGTGGTATCATCCACAAATCCGAATGCCATATATCCTGTTTGCTGTTGCTGGAGGGCTTCTAGGAGTTCAGATACATAAAAGAGAAATAGTATGGGGGACAGATGTGAACCTTGGGGGATCCCAAGCTGCGTCTGAATCCAGTGACTGGTATATCCTGCGAAGCAAATCTTTGTGCGCCTGTTGGAAATGAAGTTGCTCACATAATTTATTATCCAGTCAGGAAATCCCTCACGTTTTAGCACCCAAAGTAGTCGTTCCTTGGAGACATTATCGAAGGCTCCCTTGATATCTAGGCCAAGCATTGACACGATACAATCAGGGTCTGCATCCCACGCCGCCTGGACGGAAGATATTAGTAGCTCCAGAGCTGAAATTATCGATCGCCCCTTGCGCGCCCCTATCTGTACCCATGGTAACATTTTGTGCTCCTCCGCTGCTGTAGCCAATCGGTCAGCGACGACTTCCACTAGTTTGGCCACCGAATTCTCAAGGGCGATCGGCCGGTATCTTGATGGCACCGAGTAATCTGGACGCCTTTCTTTCCGCATGGAAATAGTTAAGGATTCCTTAAAGATCGAAGGTATATTGCCGCTGGCGAGAAGCTAGTTAATTGCCTGAGATAGCTGGACATTCCATTCGGGTAGAAGGGCCTGTAGAATTTCATTAGGGATTTCATCTGGACCTGGTGCTTTTCCCCGTGGGAGGTACTTTATGACCCTTGCAATTTCCTCTGGGGTGACATCTGGTATAGTTACAGTTGGGCATTTGGGTACCTGAGCTGTTGCCAGGTCGCTTAGGTCTGCCTCGGCACTGTCTGGGAAAAATTTATCTTTTAAGATAGGCACTTCAGATTGTTGTCAGTTAGAGGTTCCGCCTCATTTTTCCTCATAGCTGGTAAGTGGGGTGGGCCTTGCTGGGTACCGACGCTTTTTTTTCCCCATCTTGAGAGTTTCCATAAATCAACGTTATGCGGCCTACACTTTGTGCCAGATAATTCCCCAACAAACCTCCTCCAGCTAGACCTCTGCACCCGACGAACTTCTTTCTTTAGCTCCTGACGAATCAGTTTAGCTCTCGCCATATCATGCTCTTCTCCGGTTGACATAGCCTGTCGCCGGGCCTGGCGTGCGTCTATTACCAGCTCTGCTGCCCTAGCAGACCAGGCGGGCTTGGCGTACAAACTTGGGCGGACTCTCGGACAGTGCATTTCCAGAGCTTCTTTGATTACTTCTTGGAGAGCTAGGAGCGGCTCGGGTGATCTGTGCCATTTGCTTTCATGGAGCATTGCTTTCATCTTTCCTATAACAGCCTTACGATGAGCAAACCGTTTGTTCGTCTTCTTGGGTACCTCAGCAGTGCATAGCCTAATTTCAATAGGAATGTGGTCGTGTCTAATGCTCCAATCTTCCCTAGTTGAACACGAGTAAATACGAGGCACAAGGTCCTCAGTGGCAAAAGTGAGGTCGATAACTGATTCCTGCAGTATTCCGTGGCGCCCATTTCTCCGAAAAGTTGGTATTCCCACAGGCGTTGTCAAGGAAAGCCCATTCTGGAGTACAGTGTTTAAAAGATTTTGGGCCCTAGTGTCGGGAGGTGCTGTTGGACCACCCCAGCATGGGGATGGCAGTTGAAGTCTCCCAGAAATAGGCAGCTTGCATCCCCAGAAGCCATGGCCTCAGTTATCTTTTCCCACCCGATAAGCTCCGACCTATTCGTTGTGGGACTGTAGACATTGACTATTCTGACCCTTAATCCCTCAAGGGCCAGGATGACTTCCGCAACGAATTTAGAATGCCATTTGTAGGACCAATTTGATATGCCAATCGCTTTACTCACTAAGAACGCAACTTTTGTTTCAAGCGCCGGCTCCATACAAAGCGCATATCCACTAGGACAGTAGGTACCTAACGTTTTGCTATCAACGCTTGGCTCCTGGAGTGCCACGAGCAAATGTTTCCCTGGATCTAGCATGTCCATGAATGGTCGTAAGGATCCTCTATTGCTTGCACCGCAGTTGAACTGTATTATTGATACGAATTTCATAAGCGAGGCGACTCTGGAGCATCAGGTAGTACAGTATCTTGGCTGGATGGGATAGTCGTCGAGCCAGATAGTGTAACTGGTGGCCCAAAACTCGACGAGGTAGCAACTGGCAGCGCCCCAACTGGAGCCTCCTTCCTTGGACGCCCAGGCCCTCTGCGAAGCTCCCCACCGACAGCGGATGCTGTCGCTATTCTTTGTTTTTTATTTGCAACAATTGTAAATTCTTGAATTCCACCTTCCTCCCCTGCACCTGACGCGGCTATGATTGGGTATTTCTCCCTGTGGACCTCAGCCGTTCGTGCTAGCAGATCCTGTCTCACCCGCTTTACATTGGCCTTGTACACCTGGAACGTTTGACATGCCGCTCTCCGCCATGAGTAATGCGGTTTGCCACAATTACAGCAAGATACTCTTTCCTTTGGGCAGTCTCTTGTTTCGTGATTCCCCTCACATCCACCACATCTTGCGGCCTTACTACATGAAGCCCGAGTGTGGCCCCACTGGCTACACCTGTAATATTGCCTTATTTTTGCACGTGGCGCCCACAGTTGGGCAGTGTAGAGCATGGAATTGAGGACAATGCCCTTGCGTACCACCTTCCTTTGTATGGACTTCGACGGCAGACTAAGAACTACTGTACCCCTGGTATGTCCATTCTTTTTTGCCCTTTCTAATTCCTTCCCATTGTGTAACCATCGGATGCGGTTTATCTTAAGCCCTGGAATCCTAACCCTGGTTGCTTCAGTGATTGACTCGATTAACGTCCCATTGTCCGCGCTTTTCCCTGCCTGTATCTTAGTTGTAAGTGGAACGCCAGGAATTTCCACAGCGTAATCCTGGCGCAGGACTTTAAACTCATCTGGCTGGGGCATATTAAGAGCAGCGTCACGTTGAGAGGCAGTCTGCACGAATACCTCAGTATCCTGATTTCTTAGCTGTCGAACTGCATAGACTCCGATGATATGCTCTTGTGCCACTGATAGCAGCTGTCCTGGTTGCATTTCCCCCGCACCGTTTACCCTAATACGAACCGCTGGTCGATTGGCAGGCGTTGTCAGCGCTGCCGCGTATGATAGCTTAGTAGGAGGCACCGCTGGTGGCGTAGTGGACTGCTGGTTAGCCGCTTTAAATCCTCTCTTAACAGCCTCTTCTAAGGCCAGCATGCGATCCTCCAGTGGTGTTGATTTGCGAGAATTCTTCTGCCATTCCTCTCGGCAAATGTTTAGAGCTTCCATTGCTTCATCCACCTCCTTTTCCGTCATAGAAACTTTCGATCCAGATTTGAGACTACCCTTCACTTTTCTGAGTACAGCCACGATTTTTCCGAACGCATCTATATGCTGAGATACTTTCCCATTCTTTTTGGCTAAGTTTGCCGTTGTCACTCTCTGCGGCGCGTCGTTTGCAGTGATCCTCGAACCACCAACCCCAGATCCCACTATCTTTCCAAGGAATTAAAGATGGATCACCAGAGTAATTGATGGGGAGAATTCAATAAAAGAAAGCAATTAAGTGATAGGAGAACGTGGGATGCTGTGCAGCAGTCGCAGCTTCTAATCTTTAGTGATAATAATAATGGCAAGACTAATTATATTACATTATGTAAGCAGACTCAACTTTGCATCAGCGTGAATCAGTCCATAGGCGAGATGAAGATCAGCAACAGGGGTATCGCCTTTGTTTAGATACGCTATGGCGATAGCGAAGGTGCTAGAACTAACCTATGAAGTTGTTGAGGAAACAAGAGACTTTAGAGATTACTGTAGAACCTCTCACAGCTAATAGTGAGTCCCGGTATAAATGTTGAAAAGATTCATTGTAACTTGGACTTTTATATTTGCAACACTTACCCTTACAGGTCATTTTGCGTGCAGAGGTAAGTATTGCAAATATAAACAGTAAAATTTCTATGAATCTCTTCAGTAGTTATACCGGAACCCACTATTAGCTATGAGAGGTTCTACTGTATGTGACATCCTGAACTCCCGACATCATGATCTACAGTAATTTAGTGGGACTGAACATTTGGATAACTAATAATCAACTTCATCCTAATTCGGATCCTCAAGGCCCTGCACCCAAGAGGCGTGATACGGGTCGCCGATCCCCATGGACTCTAAACTACCGAATTCCCTGACATCTCACAACAACTCGCTTTTCTTCACAAGTAGCACTCTCACCTCACTCCTTATGTCATACCTTCCCCCCGCCCGCCTTCCCACCCCCCACCGCCCCTACATTCCTCCGCCCCGTTTGGTGGAGAGGGGTCGCTGACAGAGATGCTACTGTCAACTACCTCCGCCGCCGATACCAGGAACAATGAAGCCACGCTCATGTTCCAGAACATTGCTTGCGTCCTTGATGATGCACTTAGTGAAAACAACGCTTTCCCTCAGCATCTCCAAAAGCCTTTTCGGAATTTTATCGCTGATCTTAGTTCTGTAGCCTGCCGACACTTCGAATGTCATGTCAGAGGCTCCTAAAGACCCCCGATTCCGTATTCTACCATAAGTACTGTACAAGCTTCAACTGTACAGTCTGTAAATCAAAAGAACTCAATCGATAGTCTTTCCACATACTCTAAATCGTACGCAAATATAGTTATGATCCCTGCTTCAAAGAAACAATCACAAGCTTCCCCAAAACCTTTAAGAGCTCAAGTTCAAACTAAACCCAAAGTTCAGTCTAAAAGTAGACTTGAAGATAATCGTCTTTTAGTTCGGGTCAGCCCAAATCATCCGACTTTAAGCTCTTCCCCCTATGCTATAATACTAGATCTCAATGCCTTTTTAAAGGAGAAACTGGTAAGAGGTACAATCTACCAATACTGGATTTGCAATTTGTCCGGCATCCACTGAAGTACAAGAAAAACTGATTGCTCGAATGGGTGAAATTGAAACTTCTCTCTGTGCCCAAGGCCAATGCAAGGTCGAGAAACCTGGACAACACGTAGCCTACCGACTTTCTGGCTTACCCCGGTCTTATGCTGTCTTTAACGGTAGCACAGTGAAATTGAAACAAATTGATGCATCTATTTTTGCAGATGCTCTGACAGATCTTACAAATGTCCTTCCTATAAATGTCCTAAAGTCTCGAGGCTCTGACAATTCTGATTTCTCTCCTAAGAAAAACTGTATTGTCCTACATCCCAAAGGTCCAACGTTATCTAAGATTCTCCCTCTATTTGGTGTCCGTATTCCAGCTAAACTCTTGCCTCCAAGATGCAGAGCACCACAATGCGGACTGTGCTTTGGCTGGCACAACGAGCAATCGTGCTCTCACTTCCCTTGCTGTAGAATATGCTCTACCACAAAACATTCAGAAAGTGGACATAAATCATGTGACCCAAGTAGAACCCACTTTTGTCCGCTAAAGTGTGTGATTTGCCACGGTCCGCACCCAGCAGACTCTCTTGAGTGTCTAATTAGACCTAGAAAAGATAACACATTACCTACTAGAATGCAAATCGCTGAGATCAGGAAAGCTGTAGCTGCAGCTGTCACAGGATGAGGTAGGGTTAAGGCGAGAATTAAGTAAATGTGTCAAGAGTAGATACATGTTTGATTACTAATCAAGGTAGAGTAAATATTAATAAGACGTGGCACGAATTTCTAGACATGCGCAGCACAACCTATTTATACACAGATCTGGGAACTCGCATCATTGAAAGCCCAAATTCCCAAATTCCTTCCCCGGAGAATTCTGTAACCCAAAAGCAAACACAACTCAACAGAACTCCGAAAACCTCAACAATGCTCAGACGATCTTATAAGGTCGAATAATATATTATAATAATTATATTAATTTAACAAAACAAAACATAACTTATGAACAAAAGGAAATTACACGGTGCTGATAGGGACCGTGACAGCAGCCAGATTACGTTTGAAAGCTGCCCACTGTGGAATTATGGATAGTCAGCCTAAGAAAGCTCCTACAGAAAGCTACACATCGAGCCAAACTCTCCCTCAAACCCCCCTTCAAACTAGAAGTCTTTTTGCAGAATCACCTTCAATTAAAGGTGGAAAATATGCCGTTTTAGCTTCAGAAAGCTGTCTAGATAATTCTACTGCAATGAATGATGACTAAAAGCTCTATGATTAAAACGCTCTCCATCAATGTTGGTCGCTCTTCATCTGCTCACCAAATCGCCCTTGAAACAGCGTTTACCTCACAAATAGATATCTTGCTGGTTCAAGAACCCAACATCTCCAGGAATACTAGCCGGAGAATCACGTGTAAGCATCCATCGTTTGAATGTTACACACCAGTCGATGACTGGACCATCCGACCTCGTGTACTAACCTACACAAGGAAGGACATCAATCTTACCTTCGCTCAATTTCGCCCAAATTCTTTAGCACAGTACGGCAAAGAAGACTTTTTATTTCTTACTGTCAAAGGCCCAGATAGACTCTGCATGCACATAAACAACGTTTATAATGCCCTCCCTGAGTCTACAAATCCAGGGGCTGGCGTATCGCTTTTTCTTTCACTCAGGGACACTTATTTCTTTCCCAAGTGATTTACCAGGAATATGATTGGGAACATACTTGTGTGAAGGCAGCTAAGATTGATTTATGGGAAACAAATGCGTGAAGTAGAGGTACTTGATATTGTGTAATATAAAGATGATGAAGATGATATGTTACAAAGTGGCGAATCTAGGCCTACTTATACTGCCAGAATCATCCGTGCGCTAACAGAGCAAACAATGCAAACATCTAGACTCGTGGGACCCACACCTCGCCTAACTAGTCCCACCACTTCATCCTAGCCTCGGTGGTGTCACCTCATCTGCTTCTTATGCAGCCTTGCCATTTCCACTATGCTCCTAGGCACAACACTCCCTCTGTCGGTAACGACCTCCGTCTAGCCTGGTTAGTGGATTGGCACTGGCGATTTGACCTTTGTTAGTGCGTCAGCAAGCTGAAGGTTGGACGGAACGTAGGTAACAGTTATCTTGCCATTCTGATGCTGTTCACGACAATAGAAGTTCCTGAGCGCTATATGCTTGGACCGCTTATGGTTGTCGTGGTTTTAGATTAGCGAGATTGCTGATTGATTGTCCACGTGAAGGTTGGTGCATGCTGCCCCATTAATGCGGCTAGTGAGACCTAGCTCTTGGATTAGCGACATGACCCACTGGAGCTGGCGGCAGGTTTCAGTAGCTGCCAAGTACTCCGCCTCAGTAGTAGACAGGACGACCTCTCGTTGCAGATGCGATTTCCAGCTGATGGGGCCTGATGATAATCTGATTAGCATTCCAGATGTTGACCGGCTAGTTGATGGATCGGCTGCGAAGTCTGCGTCTGTGTATGCTTCGAGAGTTGCCTGATTGTTACTTCTGTTGAATGTTTTGCCTTGATCAGGGTCCTTAGCAATGTACCGGAGTACTTGACGTGCGACCTGCATGTGTTCATTAGATGGGTTAACTAGGAATCTTGCAAGATGATTGACTGCAAATGCAATGTCTAGTCTCGTGTTGTTTGAGAGGTATTGCAATCCTCCAATGCATGAGTTGTACTCTGTCTTTTCATGCGACATGCTGTGAGAGAATCGAGGACCTTAGTTATGCACGAAGGTCGAAGTCGTAAAAATAGTTTATCAATTTCTAATAAAGAGGAAATTACAGTGTGCGGTTCGACTCCCCAATATGTACAACCTCACCCGAACTTGCTAACCTACCCTACCCTATTCCCTCAAGTTGCCTTGTCCCCGTCCCTTGGTACCTAACGCCCAACTCCACCGATCCCAAGATAACGACTTCCTGTAACTCCGAAATGCTCCCTTCATCCCTGCCACTAGCCACCGCTCGGGTCAGGCATTCCCGCTCCCGGCCGATCCCCCCTGCGTCTATTAGAGTCTCGTCATTCCAATTATTACTGGGGTGGTCCCTGTGACCAGCTCCCATACGGGCGCAGCCCATAACATTACCCCTCTTTCCCCATTTAATTTTGGGTTTCTTGGGTCCTTGCCTAGCGCCTTCATCCTCCCCTACCCCGTCGCCACATCCGAATTTTGATTCAAAATGGTCTAGGGCCACATTGTCTTCCAGTTCCGATCTGTCTTCCCATGTCGGTTCGGCAAACCCTTTCCACTTCACCAGTACCCTTCTGATGTAGCCCCGCCCCCTCCGAAACTTCTCGGACCTGAGGATCTTTTCCACCTCCTGCTCCGGCTCGGCCTGCGGATCTGCTTGGTTGACTATGGGTGGTGGTTGTTTATCATCTTGCTGCTGAGATGGTAACGGGTCCTCGTTGGCCTTTCGCAGCAGCTCGACGTGGAATCTTGGCCAAACCTTTGTCGGTACGTCTAGTTCTACCACATGTGGCGATATCACTTTTGTGACTGAGTACTTCGCATTTATCCATGCTAATTTTTTCTTGGCTTGCGGGGTTTGGATATTCTTCAGGCTTAGCCAAACTTTGTCCCCCACTTGGTATTTAATTGCGGGTGACCTACTTCGGTTGGCCTGTTCCTCCATGTTCTGTTGAGCCGCCGCCATTGCCGCCGCGGCAAATTCTTGGGCCTGCCTTATTCTGTCCAAAAACTTATCGGCTCTTTTTGCCGTGGGCGAAGAAGCGTTGTCTACACGCTGTGGTTTGAGTTGTATCGGATCCGCGTGATAACCATGTGACAAGAAAAATGGGCTTAGATTGGTCGTAGAGTTGTCCCAGTTATTTAACGCCAGTTGCGCCGTGGGTAGCATTAATGCCCACTCCATTTGCGAAAAAGAAACAAAGGCCCTGAGATACGCTAGGACTTCTTGATTCATTCTTTCCGTCGCCTCGCCCGTTTCTGGATGAAACGCAGTCGACAACCGTTGCTCTACCTGTGTCAATTTGCAAAGCCTTTTCCAAAAATCGCCTACCCAGTTGGAACCCCTGTCTGACGTTAACGCGTGGGGGAATCCGTGAAACCGGTAATGACAATGTAAAAATCTTTCGGCACATTCCTCTGCGTTCATTGATTGCATTGCTTCTAGAGTCACGCTCTTTAGCAGACGGTCGGTAATTACCATAAGATATCTTGGGTCTCCTTTGGCTTTTGCTGGCAAGTCGGTCATGAAGTCGATCGACAGCTCACTGTGAAAACGTTCGGGAATTGGCAAGGGTAGTAACAACCCCTGTCTCCTAGAGCGCCAAACCTTTGTTCGACCACACACATCACAATTTTTACAAAATCTCCGGACCATGGTAGTCATTCCTGGCCAGAAAAATGATCGCGCGAGGATTGCTATCGTACTGTTCCTCCCAGGGTGCCCTGTAAGATAGGAGTCATGCGTTTGTTGTATCAGCGCCGTTCTCAGTGGTTCCCAGTCTGGAATCCATAATCTTCTTCGAAAACATAATGCTCCTCTGGTGTCGATTTCGCATTCTGAAGTTGATACTTTCAACTGCAAGGCTGCGGCGAACTGCGGCTCCCCTTCTAAAAGTGTCCTGTATAGCTCTATTATTGATTTGTCTTCATCTAATGCCCTGTCCCAAAGCTGCTGTAACTCCTGTTCCTCGAACAGATTCTCCCCTGTCGGTATCCTTCCACGGATATAACTTTGACCTGCTTGTACATGACCGATCACTTGACTTTCATGGAGCCAACCTTCTTTCAGCAATCTGAACTCCCTTTCCTTCAATCTAGGGTCATTTATTGATCCTGGTATATCCTGAGCCCTTCGTGACAACGCATCTGGTCGACCTGCCAACTTTCCGGATCTAAAGTCTAACTTAAAATTGAATTGGGAAAGCAGCTGCGACCATCTTACTTGCCTCTCGGATAACCGACGGGATGTCATAAAGTACTTGAGATTTTGATGGTCCGTTAGAATTAAGAAAGGGTCCTTCACCCCAAGTAACTCACTTCTCCATTCATTGAGGCATCTAATTATGGCGAGCAGTTCCTTGTCGTGAATGTCGTAGTTACATTCAGCAGGTGATAGCTTCTTTGAGAAGTACGCGACTGGTTTGAGTTGCCCCCCTGGTTGCTTCTGCAGAAGACACCCCCCTGTGGCCCAGCCGGATGCGTCAGTTTCCAATACGGTTGGGTTCTCTCCATTCCACAACGCTAGTATAGGAGCGGTAGTGAAAAGTGACTTTAGACCTTCGAATGATTCTCTCTGCTCTTGATCCCATCGAAAAGGCGTACCCTTTTTAGTCAAACTTTGTAACGGGGCAGAGGTCTGAGCAAACTCCGGAATAAATGTTCTGTAAAAGTTTGCGAAGCCCAGAAAACTACGCACCCCCTTTATATTTTTCGGAGCCTCCCACGTTCCAATTGCTTTTACCTTCTCTGGATCTACCTTGATACCCTCGTTCACATTCACTATAAATCCCAGATATTTTATCTCCTTCCTCGCGAACTCACATTTCTTAGGATCTAACTTCAGACCCGCGTTTTGCAATCTTTGTAAAACCTGAGAAACCTTGGTCCAATGATTTTTCAGATCCCCATCCGTAAAAATGACAACGTCATCGACGTAAGCTGAGCAGGTAACTCCTAACAAGTCGCCTAATACCTTGTTTATCCATCGCTGAAAGGCTGAGGGAGCCCCAGCTAGGCCAAATGGGGTTACTAACCATTCGAACGATCCGAACCTGGTCCTGAAGGCTGTTTTCCATTCGTCGCCCTCCGCGATTCTCAGTCGATGAAATGCCGACCTTACGTCAACCTTGGTAAGCCAGGACGCCCCCGATAATATCTGCATCGTCTCCCTAATGAGTGGTAGCGGATACCGATCCCGTTCCGTTACTGCGTTCAACGCCCTATAATCCACGCAAAACCTTAGGCCCCCACCCGGCTTCTTTATGAATAGCACAGGAGCCCCCCCTGGAGAACTGCTTACTCGGATCCAATTCTTGTCCTGCAGCTCCGTAAGGGTCTTACGAAGAACCAATAGTTCCTCTCTAGTCATTCCGTAGAGGGGTCCCCATGGAACATCTTTGTCCCGACCCTGATCATCCTTTTGCATAATCACCTTTGTATCCACCCCTGGTCTGTGTGGAGGCAACGCATCGTTCCCGTCGGTTCCATCTTCCAAAAAGAGTTCCGTAAATACTAACAGTTCAATAGGTAGACTGGCCCTTATCTCTTCCCTGGTCATTTTCCTCTTTGGTTCCAAAGCCTTTTCCAGTTCCGTTTTAGATAACATCCCGACCACCCGCTCCAGCTCTATAAGGTCCTGCCGGTTGACGCTCGACGTCAACTCTAATTCCTTCTGACCTAGTGTTGGGTTTTCTGTATTATGTTTTAATAGCTCCCTATTTCCTATTTTAAGTGAGGACTTATTGGCTGCGTAAATTACTTGGTTCTTTTCCATCCACGGCTTTCCCAGAATGATTGGGTAGGCCAAATTGGTCATGACGTAGCCCCACATAAGCTCCCGGTGACCTTCAATGTTTAACTCATATTTGGCGATTTGTTTAATAACGGTGGTTTTACTATCGTCGGCTAAGCGTAACACTCGGGATGGGATTGATTCTATATGGATTTTATGAGCGCGTACGAGATTTTCATCAATCACAGAGAAGCATAAACAGCCGGTGTCAACCATAGCCTTGGTGGGAAAAGATGCATTTAATAATCCTACTATAACTAACGGTTGAGAACAGAAAACCTTCTCGATAACCGACGTAATCTCACCTGCACCCTTGAGCGCGACTTTACTCAAGGGGCCCCGTTTCCCTGCCCCTCGTCACCTCTCGTGGCGTTGGAAATATTCCTTGAGTCGCGCGCCCTACGAAACCTTGGGCACTCCTTCGCGAAATGTCCCTTTTCCGCGCATCGGACGCATGCTCCCTCCGACAACAGCTTGCGAACTTCCTGCTGTGACCTCCACGGCGCCCTGGGCAAACCGGCCCGTCCATCGTCGTGTCCTACAGCATTCACTACCTTCGCTGTCGGGTGTCCTAAGTCCTTGAGATCGTCCTCCCTTTCACCATTTTCCCAAGTCAATCCTCGTATTCCCGCCATGAGGGCATTTGTCCCCCCCATCCGAACATCTCCCTCGCTATCCAATCCTTGGGCCCTTGGGACCGACAGTGCCACCCCACTCTTTGGAGCCCCATACCTCGTCCTGGTGTGCGTCGCTCCTCTGGGTCGATAATCCGCCATCGATTCCACCTCTAGCGCAATCTCCCTCACTTCCGCAACCCACTCTTCGTGCCTATTAGCAGCCGGTAACTTAAGACCAATCAGGGCTCTCCTGAGCTGGCTGTTAATTGATGCCTTCAGTTTTTGCGTCTTACCCAGGGAGGTATGGGCCTCGTCACCTCCGCTTTGGGCTATCCGATAATTAAAGTCCTGCAAAAAGTCGGCAAACAGCTGGTGTTCCCCCTGTTCCATCCGGTCTAATAGTTCAGACGCGGCTTGCTGCCCCTGCCTGTCCGCGAAGGTGTCCCTGAGATGCTGGACCAATTCATTCCAGCTAAAATTTCCACTTAGTTTTCGCGACTCAAACCAACCGGACACTCGGGACTTCAGGTTTTCCGGAAGAGTGTCGATTATATCTAGACAAATAGAACATTCGTCAAAGAAAGGCGCGAAATCTGTAATGACTCGCGTCTCCAACCGCCCTAGGTAGAAACCAAAGTCTACCGCCCTCCCGTTCCACTTGGGTAGGGATACGTCCCTTCTGGCTTGTCTGACGTTTTGGTTAGGTACCTGAGGCTGACTCCTGCGCTCCGCTAAAATCTGGAGAAGCCCCTGCCAGTCCTGCGAGGTCAAATTGGGGTTAGGAGGTTGGAAATTACCAGACATGTTGACTTCTTGGGCATTAATACTATTGGAATCCATCTCTGCCGCGCTGACAAAGGAGGAAGACGAATCTGAGTCGGAGTCAGGAACGCGAATGGTCATGCAACGCTCGCGGAGAGGGAGCAAGAGAGAGAGAGTGCAGGAAAAAAAAGATGATTAGAAATTGATATGTGAGAGAATCGAGGACCTTAGTTATGCACGAAGGTCGAAGTCGTAAAAATAGTTTATCAATTTCTAATAAAGAGGAAATTACAGTGTGCGGTTCGACTCCCCAATATGTACAACCTCACCCGAACTCGCTAACCTACCCTACCCTATTCCCTCAAGTTGCCTTGTCCCCGTCCCTTGGTACCTAACGCCCAACTCCACCGATCCCAAGATAACGACTTCCTGTAACTCCGAAATGCTCCCTTCATCCCTGCCACTAGCCACCGCTCGGGTCAGGCATTCCCGCTCCCGGCCGATCCCCCCTGCGTCTATTAGAGTCTCGTTATTCCAATTATTACTGGGGTGGTCCCTGTGACCAGCTCCCATACGGGCGCAGCCCATAACACATGCATAGCTCATTGTTTGGTTCCATCATGCGCTCCATTGGCGTGTTTGCTGTCTTGCAGTCTTTGAGACCATGTCTGTTCAGCAGTGTGCGCGCATATTGGCCTTGAGAGAGTTTGAGAGTCTCAGGGGCTGGATGGGTGATCTCTATGCCGAGGAAAAGATCCGTACTAACAGTCTTGAGGTTATATTTGCGATATAATGCACTCATTAGTAGGTCTATCTTTGACTGATGTGGACTTACTACTTGAAAATCATCAACATGCATCAGTACAAAGACATCCTTTTCACTGTTAGTGTAGAGACAGATGTCAGATGTAGTGGGGAGTAAACCCAGCTGTGCGAGTGTTGACTTGGCGTCATCATACCACAATGCCGCTGCGTGTTTGAGTCCATAAAGGCCTTTGCAGAGTCGGATGACATGGCCATCTTTCTCGTATCCTTTTGGAAGTTCCATAAACAAGTCAATATTGAGGTCAGGGTTAAGGAATGCAGTTGGTACGTCACCTTGTTTTCTATGCCAGCCTAGTTGATGTGCAAGAACGAGAATGATTCGTCCCGTTTCAGGTCTAGGTGTGGGAGCGAAGGTTTCGTGGTAGTCAATGCCTTGTCGCTGAGTAAAGCCCTTCGCTGTGCAGCGAGCCTTGTATTTTTCTATGTCTCCGTTTGCGAGAAACTTCTTTTTAAATACCCACTTGCATTTCATGGGCTTGCGGCCTTTGGGTAGTTGCGAGTGTGGGATTATCTGTATGGCTCCCTTCTGCTTCAGAGATTGGAATTCTTCTTCAGCTGCTCTTTTCCAATGCGAGGCTTCTGGGCTGGTCATTGCTTCGTCCCATGTTTGTGGATCCGTTGATGCTTGTGCTGTCATGCCATGGTGTAGTCGATAATAGTCAACACGCTTGACTGCTCTACCGCGTTGTGACCTGGTCATGCCATTTTCTGGTGAGTGCGGACGCTTGACTCCGGCCACTGGTTGTATTGGATCCCAGCCAGTCATAACTTGGTCATAGTGATCATCTTCGGTCACTTCTGCTTCTTTGTCTGATCTTTCCTCATTAGTTATCTCCCTCTGATCGGCAAGGCCGTGATTATGTGATATGTCAGGAAAGCCTCTACTGTATAATATATATATGGAGATTGCCAGATCATAGTGTTCTATGATTCTGGTCTGGCCTTTTAGCCGAGTGGTGATGCATCTATCTCGTGTATCATGTAGGATGGCAACCTTTAGCCTGATACCCACATCTTGACCCCTGTCTCCAGCCTCGCTGTCTACATACCGCTTATGACATGATAGGACTTGAAGATCCCTTGAACTTGAAGGTGTAAGAG
Source organism: Podosphaera xanthii (assembly GCA_028751805.1). Classification (NCBI taxonomy): domain Eukaryota; kingdom Fungi; phylum Ascomycota; class Leotiomycetes; order Helotiales; family Erysiphaceae; genus Podosphaera; species Podosphaera xanthii. Next base: position 1,501,290 of record JAPWIX010000002.1, read on the forward strand.
TTGAAGATGGCGAGTTGGGCACAGTGTGAACATCATGTGGTTCTGATTCTGGGATTATGATTGGAGAGGATGGAGCTGTGCCAGATGTCTCTTCTGATTGCATGTTAATTATTGAGTGATTAGGTATGGAGGGATGATGCTCCCTCTGACTGTCTGGGTGAGTCTGATAAAATGCAGGTGTATTAGTATTGTGCTCTTCAGGTCGTGGTGATGGGCCATTGCTAAAAGCTGGGTGCGGCGGCTGAGGAGAGGGCGACTCTGAGAAGATGGAGTCGAGGTTTGACCAGTAACTGGTTGTATGTTGCCGTTCTGTCGAGTTCAGCTCGTCACCAAAAACTATATCTTCATTAAAGGTTGCGTGGGGTGTGACCCCTTCTAGCCATTTCCAGCCATGAACTGGAGTCCAATGAGGGTAATATATGAGAAAGTTCTTGTTGGTGTTTTTCTGAAACCCTACAAACCAACCCATACTTGCTCTTGGCTCAAATTTTCCTGGTTTTGGGTCGATGAGCTTATATGCACGACATCCAAATCGAGGGAGACTGGTGAAATCGACTTGGCTTGGATGGGGCTGTTTTAGTTCTTGAAGAAAGCTTAACAATGGTACAGATTTGGTACGTAAGCAGTACAGGCGATTAGTGATAAAACAAGCATGTTCGATAGCCCATGGCCAGTAGCATGCGGGCATTTTGGCATCAATGAGCATAGATCTGGCTCTTCTCAGGATGACTTTATTAGATGCTTCTAAAGCGCCATTTTGCTCTGGTGTGTATGGGGCAGAGACATCCGTTCTGATCCCATGCTGGTCACAGTAAGATTTTATGCGGGAGAATTCTGAACCTCCGTCTTTGAAAATGGTGCGGACTCTTTTACCGTATTGATGATGTTGATGTTCAGCCCATTTTACGAGCTCAGGTGCAATCTGGTCTTTGGTGCACACAGTGATAGCCCATCTCATGCGTGACTTTGCGTCGGTGACAATAACAGCATATTGATGGCCGTTGCATGCTGTTGTTAGCTTTCCAACAGTGTCAATAAATACCTCATCGAGCGGCTCGAATGGCGTTGGTCTGGGTTCACGTGGGACGTATCGTTGTGCTTTGCTAAGGTGGCAGGTATCACAGGTTGTTAACTCACCAGTGTCTAAGCCTTCCATGCCTTTGGAACATTGTGCAGTTTTCTTCAAAATCTTTTGCCCTGTGTGGCCGAGTCGCTGGTGCCAACGTTCAGCGCAGGTTGTCTTGGGGACTCTGGCAATGCCTGGGGCTGCGATGTGGGTTAAGTTTAAGGAATGAGAGATTGGGAGAATGTAGTAAACATCGTTCTTCCGAGTCAATCTTGCAAGGGCAATGTCTTGATTGTCAGGTCTCTTCCTGATTAATGTTGTCATATCCTTGTCGGGTACAATACCTCCAAGTCTTTGTAACCTTTCGGCAGAGAAGATTATGCATGATGACCTGGGGGAGTGGAGGGAATCCCGTAACTCAAATGTGACTTGACCTATGGTGACACTTGCAGTGCCTTGTCGAGTTAATACTGTATCTCCCACAGCCTGATCAAACTTGATGGGTTTACTTTTGGTGAGTAATTCACTGAACATAGATTCACGCGGAACAAAATGGTACGAAGCACCAGTATCATAAATAGCAATGGTTTCATTGTGAGCAGCTGCAGTGGCAGCTATGACTACATCATTCAACCCTATATCAGAATCACTGTCGGTATCGTTGCCGTTCACAGTGTTCACTCTTCCTTTATTTCCTCCACTTCCCCCTAATGCTCTCCGAGATAACCATCTTTCACCTGCTGGGCCAACAGCTAACTCGGGATGCTGTTTGAAACATTGACTGTTTTTATGGCGATGCTTGCATCGCTTACAGTCATCATTAGGTCCTTCTTTACCGTAGCTGGCATGCATTGCCATGGCTTGATTAGAATTATCAGATGGATTACCGTGAATGGGTAGGAATGCCCTATGCCCATTGACTACTCGGAGAGTTGACATCATCGACTCTAGTGAAGTGTACGAATTTTCATCCGTACATGCTCTTAAGTCTCTCCAAGTACTTAACCATGGTACATGCTTAGTACCCAAAACAAAGATGGCTGCAGCCTGTACTTTTGTCACATGATACTCTGTGCCTGTAGAGGCATGCAGATTATCCGCGGCTTCATTCAGGCTCTGCAAATTGGCCTGGAACCTGTTAATGTAATCATCTGCGTGCAAGCCAAGCCTTGTTCGGAGGAAAGTCTCCAATGCGAGCGCATATGGCGCCGTCGCAGTTTCCTTCCGAGTATTGGCAATTCCGTCATATAATTCTTTCGCTGTCATATGATCGTGTGTGCGTGGGCACATGCTACTCTCAAGACGGTTAATAATTATGTTCTTGGCGGATATCTCACCAAGAGTCCAGACTTCCAAGTCACGCAAGTGAGCTTGCAGGACCATCTCAAAGTCTGGGTCCGTTTGCGCCTTACCCTCTGTAGGGTCGGCAGGTTTGTTGATTGGTCGGATCCCTGGGTAGTTATGGAACACGTGTCCAATCACGTTATTCTTGGCTAGTTTTGCCTGGAGTCCGGTCTTCCATTTCGTCATTGAGACACCTGCTGACAAGATTAACCTGGATGAATCGTGTGTGCTTGATGACACGTTTGTAAATATTTCCTAAACATATCGTTAGCATATGTCCTTACATGCACAGTACAGCGCCGGGCTCATAACCTGTTTTACCAGGAATATGATTGGGAACATACTTGTGTGAAGGCAGCTAAGATTGATTTATGGGAAACAAATGCGTGAAGTAGAGGTACTTGATATTGTGTAATATAAAGATGATGAAGATGATATGTTACAAAGTGGCGAATCTAGGCCTACTTATACTGCCAGAATCATCCGTCCGCTAACAGAGCAAAAAATGCAAACAATGCAAACATCTAGACTTGTGGGACCCACACCTTGCCTAACTAGTCCCACCACTTCATCCTAGCCTCGGTGGTGTCACCTCATCTGCTGCTTATGCAGCCTTACCATGTTCACTATGCTCCTAGGCACAACACCAAGACAATTCTGGCAGGAGACTTCAACCTCCACCATCCAAACTAAAAACCCTCATATCATGGATCACCCTCAGCACAGGGACTGGATCTAATTAGCTGGCTCGAAGCTAATGACCTGTTCCTCTTATCTGAGGTCGATGTACCGACCCATAATCACGGAAAAGTTCTCGACCTTTGCTTTGCCTCCAGCCCGCTACAAGCTTGATATGCTTCTGCGACTGTCTAACATGACCTTGATGTCAGTTTAGACCACCTTTCTTTGCTCATCAAAATTCACTGTCAAGCACGGAACCAGCCCCCTACCCCTAGACTCAGACTCGCAACGATTAATCCCGAAATATTTCTTTCGTTACTACATACTAATATAACTGCTCTAAATCTGCTCTCTGAAAAATCTAGGGCAACTATAGACAAAAGGGCCGAGGAACTCATAAAATTCTCCTCAATTTTTATTCAGGCTCAGCTAAACAGTCTCTCCCACACAATAGAGGACAACCGTGGTTGGACTAGAGCTGTAGAGAAGCAAAGAAAAAGTAAAAGGGAAAGTCTCAAGCTGGCAATGTCACAAAAGAAAACAGGAAAGAATTTCGCAAAGTTACACGACGGGCTAAGGCTCTCTTCTTCCAGAAAATCACCGACCAGGCAGCCAACTCGAAAGATGTTTTTAGTATAGTAAGGTGGCACAAATCAAAGGACGAATTCTGAGCCCCTGCTCTCGTAGATCCAAATTCTCCAGACTTACCACCTGCCCAGTCAACTGAAGACAAGAGAGATCTGCTGGTAAGATATCTGCTAAGCAATCAGTCGGGAGTACAGGATATTCCTCTATCTGCACCTTCTGTACCAAAAACCACTCTACCCTTTCCCGACCTGACTATAAATGAGATTACCAATGCTATCCTTAGAGCTGGCAACACTACCCCTAGAAAAGACCAAATACCGACAGCAGTCCTGCGCCTGGCTTGGCCAGTCATCTCAGATCTAATTCGAGATCTCTTTCAAGCATGTTTAGACGTGGGACATCACCCTAAATGCTTTAGGATTGCAATCGTGGCCATAATTGGTAAGCCCAACAAGGTAGATAGGTCTTCTCCAAGGTCTTATAGACCTATCGCGCTACTATCCGTACTCGGCAAGGGACTAGAAAGGATGGTAGCAAAACAAATGTTATGGATAGCTATTAAATATATAGTGCTCGCTCGTCAACAGTTTTGAGCACTGCCTTTACGTTCTAGTGTAGACCTCACTACTTCTCTCACTCATGATATAGAAAGCGCACTAACAAAGGGCTTGACTGCCACCATTGCCACACTTGATATTAAAGGGGCATTTGATTCCGTTCTTCCCTGTAGGCTTGTCAGAAGGCTTAGGGAACAAGGTTGGCAAACTCGGCTATGTAACTGGATATCTTCATTTGCAACTGAACGCGAAGTCTGTCTGCGGATAGACGGGGAAATTGGAAATCCCAGGCCAATAAACTGTAGACTTCCACAAGGTTCCCCAATTTCTCCGATACTTTTTATGCTTTACATCTCCCCCTTATTCAAGCTAGAAGGCCTGAAGAAGGCTTTTGGGTATACGGATAACTTTGCAATTATAATGATATCTCCGACATTGGAAGAAAATTCGGAAAAAATAAGTACTGCAACCAATCAGCCGTTAAACTGGGGTGATACAGACGGTGTAACTTTTGATCCAGGTAAATCAGAGCTACTCCACTTCTCGAGAAAGCATAGAGATAAGAACGTTAGTCCGCCGGTCCATACAAATAGATTTACTATTTCCGAAAATAACCAAAGACCTTACCTAAAATGGTTGGGAATACATTTCGACAATGTGAGAGGGTTGACAAGATTGTAAGACACAAATAAGTCACCTGAAAGAAGTTTATATTCTGTTAACTAAGAGAATCTAAATACATGAACGACCTTATACTTATATATGCCTCGAGGCCTTCTCTAAGGCTCTAAGTGGTTCCATGGAATCCACTTCCTTTGCTTCCATCCACTTCTACATCATTCTGTAGAATCTTGTCGCCGATATTCCAGAACCTTCTGGAAAACTCGCGCCTAAACGAGGACAGGTCTGAGGAATAAGCGAGGTTAATCGAAGGGCTGTATTTGGCTTAGGGCCAAATTATTCCTAAATGGATGTAGCCCTATGACAGACAAGAAGCTTTCGCTCAAATACCACGTGCAGATACAGGCTACAAAAGCCATTAAAGTAGCCCATGCCCTCCGATGCCTGGGAAATACAATACGAGGAGTCTCGCCAAGACTCTCTAGACAAGCGGCTTTTGCTTGTGTCCTACCTATTGTCCACTCTGGAGCTGAGACTTGGTGGCCTGACAAGCACAGAATTAAGAGCGGAAAAGAAGTGAGCAACAAAGTCGGCACACACCTAAATATCATAGACAAAGTACACCTAGCCGTAGCAAGGTCAATCCTCCCAGTCTTCCGGACCTCCCCCTCATCTCTTTTGAGAGAAACCGGACTCTTACCCGCTGAGATAACACTTTACAATATATCTCAAAGAGCAGCTTTGCGTATACGCCGACTTGATCGTTATTACACTCTAGCTCTACGTGAGAAAATCTCAGTTACACAGCCTGCCCTGTCCCGCTTTTCCAGGTCATGTAGAAGCATTCCGGACTCAGAGAATTTTGATCCTCTGGTCAATCCCCCCTGGGTCATCAAGGAAACAAAACAGGAAGCTCACATCCGCATTTGTGGTCCGCCAGGTCAAATAAACAAAAGAGCTCAAAGGTTTTCCAACTTTCTGGGCACAGTTCCTAGGAACAATATCCTGATATACTCAGATGAGTCGAAACCACCTGATGGTAATTCAGGAGGTGGATATATTATTTTTCAGTATAGACTCCAAGTTCGCTCGGAAGCTTTTCCTATCTAAAATTTAGAGATTCTTATGACGCCGAAGCTCATGCAGCTCTCCAAGGACTCCGTGCAGCTATCATGCTCCCTTCAGCTCGCTTTGCAAATAATTTATGGCTATTTTTAGATAACGTAGATTTTGCAGGGACAATCCTGACCTCAACGCCCTCAAAATCATCCCAATCAAAATTCTGAAGCTTATTTGAAGCAGCAAAAATTTGGAAAACTAGAGCGAGGCTTCCCCATATTGAAGAGAGGCAGATTCACATACGCTGGGTTCCCGGCCACGCAGGAATTGAAGGCAATGAACTAGCTGATTCTAACGCAAAAAGAGGAGCATCCATGCCATTCCAAGGGCTACCTGAATATTCTCTTACCTGTCTAGCACAATGCCACTCCACACACCTGAAACAAGCCCGAATTAGTTGGTGAAGTAGCCATATTCCGGTTTCATACGCCCGGCTAGAAATCAGCACTGCGTGTGACAGGCTAGTGCCTGTAAGCATTGTGTCAACACACTAGCCGACACTAGCCTTGTAGCGAGGGTCGCTTAATGGTATGAGCGTCACAGAATCATTTATTTCGGCGTGGATAGACGTAGTATACAGTCGTCCCTCTCTAACTTGATAGTACGTCCCGGTATAAGTGTTTGTCATAAGCGGTATGTAGACAGCGTGGGGAGACACAGAAGACAAGAGGTGGGTGTCAGGCTAAAGGTTGCCATCCTACATGATACACGAGATAGATGCATCACCACTCGGCTAAAAGGCCAGACCAGAATCATAGAACACTATGACCTGGCAATCTCCATATATATATCATACAGTAGAGGCTTTCCTGACAGTGTTGAAAATATTCATTGAAATTTGTGACGGCTGATATGTCACGGAACGGCCCGCTGAAGCTAGTCGTTTCGGCTCGAATTCATTTAGTTCTTTTGCATAAATTTTATTCACATATTGTCTTTAATTAATTGGCGTGAGTTTTCATGCATTTTGTCGATCTTCATCAATGGTGTCATAAGCAGTATGTAGACAGCGTGAGGAGAGACAGGGGTCAAGAGGTGGGTGTCAGGCTAAAGGTTGCCATCCTACATGATACACGAGATAGATGCATCACCACTCGGCTAAAAGGCCAGACCAGAATCATAGAACACTCTGGTCTGGACTTTTAGCCGAGTGGTGATGCATCTATCTCGTGTATCATGTAGGATGGCAACCTTTAGCCTGACACCCACCTCTTGACCCCTGTCTCCAGCCTCGCTGTCTACATACCGCTTATGACAAATGGCTTCAATGACGTTGATAAATTATTTTGCCGATCGTCACTAATTACTTAATATTGTTATTATTGTTGGACTTTTCCTGTTGATCGTTATTAACAACGATTGAACTCCAGGCATTGCATAGTTCTATGGAATTCTATTTCAATCAACGGTATTTTGGGTGTTCTAAAATATTCGCTGGTGTTTGATGGGATGGGGTTCTAGTAACCAGTACTAGGGAATCTACTAGGTAGACTCATGTTTAAATAGTGGTTAGGCCTTCTAGTTGAAAGCTCTCTAGCTTTCAGTCTTGTATTTATTCTACGCATCTAGTCTAGTCAGGATTCAAGAAGTCAGGTTATCCACATCTACACTTGTCATTTGTTACAAAAGCTTACGTGACATTATCTGGTATCATCAGTGTCCCAGAGTTCCAGGTATTTGGTATTTCAAGAGATTGTTCACCAAGATCAAGCCCAAGCTAAACCATCAAGATCCAAGTACAAGGAGTCACTACAGATAAGCCGATATTTTCCTGTAGCATATGATGGTCATCACATGCACAGACTAATGCAGCCCTATCCGGGTATGCTAGCTTCCCGTCAAGCGATCGGCAGGGTAGGACGCTTGGACTCATATTTGCGGAACTTGCTTATGTTTCATGTTGCAAGGGGTATTACATGTCATCGTCTTATTATAGCATTGAGAGCCTGGTAGTGATTCATCAGAAGTGTTATAAGTAGATGCTACCTGGGCAGATGTAATTCCTCTCTTCATAGATAAATATAAACTACATTGAAGTATACCATCGCTTATGCACTAATTGCCAAACCGTGACAAAATTCAACCATTTACATTTGCAATACTCACCCCTGCACGCAAAATGACCTGTAAGGGTAAGTGTTGCAAATTTAAAAGTCCAAGTTACATTGAATATTTTCAACACTTATACCGGGACCCACTATTGAATTAGAGAGGGACGACTGTAGTTTCCTTCCTTGGAATAAAATACATAACAGCTTGTAACCATCGACTCGCGTGTACCTTGCCCCCTGGTCCCTTCACACTGCGCCACACTTTCTAAAGGAACTTCTCTTGGGCCGAAAGGCTTAGTGTTACTTGATTGCAGCTAGAACGGGACATGGAGACTTTGTGGCTTACCACACTCATTTTAATCACGAAGAAGCTAGATTAAATTGTCTTTGCGGTTCACCTAAAACACTGACTCACTTTTTATTTTGTCGAATCCTCCGGCGTCGAAGTTGCCGCCCAGTAGGGCCTATTAGACAACTCATCCCGGACCCACTTGGTACACCTGAAGGGGCTAGAATTCCAACCGAACAGTTAGGACAGTCTCATTTCTTTGAAGAAATTTGATCTCGTTGAGGAGAATCTATTTTTTTTTTCTTTTGTTTTATGTTTGTGGAGTACAATAGGGGCAATGGTGGAGCAGGCGGAGTGGACTGACTGATCATCAGTCACGAGTTTCGGGAAGTCTCGTAAATTATATTGCTCTTGGACACACCTAATTCTGTCGGCGGTTTCATATAACGCGGTATAGCATTGTATTTAAATCCTCGATTAGCTTAGTGTCACGGTTCAGGATATTGAGGCAGAAGCACTGTATATCATAAAGTAGTTTATATTTATCTATAAAGGAGGAACGAACAACTATGTCTGACAACAACCACTTATACCCCCTGCCTCCTACCTGTTCTTCTAGCTACCTATTCCCGAACATTCTCTCGACTTCCACAATAGATAGTTAGACAATATCAATCTTCGAGAATATTCCATCTGAGCTAAACTAAATATATGCATCTGCCGATCGCTAGCGGGGAAGATTGCATTAGAGAATAGGGCTGTATAGAGCCCCACCTATGCTGATCCTATGCACAGTTTGCCTGTGATAATCATCATAGGCTACAGGTACACATCGGTTTATCAGCCGTCACACTTAGGCTCAGTTAAGTCCTAGGGCTTCGGCCATAACGTACTATATCCCAGTTGGGATAGATAGCACGTGCTCTGGGGCAGATGATTATCACCCCAGACGTTAAATAACAATAACAACAACAACAACAACCGGAAAAAAATAGTTTCCTTAGAATAAAATACTTATCAGCTTGTAACCATCGACTCGCGGAACAGCATTTACAGACTTGAATGCCGAATAACTTACAAACAAACAAACTGACTATTTTCATCCCAATCAAGATTTTGCAACCCTACCTTAAATGCCGTAAATGGATACCCCCCTTCCCGAAACAAACCCGACCATTCCAGACAAATATTTCTGGTTGCCAACCGACGATTCACACATTACTATCACCCCCCAACTCTTGCAAGAGAGCAAGAGTTGGCGCCCCCCTTCCTCACTCTGCTCGACATCCCCAGATGTCAAAATGGTTGTCAAGTTTCTAGCCTGCACGTGATAATTACAGTAAGAATCGCCGGGATAAAGAGCGATTGTGGGGCTTAGAGGGAAGTGATGACTAAGAGGTGAGTGGTGACTAAGCGGTGGTTGATGACTAAGAGGTGAGTGGTGACTAAGCGGTGGTTGATGACTAAGAGTTGAGTGGTGACTAAGCGGTGGTTGATGACTAAGTGGTGAGTGGTGACTAAGCGGTGGTTGATGACTAAGTGGTGGGTGGTGGCTTAGGAGTGGGTGGTAGAAGTGGGTGGTGACTAAGTGGTGGGTAGGGTAAAGGTAATAATTGAGACAAAGAACTAAACGTGCCCCGCCAATCCCGATGGGAGACCTGTACTATATACATAAAGCTTCGCGAAAAAGGAACAAACGCGCTAACAAAGATTTCGATTAACAATACCTCAGGCATCTATAACCTTGAATCCTTACAATGGTCGACACACAACCTGACAGAAACAATACCAGCCCACCCCAAAATTCACAGAAAAGCTCTATCAAAAAGAGCATGGCAGACTTCATCGACGCGGAAGTCGAGAGATTCCAGAAACGCGTCGAGCAAGCAAGACTTATCCTCAGCACGTTCTGCAGCCTAATGGACGCGTTAGATGATGACGAACTTCGAAGCTCAATGGAAGATGCAACAGTCGGTCTTAGAAAAAAGATCCGTAACATCCTTCCGGGCAATTCAGGCAACGTTCAGCCAAACAATCAGCCCCTTCAAAAAAGGACCAGAGCCAAGCGAGGCCCTGGGCCAGCGTTCCAGCCTTCCACGCAGCGCAGAAGACCTACAGTAAATGCTGAAAACCACCAAAAACCCACCCCAGCTGCAGCTACTCCTCGCGTTGCTATGACAGCAACGGCACCAACTGCACCAATCACCAAGCCAACAGAAGGCTCATGGTCAGTGGTCGCCCGTAGAAACGTTGGTCGGCCGAAACAGGCCTCACAACCTGCCAAAACTACCACACCTCTCACACCCCTACCCAACCCATCTCAGAGGCCGGCAAGGGCACACCCGTCACCTGCGGCTAAACCCGACGAAAGGCTCTTTCTGCGACTTAGGGAAGACCACCCATCGCGGAAAATGTCACCCCACTTTGTCAAGTTGAGCTTGGCAGCAAAACTCCGAGTCGCCAACTCTGCAATTCAGCACGTGACTATTGTCAACTCGGGATTTGCTATCACTGCTGACAACGAGGCAGCCAGAAACCTTCTCCTCAGCGAAGCCCATCGCCTAGAGAGTGAGGGAAGCAACGCTAACCCCCTAATGACGGACCTCAAGCTGGAAGCGGCATCCAAATGAATTTCAGTCTTTGCCCCGAATTTCCCTGATTACTTGCACTCTTTTGAATTCCCCACAACGACAGAGCCTGGCGCAACTACCAGACTCCAGCAGATAACCATACCAGTGACCAGGGAAATGGTTATTGAGGAAGTTAGGCTCAAAATAGGCATGGCACCAATCTCAGCGCGAGCCCTCGCGTCTAGCACAAACCGACCCGCAAGCGACTGGATAATCAATTTCCAAGCTGGCATCCCCAAGCTCGGAGAGCGACTTTTCGAGGAAAGCGGACGCCTTACAGAATTTCACCGCCGGCCAAAAATTGCCCAATGCAATCGCTGCTGGGGACATCACCCAACGAAAATCTGCTCTAGAGCACCGAGATGTATCAGATGCGGCTCCATAGAGCACTGATGTGGGGCGTGCAAGCAAGAGATCCCCCGCTGCATTAATTGCCACGGCCCGCATAGAGCTGATGATCCCGGCTGCATGGCGCGCCCAGCACGCCTAAAGGGAAAGACAGTGCAGCGGACTCAGGACCAGCTGACTGTCATCCGTCAAAGAGGTCAGAAAGACAGAACAGCAAAATTTCGAGAAGCAGAAGCCAAGCAGAAGGCTGCCGAAGCAATTGCAGACAACAACACTCAGTCCGCCCATCAATGCCCGTAAGGGATCACGACCGCACTGGGACAACTCACAGACCAACAATCACATTTCTTTGCGCTAATGTGGCCAAAGGAGGGTCCTCAAACGACATAATTCTACAATCCGCATGGGAGGCCGGTACCGACGTTTTGCTCATTCAAGAACCCTGGGCCTCACGATGCGACAACAATTGGCTCATCAAGTCACATCCAGGTTTCGAGAAGCACTCGCCAAACACTGGAGGAGCAGATACGCCTCGTCCAAGATTGATCATATACACTAGAAGGGGAGGAGATATCCAGCAGAAGTTCCTATGCGGCACATCCTCGGACTTTGTAGCAGTGACAATAGATGGCGTGACATTCGTTTTCATATACCGGGCCCCAGGGGTACCTCTTCCACCGCTGCTAGCATGGAATCCTGATGGACCCACCGTAATTGGCGGAGACTTCAACTCCGTACATCCAGAATGGCAACCTCTAGCGGAACGCTCACACGGAGACGGCCACACTTTGGTCCAGTGGATGCTCGACAACGGTATGACCTTGTCCTCAAGTCCAGGCGTGCCAACTCACACTAGAGGCAATACCCTTAATCTGGTATGGTCCAATGCTGGGGCAATTGCCGATGTAGCGCCAGAACTTGGATCTACCTCTGACCATATGACATTAACAAGCGACGTTCCGCGGCCGAACGCCATGGGAGCGACCACTATCAGACTAAACAGCCCTATCCGGGTGAGCGATGACGCACTGGAGGATTTTACCAAGGTGGTGGCCGAATGGAGCAATGACATCGGAAGGCAAGAATTACAGACAACTAATGATGTGGAAAATCTCGGCAATGACCTTGTAGAAATCCTTAGCGATGCAATCAAAGCCACTGGGAGACGAAGCTCTCCTCAGCCAGGCCAATCAGCACCGTGGTGGACAGAGGAGTGTCGAGAGGCAAAAGGCCTATATAGAGCTCTCGGCGACGATGCCAGTAGGAAGGCCTTCCGACGTACAGTCAAGAAGGCAAAACAACAGTACTGGCGCCGAAAATTCTCCTAAACAAAAACAGACACTGACATGTATCGGCTGGCTCGATGGTCAAAACCACGTCAGCAAGGCGCCACAGCTCCTCTCAGAACCGTGAATGGTTCTGAATCGGATCCACGCCGCCGAGCAACCCTCCTCCACGACTTGCTTCTCGCTAGGTTTACGAGGGAAAATGACATCGAAGTCACTAATGATCTAACAGACTTTGAGCCTGACGCCAATCATTCACCATGGTTGACGGAGGTCACTGAGGAAGAAGCTAAGTGGGTAGCTACATCGTGCCAAGACAAGGCCCCAGGAGCTGACAACATCACTGTTCGACTACTGCGTACAGCATGGCCAGCGGTTGGATACGCAGTACGTGCTCTATACGAAAGGTCACTCCGCCTCAAGCACTTCCCATCAGTGTTCAAACTAGCCGAGGTGATCCTAATACCCAAACCAGGGCGCGACCTCAGTACAGCTAAAGGATGGAGACCTATCGCACTCCTTTCGTGCCTCGGAAAAGGGCTCGAACGCCTTGTCGCCAAGCGGATAGCACATACGGCGCTCTGCAACCAGAAGCTACCTCAACAACTGATCGGGGCACTACCCGGCCGCTCAGCCAACGATCTGGTCGCGTGCTTGGTCCATGACGTCGAGCATGCACTGAGGCTCCGGCATAAAGCAGTGCTGGTGACACTTGACGTCCAAGGGGCTTTCGATGCGACTCTTCACGGACGACTATTGCGACGAATGAAAGAGATGGGGTGGACACCTGAAACAATTAGCTGGACAGCCTCCTTCCTGCAGGGGCGATCTGCTCGTGTTAGATACGACAGAGGCGTTACGGATGCAGTAGAACTCGAGTGCGGCCTCCCACAAGGGTCACCTCTATCGCCGGTCTTGTTCCTCCTGTACATGTCAGAGATAGCAGGGGGAAGTAACTGGAGATGTGGTTACGCTGATGATTTAGCCGTACTCGGTATAGGAGCCACGGCGACCTTGGCAGCAGAGGCCACCCAGCGCGAAGTTAACACTATCACGGCCTGGGTAGAAAGCAACGCCGTCGCATTTGACCCAGCCAAGGCAGAAGTCTTATACTTTCTCGGTCCCCAAGCAAGAATTACAGATCTCCCACCGATTATCATCGGAGATGTAGCGATTCAAGAATCCGAAACAGTAAGATGGCTAGGAGCTTTCTTGGATAGAGGCCTCACCTTTCGCCACCACGTTTCCGAGCGGACAAGAAAGAGCACTCGACTGGTGCAACATCTTCGTCGACTCACCAGATGCACCCAGGGACCCCCTCCAGGACCATTGACCACCGTCATTCGAACAGTCGTGATGCCGATCGCACTACATGCCTCCGAGGTTTGGTGGCCAGGACTTACTCGAGACACATTTAGAGGTGAGGTACACAACTCTTGCAGGATGCAAATCGACGCAATAAATAGAGTGATTTTAGCAGGAATTCGCACCGCTTTACCGACATGGCGCACCATGCCAACTTCCGCCTTACGAAGAGAAATTGGAATCCCACCCGCGAAGGATCTGCTCGAAGAACGGCGCCTTTTGTCTGCCGCACGAATCCGCCGCCTAGATGAATTTCACCCGCTACGACTCCGAGCTTTAGAGAGTACCGAGGCCGCAAGACGTCGGCTCGGTCTACGAGCATCCAACAGAGGCCGGCAACCTGCCGATAGAGTCCACGACTCTAGAATACAAAGAACATCGAGGCTATTGCCCGAGGCAGAAAGTGTAATGGCTGTGGACTTGGACAAGAGCAATGGCAAGGACAAGATAATCAGGACAAGATAATATTCAAGAGGCTAAGAATAATCTAAGATAACAAGACTCAGAACTGAAGAGTGCTGAGAGCAAGGGAAGACTGCTACTTATACACCAAGGAGGCCCGGACCTCTATCTCTTAGCTAATTCAGCAGAATCTTCTAGAATCCATATAGTAATCCAAGCCTTCCAGAGAACCTTCTAGATAATGTACAAATATATTTGATAGAACTACAAAGAATAGGGCTTTACATAATCCGCTCAGATCATGGAAGCATGGCGAAATTAATGGAAGCAGGACTATAATGTCACGTGATAATTAGCCTGACAGTTGTAATTAGGCCCTAACAGACCTGTTTCTGACAGAAAGCCCCCACCCCCATGGAGGCCCACTCCGCCCCCCCGCGGCTATGCGGAACAGACAAAGTAACAGCTGCCAGAACCACCATGGAGTGGCTCAGCCGACTCCCCCTAGACAGTGTATGCGCCTACAGCGACGGGTCCGGCGCGGCAGAATCGCGATCGGCATGGGGCTTCACGATTTACTTCGGCGGGGCCACTACCAACCTCGAGCTCAGCGATTCCGGTTCCTTAGCAGGGGCTGAGGTCTACGACGCAGAGGTACACGGGGCCATGGCAGCTCTTGAAGCAATCACCGCGAATCTCAGCAATCGGAACATATCGGCAATATATGTCATGCTTGACAACGCCGAAGCTACTCAAGCTCTACGAACGGGAAAAACTACATCCTCCTACTGGCGGGTCCGCAGATTCCGAAGAGCGGCAGAAGCTTCTACAGCTCCGGTCTGTGTGAAGTGGATACCAGGTCACGAAGGTATACCGGGCAATGAGGCAGCAGATCAACTAGCACGAGAAGCGCTAGCACAAATCACTGCCACCGAGATTTCAGAGCCTCTCAGCATAGCTTCAGCTGGCCGCAAAGCTCGGACACTAGCGCAGAACCTCTCCCGGAACTGGTGGGACTCCGCGTGCCCGAAAAGGTTCGAGGATCTCAACTTACAAATGCGTCGCAAGAAACCACCTGAACTGGCACTGTCAAGGGCGGTTTACGCGCGCCTTCTGGCAGCCCGAACCGGTCACGGACACTTTGCGTCATATCACCGCCGATGGAATCACGCCACCGCACCACTACTATGTGAGTGTGGCAGGGAAAAGTCCGTCGGTCATCTAGTACAGTGCCGAAGAGCGCTGAACAGATGGCGCCAGATTAGCGGACGACGAAGAGCTCCCCCACTCCAAACTCTCCTTGGAGCACACGGGTGGCAGATATTCGCGGAATACGTCCAAGGGAGCGGTATCTATGAAGGGGCAGTTCTTGGTATGGCCGGAGTAAGCACAACTGAGAACGGCTAGAATTTGCTAAGGGGGACGATACTGGCAAATTAAGGCGGAACAGGAATGGAATAGCTCGGGCGCGTGGTGGCCGAGATCGAAGAAATTCGAGGAGTACAGGGGATGTAAAGGCGTAAAGGCGCGTGACAGATTTTCTTTAAGTTGTTTTATTTGTTTCTCTGGGCTGCTGGGGTCAACTTGTTCAACTCATTTATGTTTTCTAGCATGGTTCCGGTCATTATTGTGAGACGAGGTAGAGCTGTCAACCTGATCTCACCTGGCCTCACCCGCGTCTGACCCACTAGGGGTATTATGGCACTGTAAACTACAAAAAAAAAAACAACAACCGGAAAACAGGAGTTTAAACGGCGGCAGGCTACCTGCCCTCCTCTTGATTTATTTGTTGTCTCTGACGGCGCGCTAACAGAAAACCGGTATGGTGCCGGGTATGTAATCTACCGGGGTCTTACACAACAGATTCACCAAGGCTCTCTCCCTCTTGGAACTTCCGCTGAAGTGTATGATGCAGAAATACGTGGGGCCACTGATGGACTTGCCGCTGCTCTCCACAGCCCCATGGCACGGTTTGCTACAAACGTCACGGTTTGCCTTGACAACCAAGAGGCTGCTCTCCGGCTCAAATCTAACGCTCCTACACTAAGCAGCTCGAAACTTATAAAGCTTTTCCAGGAGCTTTCGGATTCCTGGACAACGAGAAACCGCTGCTCCTTCACACAACCTGGCACAGTAGATATACGCTGGTGCCCAGCACATGTCGGTATCCTCGGCAACAAAACTGCCGACTCCCTCGCTAAGCTAGCCTGCGAAGCCCCTGCTCCCCCCCTCGCCCCATCAATTGCACGAGCAAAACGAGAAATCAAAGCACGATATGAAGCCTCTGTAGCCACATACTGGTCCAGGAATGCTCCAGATAGATACAGAGAGCTCAAAATCAAAGCAAATGCAAAAATCTCCCCAGAACTGGCGAGCTTCGATCGACGCACGCTTAGTTTTCTTCTTGCGGCCCGCTCCGGTCTAGAGACTTCGCAGAATACCATCGCTGTTTCCAACATCGAAACGCGCTCCTGACCTACACTTGCGGGCAGGAGAAATCACCCGATCACTTCTTTTTCTGCCGACTAGGCCGAAACCGCGCTCGCTTAAAGGGCGGACCTCGACACCCGAGCCCCGGAATCCGATGGGTATTAGGCACAGTGGAGGGAGGAAAATCTTTCAACAACTGGCTTCAGGCTACCTCCTTTTTTGATGAAATACAGCTCCGCCGCTAGCATGTCCCGTTGACATAAAGAACTCTTCTATCAGTTTTCTATCAGCCTACTATTTTCATAATTTTCTTTTGTTTTTGCTATATTTTCTTTTTCCTATGCTATAAGTTGTAACCTTCACGTCGTCATTCAACTTAATCCTGTTACAGGATATCCCCTAAAATATTATAGGCACGTATCAGTCTATAAGTAAACCATTCAGAGACCCACTGGAAGGGTGCTCTCCAAATATTTGTTTTAGGTAGAAAGGTCCTAGGCAGAGAGGCCTGGATCTATGAGTAGAAGCCGGGTCCTTCGGGGCACTGGCGCGTCGGGTAGCTATTATAGGATGAGCTAACCGGCACGTGTCACTTTAAGACTCGTAGCCGTGCGCCAGCACGACGCTAAATAGAAAAAAAAAAACAACCACCACCACCAAATTCTCTGACTATTGCTAGCCAGAAGTTGCTAAAAAAAGACACAAAAGTGCCAAAGGTTTGACACCCTGCATCTCCCCCTTCCTCTCCGCCACAAACGTCCACGCAACAAAAGATATTTCCCTACAGTACCCCAGCTCGCGCCAATTAACGTCGTCACAACCGAAGCCGCATGTCTCGCCTGCAAAAAGGAAGCTTTGCCAGTTTTGAAAGTGGTGGCAGCACTTACCCGAACCGAGATCTTGGCACGCACAACCGTCCCAAAGTCAAAAACCCCACACAAATGTCAGAATTTCCCTACTGTACGAGACCCTAGTCTTCCTAACCGAGGCCAATCTAACCTCTCTTCCCTATCTCGTATAGTCCTACTCACTCCCAGCTTTCCAGAAATTATGGTGTCAACCTCTCCAGCTTTATGCCTTGCGACTTTTATCCTCCGTCGGGTATCCACAATATTGTGAGCTTGTAGCTGGAGGCCAAGAAAGACAAGGCAAAAGGTCGCATATTCGTAGTCGGCGTGGTCACTTGTAGAGGATTTTATTTGTTGGGTCGCAGATTTTAGAGGGCGATGTTTTGATAGAAATAGGACTTCTCTGAGTTGGACGGACTGAAATTGCGATGGCGTTGGCTGAGAGACTGAAAGCTTGTACGTCGAAAAGGTTTGAATGCGACTCTTCTTGGCTATATCATATGTGCAGCAAACACACTGAGTGATTACAGCCGGCATCGCGTTAAAAGAAGTTCGACCGTACAAGCCTTCCTTCTCGATACATTGTACGCCAAAATAAGATTACACAGTAAAGTTGTCCGAATCAAATTGTGACTCTCAACAGGTATCCCGTGATCCGGGTTCACAAGGTGACTTGGTTGTGCTCTTACTAGTGTCACGGTTGGCTGGCAAAGTTGAACTCTTCACTTCACGCGGTGCCAGCTGTAAACGCCCAGTATGTTTGCATATCCGAGATAGTCAAAAGGAGGAGCGGTTTTAAGTCGCGGTCATTTTCAAGCATTACTCAAAGTCAAGAAGATCTTACCACCTAGCCGATTTCTGTTGCTTGACAACATACCTTTCCGACCGATCCACTTGTCCGCCACTCTTCTTTATGATCACGACCTTCCCTCTGTCATAACGACCCATCCTCTGAAACTTTTTTAATTCACGATCGCGAGGTTTGAGGAGACCATGATCCGACCCAATAAAGGATGAAGTGGTGGTCCATCATCCGGTTCAAGTCCATACAAATGTCATGTTGCATAAACACCTACTACGACATACAGTATGGACAATATGAGATTACCTTTACGCGCGGTTGATGCTGCTTGGTGATGAAGCATGCTGGCGTAGCTCAAGGTTTTTTACATCCATGTTTTTTTCTTAGTTGGGTATTCACGGTTGAGGGAAGGGGTGCAAGTCCCTAAGATGTGACACCCAGTTGTAGTATCAGCGAATGCATCCACAGCAAGAGTGTTCTGTGTCAAAATGGTATGATCTATTCTGTAGCGATTGAGAGAAGTCTACTTCTCGGCGTCTTCTGACTCAACAGTGTATCTCAGGGCCGTGTTAAGCACGCTACTCGTTGGGCGCAATAAACATCATCAACATCATGTATTTAAGAGGAAAAAACCAAACAGATTCACTCGAAAATATCTGATCTTTATCCCTCTCACAACTCCCCTCTGGGTAGCTTCAGGTCTTTGATCAAAACCCTCCTAACGACAACCGCTTCCACAACCCTTAACAACGAAGCAAAGCCTATGTTTGGTGGTGTAGCATCTGCAATCGACGAAGCCGCACGCTAAGCCAATTTGCCAATCCTCCCTTTCAGTTTAAGAGTAATATACGAAGATTTCATCTTCAGTCTACAAGCAGTTGCCTAAATCTTCTTCGAAAGCCATGTCCGAGGCTTGCTCACATCAAACCATTACGGACGCTCACCAACTCTAGGCAACTAAAGGTTCACTCTTGCGATAAGATGTAAAGCTCCTGCCCCCATAGTCCGTCAAACTACTCCCCCCCTATCAAAAATATACGCGCCCAATATCTTATGCCAGTGCTGCGGCTTCAGGAAAAGCAATTGCCGAGCCTCGAAAAACATCACAAACTAAATCAACCCGGAAACTAAATCTCACCTCTGCCGTCGACGAAAGACTTTTTCTTCGTGTTACGCAAGACGCTATAGAAAGGCTTCTTTTCCTTACCAACTACTCTTATACAATTGTAATTTTCTGGTAGAAAACACTGCCCTACTCAAAAAAGTCCAGCATATCCCAGTAGGCCTCGCCTTACGCCTATCTTTCGAAACTGCTGCGCCGACACGCGAGTCATTATTCTTGGACGGTATTAGGGAAGGGAACCTCACGGGCGCTACTGGAATTGAAAAGCGCAAAATCTTGTTACAAATTGCATTTCCTCTTTACCACGGTCTTTTACCGCATTGAATGATAATCATCAACCCTCCAAGTTCCCTATCACTAGCGACCTTATCTGCAAAAAACTCAAAGAAGAAAAAGAAATCGATTTGTGTGCGGTGTTTGAAACCAAGACGAGCCTCGAGGTACCTCATACTCGCACTGCTATATTTATTACTCGGTTTCCTCTCGGCACCGCTATTCCGAGCAAATTCTAAATATTTGGTGTAGAACTCATATCACGTCGACTTTCAACAAAGAGAACAGTAGTCCAATTCAGCCGTTGCTTCCTATGGCATAATCAACGCATCTATCCTCAAGCGACGTGGTGCCAACTGTGCGGCTCAACTAAGCACCCTAACGAGTAATATAAGCCATGTGGCTATTACCCTCATGTCAGCCCTGCGCGATGTATCTACTGTCATGAGTCATATCCAGCAGATGCTACAGAGTGCACCCTCCGACCACGTCGTAACGGAACCAAGCTCACAAAGAAAAAGATCGCACAGGTTCGCAAGACTTCTGCTGGGGCAAGGATGAGCTTCTGCGTCACGGCAGGTTGCTCTTGCCGACCCCAAATATTTTCGAAGACTAAGAAACCACAGACAATGATTTGCCCTCCTCATCCAGTCCAACCGGTTGTTGTAAATAAGTGTGTCCATAACTGCACCAGGATCAGGGACTAACCTTGCACTTTCTAAGCATCCCTGAAGTCGCTGAAAGCCGCTAGAATCCAACAGATGTAGTCTCTTAGATTCTACCACCTTCTAGCAACATCTACAGAATCTATACTAGACTGTAGAACAAGGGTAGATATTCATGTATATGATAGAGTTCTCCTTCACTACACTTAAGTAGATTTAATCAATTCAGTTCAGAGTCTCAGAACCTCAGATCATCATACTCTTGTATTTTATCTTCTGAATGCCTTTCTCTACTCAGGATTCTTCCACAAGGTGTCGTCTCTCTGTCATTTATTCTTACGTTTCATTACTAGTCAGATACTCGAACCTACTAGTTCAATGCAAATGAACACTTTAGCTCTTTTCCACTTGCTAGGGCCCCTTCTTCTCAGCAATTCCCTGATTCTACAGAGTATCCGTACTTCATTCTCGATTTATCTGATAAATTAAAGACAGCACAAGATCACAAGATCACCACGAATCTTACAGATAAATGTCAAAAAGAGAGCAAAATCTCACGAATTCGCTCTTACCTTTGCTAATAACGAAAAATTTGATGTCATAATTATTCCAGAATCGTACATATTTCGCGAACGACTGAGGCGCATCTCAAAAACATTACTACTTACGAATTTTTCTAACCTACGGACAACAGGACCTCTCGCCCTAGGGTTCTGACTTGCCTTGGGAAGGGAGCTGGCCTGCAGGGTAACCAGCTGCAACTGTTAGAACCAACGTATCCTGCCATCAGGGACTGTTATGGGCTGTGCCGAATTCCTGTATCTACCGCGACAGGGATGAATCATTAAACGAGCCTCTGTAGATCTTCATTAAGATCCCCCTTATTTTTCTAACAATCTGAATGACAGGGCATGGATAGTTGGGCTAAGCTGAAGAAATATATTAGCTATTGTAGACACCGTGAGCAATTGCTCCTTACTTAGAATATTAACAGTATTTGGCCACTTGACCTTTTTTTCTATCGTGCTTGTGAACGCCCAGTCACAGGGACCTTCTCTTTCTTTAAGTGACAGCACCTGCAGGAGAGAAAATCTCAATTCTAAATATTTACAATGCACCAATCGGACCCGTCGACGTAGGCGAAGCCATCAACACTCTTCTTAATGTTGTGCTGGCTCGGCTGAGGTGCTGGTATCAGTAATGATAATTGTGCTTGGAAGAGATGGAAGTACATGGAACCTCATGGAAGTCAGCAGAAGCTTCGACTCTGTTCTATAGAGAACACAAGTAGATGCTAGAAGATTCCAGAGGTCATGATCAGGAGTAATGGGACGGTGTGCAACTATAATCTTAATGTATATAAGACATATCTTTCTCTCATCATATTATTAGGCAGATTATCAGATCATTCATTATAATACGCATACAGTATTCATTCTATATCTATTCCCACCATCAGTATACACCATCCTCTGTGTATACATCCATCATCAGTATACACCATCCTCTGTGTATACTGCAACAGATTCAGTAGCCAACATCCTGTCCTCCTTAAGCTCATAACTATAACACTTAAGCCTTCGTTGCGTTGCTCTCGTGAGATACTCTCTGTCGCTGGTGATTTCAACATTAAACATCAAAGCTGGCAACCATCAACACCAAACACTAGCTCGAGGTCGGAAGCCCTTTTCGTATGAACGGTAAGCCATAACTTCGCGCTAATCACGGAACCTGACAAGCCAACTCACTTGCGTGGTAACGCGCTAGATCTTACATTCATCCCCAATAACTTTGTCATGAATGGCGCCGAATCTTCCATATTCATGGAGACTGACGCAAGCTCAGATCATATTCCTATCGCATCTGTGATCCCATGAGATAGCCAATTCCAAGAACCATTGGTCTGTCCCAAGTTTGACACATTGGACCAGAAGCTTTTCCTCGAGCTTCTCCAAGTAGCAATTTCAGCGATCTCTAACCTCTCTCACTCTTCCTCAGCGGAATTGCTAGACTCTGCCGCAAGGGGTCTGTGCGATGCAATTATTAGTGCGTATTGTGGATCAGCATGACGTGCTTTCGGGAAAGTAAAGGTCTATCTTTAGTAGAACCACGAGTGCGGAGCGACTACGCAGGCATATCGTCACACTCGAAGAATAGCTGAGAACAAAGCTGCCATTACTGCCTCGAAAAAAGCGCTCCGCACTGTAACACGCCGAGCCGAATGCCATCTTTATCAGGCGAAGCTAGAACTTGCTTTAACTAGCAAGAAGATTTTCAGCATGACTAAATGGCACCAATCTATCAGATTCTTCCGCCTCCCCTCAAAGACCCCCTGAATACCGTTGTTGCACCGTGGATTACTATCGAAGGAAAGTGTGAGGTAATAGCCAGGAAATTTTTCCAAACAAATTCCGAAACAGGCGACATTCCCTTGGACTCCCCAGCTGTGGATCTTAGAATTCTGCCTTTCCCGGACGTTACCAACTGGAAGGTCAAAAACGCGGTATTTAGCGTCGAAAATACAGCGGCAGTACTAAAAATAGGAAGGCACTTCATTAAAAGTAAAGTTTCTCAGCTATTTCGTGGCTGTCTTACGGTCGGACAACATCCAGCGTGCTTTAAATCCGCCATGTTATTAATCGTCACTAAGCCAAACAAGCCGGACAAAACAAGCCCACGCTCCAACCGTCCCATTGCCTTGCTTTAGATTTCAGGCAAAGGTCTCGAACGGCCAATCGCTCTGCGACTAGCTTGGACCTCCATAAACGCCAAAGTTATTACACCACAACAGTTCGGGGATCTTCCTCTACGCTCAGCAACTGATCTGACTGCCTGGATGGCAGATGACGTCGAGGCTTCGCTTAACAGCAAACGGACTGCCTCTCTACTAACGCTAGATGTAAGAGGTGCTTTTGATGGAGTCCTCCCTAGTCTAGCACGTCGACTGTCATGGATCAACTATAGAAAGCAATGGGCATTTTTATGGGTGAAGGTATTTCTATAATTCAACTATAGAGAAAAAATAAACTACGTAGCAAAGCAGCTTCATATACATCCTATGTACCCTCAAGGTGCTGTTGTTTCAGGATCCACCATCTAATAATACATTAAAAATACCATGCTGTGGCTACTGCTCTGCAACCTTGTTTATAAATACGTTATCGCCTGTAACCTATGTGACCAACCCCGATCATGTCCCTAGCATGACGCTAGTGTCAGTCTCGCAAGAATACAAGGTTGCCTGCGATGGCCATCGTAGGCTACAGGTCTTATCGGCTTACTAGCCGTCACATCAACTGAGAGAACAAGGCTATCCTGATAATCCAGTTCGCTGGGTAGTTGTAACGGCTAGTCAGCCAATAGTTACCTGTAGCCTACGCCAGCGTAGGCTTTCACAGCGCTTTGATAGCCGACAGATAGCAGGTTAATCTAGAAGATTCCATGATTCTGGTCCTTGCACGAATAAGCGGGCGCTCACGAAGTAGCTCTGATGGGATAAGTGGAATCTTCGAGAAAACTCTAAAGGTTACTGGGACAAGGAGAAAGTTATTAAGGGATAGGGATTAAAGTATATAAGTTCCTCTGTTCATTAATTCATGCTAAAGCATCATCAGCATTATTATTATTATTATTATTATTATTATTATTATTATTATTATTATTATTATTATTATTATTATTATTATTATTATTATTATTATTATTATTATTATTATTATTATTATTATTATTATTATTATTATTATTATTATTATTATTATTATTATTATTATTATTATTATTATTATTATTATTATTATTATTATTATTATTATTATTATTATTATTATTATTATTATTATTATTATTATTATTATTATTATTATTATTATTATTATTATTATTATTATTATTATTATTATTATTATTATTATTATTATTATTATTATTATTATTATTATTATTATTATTATTATTATTATTATTATTATTATTATTATTATTATTATTATTATTATTATTATTATTATTATTATTATTATTATTATTATTATTATTATTATTATTATTATTATTATTATTATTATTATTTTAGATATATCTTCATAGTTAGATTATTAATTTACCATCATTTACTCGAATGCTCATTGCTTCGATATCTTGATCTGTGACAGTAGTCTCTTTTTCGACCTGCCGTATTGTCAAGATCCGACTAGATGGATCAACTGGCCCTGAAATTGATCTCTTCTGTGGCCTCCCACAGGCACCCCCAGCTTCACCTATTCTCTTCACGCTATAATTGACTCCATTTTTCACCATTGGCATTCCATGGACCAAGTTCGGATATGCTGACGATGTTGCGATTCTGCAAACCTCCCTCTTCCTTACATGCCAATATCAAACTTCTATCTCAGGACCTTCAAGGGGTTCTCGAATTGGCTAGACAAGAGGGCGTGACTTTTGACCATGGAAAAACGGAACTAATGTATTTCTACTGTCGCAGGCCCGACCAAAACCTCACGACTACCTCTAGCGCAGCCTCCGGCCCTATTATGGCGATATAAAACCAAAGACTTCCGTATACTCGTCGACTAAGAATATTTTGGGGCAAGAGAAAGCCCTTCAAGTGGCATGCGTAGGTCCTAAACAACAAAGCCCTCAATGCTAGTCAGGCTCTCTCCTCTCTAAGAAATACGATTCGGGTAGTTCCGGCGCATCTTTTAAGATGTCTAGCTCTTGTTTGCGTACTCCCAATCGCCTACTAGGCTTTAGTGGCCTGGGGGCCTGGCAGATTCCATCAGGGTACCCGGATCCGAGTCTCAAACCGTGTAGAATCTACTCTGCAGCGATTAGACAAGATCGTTATTGCCTGCGCAAGAGCAATTCTCCCGGTTTATCGCACATCCCCAACCGCTGCCTCGCTACGCGAGTCTGATCTACTACCATCCGAAATTGCTCTTGATGTGAGGGCCGCTGCTATTACTGCGCATGTGTATCGGCTCGAACCCTCACACCCACTGCTACGCCTTGCTAACCAAATTGTTACCCAGCTGCGCTCAACCTCTCGTTCCGTCCGACGAGTTCTTAGCCTTCCTGAATGCAAGCAAACTAGCCCAATCTCTTGTCCTCCCTGGACATCGCACGAAAGCTATGAAGCAGCGATCAACCGAATCGGCGGATTAAATTGGCGCTTCTAAAGAAGCCTCAAAGCTGAACTTTCTCTCGTTCTTTCAAAAAATTACTACCCAAGACATTAGAGTTTACTCCGACAGCTCAAAACAAAGTAATGGTGCAGTATGTGCTGAATTTGTTGTCTACCAGGGTGGGTGACAAGTCTTACGGTATTCCATAGCATCGGGAAAGGTGCTGAAGTATATGATGCCGAAGTCAGAGGGCCTTAAAAGGCACAAAAGCAGCTCTTAGACTCTCGACCACCAAGTTTGCAATCAATCATTGGGTATACCTGGACAACTACGAGGTAGCTATTCATCTCCTCCCGCTGTTTCCGGGATCCTTTCGGGCAGTCTTTGACGAATTTGTTGGCCTAAATCCTTTATGGTGTAACGGCTAGTAAGCCGAATTGTGCCTGTGGGCATCGATTTGTACCCCTGCAAGCGTACATAGGAGCAAACGCTTAGAAGACCTTAACGTTGACACATACACGGATAATGTCACGAGGTCAGTGAGTTAGTGTAGCACGGATGTAGGACCCGAACTGTAATAGAGTGCAAATTGCCTCGACCCTTAAGTAGATGTTATTCTGGTCATTCTATGGAGTTCATGGCGTATGGAAGATATTGTGGCAACGGGAATATAACAAGCTGTATTTTCATATGTATAGGACTTTGTCCACTTTTTATTCACTTCACTGTAGATAAGAAATTGACTACGTCTGTCACAGTCTTATTCAAAGCGCTTATGCAACTAATTGAGAAGAGGTAAATTTATATTCAAGTCTGTGGAGAACCATTAATATGCGACATACTACGAACTAATGTACATTTTGGGTTTTATCTAGAAGATTCTACTTAACTCTATTGCCTTCTAAGATTCCCGAGGTTTCTACCTTCCAGAAGGTTCTAGTTCGGAGATAATTCAAGAGTAAACACGGACCCCTTGTCGACCCCATAATGATCTGCATTGAGTAATTCTCTATGCAAGCCTATGCATAAAATAGGCTACAGGCATAACTCAGCTCACCAGCTGTTACACTTGGATAAGAATTGATACAAAATCCTATTCCCGTGGAGCCCCATAATATAAGGATCATCATTTTACCGATAAGCTCATTATTCCAAAAACTTTTTCCGACACGAATTAATATTACGTGTATTTACCGATATCTAAGGGACCGTCTCGTAGTCACAGAATATAGCTATAATGGGGTTTAGACTAGCGAGAGCTTCCATTGACTACAGTAAAACTTCTCTAACACGATAGTGGGTCCCGGCATAAGTGTTGAAAATATTCATTGTAACTTGCACTTTAATATTTGCAACACTTACCCTTACAGGTCATTTTGGGTGCAGGGGCAAGTATTCCAAATATAAATGGTTGAATTTCAATGAATATTTTCAACACTCATGCCGGGACCCACTATCGTGTTAGAGAAGTTTTACTGTAGTTCGGCCCACTTATTCAAGAGCCATCAATACGTCAGCTTTCTTGTCAGACAGAATTATTTGTAGAAATTCATACATATCTTACACGCGCTACTATCCAATCAAGCTCGGCATCATGCCAGCTATTCAACCCTCCCAGCACACCCCTGGGGGCGGGACGAGATCCATAACAGAAACACTGCTGTTAACGACTGCCGCAGCCACGACCAGAACCGAAGAAGCTACGCTCATGTTTGGAGGAGTAGCTTCTGCCATAGATGAAGCATCCCGCGGTGCTAATGCCCCTAATATCCCTGAACATCTGACAAAGATTTACCAACTTTTCATCGAACGCGTCCAAGAAGTGACCCAAGAATTCTTCGATAATCATGTCAGGGGCTTACCCAACACTGATTTTATTCAAAGCAGGAACACTGGCATAAGATCAGCTCGCCGAGAGACTCCAGCTGTAACAAAGCATACTCCGCCACCAGCTCCCAAATCTACGAAGCCTTCGTCCTATGCCAACGTAGCTGCTAGAGCACAGGGAAACTTTGCTAGTACTAAGCCACGCAGGACAGCTAGAGTCCAAAAGCAAAACAATATCTCGCAACCTACAGATGATCATTTTTTTCTCCGCCTAGAGCAGGACGCGACGGAGTGCCTAATTTCTGCATACCCTCTTCTTCTCCATTACCGCAAATTTTTAGGTGCAAACGCTGCCCTATTAAAAGAAGTCCAACATGTTCCATCCGGTATTGCCCTGCGCCCATCCTCCGAGGATGCCGCATCTAGACTTGAGTCTCTCTTCTCCGTAGGAATCAAAGAGGGTAAACTGAAGGGCGCCACTGGAATTGAAAAAGCCCAGACCCTCGTGACTTATCTCCTCACATATATCCTACGATCCTTCACTGCATTGGATGATAATAATCAGCTCACAAACTATTCTATCACAGAAGACCTTGTACGCGCAGAGCTTACCAAAGAAAAAGGATTCTCCCCTATCTCAGTGCACGAAACAAAAGGAAGCATAGATTCTCCTTATCACTCTTCGGCAAGATATCTAGCTCGCTTCCCTATTGAGACCACTCTCCCGCGAAAATTTTACCTTTTTGGGGTCGAAGTATTATCTCGATAACTAGCAAAAAGAACATCAGTCATCTAGTGCAGTCGTCGTTTCCAATGGCACAATGAACAAATATGCTCTCGTGCCCCCCGCTGCCGACTCTGCGGCTCAGTTGAGCACTCGGAGGCAAACCATCAGCCGTGCGGCCCTCATCCACACCATTATATTCCACGTTGTATCCACTGTCATGGACCTCACCCAGCGGACGCCCCGGAGTGCCCCCTCCGACCCCGCCGCAATGGACTAAAGCTATCAAAAGAGCAGATCTCTCAGATTCGTCAAACCTCTGCAACAGTACGTCTGAGCCTTAGTACAACCGTTGGATGCCTACGCCGCTCTTCACCATCTGCGCCAGAAGATTACGTAATGACGGAAGATACTGCCCCTAATTTTTTCCCAATTCATCGTCCATCCTCCCCGTCTACTACTGCAATGCAGCTGGACTTGCCTAGCTCAAATCAGTTAGTGCGGGCCTCTTCCCCTCCTATCCCGCTTTCTACGGTTATTACCGAGAATTCATACGCGCCTTTGTCCGACAGAGATGAGTTATAGAAATCGTAGAAGCAAGAAACCGCTGCGCATTCTCCAAGTAAACGTCTATAAAGGAGCCACTTCACATGAAACTGCTCTGGAGTTTGCAAACGAGCAAAAATATGATATTATCCTCATCCAAGAACCATTCATCAGTCGCGATCGACAGCGCCGAATAACTAAGCGTAATTCTTCATACGAGTGTTTTGCTCCAATTGATAGCTGGGAAATCCGTCCGAGGGCCCTTACCAACGTTTGAAAGAGCACCAGCCTCCAGACCCACCAAATTCGACCCCTAACCTGCCATAGCCCTGCCGCACAAGACATCGTCTTCCTCGACGTCAGATCTCCATCTGGGGTAAATATGCTAGTGGTCAATGTTTACAACGCGCCTTCTGGCTCCATTGCAGAGGGGGACGCTCTTAGAGCTCTCTTGGAACTCCCTCGCTCTATCCTACGGGGGCGCATCTATCTAGCTGGAGATTTTAACCTAAAACATAACAGTAGGCAAACATCAGTGTTCACTAACCAGTCCGCCGCGGAAAGCCTACTTGAATGGAATGATTCTAACTGCATTTCACTAATTTCCGAAGCTAATGTACCCACCCACAATTGGGGAAACGTACTCGATCTCACCTTCGCGTCTAACTTGCTACTTCTCGCTGGTGCAGAGTCGGCCATCATACCTGAGCTTGATGTTACGTCTGACCACCTACCGATCGACACCAGTATCCCCTGGGACAGTCGCTTCCAAGAGCCTGTGACCCATCTCAAACTTGATACTCTAGACGAGAAACTCTTTCACTCTCTCCTTCAAGTAGAAATAGCACGTATGCCTAGCTTACCGGTGCACCCACAGCCGGAAACCCTCGACACTTACGCTGAAAGTCTCTGCACTGCCCTACAGAACTCGTTCAGAGGATCAGCCCGTTGGGCGCTCGGGAGAGGAATTGGACAACTTTGGTGGAATAACGAGTGTAGAGATGCAGCTCGAGTCCACAGGGCTGCGCGAAGAAATTGGCAAGATCCAACAGCCTGTGCCGCAGCAAGAAAAGAGCTTCGGATAGCTGTTTGCAGGGCAAAGAGACAGATTTTTCGAAAATTACTGGATCAAGCGTCTTCAGCCAAGGATGTATTTTAGATGGTCAACTGGCACCGCTCGGTCGGATCATTCTAATCACCACCACTTAGAGACCCCACGAACCCTGCCGCCGCTTCTGCGGTTTTTCTGGAAGAGAAGCGGGATGTTTTGGCTAGGAATCTCCTTCAAAATACATCTGAAGCTGACGATATACCGCTCGACGCACCCGCAGTTGGGCGCGCAATCCTTCCGTTCCCGGATCTTACCCTCCATGAAATAAGAGAATCAATACTTGGAGCTTGCAATACAGCACCTGGCGAGGATGAGATCCCTACGACAATCCTTAAAAAGGGGTAGTCTCTTATCGAGTCTTCAGTATCGGATCTCTTTAGATCCTGCCTAGATGTGGGACATCACCTTAACTGCTTCAAAAAGGCTATTTTTGTCATGATAAGTAAACCAAATAAATTAGACAAGTCAAACCCATGCTCATTTTGCCCAATAGCCCTCCTTTCCGTCTTGGGAAAGGGCCTTGAACGCCTCGTCGTCCGGCGTCTGTCTTGGGTTACGATCAATGCGAAGGTACTGGCGACACAACAGTTCGGGGCTACTCCTCTCCGCTCAGCGACTGACCTCACAACCTGCTTGGTCCATAATGTAGAGACTGCATTAAACAGCAAACGCACCGCCTCGGTATTAACTTTAGATCTGAAGGCTGCTTTCGACGGCATTCTCCCTGGACGTTTAGTGCGCCGTCTCAGAGAACAAGGCTGGCCTGAAAACATCGTTCTTTAAGTCACTTCCTTTGTTACTAACCGGATAGTTAGGATTCGACTAGATGGTTTGTTTGGTTCTGAAACCAATGTCTACTGTGGGTTACCCCAGGGATCCCCAGTATCACCAATCCTATTCATGCTTTATCTTTCCCCCCTCTTTTTTCTAGGTTTACCCAAAAATAAATTTGGCTACGCTGATGATGTTGCTCTACTTCAAACTTCATCCTCACTTCAGGAAAATGCAGCGTTACTTTCCCGGGACCTGCAAGAGGCAATCGATTGGGGTCAGAGGGAAGGCATAACTTTTGATTCTGGGAAATACGAACTACTCCACTTTACTCGCCGTAGAGTAGATCAAGATCCAAGACTCACACCCAGGGTCACAGCTGGTTTACTGACAATATCCGAAAACACAAGTAATCCATATACACGTTGGCTTGGGATTCTATTTGATAAAAAACTTTCTTTTAAGTGGCATGTTCGCTCGTTAACAGTGAAGGCCCTCAAAGTTAGCAACGCCCTCTCCTATCTTGGGAACACAGTGCGTGGTGTCCCCTCTCACTTGCTTCGCCATACCGCTGTTGCTTGTGTTCTGCCAATAGCATATTATGGATCTGAGGCTTGGTGGCCAGGCAGATTCAGGCAAGGAACCCAAGGGCGCATTTCTAACCGTGTAGATTCCCTACTTCAATTATTGGATAAAGTTATTTTTACATCAGCTCGTGTAATTTTACCCACATATCGCACCACTCCCACAGCTGCATTCCACCGCGAACCGGGGCTTCCTCCCTCAGAAATTGGGCTTAATAGACAGATTACAGTGGCTACCGTCCGCCTACGCCACCTCGACCCCCGCCACCCCTTACCCGGCCGTGCAGGTAAAATCATCTCTCTCAACCGTTCTACTTCACGCTTCGCTCGCCGCGTACTAGCCCTTCCTCAGGCCGAGCAGATTAACCTGATTGCCCTTCCTCCTTGGACACCGCGAGAAAGCCGTGAGGAGGTCTACACAAGGGTTGGGGGCCCATGCGGTGCTTCAAAGCAAGTGGCCAAATAAGCCTTTAATTTATTTATCAGCACGATCCCTTCTGGAGATATCATGTTATATACAGATGGTTCGAAATAGGTTGATGGCTCCACGGGTGCCGGCTGCATAGCCTATCAAGGTGGCATACAAGTTCTTCAAAAAATCATCCCTCTGGGCAAAGGGGTCGAGGTTTTTGATGCAGGAGTAAGAGCAACCTTAGCCGGTGCAAAGCTTGCACTGGACTTACCAACGACAAAATTTGCGAATCTCTGGATATTCCTAGATAATCTGGAAGTTGCCACCCACCTACTTGCTCCTTTTTCTGGCACATCCCAGTCTATCTTCGATGAATTCCTCAAGATAGAGCCTGAATGGCGACGTCGATCACGGCTTCCTCATACTAGACTAGGAAATTTCAAAGTCTGTTGGGTCCCAGGACACTCATCCATACCTGGTAATAAGGCTGCGTGTTAGGAATGCCTCTGTTGTATAATTTTTATTTGGAGATAGCTAGAGCATAGTGTTCTATGATTTCTGGTCTGGTCTTTTAGCCAAGTGGTAATGCATCTATCTCGTGTCTTACGTAGGACAGCATCCATAGCCTGACATCACGGGTCTTGTCTTGTTCTTGCTCTTGTCCGCTGTCCACATGCCGCTCATGACACTGCAGACAAGGAAGCAAGTAAAGCCTGCTATCTACCTCTCGAATCAGAACCACAATACTCTAATGCCGGCCTCAAACAGTGGGCTAAATCATCCGTATTTCAGGCATCAGACAAACTTTGGAAATGTCTCCTCCCCCAACTAGATACCTATAATCTGTCGTAACTCCTTGTACTCGGATCTTGATGGTTTAGCTTGGGCTTAATCTTGGTGAACAATCTCTTGAAATACTAAATACCTGGAACTCTGGGACACTGACGATAGCAGATAATGTCACGTAAGCTTTTGTAACAAATGACAAGTTTAGATATGGATAACCTGACTTCTTGAATCCTGACTAGACTAGATGCGTAGAATAAATACAAGACTGAAAGCTGGAGAACTTTCAGATTGAAGGCCTGACCACTATTTATACATGAGATCACATAGTACATTCCCTAGTACTGGTTACTAGAACCCCATCCCATCGAACGCCAGCGAATACTGTAGAACACCCAAAATACTGTCGATTGAAATAGAATTCCATAGAACTATGCAATGCCTGGAATTCAATTGTTGTTAATAACAATCAACAGGAAAAAACCAACAATAATAACAATATTAAGTAATTAGTGACGATCAGCAAAATAATTTATCAACGTCATTCAAGCCATTGATGAAGATCGACAAAGCACATGAAAGCTCACGCCAATTAATTAAAGACAATATGTGAATAAAATTTATGCAAAAGAACTAAATGAATTCAAGCCGAAACGACTAGCTTCAGCGGGCCGTTCTGTGACATAATCAATTAGGGATCTATTCAACACCCATATTTCCGAAGGAATTATACCTTCCTCGACATACACTGGGACGCATGTTAGCCATAAGATCTCGGCACGGAGACTTCGCCGATTATCATGAACGCTTCTCGCATTTTGATGCCCATCTGCACTGCCGATGCGGTCGCCGCAAAACACCATTACATTTCTTTTTTTGCCACATAGCCAAGAGGCGAGCTTGACGTCCACCTGGGCCACCTTCTAAACTACTACCGTACCTACTTGGCACCTACGACGGCGGCCTTAAGCTAGACAGTTGGCTTAAACAAACTCGTTTCTACTCAGATATCTGCACTCGAGATGCTCCTTTGTTAAGCTAACTCATCGCACAGTCTCTTTTCCTATCATTTCATAATCTTTGTGCTGGTATCTCTATTTCTTTTGTTGCTAGTAGAGTTTTTCATTCAAAAAAAAAACAATTAAGGGGATTGCGAAGTTCGGAGTTGGCCTGGTGCGCAGAAGATGGCGCGAGAAAGCTGTTTCAACCCCTACACGGGAGTCGAGCCTAACCTGCAGGAAGCAGTTGTGTGAACACGCTTTCTCTTTTGTATATAATTTTAGACTTTATTGAAGCCCAGGACTCACCTCCTGGCGTCCTTTGTCCCGTCAGGGAATAGATAGAGCTCGTGCTACGCACGTGATTTGATAGACGTAAAATAAAGTCAATCAATCTAAATATTTCGGCCCAAATACAACACATTTCCAATTTCACTCGTGTTATACGTGCTCTACGACTTAAATCCTTCGCACTTTCCATTAGCATTATCCGCGCACTCCATGACGAATCTTCCCCTTCCCCCGCCATCCCTCCCCCCTCCACCCCTACGAGCCTTCGCCCCAAAGGGCAAGGAGGTGTCGCTGACAGAGACGCTACTGTCAACCACCTCAGCCGCAACCACCAGGAATCAGGAGGCCCTACTCCTTTTCCAAAACATTGCAAGTTTCTTAGACGACGCAATCAGTCAGAACAGATCAATCCCCCACCACCTCCAGAAACCTTTCAGAGAATTTGTTTTGGACCTGACCTCTGTCGCCCGACGACACTTCGAGTGTCACGTTAGAGGCTCACCACGCCCGCCAGTACCCTAATCAACTACCCCTCATGTCCAAGTTAAACAAACTGTGCAAGGAGCTACCAATCCCTCCGGCCTTCGACAGACAAAATTGTTTGCTTCCATTGCTGCAGTTCCAACCCCAGTACAGAGACCCAATGTGCAAGCATCGCAGCAGAAAAAACCGACACAACTGCTCAGTTCTGTGAAACCTACCAAAACCCACCCCAAAAAACTTCCAGAAGACAATCGCTTACTAGTACGAGTCAGCGAAGGACACCCCGCACTTAGGATGTCACCCTATGCCATACAACAGCAGCTCAATGCTTTCCTCAACGCGAAACTGGTTCGCGAAGTTCAGATGACCAAGACAGGATTTGCAATTTGCCCAGTAAACATAGAGGCTCAAGAAGCTTTGTCCGTCCGTATGGGCGAGTTAGAATCCTTTCTGTCCTCACAGGGCCAGTGCGAAGTCGAAAAGCCGATTCAACACAACGCCTACAGATTATCGGGCGTTCCCCGCTCATATGCTCGTTATAATGGTTCCTCAATGGAGTTTCAGAAATCTCCGTAACCACTATTGCAGAAGCTTTAACAGATTTGACCAATGTCGCCCCCATTAATGTCCTTGAGTCTCGAGGCTCAAGTAACTCAGAGTTCTATCATCAGAAAAATTGGATTGTCCTCTATCCCAAAGGCTCAACGCTATCAAAGTTGCTACCTCTCTTCGGGGTACGAGTCCCTACAAAACTGCTACCACAGAAGATTAAAACTCCCCAATGCGGAAGGTGCTTTGGCTGGCACAATGAACGTTCGTGCGCTCGGATCCCCCGTTGCAGAATCTGTGGCTCAACTCAACACTTAGAAGCAGTCCACACCTCCTGCGATCCTTCAAAAGATCATTTCTGCCCGCCTAAGTGCGCAAACTACCATGGCCCGCACCCAGCAGACTCCCTGGAATGTCTTATTCGACCTCGAAAAGATAATTCGCTGCCTCCCAAGCAACAGATTGCTCAGATTAGACAGGCCGCAGCGGCCGCTAGATTCCGTCTGAAGGCAGCACACTGTGGAGTAATGGAGAACCAAACCAGAGCATCCGCTCCTTCGAACAACAACAAAACTCCAGCACTCCCAAAGACCCTACCTACAGTTAGAAGGCTCTTCACTTAATCTCCTTCAATAACTAGCGGTAGATTCGCACCTCTGGCTGACGACAGCCTTCAGAGCAGCTCAATGGAAACAGCTAATGACTACTAAGACCTCTTCCATCCACATACTCTCAGGTAACGTAGGTCGCAGCTCGTCTGCGCATCAAATTGCTCTCTCAACTTCCTTTCAGAATAACATAGATATTTTGCTGGTTCAAGAACCCTATATCTTCAAGGATATCTCAAGGAGAATCACGTGCAAACACCCTTCGTACGAATGCTTCACCCCTACCGATAATTGGTCTACCAGACCTAGAGTGCTAACTTACACACGGATTAATAGCGCTATTTCATTTGTCCAAGAACGGCCGCAACCCAATATAGTCCGAGGGGCCGGGGACGTTATTTTTCTCACCTTTAAAGCCTCTGGTCTCCCACCTACTCAAATTGTTAATGTCTACAACGCCCCCCCTGGGGCTACAAACCCAGGAGCAGGTTTATCTTTCCTTATTTCTATACCAGAAAATAGTTTCCATCGAAATATAATCCTGACCGGAGATTTCAATTTACATAATCACTTATAGCACCCTTCCCGCCGTGGGTCACCTTCAACTCAAGCAGAAACTCTTACCCGCTGGCTCGAGGCCAAAAATAATTCCTTTGTATCTGAGATAGATCAGCCAACACATATTCGCGGAAATGTCCTGGATCTTGCTTTTGCTTCAGACTCCTTAGTCGCTGAAGGTATCACTGCAGCAGTCCAACGAGATCTTGACGTGACTTCGGATCATTATGCAGTCTTAGTTTCACTACCCTGTCAAGTTGAGAAAGACTTCCCCCTCCCCCGTTTACGGTTTGCAACAATCGACACGCCAACATTCTTCTCGCTTCTTCGCTCACAACTGGACGGGCTTGCACTCCCCGTAGCTAAGTCTCCGTCGTGCCTAGATAAGAGAGCTGAAGATTTAGTGCAGATCCTACATAGCTCCTTCTCCGGTTCCGCAAAGAGGTCCTTACCACACAACAGAGGTCAGCCATAGTGGGGCCAAAGCTGCAGGGAAGCAAGAAGGCTGTCATGGTATGCTATATAGCACGATCGACGATGTCAAATCAGGTGAATTAGATTATTTACAAGGAGAGAAGTAACTCCTGTGGAGTTGTTAAACACTTTATTTACAAAGGTTGTATACGTGGCATGTAAGCGATATCACGTGATTATATATCAGTTTTTCCCTTGACATATGGTCCTGTCTCACTCCCCTTGGGATTGAGCGCCTGGCGACATTTTTTTAACGGAGGCATTGGCTTTTTGTTTTGCTTTCTGTATCTCACTTTTTGTTGGCTTCAATTTATCAGGGAAACGTCTCTCAAACTCTTGAATGGAAGCTGTCGCATTTACAACGTTTTGAAGAGGTTCCCATGTTTGGTCTTCGGGGTCTTCGCCTCGCTACAGAATTAAATAATAGAATATTTTCTTGTTTTTACTTCGCTTGGAATCAACTATTGCTTCGATAGCGAATAGATTTTCGCCGGACGCATCCAGTGCAATAGGTGGTGGCGGTGGGTTGGCTTATCCCGAGAGAGGGTTCGTGGGTGCCGGTCTAAGCAAGCTTGTGTGAAATACGCTGTGCAAATTCTCATGTTCGAAGGGAAGTTTTAGTTGATATGTGTGAGAATTTATAATTTTTGATATTCGAAATGGACCAATGAATTTGCAGTCTAACTTAGGAATCGGTCACGAGGTGCTAATATTTCGGGAATAGAGAAATACCTCATCACCAACTCGATAGGCTGGTGCTGGAGAGCGGTTTTTGTTTGCAGCTCTCTCCTGTTTTTCTCTGGCACGTGTGAGGTTTGTACGTAGCACTTCAAGGACTTCTGCTATCTTAGAAGCGAAATTTTTGCCAGCTATAATTTGTTCACGGCGATTTTTTGAAGTTGTATTTGGAGTGGGTTGTGTTGGCCCAAAACTCATGCGTGGATGAAAACCCTTATTAGCGAAGAAAGGTGAGACTTTTGTGGAGTCATTGACGGCATTATTGGCTGCGAACTCTGCCATTGGTAGCCATTCGTAGACATCTTTTTGTGAGTAGTCTATATACTGCCCAAGATATTGTTCTATGAATGCATTAGCGCTCTCTGTTTGGCCGTCAGTCTCTGGATGGTAGGCTGTAGAAAGTGAGACGTTAATTTGTAGACGATGGCAAACAGCTTTCCAGAATTCTGCGACAAATAGTGGTCCTCGGTCGGACACAATAGAGTCACATAACCCGTGGAGTCGCCAAATGTCACAGACAAATAATTTTGCAAGCTCCTTTGCTTTCATATTTGTGTGACAGGGTGTGTAGTATTGTTCCTTGGTTAGACAATCTACAACCACCATGATGCAGTTGAATTTGTCAAATTCTGCTAGAGGGCCCACAAAGTCTACTGAAATTTCACGCCAGCGCTGTATTGGTAGGGAGAGAGGTTTCAGAGCTCCTTGGTATCTGAGTCGAGAAACTTTATTACGGATGCAATTATGGCAGTTTTTAACAAACTGGTCTGTTTGTTGGGAGAGATTAGGCCACCAGTAGTGGTCCGATACTATTTGATACAATGCGTTCTTTCCTGTATGGCCCTTTTCACAACTATCATGGGTTTTCTGTATGAGAAGAAATCTAAGTTTGTTGTTCGGAACATATAACCTGTCGCGAAAATAAAGGCGACCGTCACGAAGTTTACATTCTGACAGTGATATCTCTTTTGAGTGCGGGATTCCTTCAGGTTTTGTCAACTCATTAACTACCTTTATCAGCCACTCATCTTTTTTATCGTTGTAGCCTTGGTCAAGTAATCGGGCAATCTTGTGGTCAAGGGGCTCTTCTCGAGGCTGAGAGAGGATTGCTGGAGAAAGTTCAAAAGGGGCGTGCTGGGTCGGTTTATTGGAAGGGCCGTTGCCTTTTAGATCTTGAATTACTCATTCATGGAGCTTGTGGGCCGGAAGGAGAGTTTGGTTTTGGTACAATACTCGAGTGTCAGTGTTGTCTTTTGGGAGGTCTTGAGATCGCCAGGTAAGTGAGTTGGCCTTGACATTATCCTTTCCTGGCCTAGCCTTGATGACAAAGTCAAACTGAGAAAGGAACTCGCTCCAGCAAACTTGGCGGCGAGAAAGTTCTTTTGTTGTCATAAAATACTCTAGGTTGCGATGATCTGTGAGGACGGTAATGGGGTAAGAAGATCCTTGGAGTTCAGCTCTCCAACTCTCAAAACATCAGACGATTGCCAGAAGTTCTTTATCGTAAATCTCAAAATTACATTCCGCATTATCAAATTTTTTTGACATGAAAGCGACAGGGTGAAGTTCCCCGTCATCATCTTTCTGTGACAATATTCCTCCGGAGACAAAATCAGAGGAATCTGCTTCGACAAAGATCTCTTTGGAGACATCAAAATGCCGTAAAACAAGTGCTGTGATGAATGATTTTTGTAGAGATTCAAACGATCTTTGACAAGCATTGGACCAAATGAACTTCACATCTTTTCTAGTTAGCGCAACAAGGGGCTTGTCAATTTTGGAAAAACTTTTTATGAATCGACAATAGAAATTTGCGAAACCTAAAAAGCCCTGTACATCTTTGAGACAGGATGGAGGTAACCAGTCGACGATGCACTGGATTTTCCGAGGGTCTATTTTGACGCCTGTCGTAGAGATGATCATGCCAAGGTATGTCACTTCTTGGACTTCAAACTCGCATTTCTTAATATTGCAATGGAGACCAGCTTTTCGTAACGCTTCAAGCACTTTGTTAACGTGGATTCTGTGTGACGTGAGGTCATTCGAATAGATAAGAATGTCATCTATGTATGCGGTACAGAATATATCAAGATATGGTCGAAGAATTTCGTTGATACGTGCTTGAAATGTGGCCGGTGCGTTAGATAGACCAAACGGCATCACAAGCGACTCAAACAAACCGTATCGTGTGTTGAATGTCGTCATCCATTCTTGACTATCCGCAATTCGAATATGATTGAACGCAGCTATAATACCTAGTTTAGTGTAGAATTTGGCGTTGCTGAGCTTAGCAAGAGTTTCTTGTAACAATGGAAGAGAGTATCGATTCTTTATAGTAATAGCGTTTAGTCCTCGGTAGTCGACACAGAACCGTAATCCTCCGCCAGGTTTTTTGGCAAAAAGAACGGGCGCCGCTGCTGGTGATTTGCTAGCACGGATAAATCCTTTTTCCAGTTGTTCATTGAGATACTTGCGGAGCACCTGAAGTTCTTCGATAGACATGTTGTAGAGAGGCCCATATGGGGGTGTAGTGCCCGGCTTCAG
This sequence comes from Podosphaera xanthii, assembly GCA_028751805.1. Taxonomy (NCBI): domain Eukaryota; kingdom Fungi; phylum Ascomycota; class Leotiomycetes; order Helotiales; family Erysiphaceae; genus Podosphaera; species Podosphaera xanthii. The sequence continues at coordinate 1,540,905 of JAPWIX010000002.1, forward strand.
CTCTATTCTATGATCACAATCCCGGTGAGGAGGGAGAGTTTCGGCTCTCTTATGATCAAAAACAGGTAGGTGTTGATGATAGTGCATAGGAAGTTTTAGGGAGGGGTCGGGCCATTCTTTGGTTTGCAAGGCAATTTGAATATCTTCGAGAGAAAAGCCTGCTAAGTGCATATCAGTTGCTATGGAAGAAGATTGCATCTTATTATCAAGAGAGTCGTTTTGAGGATATATCTCTCGATACATTTTCTGAATGGGAGATAGTTTGTCATAGAAAAGATTGGTCGATTTTTTTGGCTGTGTCGGAGCTGGTTGGATGCCAAATTCTTCAAGTCTCTTGTCTACTTCAAAAAGAGATAAAGAAAAAATTTTGATACCTTTTTGTTTAGATAGTGCCTGGAAGGAAGCTGCTCCTATTTTTCTTGGGCGACCGTTTGCAAAGTCTTCCGGAGGATTTAATCCTGAGATAGGGGTTTTATTTTGACAACTTGGGATATCTATATGACGGGTTGAAAGCAAAACCATCAACCCTTGTCACCAAACTTGAGAAGATTCAGTCCAAATGCCTCCGCGCAATATCCGGGGCGTATAAGGCAACCCCAATTCACCTATTGCATTCAGAGACATTTGTCCCACCCCTCAACCTACACCTTCAACACCGCACGAATAGCTTTCAAAATCGTTTAGCCAATAGTGATGTTCTCCAGCACCGCGACCTCCTCTGCTCATGGATCAGGCGACGCACAAAACAGAGGACTCCCCGCGGTACTCAGTCTCCAAGCTCTCAGATCGGGTCAGAGTCAGATCTTCACGGCCACTGGGTTCGCCGTTGGGAAGTGAAGCAATCGGGGACAGCATTGAGTCGGTGGGATGCGGTTGTGTGTCCCCCCGACAAGAGGGTCCTAACCCTCCACAAGCACCTCCGCAAGGCCGAGAGCTCTGCTTTGGTTCAATTCCGAACGGGTCGCAACGGCTTAAGAATGTTTTTGAAGAGGGCGAGGGTTGTAGGCATTGAGGATGACACATGTTCTTGCATGCTTGGTAGGGAAAATGCGCGGCATGTTTTGCTCGACTGTCCGATGGAGGACCACCGACGAGGAACACTACGCAGGCTTTTGGATAAGGATGTCCCTCCGAGCGTCGCTTTACTTCGGCTTCTCTCTGATCCTCGCCTTGTTCCGCACACTTCTCGATGGATTGTGGGTCTACAAAGACTCGCACAGTTCCGGAAGGCGGACTTTCTGTTGGAAATTGGTATTGGTTCTTCAAAGGACAATCCTTAGAGAATATAGGCCAATTAAATAAATAAAACTTTCAAATAAAAAGATTATATTGTATCTATCTGCAAACCTACTCCAACTTACTATATAGCTGTATGTTAATTTTATTATTTAACATTTTAAGTAACTGAACAGAAATTTAGCCTGTCTCCTATTTTCGTTTGAATACGAGGTGGCAAATACAAATCTCAGTAATCGTTTGCCACTCTGATCAGATCGGAATATCATCAATAAGATTCGTGTAGATACTATATGTAGTATCAATGGTAGTTACACGCATGTGATGATGTGCTAACCGGTCCGGCTGGTCCATCTCCTAAATTAGTAACAATGATGCGAAATTCCAACACTCCTCCTGAGCAGCTGGACCGGTCGTGCCGAATCATTCTATCCGAAAGAGTTGTTGACATAATAAATTCGCTTTAGCGAACGGTAGTGGTTTTGTTAATAAATCAGCTAGCATTTTACTAGTCGGGATGTAGATGATGTTGATCTTTTTGTTCTTAACACAATCTCTGACAAAATGATATGATACATCGATGTGTTTGGTCTTAGCCGAATTGGTACCCCCTGCAATCGATAAGGCGCTCTGATTATCGCTGAACATTAACAGACCCTCACTGTCGATAAACTTATCATGAACATGAAGTTCTGTGAAAAGTCGACTGACCCAAACAGCTTGTTTAGCTGCCTCACATAATGCTACATATTCAGCTTCGGCTGTAGATGTAGAAACCGACTTTTGCCGTCTCGATTGCCAACATATTGGACCTCCGCCTAGCATAACAATAAAGCCGGAGACTGATCGACGAGTCACAACATCCCCTGCAAAATCCGAGTCAGAATATATAGCTAATCCTCCTCTTTCCAAAGATCCGGCAGAAGATGGTCCAAAACTATAAGTTATGCAGTAATCAATGGACCCTTTAAGATATCTCAAAACCCTGCAAACGCTGCTCCAATGTCGGCTGACTGGACAAGAATTGTAGCTACCTAATTGGGATACAGCAAAGGTGATGTCTGGCCTAGTTCCATTCGATGCGTATCCTAAGCTACCTACAGCACTGGCATATGCTGACTCGTCTGCAGGAGGCTCATCTTTTTGTCCAGGCATAATTCCATCGTAACCGTTCAATGGAGAAGTGTATGTTTTTGCATCCTGCAACCCAAATGAACAAATTTTATCTCCTATGTATTCAGCTTGAGAGATTTTCAAGGTCCTCGTCGCCCTTTCTCGAGTAATTCTCCAACCAATAATTACACCAATTTCTCCTAGATCTTTAATCGGGAAAGTTTTTGAAAGTTGTTGCTTGACTCTTACGACTTGCTCGAGGAGTTTCCCGCAAATTATAAGATCGTCGACGTATACTCCAATGACTATTTGCATCACTGTATGTATATAAATACAATGATCGCTTTCTGATTTTCTAAACATTAGGTTGGAGAGTTTCTTGTCCAGTTTTTGATACCAGGCTCGTCCGGACTGTTTCAGACCGTATAAAGCCTTTCGGACTTTAACATACTTAGTACCTGTCAGTCCCTCGGGACATCTCATGAACACATCCTCTTCCAAATCGCCTTCAAGATATGCCGTCTTAACATCAATTTGATGTATTTCCCAATCAAAGAAAGCAGAAACAGCAAGAAGGATTCTTAGTGAGTCCATTCGTAGAGTCGGCGAGTATGTATCAAAATAATCAACCCCGTAAACCTGGCTAAAGCCCTGGGCGACTAACCTGGCCTTAAATCTTCCATCGGATTTAAAGGCAAAAACCCACTGAGAACCAATAAGTTTTCTTCCATGAGGGATATGGGTCAACGGGATAAATACTTCTTTTAATCTTAAGGAATCGAGCTCTTCATCAATTGCAGCTTGCCATTTCATCTTTTCTGGGCCACTAGTAGCGTCTAAAAAATTCTTAGGTATCTGAATCTTCTTTTCTGCATGTAAAGCCCTTGGCTTCGGATGCCAAGCAGATCGAGGTTCAATTTGCTTTCGTTGACGAGAACTTCGTCGCGGATTAGAAACTTGCGAGTCTACAGGCATATCTGGCACGGGCTGTGATTCTAATGGATCGGTACCATTTCCGATATTTGACGTTTCTCCAAATGTTTCTTCGTGGTTGCTGTCAGTTGCATTTTCATGTTCTCCAGTAGAAATGTAATCATTTATTTCTAGTGTCGGAACTTCAACTCCTCCTACAGGTGCGTTATCAACTCCTCCTGCAGAAATATTTTCAAGCAGATTGACTGAAGATTGTAATCTGGAAACAGTCGGAATATCTGAAGAGCCATCTTCTGCCTCTGAATCAGTATTATTAGCAGCGTCGTCCTCAGGACTGAGTAGTTGGCTATCGTTTAAAATATCGTCTTCGATTAACTCTTCGCGCGATGATTCACCCCAATCCCAAAACGAATCCTCTTGGAATTTAACATTTGCAGATATTATCAATTTATTCGTGCCAGGCTTTGAGGGAACATAAACTTGATACTGAGTTATAGATTCGCAATAACCGACAAAAATTCCTTTCAAAGACGTTTGCCTTAATTTATACCTTTGTGGGTCTGCCTTGTCAATAAGAGCATAACAGATACAGCCCCAGACTTTAAGGTGCGAAATTATAGCCGGATAACCATTCATGACTTCAAATGGTGTTAAACTACTCTGGAGAATTGGGAGTCTATTACGCAAATAGCAAGCCGTAAGGACAGCTGCATCCCAAAAACGAAGAGGAAGACCAGCATGAGAAAGCATACATCTGGCCATAGTGATCAAAGACCTGTTTAATCTTTCAGATACTCCATTTTGATGTTGCGTGTATGGTGCGCTGATTTGTTTGGTGATACCATGAAAATCAATGGTCTTATACTCTGATCCACCATCGAAGCGCATAGCTTTTATACATCGGCCTGATTGTAGCTCCTTTTTCTCCTTGAATGCACGAAAATAATGGGGTACGTCCTATTTGCTCTTCATCAGATAAAGCGTAGTTTCATGTGAGTAGTCGTCGGTGAAGGTTACATAGTACAGACTTCCGAATATCCCAGGAGCTCGACATTTTCCCCAAGTATCGGAATGTATCAATTCTAGAATAACCGAAGATTTAGAAAGAGGACCACGATTGATTTTTTCGACCTGTTTGCACAGGTTGCATACCTCACATGAATGCAAAACTTCAGCGTCGATTTGAAAATTTTGTTTATTCCCAGACTTGATAATCGAGGGTTGAAATCCAGATACATCGATATTTTTCAAGAGATGAGGACCGACATGAGCAAACCGCTCGTGCAGAAGTTCTGTGGGTGACTTTGGAGTATCATTAGAGAATAGAACATTAGATTTTGTTCCAGGTAATTGAGGATTTGAAGCAGTATTAAAACAGAACAGTCCTCCTTTAGGTTTTGCCGACGCAATAACTTTCCCAGCGCTTGAGAGTACGCTAAGCCCACCATTGGAAGTGCAAATTTCGAAACCTCTCATCACAAGCTGAATCCCAGAAACAAGGTTCTTTGTACAGGATGGAACGTACCAGACATTTTTGATTTCGATAATCTTGCTACTTTCCCCTCCCGAGTATTCATAAACTCTAAACTTGACGTGACCCACACCACAAACTGGAATAGGAAGGCCCGAAGCGGTATAGATTGATTTTTTAATGGGGGAAATAGAATGGAATAAAGAACGATCGTGAAAAATATGATTAGTGGCACCAGTGTCGAGTATTATATCATCATTTTTCATAGAAATATCAGATGTCAAAGCATGTTCCTCCATCATCCAAATGCCTTTCTGGGAATCGTCCGTATCGCTGCCAGATTTTGTTAGGTTCGATTTTAATTTCTTCCGCTGGACTTTCTCTTGCAACATCCTAACCCTTTTGGCTTTCTCTGGATTCTTTGCTGCCCACTTCGATCCATCAGGAGTATCTAACCAGAGAAAACAGTATTCACGCAAATGGCCGCGGCGGTTGCAGTAAGCACAAGTTTTATGTTTTTCTGATAGAGAAAACGATGAAGAATTGCTTGCTTGAATATCATCAACTAGGGCAACTAGTGGAGTTGGATGTAGTTCCCGATAGACCGCTTGAGAAGCCCGAAGTGATGAAACAGCCGACTGAAGTGTGATTGCTGGGTCTCTTAATGATACAACTGTTGACATATAAAAACCTCCACAAGATTTAATGAAGTGGGTCAAAACACGCTTCTTCATACTAGAATCAGAAGGTGTGGAGTCTCTATCGATCATACCAATTTGACCCCTGATTTCGGCTAGCTTCTGTACAAATTCGTCGATATCAACGTCATCCTCAACAACCAACCCCCAGAATTCTTGGAGTAAATCATCAACATCTTTGTCTGAATTCGGACGGTAGAATTGTTTCAAATTTTCCCAGCATTGCTTTGCAGTATAGGTAGGACCAACGAGATGGAATGCAATATCGGGAACAAGTTGAGATATAGCGACTCGAATATTCCTATCTTGCTTAACATCAAGTGCGGTACTGCTAGATTTTGAATCCTGAGTAGTGGTCTTCGAATCCACAGGAGTAATAGCAGCTTTTGTATTCAGGTCCTTGTTTTCCAAGATAAAATCGTCAATTTCGAATAACGATAGAAAATCTAGAAGGTGAGTACTCCATCTATTATAAGTTAACTTATCGAGTTTTGGAGCCCCTTTCATCGACTTGAGAATTTCAGCTGCCGACATGATGAATTTAATTGATTCGAATATAAAAGTATGTCTGAAATCGAGATAGCAACGGACAAAGATTGTGAAAATGAGAAAAAAATATTTTACTCGGAACTCAGAGTATATAAGCTTGGTCTCATAATCTGTTGGAAATTGGTATTGGTTCTTCAAAGGACAATCCTTAGAGAATATAGGCCAATTAAATAAATAAAACTTTCAAATAAAAAGATTATATTGTATCTATCTGCAAACCTACTCCAACTTACTATATAGCTGTATGTTAATTTTATTATTTAACATTTTAAGTAACTGAACAGAAATTTAGCCTGTATCTTATTTTCGTTTGAATACGAGGTGGCAAATACAAATCTCAGTAATTGTTTGCCACTCTGATCAGATCGGAATATCATCAATAAGATTCGTGTAGATACTATATGTAGTATCAATGGTAGTTACACGCATGTGATGATGTGCTAACCGGTCCGGCTGGTCCATCTCCTAAATTAGTAACAATGATGCGAAATTCCAACACTTTCTCTTTGCGGTTAACGCGGCGTAGGTTCTGAATCTTCTAGGGTTGCAATTTGCCATTCAAAATCGTTTGAGGCTGAAGGAGCGACATCAACAACTTCTTGCTTAATGTTGTTTTCTATCTTTTCATTTTCTTAATACCCCAAATTTAGAGTCTTGGACTGTATGAGCCAGGTTTTTTCTTCCTGTTAAAGGTTTTCCTGGGACGACGCACTGATGTACCTCATAGCTCTATATAGCTAAATAGTGTAAGAATATAATAATAATATATGACGGGTTTTGGCAGGGAAGCAATTTTCTTTACAATGGTCAGAGTTAAAACAGACAAGGTCCTTTAACCAATTGATGGAGGGGTTATGTTTCCTCAGCCATGTACGATCTAGGATTATCACATACTTGCCAAGATTTGTCAGAAAGAGGGTTATAGTTTCGTTGTGGTCCGAAATATTAAGATTAAGATTCGTAGTATGGGTGATTTGTGCCGCTAGTCTACCGTCCACGAGATAAAGTTGACGGGGTTGCGGGAGAGAATCTATTGGGAGGCCATGCCGTTGCGCAGAGTTAAAGTCAAAAAAGTCATCAGTAGCACCACAATCAAGGAAAGCTTGTGTTTGAAATTTAATTCTATCTGCCTTTATAATACAGGGAAGAAGAAGATGATCGTTATGTGGTGTTGATAAGGATAATATCTGTGACTTTGCCCCGTTACGGGTATATGATTCACTGACTTTTTCACTCTCGGTAAGTCTCTGATCGCGACTTTGATCAGAGACTATGCTTTTTCCTCCTCGATCACAGTTTTATTGTCTTTAGATCTTGTCTTACCATTATTCCATCTCGCCTCAGCGCAAATTCGTGCTCGATGTCCTGGGTCATAGCACCAGCTGCACAGTTTATTTTCAAAACAATACGCACGCTTAGCACACTTCTCAGCTTCATTTCGGGGAATGCGGTGATTTGCGGCGTCTACTGAAGTCCAGGTGAAATTGCGGCCAAGGTTTGATGCGTTCAGGTCCATTGGGTCTGCGGCAAAAGGGTTAGAAGGAGCGGTAGAATTAGGAGTAGGAAGACTAGAGTGATGATGATTGCTAGAGTTAGATTTTTCTTTTGTATAACCTGGATTAGACGAGCGAAGAACTGCATCAATGTGTCGCACTTAGACGAGATATGATGCTAAGTCATCAGGTAGAGGCTGACGTAGCATCACACAATTCTGAATGTGTCATACTATTGCTGGATGTAGTGAATCGTAAAGATGGTTAATCAGCGCATTATCTGCAAGTCCAGTTTTTTGTGCCACATCAAACCAGTCGGAGATGTGGGTTGAGGTGTCCTTTTGGCCTTGCTTGATTGTAAGAATTTCTCGCCTAGCCGCATTACATTCGTCGACGTCGGCAAAAGCTTGCTCCAGAAGGACAAGAATGGCTTCACTTGAAGTGAATTTTATTGAGCCATCTCTATTAATACCATAGGATACAGTGGAGTAGGCTTTTCCTTCAAGACGAGAGACTAAGTAAATCATCTTGCTCTGCTCATCTGGGTACCAATCTCTGTTCGCAATGAATTTCATGTTAACTTCTCTAATGAATAGGGGCAGCTCTTTGCGCGATGCTGCATCATTTGCAGAGAAGATTTTAGGGTCAGGGTGCTCCACTGATCGGTGTGAAATTAAAGAATCAGTCTGGGTTGGCTGCTGTGAAGAGGCGTTTGCTGTTGGAGAATGGTATTCTGCTGTTGTAAGGTGATAATTTGCTGCTGAAGATTGGCGACTTGCTGTTGCAGCTGCGAGCTACTTGGCCCGGCTGCTTTCTTCTGTTTTTGGAGCTTTGTGTTTGCATCTAAAAGTTCCTGATTTTTTTCCAGAAGTGTGTCATAATTGTCTTTAAACTTGAACAATTCACCTTTGAGATGCACGTAGGCGGTCTCTAGTTTCATAATCTCTTCGCTAAGTTGTACAGCGATGTTACCTGGAATACCATTCTGCATGGCTTGGATGAAGAGGGTGGGATTGGGGACAGAGCAAAGAAGTGGGTACTTTTGAACAAAGGCAGAATCTCGGTCGTTGAATCTATCTATTTGCGAAGCATGAGATTGAGGATGATGTGGTGGAATGCCAGTCCCTTCTGGGTTCCAAGGGTTGTTTTCCATATTGGAGTTAAGATTCGGTATGGTTGTTTACGCTCTAGGGCAGTAAAATAATGGATGATAGATAAAATGTCACGGTATGCTATATAGCACAATCGACGATGTCAAATCAGGTGAATTAGATTATCTACAAGGAGAGAAGTAACTTCTACGGAGTTGCTAAACACTTTATTTACAAAGGTTGTATACGTGGCATGTAAGCGATATCACGTGATTATATTTCAGTTTTTCCCTTGACAAAGGCAATATAGAGAAGCAGCTCGCTATTCTGACTCAACAAACAAAGAGAGGAAGAAATTCCGAAGAGCAGTAAGAAAGGCTAAGTCTTCCTTCTTCCAGAAAAAGTTTGAGGAAGCCAGCAACGCAAAGGATGCTTTTGATATAACTAAATGGCATAAGTCAAAAGGTAGCTTCCGTATACCTCCACTTACCGACCCACTCTCTCCAGAGGCACCGCCTGCGCAAACCAATGAAGGAAAAAGAGAGGTTTTAATGAAGAATCTCCTGTGCAATCAATCAGGTGTAGCTGATATTCCCTTGACAACCCCTACTGTAGCGAGTGCAGAGCTCCCTTTCCCTCAGATCAACTTTGACGAAATCTCTAACGCCATCCTCAGCGCTGGCAACACAACCGCGGGAAAGGATGAAATTCCTACTGCAGTCATTCGCCTCGCGTGGCTACATATTTCAAGTTTAGTCCTGGACCTCTTCCAAGGATGTATTGACTCCGGCTATCATCCTCAGTGCTTCCGTATTGCGATTATAGCAATAATTGGTAAGCCAAATAAGGCGGATATGTCATCTCCAAAGTCTTAAAGACCAATAGCACTTCTCTCGGTTTTGGGTAAGGGGCTGGAAAGAGTAGTTGCCAGGCGGATGGCTTGGGTAACCATCAAATATAAGGTACTCGCCAGTCAACAGTTCGGCGCTTTGCCGCTCCGCTCATCTGTAGATTTAACCACCTGTCTCACGCATGACATCGAAACTGCACTCAATAAGGGCTTGACGGCCTCGGTTACTACCCTGGATATAAAAGGAGCTTTCGATGCTGTTCTCCCAGAAAGACTTGTGAGACGCCTTAGGGAACAAGGCTGGCCTACTCATCTTTGCAATTGGATTGGATCATTTGCAACCGAACGCAAAGTTTGCATACGCATTGATAGAGAAGTTGGTGAGCCGAGAGCAATTAACTGTGGACTTCCCCAAGGTTCTCCAGTATCCCCTATTCTGTTCATGCTGTACATATCGCCTCTCTTCAAGCCAGAAGGTCTCAAAAACTCTTTTGGATACACTGATGATGTAGCGATTCCTGAAATATCTCCCACACTCGAAGCGAATTCAGAGAAAATTGGTACAGCAATTGACCAGGTCTTAGCCTGGAGCATACAAGAAGGTATAAAGTTTGATCCAGCGAAATCGGAACTTATTCATTTCTCGAGAAAACACAGGAACAAGGAACGGAGCCCCCAAGTACAAACTAGTCAGTTTACCATTACCGAGAACAGTTGTCCCTACATCAAATGGCTAGGCGTTCATTTTGATAGGAAGCTTACCTTCCGTCACCATGCACAAGTTCAGGCAACGAAAGCCCTTAAGGTTGCAAATGCTCTCCGCTGCATTGGTAATACTGTTCGCGGTATGTCACCCAGACTTGCTAGACAAGCTATAATGGCGTGTGTCTTGCCCATCGCTCACTTTGGGGTTGCAACGTGGTGGCCAGGGATAAACAGAACTCTTAAGGACAGGATAATATCTAACAGAGTTGGACAACATCTCCTCATGTTAGACAAAGTTCATGCAGCTGCCGCAAGAGCAATATTACCCGCTTTCCGCACAACACCTTCTGTCGCACTCCTTAGAGAGGCAGGTCTCTCACCAGCTAAAGTAGCGCTAGACTGTATATCAAGAAGGGCCGCTGCTCGCATTCGAAAGTTAGACTCTCGACACCCTCTATCCCGACGAGGACGAAAGTCACTTCTATCCCCCGCTTTGTCAAGGTTTGCCCGCTCATATAGAAGCATTCCAGCATCTGAACATTTTGACCCTCTTATTCTTGCTCCTTGGGAGACGCAGGAAACCCTACGTGACTCCCTCAGACGTATCAAAATTCCGACAACACCTTCAATATCAGGAGTAAACAATTTTCGAGACTTTGTCAGGTCAGTTCCACCAGCTGACATACAAGTTTACTCAGATGGTTCCAAATTACCAGACGAAAGGACTGGAGGTGGTTATATTATTTTCCAATTTGGGCTTCAAATAAAAACTGAAGCCTTCCCCCTAGGCACTAGGAAGGAGGCTTTTGATGCAGAAGCTCATGCGGCCCTAAAAGGAATTCAAGCAGCAGTTGCTCTCCCATCGGCACGTTTTACGAGTAATATATGGCTATTTGTTGATAACATCGAAGTAGCGAGAAGACTCTTCACTAAAACCACCAGTATCTCGTCTCAAAATACTTTCCTAGATGCTTTCGAAATGCCCAAAAAATGGAAGGCCCGGTCTAGACTCCCTCACACGTGTCAGGGTAGCATAAAAATACAATGAATCCCTAGCCATTCGGGGATTGAAGGGAACGACCTCGCCGACACCCAGGCTAAGAGAGGCGCAGCGTTGCCTGCCCAAGATTTCCAAGAAAAGTTATTGATCGCGTCACTTGCCAAGTGGCTTTCGACTCAGATGAGCCAAGCGAGGGAGAAGTGGTGGAAAGATCACATACCCCTTAGCTACGCTAGATTTGAAATAAACTATGCCCCCGCTTTCCCAAAAGAGCTTCTACTGGATAGAAAAGCTTTGGGACAAATTATTGCTGCTAGGACTGGCCACGGAGATTTTGCCGCTTATCATACCCGATTCAACCACGAAGAGGCAAACAATAACTACCGCTGCGGGTCTCCAAAAACCCCGACACACTTCCTTTTCTGCTGGATACTTCGTCGCCGCGGCGGACGTCCTGAAGGGCCCATAAATTTGCTTCTACCAAACCTACTTGGCACACCGGAAGGAGCTCTAATTTTAAGTAAATGGTTAGACCGTGCCCGATATTTTGAGCAAATTTGCCCTCGCTAGGGGAGCTTTTATTCTAATTTCCTTTTATGTCTTTTTTCCTTTGTCCGTTTCGAGGCTCCGAAGGTAAGGTGAAGCGGGGGAGTGTGACTGACTGATCACCAGTCAAGAGTGTGTGGAAGACTCCTGAAATATTTTTTTTTTTGCATATTTGCAAACTTCCATTTTGTGCGCAGTTTCAGATAACGCTGCACAGCCATGTAAATTAGACTTAGCAGTCCTTAGATCTAGGGTTCCGACTCCAGCGTCCTATATCCCAATTGGGATAGATATCACGTGCTTCTGGGGCACATGATCATCACCCCAGACGTAAAATAGAAACAACAACAACAACAACAACAACAACAACAACAACAACAACAACAACAACAACAACAACAACAACAATATTTTGGCCCGGAGTGGATAGTGCAGTGGTACACTGTCCGGGCCCTTTTCCCGAATAGAGTCTGGATAGCTTGGACACATGCCCCACTTGAGGCAAGAGAAAGCTGGTTTGAATCCAGCAAGACCCTCAAACCATACTCTCTCGCGGTGATACGTTAGTCTTAGAATGATGAAAGCATATTCAGATAACCATAGGTATCTCTCGCTCTTCCCGGCGGTGGGTATTCACGGAAGAGGTATCTGCGAATGAAATCCGAATAAAAGTGTTCCAAAACAACAAAACTGAGTCTTCACAAAAATAGAAGTTGTTTTCTGAAAATGCCTGCGTAGACCACTAAGGCGCCAAATCAGGTTAGTGAAATCCAGGCAATTTGATTTCGCATCCTGAGGGGGGACTGTGGGGTCACATGTATATGTCATCTCCTGACCCTATTTTGATCAGTTTGATGAGAATTTGAGTCGCGAGACACGCATTTCAGTCAGTAAATGTGTTTTGACAACGAATCAAAGTTTAATCTGAAGATTGATAAGGGATTATCATTCACAATCCCTCCCATGCTGGCATTTTCTGGAGAATGACTTAGTTTTGTCGTTTTGGAACACTTTTATTCAGATTTCATTCGCAGATACCTCTTCCGTGAATACCCACCGCCGGGAAGAGCGAGAGATACCTATGGTTATCTGAATATGCTTTCATCATTCTAAGACTAACGTATCACCGCGAGAGAGTATGGTTTGAGGGTCTTGCTGGATTCAAACCAGCTTTCTCTTGCCTCAAGTGGGGCATGTGTCCAAGCTATCCAGACTCTATTCGGGAAAAGGGCCCAGACAGTGTACCAGTGCACTATCCAGCCCGTCTTAGCCTCTTGATACTTGAATACTCTCTATGCGTGGACAGAGCAAACAGAATACAAATAGTGACTCGCGGGTCCCGCGCCTCGCTTAACCCATCTCGGCACTCCAGCCCGACCCCAGAAATATGGTCTCTTCCGTGACTGTGATGCACAAGCTCAGCTAGCACCCCACTCATGCCCCTCGCTACATACCTTTCCGATGCCGTCAACGAAGCCCAGAAAGCCTCGCGCAACTGCTTCTCAGTCTGCAAAGATTCACGCTTCACGCGCTTCTAAACGCCTAAAACTCCGCTCTTCTCGCCGTACCAACCTGGTGAAAATCGGAACTGAAGACCAAACACTCTCCAATGATACAGAAATGCACTTCTCGGAGGACAATATAGTCGTCGATTCCGACAATGAATACCAACCGGAAGTCCACAGAGACCCTCTATCAGACACCACCACATCTACAGCTAGCGATAGTATTTCGCCCGCCCCTCACCAATCACTGAGAGCCAGTTCCCCCTAACCCCCGGCTAGTGGTCTTGCGGAGTCGCTTCACGCACAGCCCAGGACTCAAACCAAATCTCCAACTCCCCATACCCTTGATGCCTCGCGCGTATTCTCCCACATATCGTCAAAGGCCACCAATGACTACGCTGCCGCGCTAACCGCATGGCAGAATGCAGGCGCCCGTTACCTCCGAAGTCTACCCCCAGCAATCGCAGCTGACCTACGGGCTATTACCACGCGAAGCGCAGCACGCGTAATTGCTGGCCTGCCAGTCTTTGACCACCCTCCCAGCAAGACCCCATCATCAAGTATTCCCAACTCTCAGCGCCTAGACCAACAAGCGCTTGTGCCTAAAGCCTCCCATGCCTTAACTCCTCCTATCCCCCGTATCCTCATCTCCAGTAAAAGACCCGGACAATCCTCCAAAATCTCGTACGCGAAAGTAGCTGCACAACAAGCTCCTGCTTCATCCTCCTACGTAACAACCGCCAGCAAAGGGACTCGAACCCCCAATCCAACATCTATTTCCTCCGGCGCCCCCAGCTACGCGCCAAAACCCGATTCTAGAGTCATCATACGCCTGCCAGCCGACCATCCTCTCCGCTCCAAAGACGCGCTCTTAGTGCGCACAAAGTTCCGGCGACTTCTGAAAAAACCAGAGCTCATAAAAGATATTCGGACAGTTCCCACTGGGATTGCCCTAGTAGCGCCAAACCCCACCCAGGCTGCAGAGCTCCTTGAAGCTACTAAGGCGCTTTAACCGTTAATAGGGGATTCTCCGGTTGAACGCCAAGAGAAGCGCCTGAATTACCTATTAGGGCCAGTTCCAAAATACGGCTATAATGCGTACGGAGTCCGCGAAGCTTTAATTTTCGACAAAATTCGCCAAGAGCTTAGTACAGAGAAGGTCGACGTCAAATCCATCTTCGCTATGGCTTGGACACGCCGATCTAACGAGTCCCCTCAACCAGAGGGCACCCTTTGCTTGGTAATCTCAGCTAAGGCAGCTGTGAACCTCCCGAACAACATTCGTCTCTTCGCTAGAGCAGCCCGACTCAGACCTGTTGATAACCACCCGCAACAACTGACTTGTCCTAGATGTCACGGTTTCCACAACATTAACTCATGTACTAGACGAGCTCGCTGTGGTCTGTGCGCTACTGACTCACACGTCGGCCCATGTAACAACCCAGAGAGATGCCTCAACTGCCATGGCCCTCACCCTTTGTCCTGGGAAAAATGCCCCGCCCGACCTCGTCGGGAAAATGGAATCTTTGTTCGCCCTGATAGGGTAAGGTTGCAGTCCATCCGTCGTGAAGGCCAAAAAGCCTGGTCTGCACGACACCCTTCAACTCCACTCTCGTCGCCTAAAGACCATACTACAGCTCAAGCACAAGCCCCAGTGTCAGCTTCGCAAGGGTCGTCACAAGTATCCCCGAGCTCTCCCATTCCATCTCTTCCACTGACCAGCTCGGCCACCCCTACCACCACCGAAGAACAATTGTAATGGTCCGAGGCCGAGGACGCAATGAGCAGATAGCCCAGGGCCTCTGCATTTTCCAAGTTAACGTCGGCTAAAAGTGGCTCAGCCCACGACGCCGCTCTTCAGCTCGCATTCCAATCTGGAGCTGATCTCATATTAATCCAAGAGCCGTGGATCTTCTCCGACTACTCCCGCCGGACCACAAAAACCCACCCAAGTTTCCTTGCATTTGCTCCCCTCCCTGACTGGTAAGATCGTCCACGAGTTATGACGTATACCAGCAAGGGTAGAGGGCTTTCTCCATTTCAACCAAGCACGCACTCCCGTGATCTCATTCCAGTGTGCATTCACCGACGGGGAAGACGTGTGATCGACTGTTGTAATATTTACAACGCCCCAATAGGCTCTTGCAACCCTGGCGAAGGCCTCCAAAAACTACTCGCCCTGGCAGAACGCCCAGATATTCTTGCCGGTGACTTCAATCTACACCACTCTGCTTGGAATCCTATTTCAAGAAGCGACGCACCCGATGGGGAAACTCTATTATCATGAACAACTGCTAAAGGGCTTTTCCTAATTAATCCTCCCGGGGTCCCAACACACGACGCTGGTGCTGTTCTCGACCTGTGTTTCACCCGCCTCGGCCCAAATTCATGCTGTACAGTCCGCCAAGACCTGGATTGCGGAGCAGACCACCGGACAATATTCTCTCGGATCTCAGACAAGAGTCCCGAGGCTCCCGCCCAAGGTCGACTCATATACTCGGCCTGCGACTGGGCGATCTTTTGTAATACCCTCAAGGACCTGCTCGTAACCCCCCTCTCTAACTGTTGGTACAACGGGTGTCACTTAGTTTAAGGCCTTAAATGCTAAAACAAGTGATCTATATCCCTTCTTCTTTTCTAAAGCTACAAATCCAGTGTTTATGTACAACAATTTAAGCGAGATTACAGCTAGCTTATGATGTCATTTACCGACACAGGCAACTCTTTCTTGAGAGAAAATATTAGATCCTTCAATCAGGATAACATGGCTATCGTGTCCAATATATCATAAAACTCAGTAGTCATTGGTCAAGCTTATTGATCTTATTTCCCAAGGTCATCTCGCTGAACCCATCCTTCGACTTTGATCCTTAACTTGTTGGTACTTATGAGTGATTGTAATGAATTATTAGCATTCAACTTGGTCATAGAGTATCACGGGCAGCGTATGGATAATCAGATATTCAGGGTAAAGCAATCGTAGTTGCACGAGGAGGAAGCTAAACTACAGATGTGATATTTACATATACCAACGCGTACGCGTAATCATTAGCTCTACGTGTCACGTAAACATGTGACCATACCTATGGTGCCTGTGACATAGAGTCGGCAGGGTTGCTATTTCCTTCGATCCATTGGATCTCTGAGATTTCCCGGCGTTCATATGATTGACGTATCGCCATTATATCAATCATAAGTCTCTTTTCTTTTGTAGTGCCAAGTTTTACCAAACACTCATAAAGGGAAAACAAATCTGTACAAATGATTACTGGTACAGGCGCGATCTCAAGTTGCTCGGTAATCATTTGAAGAGTTGTCGTAAGTGATATTCCCATGTCAATACCAGCCACCATTCCGTATAGCTCTGAAGCCAAAACAGCACGAGTGATTCTCTTGCACTTATTTGAGCTCCAATGCACAATATTCCCCGTTATCTCGAAGTCTCCCTCTCCAATCTTCTCATTTGCCAAAACAATTACATATCCAATTTGAGAGCTCAGATCGGAATTGTTAGCGAATGAGCCGTCAACAAAAATAAACATTTTTGTATTACCCAAATCTAGTGGAATGTAGCGAAGTCCACGATTTAGGTTTTTGATTTGCCATGCTAAGCGTTTGTTAAGGGCTTTTACTTCCATCTTTCCGGGATCTTGGTGCTGTGCTGCAACAGAGCAATCAAAAATAGCTTCTGGTTGACATGTGCTTGCGATATAAGCTGCACGAGCCCGTTGCTCAATATATTTTTGCCTGTAGTCTTTTTCTGTGTCATCAATCAGGAATAGTTGCTTGCCTTGGCCTTTTTGTTTGAGGTTGATTTCATATCTTTCACCAAATTCTATTTTACAACCATTAAATAAAAGTGGTGATTCCACGGCGAGCGATTCAATTGGTTTAGCGATCAGCTTTGCCTTACCAAGCTCGAAGTTTTCTTTTTCTATAAATCGGCTGTCTCCGAGGATAAGAGAATCATCCGTTTGTAATCCTACTATCCTGAATGGACCCTCTTTATTTTTAGTTACTAGGAGACATGGGTCGTAAGTCGATGTTTGCATTTCAAGGTTCTGAAGGTGATGGTTGTGGTAAGTTTTGAACCAGTGTGTTCCTGATTCTGGAATTCCGTAGAGAGGTCGGATAATTTTTAGGATTTTGTTCCGTGGAAAATAATCACCCATTTCCCGTGGTGGTGAAGCATAAATAGGACATGCCAATTTTGACTTAGATTGCACATATGCTTGGGTTATATCCGTTGAAAATAGTTGAATACCACGAATTGCTAGTGAAGGGGCAATGGCCAATATTAGACGTTGGCTAACTCGTTGTATTGTCGGAGATTGAGTTAGTACGGTCTTCTTTCCTTGATCGTTAAATGCCTGAATGACCAGTCGCGACTTCTCATACGGGGTCGCTGTTCCCTTACCCTTAACCTCATCAACCATTCTTGAACCGAAAATCCGTGTATCACCAATTTCCTTCGCCTCTCGATGCACAAATTCAAACACACCCTTTTCCAGTAAACTATCCATCTCTTTCTTTCGTGATAACTCAAACGGAGTCCCAGATGTTGTGATAATGCCTTATGCACGTAGTTCTAAAGATATTTTGCGATCCCTTTTCTCCTTTTCGCTAAAAAACGTATAAAATTTAGAAAACTGCATGTGGTCATCCAAATTAAAGGATGAAGTGTGAAACATATCCAATAGATGCTCATGAGAAGTATTTTCAACATCTACTTTGTGATGAGCGAGTCTTGCACTCCGTGGAGGTTGTGGGGGACTGGCATTAAAATCAGGCACGCTTTCTATTATTTGTGGTTGTTCATCTGTTGCTGTCGTAATACTGTTAATTAGTTCTTTATTAGATCCACTCGGTTCCCCCCGATGAAAAGGCTTCACGACTGTACTTCGGAAATTTGTCGGACGTCTATTTAGTTCGACTTGGCAAGTTTGACCATCCATCCCTATTAGTCGGCATGGTTTACTCCACCCACATCCCTCTCTGAACACAATAACTTCCGAATTTAGTGGAAGATCTGAAAGATGATCGGTAAGAGGACCATTTCGCATGCTCAAGGCGTCGGCTACCTTGCGTGCAGCATGACATTTTCTCACGTCTACCATGGCTTTCTTAACCGCATTTGCACGAGATACTATTGAAGCAGCAGGTGCATCATCTTGGCTTATTCGTGGATAAGTTCCAAAAACAAGAAGAGTTGGGACAAGTCCATTAGGACCAGCTGTATCATTAATAGCCTTTACAGCCATCTGGAGTTTCATTCTCTTTGGTAGATCGGGGACTTCTTCATTGATGATGTTATAAGCACGCCTGAGAGGTATGTGATATCTTTCAACTCGTCCGATTGATTGATGGGCCTCGACTGGTTTCATCACGGTGTTAATATTCATGACCTTTGCGTTGTCACAGAACTCCTGGGAATTGAAATTTGTTCCGGGGTCATGTGTAATGTATGCCGGAGGGCCTATGTAAGTGTCACACCAAGCTTCCCTAATGGTATCCCATGTATGTCCGGCTGTCATATTTTCCAAAAATTTGGCATTTTGGAAATTAGTGGCTTCATCGACAATATGAATGACCGGTTTGCCATCGAGGTGGAATACATCAACGAAAATAGTGTGGTTAAAATCGGTGTCATCTTTCAATGTGAACTTGAACCGTCCGGGGCTTTTACTATGAGTTTGACACATTTCGCAGTACTTAGTTAGCCGAGCTATTTCCTCAAAGTTGATCGTATGTCCAGAGCGTACGAGCACTTTTCGTAGTCTCTCTGCTGATGGGTGACCAAATCGACGATGCAAGCGTTTTAGCTCTAATTCAGTAAGGTGGCATGGGGTAGGGTTACCTTTGACGGGATTTTGATTTGTGTAAGTCAGGGCCTTAACCTTATTAAGAAGCATCCAAGGATGGCCATGAGCTCTAACTATAGGAGTGCGCTTAGCTTTCTGAATTACAACATTTTCTAGATTATTAAATTGAGCTTGCTGATTGTCCAAGTCTTTGAGCGATAGTAAGAAAGGTGTGTCTGCCGGGACCACATGAAATGTAATTTTTCCTGTTGGTGTCGCTACGTCTGTGGTCCCGAGAGAAGTCGCTTCGCCAATTCCGAATTTTACTTTTATTTCTCCGGCCCTTGACGTGTCAAGTGTAACATCTTGAATCTTTTTCAGTGCTAGAAATTGATCTTTACCGGCTGTAGATAAATTTGCGGCGCCAGTATCAATCATGATTCCCATGAAAATTCCGGATGAGTATTGACTAGATAAAAACACGTCTGTAGCTACCGGATCGGATTTTTGGTTAATATTATACATCAAAGAGAACACATGAAAAATAGTTTGTTGCTCAAGTTCTTCGACGATTTCGTTACCATTAACTTCACCGAAGTTCTCTGTTAAATATAAATCGGAGACGTAATTTTCATTGTTAGTTTTATCTTGAATTTCAAGTTGCATATCATTGATGAACTGTTCGTAATCCTTGGAGGTGTCCGGATCTAAACCTTCGTATTGTATAACATACTTATGAAATTTCTCATTGTCCCATTTTTGATTCTTGAATTTATGAAATGAATGTTTTTGCTCCTCTTCATAGTGATTCGTACTCCAGCATCCGCTTTTCTTGCAGATGAAACATTTCTTTTGCGACGATGTTTTGGTAGGGTATTTTTGCGGGCTACCAGAGCGGGTACTTTTACCTTGGTATTTGCGATCTGAATAGAAGTTTTCAGACTTATCAGCTTTATCAGATGTAGCTGTGTGGGTCGGAGAGCTAGACTTATGCGTTTGTATCGCAAGGCAATTTCGAAGATCTTCAGACGCCCCTTGAAATGTACCAGACCTTTTAAACAAAGCCATACTACATTTGGGTACGTTAAGGCATGCCCTGTAAATTTTATCCCTAATAATTTTTGTTGTAAAATAAACAGTCCAGCATCCCACGCGATGCGCGTCTCACACCGACTCGTACACTGTCACGCGATCGTCATCATCTCATATGTTTTATTTAGATTTCCCACTTAATGTCTATTTATATCATCTATAACTATGGATGGTACGAGCTAACAGCTACACATATGAGCGTCTTACACCTAAGTATTCTGGGGTAAACATTCAGGTTTAGGACTTACTCATACCATGATAATATTGTTATATTGGGACATCAATGTCTATCATGAATTATGCTAATTAAAGTCCCATAAGGGTTACACTCCTGTATATAACGAGCTCTCTTCTCCTTCAGAATTCTTCAGTCAATCACATTGCTGAATATCTCTGAAGGTAAGATCTCATCCAGTAGCTAGCCCAATAAAGTCAATCACATTGCTGAATATCTCTGAAGGAATCTCTCTCTTTGTCATCTCACCTATTCTATAATAGCCTCACTTATCTCAAACACTACGCTGCTTCTCTTACACAGATATCTTGACGTCTCGCCTCTCCGATCTGCCCGTATTACATTAATTTTGTCGGATTGCAGTTCATGGCGAAGTATAGCTTGATCATGGACTAATTGTTTTCTCATAATGTTAAACACTTCCAACAGTGGTTTCTCGGGATACTTCTTTTGAAAATCTTCAAGTTTGATATTTTCCCATCCGGTAGTTTTCCGTTCTTGTCGTTGCTGTCTCAAATTCCGCCTTCATTTTATTAACAACATCTAAAAATCCGAGATTTTTACCAGCAATGTTAGTGAAGTAATATGTTCGAGCTTCATCTTTAAGCATTGTACTAAACGCCGCTGGGTATTCCGTCTCTTTCACACCTGCTGTCACAAGCGGTATGTAGACAGCGTGGGGAGACACAGGGGACAAGAGGTGGGTGTCAGGCTAAAGGTTGCCATCCTACATGATACACGAGATAGATGCATCACCACTCGGCTAAAAGGCCAGACCAGAATCATAGAACACTATGATCTGGCAATCTCCATATACATGTTATACAGTAGAGGCTTTCCTGACACCTGCAGTAAAACAATTGGCGTAGAAAATGAGTAGTTTTATGTCCAGAACATCTTCAGCACCGCCATACTTATCTTCTTTGAGGTAAATCTTGCTTAGGTTTTGCAAACTACGTCCGAAATCTGAAAATTGAGAAGTATTTAGACTACCCGAAGCTTGTTGTTTGTTCGTCAGTAATCGTTCTAATTGACCTATAACATCTTGTCTTGAAATACTGGATGGCTCAGGCATCGGATCTGGCTTCTGCCGTAAAATGGGGTTCTTCCAAGAGTTAAAATTTTTCGAGGCGTTGGCGATTTTTATTAACTCTGCTTTTGGCCATTCTGTAGGCTTTTCTTCATCAAGTAACATAGTTAAGCCAACAGATATCACTTCTGTCATTGAAACATAAACACCATTATTTCTTAAGAAACTTCGTAATTCACCTTGTTTATTTTGTGGCAATTTCTTGAAGTTGCTGGTTTTCCATCTGGCAAAATCTGCCCGAAAATCCTGCCAAAGAAGCTCATCCTGATGTTCCATTCTTTGATAATGCTTTATTTGTTCGTCAATCCATGATGGAATTTGATCTGTCGGAGGTATTTCCGGGGTGTCTTTGTTTATTATGCGAGAGATACCGGCATTTTCTGAAGTTGTGCTTTGCAATTTGGTATTCTTTGGAGAGTCCATAATTGTTTTTTTTTTTTTTTTTTTTGATGCGTGATGGAACGCAGAATTGACTGTACGTCTGAGCAGAAGGCTGGATATGCGCTGGTCGGCTCTTATGGGCAGTATTAATCAACTCCTTAATGTAGCACAGTAAACTTGAAGTTTAGTCAACTCTGGCGACTGAAGGGCCACACAGGTATCGTCGAATTTATGAGAATCTGTCTCTTTGATAACCTTGCTGTCCTGCGGTCGATTCAAGTACGGTCCCTACTAACAAATATCTTCCGTATGATCAACCACTGATCAGTGTTGGTACAACGGGTGTCACTTAGTTTAAGGCCTTAAATGCTAAAACAAGTGATCTATATCCCTTCTTCTTTTCTAAAGCTAAAAATCAAGTGTTTATGTACTACAATTTAAGCAAGATTACAGCTAGCTTATGATTATCCGAGGAACGAGGATTTCTTACTTACGGAACTTTTAGCGTGAAACTAGTGAACTCTAAAAATGATTGGCTGTGAACCCCTGGAACAAAAAGGCCGGTGGGTCCGCTTAGTAAGCGACCCCTTTCTTCTTCTTCAACATCAATTTGTGCAACGAAAGCTCCTTCTTCAACATCACACAGCACCAAGCGCTTCGACCCACGACCCACGAACATGAGCAAGTTATGTAAACGGTGCAAAGTCAAACGTGATCTTTCTGAATTCGACTAGTTCAAAACTGGAAAATTCATGATTGGCTGAAAATCAAGCTCACGTGTTCCTCGGATATATACTTGGAGCTCCGCTCCGCCGAGATTCCATTTTGTCATATACCGACACTAACTAACCTGGACGATGAAGCCAAACTGCTCGCGAACTCCCTCTCGGGAGCCCTAAGAACAGCCTGTCCCAGATCACAGGAAAGAGCAACAAGGGCCCCATGGTGGACACAAGAGTGTGCGAAGGCCCATAGGGAATTCTGTCGCGCCCGCCGTCTCGGCTTCACTGCATTAGAAGAGCGACGGAATTTTGGTAGAACTGTGAAGAGAGCCAAGCGTGAATACTGGCACAAAAAAATTTAAGGTGTCTCTACCGTATCAGAAGCCTATTGAATCACCGGCTGGCACAAAAACAAGTCACACTTCCATACCGCTCCTATTGAAGGACCTAACGGGCCTGTCATTACTCCCGAAGCGAAAGCACAAATTTTCCGCAACACTCTTCTTAGTAGACACCTAGGCCAACTCGATATCTCAACAGATGTACTAACTGTGGCTAAACGGACTATCCCCTGGCCGAAACTTACAGATCAAGAGATATATCGCTCTTGCTGTCAGGTCACCTCTTCTGCACCTGGACCCGATGAGATAACAGTCATTGCTTTGAGAAACGCTTGGCCAATCATCGGCAACCGTGTTGCCGCTCTTTTCCGCCAATGTGATTTGCTTAGACACCACCCACTCTCCAAAAAAGCTAGCGTAATCATACTCCCAAAGTCTGGGGATCAAAACTTCTCCCTCCCTAACTCGTACAGACCAATCGCCCTCCTTTCCTGCCTTGGTAAAGGGTTCGAGCGACTAATAGCTCGGCGGCTTTCCTACCTAGCTCTCCAACATAGAGTTCTCGCCAAGGACCAATGCAGTGCAGTCCCTCGACGCTCCGCCATAGACCTCACCACTGCTTTGGCCTGTGATATGCAGTCCGCCTGGGCCCAGAAAAAAATTGCAGGCATGGTCACCGTCGACGTGAAGGGCGTTTTCGATGGCATTCAAAAGGGGCGCCTTAGTCTCTGCCTCCGAAGCCAAGGCTGGCCTCCAAATCTTGTTCGATGGGTCACCTCGTTCATGGAACAACGTGAGGCTAGTATCTTGATTGATGGACTTGATTTGGTTAGTGACAGTTAAAGAATAACATACCAGGATAGATAGTGAAATGGTTAAGTGAAGTATGGAAACTGTCAGAGGTTGATATGAGATAGTGGAGTTAGAATAAATCCTGCTTATTCTTTTAATCTATGTAATGGACTACCTCTTATATACACAGAATTAGAGAGATTCTAGATGTTTCTCTGCGTGGTGTGAGGGTTCTCCAGTCATCTAGCATACCACGAGAACATACTAGAATATGCTACATGTAGATCATACTTATATGTGATGATGCTCGGTGCATTATACATTATAAGTGGGTATGCTATTATTAAATAAAATAGTATAGCAGGGATCAGGGTACTAGGTGCAGTCATGTTCCTTCCTTAGTTACAACAGATGGCTCTAAGTCAACCCCGTTCCAAATCTCCTGCGGCCTCCCACAGGGCTCTCCTGTCTCGCCGATCTTATTTCTACTAGTAACTGAAGGTGTACTTCGCCTCTCACCAGGCCGTCTCGGATACGCCGACGACATCAACTTGTTGGCATCAGCACCCTCACTTGCCTGCTGTGCAAACCTCCTCCAAACCCAGCTAGATCAGACTTTCGAATGGGGACGGGAGAATGGCCTCACCTTCGAAATTTCCAAAACTGAACTCCAGTACTTTCACAGGAAACGTGGCTCACCTGTGGAGCTAAGTCTCTTTGCCGATGGAGTCGAAATTAGGCCTAATGACGTCACTCACTGGCTGGGCGTTTTCTTCGACCGTGGCCTTAAATTCCAAAACCACGTTAAGAAGGCCTGTGAAAGATCACTAGCAATAACCCGACACTTAAAGAGAATCTCTCTAACCACTCGAGGTATCCGCCCCCTCTTACTTCGTCAAACTCTCCAAGGAGCAGCCTTCGCAACTCTTTTCTATGGAGCTGAGACTTGGTATTCTAATAATACGCCCAAGGATCTTCTTGAGCGAATTCAGCTGCGAATAAACGATGCCGCTCGTGTCGCCCTCCCCGTCTACCGCACAACACCAGTCCCCGCTCTATTGCGTGAAATCGGCTGGGGTCCAGCGCGCGCATGGCTCGACCAAATACATGACCGTCTGACCATACGAACTGCCTCGGCAGACCCCCGACATCCACTCCGCAGACGTTGGAACTCTACACGCATGCTATGGGCTCGTCAAAGAATAAACCCTGAACTTGCTGGAGACACCATTCCCCCCCCCCTGGTCCAGAAGTAGAGAGGAAAACCTCAGCGCCATCGGTGCCGTAGGGAGAGCACCTGGCGCACAAGCGTTTAAAAACTGGCAAGCTAACCGCCCCCCCTTAGATCTCTTCGTCTTCTCAGACGGGGCACTAATAGAAGACCGGGCCGGTGCCGGATACTCCATATACCGGGGCCTAACGCAGAAGGTTGGACAAGGATCTCTACCCCTTGGATCTTCCGCAGAAATATACGACGCAGAAGTAGCCGGAGCCACTGCGGGCCTATCCGCAGCTCTCACAAATCCTATGGCTTACTATGCCACCAACGTCACGGTCTGCCTAGATAACCAAGAAGTTGCTCTTCGCCTTCTCATAGACACTCCCACTGCAACAAGCTCCCCGCGTATAGCTCTCTTTCGAGAGCTCGCATCCACCTGGACACAAAGATCCCGCAGCCAAAATACTCTCCCAGGATCAGTTAATGTTAGATGGTGCCCTGGTCATGCCGGTATTCCTGGAAACGAAATTGCAGACGCCCTTGCGAAATCAGCCTGCACGACTCAATCCCCAATACTCCCTACCTCTATCGCAAGGGCTAAGAGGGATTTAAAAGCACAATACCAGTCACACGTCAGCGCCTACTGGCAAGAAAACGCACCCACGAGATATAAGGACCTCGGGATCAACTTCAATGTCAAAATATCCCCAGAACTCGTCTCCCTTGACCACCGCACCCTCGGCCTGCTTATTGCAGCTCGTACAGGACATGGCGACTTTGCCGACTACCACCGGCGGTTTCACCACGATGATGCCTTACTAGAATGTACCTGTGGAGAAGAAAAAATGATCGAGATGGAATTCGTTTTGTCGATGTACCAAGCTCGTTGGTGGCGTTCCAGGTTTCTGTCATGATACAGTATCTATTGTTAAGATGTTTCGGATCTAACTTCAGACTGTTAAATTGAGATATGGCAAGGAAATAATATAGCTACTAGCGGGTCTTACATGTAGATAAATAGCCTCTTGATCCATCTAGATGAGAGGGGGCGGTTTAGGTTCTTTCTTGAGAAATATACTATAATCATCATTATCATAATTTATTCCTTTAGTGATTTATATTGTCTCGAGTACCACCGTCACCAAATTTATGACTTCGACTTTATATATCACGAATCGTTAAAACATACATCGCGATAATAAACTTTCAAAGTCGAATAAAAAACCCCGGATCACTTCTTCTTCTGCCAGCTCGGCCGCCTCCGGGCGAGACTTGACGGACCTCGACGCCCGCCTACAGGTATCCGTTGGATCTTAGGCTCGAAAGATGGCGCACTCGCCTTCGGAAAGTGGGTGAAGAAAACTCTCTTTTTCGACGAAATCCAACTTCGCCATTAAAACGACAGATTTTTAACCGACCACAGAGCTACCCTTTGGGTAATCACCTCCCACCGTATTTATATCCTGTACTTTCACTGACAAGTACTTATCCCCGTATAAATCCTGTAGATGTAATCTCTACTAGATAAACTTAAAGCGGCTCAGAGGAAGATTTCGTTTCTTTGTAAAATAATTGTATAGTAAGGCACTAGATGGATAGATCTAGGCCCCTTTAGAAAATGCTGGGTCTCTAAAGACGCCAGCACGTCGGGTGGCTTTCTACGAGGCTGAGCTAACTGGCACGTGGTACCTTGTATCACATGCTGCGCGCAGGCACGACGCAAAGTAATAAAAAAACAAAAAAATAAAAAAAAATAAAAAATGCTCCCCGCTAGGTCCATTATGTTCACCGATGCTGAACATAACCTAAAAAAATACAGTCAATAACTACCTGGACCTCGGGGTTTAAAGGTGATGGGCGCCTTCCTGTGTTATTCCAAGATAATATGGGTGATGTTCGCAAACTCTCACGGGACTCTGTACGTGTTCGTATATCAGTACTCTGACACATCCGACCCAGGCTCTGGGCTCGTTCATCTACGAGGACTCTAACACTTGTTAAATTTCCTCTCGCTTCTCGCTTCTCGCTTCTCGCACTAATACACATAATATCCTACAAGACTGACATAGCCCGGATTTACTTGCGAATATATGTAGCCCGTTACAACAGAGGTGCGCCAAAGCATGAAGGCTCAAAAGGCGATACAACTAGCTGAAGTAATCTCCCGGAACACCATGCTGACAGTAGTGTCGGACGAGGTATCATGAATGATGCATCTGTGGACGAAGCCAAGCACGGGATTGATCTCTGGGAGAGTGATATGGACGGCACAAGAGCTGACGCGAATGAGTGTAGGAGTGCCGAATCGATTGCGGGGAACGATGGATTCGTGTCGTGCGTCGCAGCTCGTAAGAATAACGAAGAAATCCACGGTACCCATGTCAAGCCGAGACAACGGACGGAAGCTATCCAGGCCAGCCTCGCGTCAGCAGGCGTCGCGCTCACCCCTAAACACTCAGAGGTGATCGGCTCTCCGCGTTTAGAGGCTGAGCTAAGTTGCCCCGCCATAGAAACAGACAATGACGTATGTTATGGCGAGCTTGTGATTTTCACCGACACGCAAATACGTTCCTGAAACAAGCTGTATATTTTTCGTTCTCCAAAAGATGTGATAGTCGGGGAGCTTTGTACCTTGGCCACGGCATTCGATCATGCTCGTGCGCAAGAATTCGCGCCAGCTTTGAGAGCTGGACAGATAGTCAAAGGGCCAATTTTAGTGAGCAATTCTATCTTAGAGGGAAAGAAATTCTGTTCAACAAGTGCGACAAAGTTATGATCGGTCGAGGATTAGTCTATAAAGGGCATGAGGTTTCTAGCGAGACGAATTGAAAGAATAATGAGGAGTTGTGAAAAATTCGAGTCAAAATAGCGCAGAAATTTGACAATTCTCCGAGCAATTGAAACGAATTGTCTTTTGATCTATTTTATATATATTACACATCAATAATTCAAAGCTCTATTTTCCGCAAAATCATCGCCAGCCCAAGACTACAGAAGGTTAGGTACTTTCTTGATCATTAATTGCTTCATCATCTTGATCACAAACAGCCTCTTCATCTTGATCACTAAGGGTCTGCTGATCTTCACGCGTTCTCATCTCAATAGCACCCTTACCCCTCCCCTTTCCTCCCTTTTTTGGCTTAGCACCCTTGCCCCTCAGACCAGTCGGAACCTCTTTTCTCACCTCTCCATCCTCAAATAAAATCCCAATATCAGTCCGTCGCGCAACGGCCTTTTTCCATAGTGTCTTCGGTAACCTGCCCTCGGCATCACCTTCAGTTAAGATCATACCTGCGTCGCTGCGGAGCCAGGAAAAATTAGGGTAAGCTTCTAAAACGTATTTAAGATCTATGTAGATTGACACATCTGCTGTGACTGGTGATAATTCGGTTGCTTGTACAAGCGAAATGGGCTTGAATGAGAGGTATGCTTGCCCACCAGCACGTTTTAAGCCGCCTGAGGCAATAATCAGCGGGTAATTGGCATATGAAGTTTCGTAGACGATTAGTTCGGGAAGATCAGAGGATGTGGAGGTCACAGGTGAAGGTGGTGAAGGAGTTGCTGCATTTGATGTTGCGACGGGAGCTGTAGGGATGCTACGGATAAGGTAGTCTGACGCGTTTGATTCCTCTCGCTGAAGATCAGGAGATTTAAGCTTCAGGGTAAACTTAGTTTTGGGAATAATTGAGAGGGTTTCAAGTTCGTCGAAAGTCGTGTTAAGAGATGTTAAATGTGGGTGAGCCAACTAACGGCACGTTAAGTAGAAGATTCAGAGCTGGTGGGGCGAAGGGTTCTTACAACGTCTTCGCAATTGAACCAACCATTAGCATCGGGCTCGAGCTTCACCTCGCTATTTTCAGGTTCCTCACTACGTGTCAAGATCCGGGCAAGGGCCTTAGAGATATGTGCCTCTCGTTCATTAAACATGCTGTAGCCTCGTCCTCTCCCTTTGTTATTCTTCGACATACTCCCACCATGTCGTCCTCGGCCGTGTCTCGTGGCATTCGGAGAGACAAGCGAAGGTGCCATTATTTCATGAGACACATTGTAGTTAGAAAGAACAGCAGTAGCCATGCTTTGCAAATGAAGATAGGTTTCACGGGAAAGATGGATGAGCTAGAGGTGTTGAATGATCTTGTTGCTAGTTTAAATGAAGTTTAAATGATGGAGTGGCGAGAAGGAGCGTCGTCGTAATATAGCTTTATCTATCAACCGCGTTCTACCAAAGTAGCAATTCTCAATCCTAGAAGTACCACGCTCACCTGTGGGGTATATCCATCCAGCTCAGACTCCCACTAGCAGTAAGAGTTATCGCAATCCTGCAGGCCCCAATCAAAATAAAGCTTCCAAACAAGAGCATAAGCGGCCTTGAGTGGGTTCATCAACTGACAACATCGTCAACCAAGCTGTCCAGCACCGGTTCGGAAAATCATGCTGGCATAGGCCTGTCATATTGTGTTTCTCAGGGCTCGGGGAGATCTGTGTGGTTCGAGTTTCCAGTGCCTACACCGCTCTTCCCCGCAAAGATATGCGCTAAGGGCTACTTGCATTGCGCCTTGGACGGGGTCAAACAGATACCAGTACGAGTATTACCTCATGAGTTATCCCCAGGGGCGTGATCGTGTCAAGCTGACAATGCCGTGAACACCAAGAGGGCTCGGGAACGCTAAATCGACACAGTAAGAACGCTGGGTCAACCAATGATGAGACTCGAGGCCTAGGATCTTGGCAGGTCACGCTAGAGCAAGCATCCTGTTCACTGTCGTTAGTCGCTGTTCGTTGTCCCTGCGCACACTGCATGGATTCGACATACACAACTGACCTCTGCTTCAATCATTTTCGACCGAAAACATGACTCCTGCTGTGAGCACATGATCATGTGGGTACATGTTCATGTGCTCTTCGAAAGCGATGCAGTACTCCGATACATGGATGTACTTTGTCCATAGCCCCAGATAAATTTCAATAGGACTGGGAATAAAATATAACCTTGTCCTGGGGTATTTCCCCTTTATTCGGATCCTAGCACGCCAGGAGAATGACTCATCCGATAGATCACAGGCCCTCAAATCGCAGGCCATCAAACGTACTGCAGGGGCAGAACCTGTTGCAAGTTGATACAGTAGAACCAGTCTAAGCCGATAGTGGAGACTGGTTTAACAATTGCTAAGATCTACCGAGTTGTTGTTACTCATTTTTGTAAAAATTACCCCTATACGTCATTTTGGATGCATGGATAAGTATTGCAAATATAAACGTTTAAACTTCAATGAATCTTTTCAATGTTTAGATCTGGACCTACAATCGGCTTAGACAGGCTCCACTAAACAAGGGGACAGGGCTAAGTTAACTAACTGGTCATTTACAGGGGTTTTTTTGACCATCATTGTCCATATTAGGTAGTTTTCAATGATAATCTTGTCTAAGAGAGGCCTTATCAGGTAAAGCTTCAAACTTTATTCCAGTAAAACTCCAAAATAACGTGACAGAATTCGTGTCCGACAGAAGTTGACTGCCCTGTCATTCTCCACTTAGCTTCGCACTAAGCCGAAAAATCACATTCCTACGTCAGTCATGTTTTGATTTCATATTGTAATTTTCTACAGTATCACTAATTTTTACTAGTATGGGATGGGACCACCGTTTGCGACAATGACTTCCTCGCATCTTCTCGACATGCTTTCCATTAGATTAGAAAGTTTTTCCACCGTCGTGCTATGGTACCATGCCTCTAGCACAATGGAGCGAACCTCCTCCCGGTTCCGCTGCCTCTTCTGCTCAAACTCTGGCTACCGTTCCTGTATATAGTGTTTCATCATACTCCATACATTCTCGATCGGGTTTGAATCAGGGGAATTGGCAGGCCAAGGAATAGATTCGACTCCATTGGCGTAGAGGTATTCCTTGGCAGGACGTCCTCTATGTACAGCCGCATTGTCGTGCATAAAGTAGACTTGGCGACCAATCTCTTCGGACTTCGCCCTAGTCCAATCTACTACCGACGGGAGAATACGTAAAGCGTATTTTTCGGAGGTCAAATTTCCCCAATCCCTCTCCCAAAAGATGCATGGGCCCCGCTCAACTCCCCCAGAACATCCAAGAGTTGTTCTTCTTGTATCGATCTAGGACACAAGTATCATCAAATTTCTGGCCTCTCTTTTATTGTAGTTAGAATTTGCATACCTTGGATAATAGATTGATCTATACTCACTTTCCTGGTAACATGACCAGACATTATTCGACCGTCATTGATCCAAGTTTCATCACTCCAAAGAACCTGGGACCATTCTTGACGCCAGCTTAGGTGCTGCTCTGCCCAAGAAATGCATACCGAGCGATTGTTTTCGGTGAGGGGAGGACATCTCCTGGGTAGACGTCTTTCGTATCCTCTCTTGCGTAACGCATTCCGGATCGCAAATTCCCTAACGCCACACTGACGAAAGTGGAGTGCCAGTTCGAGAAACGATATCTGTCGTGTTTCTCTACAAGAACAAACAAAGACTTCCAGTTCATCAACCTGAGCAGAGCTCAAGGAAGGTGGCCGTCCTGTTCTAGGCTGAGGGGAGACGCGGCTAGATCGAACTGCTCCCTGAACTTGTGTGATGGTTACTCTTAACTGATCTGCTATTTCCCTGTTCGAGATTCCTGTTCTGTGAAGTGCGAGTATCAAAGTCACATTAATTTATTAAATTATCCATATCGTTGCTGAAGTCTTATACTCACCTGTATTCTTTGATCTCGTGAGAGAAAGGGCGCGCGTCTGCGGACTGTTGGAGAGATTGTATTGTCCATCCTGTCATGATATTTGTAAGTAATAAATAAAGCAAGCAAACGAACATTAGACTTACTAAGATGAGTAAATTACAAATGATTTTTTTGTGTTAAGTGTGCTGATCGAGTAAGAATTTGGAGTTATTCTTAACGATCAAAAACAATGATGACGGTGTCGGAAAGCAAGTTTGAGGGCGAAGCGGGGAGAAGCGAACACAGAGGACATATAGTACAATCTCGCTATAACAGTGTGGGGCAAAACTTAACCAAGGGTTCTTATTGGCCAATTCAATTGAATCCTCCAATTGGGAGCCTTGGTTAAGTTTTGCCCCACATTGTTATAGCGAGATTGTACTCTCGTTGATGGTGCTGAATGTCAAACCCACTTTTTGACCAGGGTCTCGCTATACAGATTTCTATAAAAAATATTTATTTAGGCCCACTTTGGAAGGGATACTCGAAAATTTGTGTGTATTACGTGTACTCGAAATCGCGAATGTCAAAAAGGGAGGACCTTGGAGCTTTCATGAGACTAAGCTTAATCTGGTAAATTTTATAGCAGATTACGCGCTAAATACGACTAAAGTTAAAGCTAGTGACTAGCCGTAAAAATAAATCTTCAATATCTCGTTGCTCCCCCACCAGCTACAATCACCGCCTGACATCGCGCCGGCATACTTCCGATGAGATACTGCAAAGAGTTATGACTTATAGAACCCCATGCTTCCAGTATGATAATGCGAAGCTAAGCCGAAGACCGCTCCCGCCCATCCTCGAGTTCAGGATATTGATTTTCAATATAATCCTTCATCTCGCTCCACACAGCCTCAATAGGGTTAAGGTCTGGGGAGTAAGGAGGTCAGTTTATGTGGCGGTGCATTATCTTGCATGAATTGCAATTCAGGATTCACCTCCATGTAGTCAGTCACATGGGGAACAATGTGTTCGCAATAACTCGGCCCTGTTGTTGAACCCCAATTTTTTTCCCGGAATAAGCAGGTCCCTTTCTGAGTTCCGTGAAAACTCCCCCAAAACATCCAGGCTGTGCTCTTTCTAGTCTTGTCGACGAGGCAGGTGTATTCAAGCTCGTCACCAGGCTGTATATTATTAGCCATCTAACTCCTAGCTGATGACACGCGCTACAAACCTTTCTCGTTATGTAGGCATCTCGATGTCTACCATCTGTTACCCATGTCTCGTCGCTCCAAAGGATCTGACTCCAATCGTCAATGATCCAGTGACGATGATTTAGAGCCCACTCTAACCTTTTTATCATGTTGACCTCGGATATAGGTGGCTTTGCTCGAGACAAACTCCTGGAGTAACCTCTATCTTTGAGCGCACTTCTGATCGCAAAAACCCCAGCGCCCCAGCAACTAAACTCCATGGCAAGCTCTATATACGTCATCTGGCGATTCTTTCGAGAGAGTCGCACAAAAGTTTCTAGCTCATCAGCTTGGGCCTGATCCAGTTTTCGTTTTCCACCCGGATTTCTTTTGGGAGAGGTAGTGCCTCTATTGATGATGTGAATAACTTGTTTGTAGCTCAAGTCGAGGATAGATGCAATTTCGCCTCGTTCGTGGCCAGCATTGTGTAAAGTAATTACCTGGAGTTATTTAGCTGAGATCTTTCCAAATCCAGTAAAGAATGACCTGAAGGCACTTATCTGCTGAAGCTCTTCTCGAATAGCTACGCCTCGCAGGAGATGTTTCCTCGCTGTTCATCTATCGCTACAATTGGTACAATATATAGCGTTAGGGTCATTTAAAGCATGCCTCACTTTCAACAACAGTTCAGTGTAAGTCGCTCGGATTTTTGACTGATGTAAAACTAGACGTTGGCGATATATTCTTGTTGGGTGACTGGATGAGGAGCAGGCGTTATGTCAGGTGAATGTATAATTACTGTAAATTAGCCCGTAGATATTACTAGGAGTAGACCCTGTACACAGCCCAATGGACAGGGAATACCCTTTTGACATTCCGGACCCATGTATGAGAGTACTGTACAGTAGAGCCCCTCTTAGCTAATAGCGGGTCCCGGTATAATTACTGAAGAGATTCATAGAAATTTTACCGTTTATATTTGCAATACCTACCCATGCACACAAAATAACCTCAAAGGGTAAGTGTTGCAAATATAAAAGTCCAAGTTACAATGAATCTTTTCAACATTTATACCGGGACCCACTATTAGCTGTGGGAGGTTCTACTGTATAAGAATAGTGGGTATCGGTGTGATTATTGTTATCATGCATATTTGCAATACTTACCCCTGCTAAATATTTTATATGCTTCGATAAGTCTTGCAAATATAATTGGAGCAACTTCATTCAATCTTAACAGCAATTAACCCGGAACCCACTAGGCTTATACCAAGGATTGTCTGTACTAATTGTGTGCGTCATCAAGAGACAATGCCAGAAAACAGCGTACCAGACGAATTTGAACTTGCAGCCCTAAAGATTGTTAGTGGTTGATGTTAGTTTTTTATGTTAAGATAAGTGACTGCAAGGTGTAGACACACAAAACCAACATCAGCCACTAACAATCTTCAGGGCTGAGACAGTGTACATGTAAGTTTATCCATCCGACCGCTCCGTCCCCACTACGACCTGCAGAAATTGCTGAAGCTCAATTGTCAAGTGGGACCTGACCTGCCGCAGCTACAACCACTAGCAGTAGCACTAGCACTAGCACTAGTACCAGCATCATGACAAAATATTTAGACATCGGAATATAGATCTTGTACCTACACGCAGCACTGGAGGAATATCACGGAGGTACTCCCCAATTACAGTCCAACCTCATCTATAGCGATAGTGGGTCCCGGTATAAATGTTGAAAAGATTTATTGTAACTTGGACGTTTATATTTGCAACACTTACCCTTACAGGTCATTTTGCGCGCAGGGGTAAGAATTGCAAATGTAAATTGTTTAATTTCGATAAATATTTTCAACATTTATACCGGGACCCACTATCGCTATAGATGAGGCTGGACTGTATGTCCACGATTAGATGCAATATCAGGCCGTCATACGGGGAGCAAGCTATCTAGCTGCAAGAGCGAGAGGTCGAGAAATACGACGTGTATTTGCTTGGCTGCTTCCAGCTGCCACTTGTGGGTGGACAATGATGGACATCAGTACTGATTAACCTGAACACCATCCGACGATAAATTTAGTCACTACAATTCAGCCGTATAATATACTAGTACCGGAAGAGTTAGCCTGTATTGAATATGTTCTATTTTGGTGGATTGACAACTCGAGGTTTTCCTCCGGGAAATTGGGTGTAAAGCAGGACATATACTGGTAGTACGATGACAGAGGAATTAGAGTTCTCTAGATTGGGTTACGACTCCTTCATTTCGTGAAGTTAATAGATTAGATATTTGGCCAACAATATTATCGACTTTATCACTATGGTGATGGCTCTATCGTTTGGTTCTGTCCATCTACAGATGACCTGGATGCAAGGATAACTGTGAAACATCTCGGGATGTCGCTTAACCGCTTCGGCCGAGGTTTCAGCCAACGATCAGACAAACATCCACACCCCGCTCTACAATAGACTATTACATTTGTACTATATCATTCTGCGGCAGTTTGTGTTCCGAGAATAGTGATTGTCAAGATTGGTGTTATCCCTAGTCACACCTGCATTTTTGTAACATCCCTAGCTATGTTTTCATTGCACTGATTGCTATTGAGGAAAAACACCGAACCAACTTTATAAAGATGTGTTGGATAGAAACACGAGCAGATGGCATGCACCATTTTCAGGAAACAATCAATATTGGGATGAGAAGCAATTTCAAAAGCTTGTATGCAGAGCTTAGATAGATCTCAGGGTGAGACAATCAATTCCCTTTCACTTTGGGCAACCTATCTGTTTGACAGGTTCATTCTTCAAGTCGTCGATATAATAACTTGTTGAAATTGATACCAACCAGATCTACATCTCACTATCCTTAAAGAGGTAAAGAATATCATCATGACCAGATATGGGTGCTTCTATTGTATGCTATGGACTTCCAACCTTCTCCCAGAGACTTCTACTATGTTCTTCAACCATTCTGTATGAATGTATTCATTTCTGTGTATGTTTATCTAGAAATGCATAGTTCTAGATATGTCTGTATCTAGTATAGTGTTAGATAAATATGTTGCTCGGAGCTAGGGAAGAAGACATATATATAGATAAGCGTAATTACAAGCTAATATGCACACAATTCAATCTTCTTAAATATCATCCTCTTATTGTTTAGCTTGATATTTAACACGTCTCTGTTAAAACCTCCTACCTTATTACAACATAATTTAGGCCATTTTAGGTGGGGGGGCTGAACGCTACGGCTGATTGAGAATTAAATTTGCGCATTCTTGCTCTACGAAACATCGTTGATACTGTAGTGTGCTTGTAGCGTGAGTAAGACTAAGATAGTTTGCAGTCACATAAGAGTTAGCAAGGGTCGGATGGTGGTATGGTACACCGTCCGGGCTGTTCTCCCAAGTAGAGTCTGGGTAGCTTGGGCACATGCCCCACATGAGACGGGAGAAAGCTGGTTCGAATCCAGCAAGACCCTGTCCACATTTCTCGCGTGGTCATGTATGTGACGATGATGAAGGCACGCTGGATAGTCATGGGTGGCTGAAATGCGTTCCTGCGGCAGACATAAACGGTTGAGGGTTGAAAGGGCTGAAAGGCGCCTGACTTTAAGTGATGTCTTCAAATGATATTCGGGCGTGAGGGCCCCTCATATCAAGTCGAGTCATTGCTCCATGTACCGTACCAGTGTCATTCGTGTCATAGCCCAAAGGCTGCAAACACAAGAATGAATTAAAAAAAAATATCAGTTAGTTTTATTATATATTTTTTTGTATATAGAAATGCTGCTATAGTTTGGGGGTGGGAGTAATCAATAACTCCCACCTGATTCCCTCTGCAGCCTCCAATTGTTCCATGAGTCTGATTATCCGTGAACACAAGCATAACAAGCTTTAAGAACATTCTATTGAAGCGCATACCATTATAACAGATTTAAGCAGAACGTTACTGATAGGTCAAATAAGTGGGGAATCATTTCTCTAGAATGCTGAATCCCTCTTTAATCACTGATATATTCTCACTCTCACGTAGTATGTCGTCGCAAGGTTTCCAAGAAAGGCTATGACGAGAATAAAGCGTCGGGCGACGCCACTGGCTATGAGCTAAAAACGGGCAATTGATTTTATATACTACCAGCACAAATACACTCGGGGGCCTTACTTTTGAGCCACTTTTCAAAAATGATACCCGAGGAACAAAAATTCTTTCATAAAAAAATAATATATCAGTCAACAAATATACCGACCAGAAAACAGATAGACAAAAGATAAACTTCTTGGGCACTCGATTTCGGCAACGCCAATAACTAAAAAGGCCTAAAAGCAGCATTGCTATACAGATAAAAGCAAGCACATTGTGTTCGCGTCTTATCTATACCGAAGAAAAGTCCCCGAAGTTGACAAACCAAGCTACCAGTGTGGATATCCGTCATAGAGCGCCAGGCACGTGGTAATGACCTGTCCACGAAGGACCAAAGGAAGGGTAGAGGTGTCGAGGAAAGCTAAGAGCCGCTCTTTCGAGGCCATGATGAACAACCCTGAAGATACCAGAAGAGTAACGTAGTAGATCCTGGACCAGGGATGGTCAGAGCAGTTTCGTTTGGCCAGGGAATTGGATGCGAGTGCTGGAGAGGGAAAGGAGAAGGCGTTTGTCGTGAAGAAAATCCTCGCTGTGCGAAATAGTGTGAGCGCACTTCCTGCAGGAAAACCAGAAAAAAACCAGAGAAATTTTGTGGGTAGGGGAGGGGGTCTTTACCGAAAGTTTTCCTCGTGTAAATAAAAGAGTCTGATGGATACCTTCGTGGGTCACTAAGGCACCTAAAAACGGGTTAAATGAAATCAAATTCAAAAAATATAGTATATTATACTTGCCATTGATCACACATAGATTTGAAATTGAGATTAGCGGTAAATTTTAAGGCTCTTTCTACTAGTTTTTCTACCAAGTGTGCCTCCTGTTAAACTGTAAAAGCCTCTGCTCTGTAGATCGCCTTCTTGATAGCTTCGATCTTGCTAAAGCGCTTATTTAGATTGACCTGGACACAATTTCTAGTTTTAGTGATCTTTAATAAATCTCCTTGATGAAGTTGTTGACGCTCAGCTTCAGACTCAGCAAGCCTGGAGCTAGAGATCAATATAGCCTTTTGCGCTTTTTCTGAAATATTTCGGGTGCTACGAGATAGGTTTTTCGTCTGCTTGAGCTCCTGTTGAGCATTGTAATTTTCATGGGGGCTTTGAGTGGTATCTAGGGGTGGATCAGGTCCGTTTTGGGTTAATCTTAATAAGGGCAGTATTCCATATTTGAGGGACACGCGCAATGACCTGAGTGCGAGTTCAGGATTGTATGGACTGAGCCCAGCAGCCCTCGATCAACTCTTGTTATCTCCTCGGAATGACCTTCCCCCCAGCTTCATTATACGTTATTACAAAGCATTCTTTCTTTACTGGAAAATCATCATTGGTGCATGAGAGGTCCTGAATTTGGTTTTAATATTTTGACTTTGGAGCTGGAGTAGGGGCAAGGACAAATGATTGGAGTATATGTGATGAGTGAGCACGAAGGTAAAGACGGCGAATATTATTTCGCCGGCAGAGTCACATATACTCTATATCAGAGTGAGAGCCGCGGTCACCTAATATTACTATCCTCTTGTCAAACTATCTTCGTGTCGAGCCGAGTATAAAATTGCCCCTGACCCAATCGTCACCGAATTGACTAGATGTCTATCCATTTTCTAAAATTGTATAATGCCAGTGTGACATCCCGTCACACGAGTTCGCGGAGATCGCCAGTTAGGCCTCAGGCAGCAGTCTAGTATCGCTGGTAGCGGAACTTCAGTATGAAACTAGTTACTGTAGGAAACATACTTTTGGTAATGACATACAGACAGTGCTAGGAGGTTCTATTGTATATAATCAGTCTTTGCACTTTTCTTAGATCTGTACCTTAAAATCTTATGCTTTTAGGATTCACCGACGAGCCTTTTTCCAACGTGATAACCTAGGTGTCACAGCCAGTCGGTTCTACCGGCAATCAAAAATCGGATTGACGTGAGACATCTTGATTTAAAGATAATAAAGGACAGCAATTTAAAGCTTATTGCTGAGACGGCCTCAATGAATGAAGCGTATTTGCGATTTTGAAGAGCTTTAATGTAGGCTTTTTTTTTAGAACCACTCAAAATTGTGTGCAAGCTAGTATAGGCTCAAAGGGCAATTTTAGTATTATCTATGATTCATATAACTTCATGACGCATTCCCAGCTCAGTTCAAATGCGTTCAAACCGTTAAAAGAATCCGCAAATAATCTCGGATGTATTTGCATTAGTCTTTAGGCTTTTATTGGATCGGCCGATGATAAAAGCAAAATGTTATAATTTTATTGAAGATATATCGAGCCTAATGGATCAGGAAATATTAGATTGGCTCTCGGGAGTATCGGTGCATGATTTTTGGAACTGGTTTCGGGAGCGTCGGCTTATGGGAATGGAGATTAGTATTTCGAAATATGTTGTAATTATTGATGGTCTGTGATTGTCTCTTTGTCGGAAGAGTCGGCGCACCTTCATAAATAAGAAGACGAGAAGGACACTATGTATCTTCAGCTTCGCAATTTGTATTCTTTCTACATAGCTATCAATTAGTGGCTTTATCCATTACCTCCTCTGTCGGTCTCATCCACAGATCTTCTAAACTTGAATTTTATCTTTACTTATCTTATCTTCATCCTTACGTTTACCTTATCTTATCCTCTATCTTAAACTCATCTTTTACTCCCCCTTTCGAACGGTCGCTCACCTATCTCCCCTCGAAGACGGCGATTTAATCTCCCTTCCGAGTCTAGCCGTAACACAAAATGAGGAGTGCCCGCGATAAGGTGTGTGACCCATTTCCCCCCATAGATCCTGCGTCTTCAATCATGCATAGGATGTGAGAGGTCATCCCTCAAACGCGCAAGTGGGAGAAAAGCTGAAAGTATAACGGGTGGCTGTGACTTGACCAGCACTGTAGGTGATTGACCTGTAGATATTGGTACTTGGAATACCTGAAAAGAAATTATAACTATACAACGCCTAAATTAATCAAGTAATTCACTTTACATACATATTTGCCAGGATTATGGGCGAATGGTTCAGTGGCATACCGTCCGGGCCCTTCTCCCAAGTAGAGTCTAGATAGCCGAGGCATATGCCCCACTTGAGACAGGAGAAAGCTGGTTCGAATCCAGCAAGACCCGCAAACCACAATTCTCGCCTGATCATATGTGACGATGAAAATAGCAAAATGAACAGCCATGAGTGGCTGAGATACGTTCCTGCTGCAGACGTAAGTTGAGGATAGGAGGGGCTATAAGACGCCTGACTTCGAGTTATGTCTTTAGATGATATTCGGGTGTAAGTGCCCCTCATGTCAAGTTGAATAATTGCTCCATTGTGACAGTAACCAAGCTGGTGTG
Organism: Podosphaera xanthii; assembly: GCA_028751805.1. NCBI lineage: Eukaryota > Fungi > Ascomycota > Leotiomycetes > Helotiales > Erysiphaceae > Podosphaera > Podosphaera xanthii. The sequence continues at coordinate 1,581,105 of JAPWIX010000002.1, forward strand.
AAAGAAATCGATTTAATCAAATAATCTAAGGAGAGAAATACTAAACGATACATGTCTACTGTTTATAATACTTTCATAGCCGCTTGACGTCATATTCATCGCTAGCGACTGATGATGTCAGATCTATCAATAGGTTGCAGACGTCATTCGGCTAAGCCTCCTTTCGTATAAACGCTTAGGCAACAACTCGCCTAAGCTCGACAATCGGTCAAACCGTGACATTATCCCCCACTTAAGTCTTCTGCTTCTTCTTCGCCGGCGGACCGTTATTTGATTCGGCTGAGCCCCATTTGGCTTCCCATTGGTCAAGCGCGATTGCATTTTGAAAATTCGACAACGATGTCCATTCTGGCCGCGCTTGTCCAGCCCACTTCACCAAAGCTTGCCGCTCACCTCTCCAGGTTCTACAACGAAGCACTTTCTCCACTTGATATTCCTCTTCTCCTTCATCATTTATCACCGGACCAGGATCAATATCTTCCAGTACTTGCGATGGAAGTGGGTTATTGTTGTCTGGCAATAACATGTCGACATGGAACCGATTATGAATCTTTCCAGGGACATTTAACTCAACAACTTCAGGGGAAATAACTTTTGTGACGGTATATTTTGCATGTGTCCAGCTTAATTTCTTTGAGGGCTGACCATCTAATTTGATGTTACGAAGAAGCAGCCAAACTTTGTCACCCTTTATATATCGAGGTGCAGGCTGTCTTTTTCGATCGGCCTGATCTTTGTACCGTTCTTGTACTGCTGCCATAGCGGCTTGCATAAATGTTGTGACTTTTTTCAGTTGTTCAAGGAAATTTTCAGCTCTTTCCTTGCCGGTGGAAGTAGGTATAACCGAATTATTTACCGCCGTCTGAATTGGGCTTACATGGTACCCATGTGTTGCAAAGAAAGGACTGATATTCCCCAGTGATGATACGTCTTTATTGTTAATTGCCAACTGCGCTGCTGGTAAGCATTCAGACCAATCATGCTGTGTATAGGCTATGTATGCTCTCAAGTAAGTCTGTACCTCCTGATTTGCTCTTTCGGTTGCTCCATCGGTTTGTGGATGATATGCTGTGCTTAGTCTCTGGCTTATACCAGCTATTTCACAAAGACGCTTCCAGAACTTACTTGTCCAATTAGATCCACGATCACTAGTTATTGCTCTTGGGAATCCGTGAAATCGCCAATGGCACATAAGAAATCGTTTTGCACAACTTTCAGCATCTATCTGGTCCATAGCCTCAAGTGTGACTGATTTTAAAAGTCTGTCTGTTATTACCATTATATTTGTCGCGCCATTACTTTCGGGCAGATCCACCATGAAATCAACGGACAGTTCTTGATGAAATTGGTCGGGTACCGGTAGCGGTTTGAGTAATCCTTGCTTTTGATGTCGCCAAATTGAAGATCGCCCACAGATGTCACAGTTCTTACAAAAACGTTTGACAGCTTTACTTATCCCTGGCCAAAAGTAACTTCGTGCTACTTGTGATAGCGTTGCATCTCTTCCTGGATGTCCGGAAACAGTCGAATCATGAGTATTCTGAATTATTGCTGTGGTTAATGGCTCAAACATTGGAACCCATATTCGACCTTGGTAGTACAATATACCGCTTTCTCGATCAAAACTGCTGGCTGCAATCATTGCCTGCAATGGTTTTGTTTCGTTTGACCCCTCAGTACACACCCTAAGATCTTTTGGCCATGTTCGCTCACCATTCTCAACTGCTCGCACAATTTTTAAAAAATTCGAATCTTCTCGTAATTCTTGATTCCAAAGTTTTTGTAAATCTTCGTTGACAAAGATATCGCCACCCTCTACTATATTCAACCCTTCAATCGACAATTTAACAATATTGATTGGTGATAATGCTTGTCGTTCCCGACTTAAGAGGCGGGGGTCTCCATCTTTGGGCTCATCTTGATCTCTTCGCGATAGGGCGTCTGGGCGCTCGCTTTCTGACCCTTTTCTAAATTGAAGCATGTATCGAAATCTTGACAAGAATTCCGCCCAGCGGATTTGTCTCTCGGTGAGTCTTCTTCGAGTCAAAAAGTATTTCAGGTTCATGTGGTCGCTGAGTATGTTGAAGGGTTTTGCAAGACCTCTTAATTCAGCATCCCATTCCTTCATGCAGACAACAATTGCCAGTAGCTCCTTATCATGAATTTCGTAATTCATTTCGGCCCCGCTTAATTTCTTCGAATAGTATGCTACTGGTTTCCATGAACCTTCGTCTTGCTTTTGAAGTAAGCAACCACCAAGTGCATATCCCGAACAATCTGCTTCTAACATTGTTTCTCGGTCAGGGTCCCATTGAGCGAGTGCAGGTTCTGTAACAAATCTTAATTTCAGGGCATTAAAAGCTTCTTCTTGTTCCGGGCCCCATTTCCAGGGTGTTCCTTTGCCAGTGAGAGCTGTTAACGGTGCACAGATTCTAGAAAAGCCGTCGATAAATCCACGGTAAAATTTTGCGAACCCCAGGAAGCCCCTTAATCCCTTCGTTGTTGTTGGTGCCTCCCATTCTAAGATTGCTCTTACTTTTTCTGGATCCATTCTCACCGACGAATTTCCATCTTCAGAAGATATAATAAACCCTAAATATTTAGTTTTTGAACACTAAATTCGCATTTATCGATATCAAGACCAAGTCCTGCGTCTTGTAATTTTCGAAGTACTAATCGTACGTGTTTTGTATGTTCTTTTAAGTTTCCGTCGGTATAAATCAGTACATCGTCAACATAAGCTGAACAGAAGTCGTCAAGATACTCTCGCAAAGTCTCATTAATATATCTTTGAAATGAGGCAGGGGCCCCATTAAGTCCGAATGGCATTACCATCCATTCAAATAGACCGAATCTCGTGCGGAAGGCGGTCTTCCATTCGTCTCCTTCTTTTATTCGTAGCTTATGGAATGCTGATCTTACATCTAGCTTTGTAAACCATTTTGCTTTGCTCAGCCTAGCCAGAGTCTCCTTTATCAGGGGTAATGGATATCGATCTGCCCTAGATATAGCATTCAGGGCGCGATAATCCACACAAAATCTCAAACCTCCTCCTGGTTTACGCACAAACAAAACTGGTGCTCCGGCAGGGGAACTACTAGCTCTTATATAATTTTTATCAAGGAGTTCTGTAATTGTCTTTCTCAAAACTAACAGTTCATCTCTCGACATGCCATATAAAGGCCCTCAGGGTATTTCTTTACCCGGATCCAGTTTAATTTCATGATCGTATCCTAATCTATGAGGTGGAAGCTTATCGGTTACCTCATTTTTGAATAAATTGATGAAGTCCTTGTACTCTGGTGGAAGTTTCTCAGGAATTTTTGCTGCTTTTTTTTTTTTTGAAGGAGCAAGAGCTTTTTGAATCTCTGCCAAACTCACAGAGAATAACTGGGTACTTCCACCTGATGATTTTCTGGCGCGACGGACGGTCGCAAGAAAGACTCCTGCCGACAAGCTTGCTATATTTAATGCGCAAATACCTTGAGTTCGTGCTCCTTTTTCCCATACTCTTAGCGGACTATCTCCAATCATGGCTTCATGAATTTCCATGAATTTATTTCGCGCATGGTACACTACATTTTCTCTCTCCATCCATGGCTTTCCGAGGATTAATCCATGTGACAGTTGAGGTATGATATAAGCATACAGCGTTCTCTTATATCCGTCAATATCAATTTCCATTTTTGTCATTTCTGTAATTAATTCACTTTTTCCTTGGTTATCGTTGGTGGCTTTAGTGAGCTTACGAGGGGATATTTGTAACCTAGGAAGTCTGGCTTTGCGCACGATAGAATTGCTAACAGCAGCGAGGCATTCACAACCATTGTCAATTAATGTAGGGACTGATATCAAGTTGTTAATCAAGGTGTCTATTACAAATGATGTTCCATTCATTGCTTTTGCTGCCTTAATATCTTCAATTGTCTGTTCCCCAACCTTTTCAATTCTATCACTCAACCTCTGAACACGACTTTGTTCAGAGGTTAGTCTTTTAAAGACTCGTCAACCATGCACTCCGACTTGTTACTTTCAATTTGATCTTCAAATAGTCCCATTGCTTTTACCGCGGCTTCAGGACGTTGCGGGGGAAGGAAACGACAGTTGGATATCCTATGGCTTTTCTTGCCGCATCTAACGCATGCACCCGTCGCTCGACGATGATCAAGTTCTTGTTTAGATACCCATGCTGCTCGTGTTCGATTCACCCCAGTCATCTTGACATCTCCATCAGCATCTCTGTCATTGTTTGTTAAATTAATTGGCGGTCGGTATGAGGCTGATGCTGGTGGTGAGCCTGCACCCAAAAGTTTACCTCCCGCGATACCTCTCGTTCCATCATCGAACGTCCCAATCTGCCCGATCGAATACTCCCTAGTTTTTACTAACCCTACACCTTCAATCTGGGAACCTACCCCTGATAAGAATTCAACCAGATCACGGAAAGATGTTGGCAGTTTATGCCCAATAAGGTAATTGCTGGTGGTTTTATTTAAGGCATTTTGAAGCTGATATCTTTTGTTTACTTCGTCTCCTGTTGCACTCGGGCTGCATGATAATAGTTGCTGAAACCGAGGTAAAAATGAGGATAAACTTTCATCTTTAAATTGTTTACAGGCATGATATAAGGCTGCGGCATTTTGTTCCGCATTTCGATCGCGAAACGTGTCGTCCATTGCTTGCAAAAACCCTAACGCATCCGATGATTTTCCGGCGACCATCATGGACTGGAACTGGCCCGTAATCATGGCCTTGGCTGTTCCGCTTACCGCTCGGCTAAACAATCGCATAAAAAAATCCGAGGGCTCAAGGATTCTTCGTTGCTCGACATCGCGCTGATAGATATAGCAGAGGATGCCATAGGTTGTTGGCCACTCGCTTCGATTTTCGTTCGTGTATGCCTCCGGCCATTTTACTGGCTTTACTGGCAAGTTCGACCTTGGGGCTTCATTCTTGCAGATTTCTTGAACAGGGATACTTTCGGTTTGGATTTGCGGATGTCCTTCGTTCCGGTTCCGATTTTGGTCTTTCATCATGGAAAGAATATCTCTCATGTCATCCCGCATTTTTTCCATTTCCATTCTGTAGTTATTCTTCCTGATTTCTTGTTCTTCCATTCTTTTAATTATACTGCTCATTTCAGAGCTTCTTGATCCATCATTCGTCATAATAGAATCTCTTCCATCCATTTTTGCTGTATAGAAAGAATCTTTGCTTTTGACACTAGCTGTACAAAGCGAATCGCTATCTTCGTTTGTCGATGGTGATGGTGGTCTATATGTTCGCATGTACTTCCCTAAGCCACAACCGACGTCTGTGATATGCTTAGTAACGGGAAGGTTTTGATTTAATTTAAAAAAAGAGATTATTTGATAATGTGACAGTAACCAAGCTGGTGTGAAAGAAATCGATTTAATCAAATAATCTAAGGAGAGAAATACTAAACGATACATGTCTACTGTTTATAATACTTTCATAGCCGCTTGACGTCATATTCATCGCTAGCGACTGATGATGTCAGATCTATCAATAGGTTGCAGACGTCATTCGGCTAAGCCTCCTTTCGTATAAACGCTTAGGCAACAACTCGCCTAAGCTCGACAATCGGTCAAACCGTGACATCCATTTACTGTACCATTGTCGCTCGTGCTGTCATGAATGGTCGTGAATAGTCTCGATAATGGTGCACCTCTTGGTTTGGATTTGTAGTGGACTCTGAACTCGAAGCACGCTTGTAATCTATAATCATAGATTGCCTATTGAATCCGTTGAGATTTGAGGTAAGTTGTGTATTTTTCACAATCTACACTGAGAAATTCTTTTAGATATTTATTTATTTATTTTACGTCTAGCAGAACAAATGCGAAGCACTTGCCCTAAGATTCCCTGACGGGACAAATGACGCCGAAGAGTGAGCCCCAGACTTCAGCGTAAAATAAGTAATTATAAGTCTAGGGCGCATTAACGTAACTGCCGTTGATGTGAAAAGGGCGGGATAGTTACAACATGCGGAGTGGTTCAAGATATATGAGTCTGGAAACCAGATACAGAAGCTAACTCGGGTGTCTTACGGTGAAGGTGTTAAGGACATGGCGTGGTGTCGAAACGCTATCGCATGGGGCTTCATAAGGCACGGCCCCGAACATAACATGTGCGGCGTATTTATGGATGGCAAGGGCTTACTGATTACGTAACGGAGGAATATAGAATAAACTGTCCGTCTATTTCCATGTAAATAATTTATCTTTATCTTCTCTTATCGATCACTGATTATCGATACTTAATCCCAATCATTGTTGAATGCAATCCTTCTTTTACTGCAATCTCATAACCTTTCAACAGGTTTTGAGCCCGGAAGCGCAAGCTGAAAGGTCTGCATCATTATTATTATTTGCATTGTTTTCGATACACTCATCAATATATTGAGAATCTATCTGTCTACTACATCCAAATCCCTAGAATCCATACCTCTCAAAATTCGAAGAAACGACTCTCAGTAATGAGCAAAAGCGTGAAAGACGAGACGGAGGTCGCAAAAATGGAGGATGAAATGCATGGTGGACTAAATATGTCGGGTCTCATTTTACCTAGTTCGATGAAGCTAGAGGGGGCCGAAAACTATTTGCAATGGAAGCAAGTTATGCTACGAAATATCATAGCTTCTGGCCTGATTAAGTACTTGCGAACCGACATTCCTAAACCCCCAATAGATATGTCAAATTGGCAATCAATTGCGCCAAGCGAACTTGATAAGGTATCCGAATGGTCTAGAGGAAACACAAAAGCCTCTAATGTGATAATTTATAATTGCAATGCATCGGCCCAAAGCATTATAACCAATTTTGCAACAGCAGCAGAAATGTGGGAGGCGCTTGAGCAAACCTATGAGGGTGCAGGAATTGTAGTTCAGTACCAAGAACTAATTAACTTCGTAACAATAAAATACGAGGACTACAATAACTTGACCCTCTTCATCATATCCTTTAAGAATACAATTCAGCGCCTTGTACAGGTTATGGATGAGGGAGAAAAGATACCTTCTTACTGGCCTGCGATGCTCTTTGTACGCGCTCTTCAAAATAAGTTTCCAATCTGGGCCGACCGACAAAGAAATAGGCAAAGGGAGAAGGAGGTTAAGAAAAGACCATCTCTCGATGACCTTATTGCTGATATCCAAGATGAAGCACGTCGCTCTGACAGGACAGATGTTAACCTTGATATGTCTGAAACGACCAAAGCCCTAAACTCTCAGCAGAAAGATTCCAATAGGAGGCCTGATAAAAAATGCGGTACATGTGGCTCAATATTCCACAAGATTCACAACTGTCTACACAATAACGAAGAGAAGCGTAAAGTATGGGAGGAAAGGACGGGAAAGAGGTGGCTTTCGAAGGAAGAATACGAAAAGCTCAAGGAAGGCAAAAATGATTCAGATAGCTTTTCAAACTATAACACAAACAAGAAAGTTATCCTCTACTTCTCAGCCCATCATGCTATAAGTCACTTCCCAGTATCTTCATCTAAACACATAAAATCAGTAACAACGTTAAGTTTTCTCCCCAAAGCGTTAACACACAATCGTGCAGCCATTATCTCAAAAGATCGCTGGCTAGCTGACTCTGGTGCTGACACTATGGTAACTAACAGCATGTCTGACTTTATCAATTACACCGAAAACCCAATTGAGATCGAGAGTGCTAGTGGCACTACTACTTCGCCAGGGGTAGGAGTTGTGAAGATCGAAGCTATGTTGACAAATGGGACAACCAGAGAAATCCAGCTCAGTGATGTTCGATACATGCCAAAATGTCCGGTTAAGCTTTTTTCTCTCCGGAAAATAATCAATGAAGGTGATTCTCTACATGCAAACAGAATTTTATATGTAGATGGTGAAATCAGGGAGCCCACAGAACTCTGTCAGATTGACAAGTCTGGCTTTATTCAAGAAACTAGACATTTTTATACGGGTGCTTATTTCAGGACACTAGTAGCAGTCTCAAATAAAGTCTCATTAGACACTTGGCATCGAAGACTTGCCCATACAGGACTAAATAATGTTTCCTACACCAGAGATATAGTGAACGGCCTAAACATCGAAGCCAATACTAAGTCACCTCTTAATTCAATCGTCTGTGATGCATGCGAGCTAGGAACGCCACTTGAGCGCAAGCAAAGATGTATCAGAAATAAGGTCTCAGATGCTCTCGCCCGTATCCACGTAGATACTTTTCAAATTTTACCAGAAGGCTTCAACAGTCATAAGTATGGAATGATCCTAACTGACGAAGCTACGTCTGAGCGTTGGGGATACACATTCAGTACAAAAAATACGGCTTTTGAATATCTCAAGGAGTTTGCAATGTATTCCGAAACACAATGGGGCAAATATCGAAAGTTAAAAGCCTGGCGTATGGATGGGGGAAGTGAATATGCACCAAGCAAATTTAAGGAAATGTGCGCAGATCTAGGCCAACGCATCGAAATATCGACACCTTATGCTCCATGGCAAGATGGTAGAGCGAAACGATCTATCAGGACCATTATAGGAAAAGCCAAAAAGACGATGATAGCAATGGAAATTCCAGCACATTTATGGCCTGAGATATTTTCTGCGTGCATTTATATAAACAATCGAACATGCACTTCCACACTAAATGGGAAAACCCCAGTGGAGGCTTTCCTTGACGAAGTAGATCCTTATTTTAAAGACTACCAATCACATCGGCCAGATCTCTCACATCTTCGAGTTTTGGGCTGTAGGGCTTATGTTCTAATCCCTGAAGAAAAAAGAAAGCATACAGAAAAGCTTAATCCTCGAGCTGAACTCGGCATTCTGGTCGGATATGAGGGCGAAAAAATATATAGGATTTGGGTACCCTCTAGGAAGGGAGCTAAACTAGTACGATCATCGAACGTTAGATTTGACGAGTCGAGCAACTCGGTTTCATATCGCCAAACTGAGGAAGAGCAATGGCCTGATCATAAAGATGATGGATTTGGGAGTGAACTGGATGAACTAAATCATACTGATAATTTGCAAGAATTCATTGATACACACCGGGTTAACCAACCAAGTCAGGAATGTAACAAAATTGACCTTAGGGCTGAACACTCCCAAGATGAGGATGGTACTGCAGCAAATGAGTATATTGCCGAAAGTCCAGATGACTCAGATAACAACACACAAGACCATAGTCCAGTAGTTGAAGAAACGGAAAATACAGTAACCAGAAACCGAGAACTTCCGCCGCCCCCTAAAAAATATAATACCAGGGGTGCAAATGCCAGACCGTCACGTAAACAAGCAGAAAATGAAATTGCTCGTGGACCCCATGCCTCAAAATATGGTGCATACCCAGTCGCCTACATGGCACAGTATACTGCTGGAACCAAGCTGTGCATGGATCCCCAGTCATACGAAGAAGCCATGAGTCGACCAGAAGCCAGTGAATGGAGTTCTGCCATTCAAAAGGAATATAATCAGCTCCATAATAACCAGACATGGAATTTACAAAAGCGGTTAGCTATCCCATCAGAATTTCGTCCACTTTCTGGTAAATTAGTGTTTAAAACGAAACGTGACCAAAATGGGGAAGTTTTGAAATATAAAGTACGCTGGGTAGTTCGAGGTTTCGAGCAAAGAAACGGCATTGACTATAATGAAACCTTTGCTAGTACTTGTGCATCAACGACATGTGTCACGTTGGTGGGTGGATATTGTGACTTTCAGATACCCGTGCTGTTGGGAATGTTATGGGAGATAGAGGAGTAGAGAATAAAGAAAGTGACAAGGCAAAGTGAGAAGAAATGTGGACTGAGATAAGTGGTATCTAAGGTGGTAGACTTCTAAGGTAGTTGATTTCTAAGGTGGTGGATTTCTAAGGTAGTGATAGGATGACAGAAAAGACAAAGCGTGAAGAGAGAAGAAGGGAAGGCTACAACTCCTTATGTACAGTAGAATCCAAATTCCTAGAACCATTATCCTGAAGATTTGCCATAAATTATTCAACCCAAGCAAGTTAAAAATAACGAAACGAAAATAGAATATCTAAATAAAGCTTGTTGCGAAGATTACTATTAATGCGTCGGTCCTAAAATAGATCGGCATAACAGATCTTCAGGGTCCAGCAAGGAGATATTCAATTTGAAAGTACCGGGGCCTGACAAGTTCTGACATTACCCCCTCCCATTTTTAGGGGCGAGCTCCTGCGAGCCTGGCGCATTAGGATAGCATCGATGGAAATCATCAATTAATTCTTTACAGTTTTCTAGATGACCAAGTGGCTCCCAAGTAGTATCATTGTAACCCGTCCATCTGACTAGGTATTGTATTTTCTTTCTTTTTATTCTAGAGTCAAGGATGGCTTCTACTTCATAAGTGTCCGGACCCATGGTGCCTTGTTCGAGTGGTGGTGGATTTTGTTGGATTTGAGATGGAAAACCTATATGGGCCGGACGTAATAGACTCACATGGAAGTTATTATCAACCTTGAGTTGTGGTGGTAGATCTAATTTTGCAACTAAAGGTGTTTTCATGGCAAGAATCTTCCAAGGGCCCGCCCTGAGATGATCTAACTTCTTCGTGGGTCGTGACAGTGAAATATTCCTTAAGGAAAGGTATACCATATCACCAGCTTCAAAACGTGGAGCAGGGAGACGCCTTTCGTTTGCGTATGTTGACTGAAATGCTTGAGCAAGGGTAATTTGTTCCGAACAGTATTGTACGATTTTTGACATTCGAGACACAAATTCAGGGGCTTCCGGAGGTTCTGAAGAGTCAGACTCAGGTCTAAAGTCCAGTCTAGGGTGATGACCAAAAGAGGCATAGAAAGGAGTGATCCCGGTCGAAGAATTTATATGATTGTTGTAGCAAAATTCTGCTAGAGGAAGATGTTTTACCCAATCGTCTTGATGGTAGTTCACGTAATGGCGCAGATAAATTTCCAGAGTTTTGTTAGCTCTTTCTGTTTGTCCATCAGTTTCGGGGTGGTACGAAGTGGAGAGTTTATGGGTAATATTTAAGCATGAGCAGATTTCTTTCCAGGTCTTATCGATGAAAGCCCGTCCCTGGTCCGAAATAAGTGAGTCAGGCAGCCCCACAAAGCGAACAACATTACTGAGAAATGCTTCTGCAGTATCTTTGGCCGTCGGTCTCTCTAGAGGTATGATCCATACTCTTTTTGTTAGACGATCGACAACTTGAAGAATAAATCTATAGGTAAAATTTCGAACGTTACAAATGGGCAAAGGACCTACAAAATCGAGAGTGAGATGTCTAAAAGAAGCTTTGGGGGGTGGCAAAGGGCATAAAAAGCCATGAGGCTTTTGAGTAGACGGGTTGTTTCTCTGGCAAGCTTCACAGCCTCGAGCGTATTTCTTTGAGTCAATGTGACAATTAGGCCACCAATACTGTCTGCTAAGTAAGCTGTACAGTGCAGCCGCACCTCTATGACCATAGAGCGGATTGTTGTGAAGCTGTTGTAAAACTGACTCACGAAGGTTTTGTGGGACATATTCCTTATTATCTAAAGAAAATGAGTGGGGGGTTAATCTGCAATTTGCTAGTTGTATATCTTTACGATGAATATTTTTATTCGCGATTGCTGTTCGGATGTCTTGGCAGAATTGGTCGACTTTGCAAGATTCGCTCCATTTATCAGTTGATAATTCTAGTGGGTAGGTTGTGTCTGTACCAGCAGGTAAATTAGCATCGGAGGCCTCAGTATTCATTTCGCGAATGAGCTGGTGTGGCTTGAGTAGTGTTTGAAATTGTTGTTTATTTCTCTCATCTTCATTGGTCAAAGGTTTGTCAGCGCTGATCCTGGTAAGGGCATCGGGCTTGCCTGATTTCTTGCCGGATCTGAAAACAATCTTAAAATCATAATCTGCAAGTAGCTCATTCCATCGCGCTTGCCTTCGATTTAATTTTTTGTCGTCGTGAAATATTCAAGATTCTTATGATCAGTCAAAATTAAAGTAGGTGCTTCGACTGATCCTAGTTCAGTAGTCCAGTTCTCAAAAGAATTAACGATGGCTAGAAGTTCTTTATCGTAAATGTCATAATTACACTCCGCTGGGAGCATTTTTTAGACATGAAAGCTACAGGTCTAAGGATACCGGTGGCGTCGTATTGCGATAGAACTGCTGCGGTTACAAAGTCTGAAGCGTCAGTTTCGAGGATCGTTTGTAGCCGTGGATCAAAATGTGCCAGCATGGTCCCATCTTTGAAAGCCTGTTTTATTTGAAAGAATGATGATTCGCAGATGTTATCCCATATAAACGGAACGTCTTTTTTCGTGAGCTGGGTCAGTGGAGTGGCCAAACGGGAAAATTCTGGGATGAACCGTCGATAAAAGTTTGCAAACCCCAGGAAACTCTGAATGTCGTGGATTGACTTTGGCGTTGGCCATTCCTGCACACACGATACCTTCTTTGGATCCATTTTTATCCCCTCAGTTGATATAATCAGGCCTAGATACGTCACCTGGGTTGTCTCAAAACTACATTTTGATATATCCGCTTGTAAGCCATGTTCACGGAGACGTTGAAGCACAGACTTAACATGACGCCGGTGCGCCGACAGATTCTCGGAGTAGATTAGGACGTCATCCATGTATGCAGTACAAAATTGATCTAAGTATCCTCGCAGAGCATGATTGATGTAGGCTTGGAACGAAGCGGGACCGTTTGAAAGTCCAAATGGAAGAACAAGAGGTTCAAATAACCCATACCGACACGTGAATGCAGCTTTCCACTCGTCTCCCTCTTTGATTCGAAGTTTGTTAAAGGCCGATATTATGTCGAGTTTGGTATAAAATTTAGCTTCTGATAGTTGGCTGAGAGTTTCCGAAATTAAGGGAAGAGAGTGTCGATTCTTAACTGAAGCAGCGTTCAAGCCTCTATAGTCAATACAGAATCGGAGATCTCCATTGGCTTTCTTGACAAATAATACAGGCGCGGCAGCTGGTGATCGAGAAACACGAATGAAGCCTTTGGAGAGTTCCGTCTCTAAGTAATCACGTAAGGCCTTAAGCTCGTGATGGTTCATTGAGTAAGGTCGTGAGGCTGGCGGCTCTTTCCCCGGCAGGAGATCTATCGGGTGATCCCAGGGTCGATGAGGTGGGAGAGTATTAGCTTGTTTCTTATCGAAAACGTCCAGAAATTCATGATATTGGGGTGGTAAAAATTTTTCAGGTTCGGCGTTTTTTGGGGTAGTAGTTATAAGATTGCCTATAGAAGCCGTAGCTAATCGTTGCATAGGCTCATCGATAAGAATGTCAAGATCGCGAAGGCTAAAAGCAAAAGTTTGGCTACCTGGCTCTCGAACTGCTAGAGCATAAACTGATGCCGAGACTCTTGTCGGCTTACAGAAAGAAGATGAGGCCTGTTTATCTTTAGGAATAAATGGTCTTGTCTGTGTTTCCTTTGAGGAGCCAGGAATTGGTACTTGACAGTTGGAATATTGAATGGTGGTCTCGAATTGACAGCAACCTTTTTCCAAACATGGTTCCCCAAAAGTAATAGTATGTTCCTTCCAATTTACATATGGCTCATGTTTCTCCAACCAGGGAAGACCAAGAATAAGTTCGTACTTACATTTTTCAGTTACGAATGCAGAGAGTTTCTCGACATGGCCCCTAAGAGTAAAATGAAAAGATACCTTGTGGGTAATTTGAGAGCCTTGATTTCCCTCAAATCCTACGAGAGCAATGGGAGAAGAGAGAGGCGTCTGAATGAGGCAAAGCCGATCACAAAGAGATTTTGAGACAAAAGCATAACCAGATGCGCCGGTGTCAACGAGGGCAGTTAAGTTCTCATTATCTATCTGTCCATGTACATACATATGACGGGAAGCTAACAAGCCTAAAACTCCTGCGTGACCAACCGATAACGACTCCAACACGCGACTTACTGTTGGAGTTCCCCTTTTAAATTTTCTGGTGCAGTTGGAGGTTCAATAGTGGCTGTGGCAATGTTACGTGATCCGAGTGGACAACTAGGAGCCATGTGTCCTAACCTGTTGCACCAAAGGCATCGACCAAGGGCTCGACGGGCGTCTTTGGCTTGACTAGTCAGGTGGCCGTCTGGTCCTTTTTGTCTAGACAGGACATCCAAATCCATTGCTGATCCTCCCTGTGATACCGTAAGTTCGGGTGTGTGAGGAATTCTTGATGGTGGCGTAGGAAAATTGAAGGTTCTTTGGAATGTTGGAGGCGGTGTGGGTGAAGGAACTGTGGGTCGAGGCTCCCTTGAAGCGCTTGGGAAAGTTGCCTTGAACTCGTGAACGCGAGCATCTTTAACCCGTAGGTACGCGACAAATTTATCATAATCTGTAGGTACATCAGAAGCAGACAAGAGAATTTCTGAGAGCTTGTATGATAGTCGAAGTTCCAGCATTTTCTTCCAGGTTGATTTATCAACATCGGCATACGTTGAATCGGCCATATTTTCATGGAAAAGAGTTATGAAATCATGAAACCTCATATTGCCTTGGGTCATCTTTTCTACTGCACGCGTAGCTCTCCCTTGTAGGCCTGGGTCGCCACATTCCTGCCGCAAAGCATCTAGGAATTCGGATAAGGTTGTAATTTCGGGAGCAACTGAAGGGTCTTCCAGGTGGCGGAAGTGGGATCTCATTTTCTGCAAAGCTCCGGGCCCGAGACACTTGTACGCGAAACGCACTTTAGACATTTCGGTTGTGAATGAGTAGTCATCATCCTGTAATTGATTCGCCAGTTGAGAGCAAAGGGGGCGTAAGTTACCGTGGGTGCCATCATACAATGACATTGGAGGTGCTGAAATTCTGGCAAAGGATGTATTTTTTGGAGCTGGGGTTGATGCAGAGGAGCTAGGCATCTCCTGTGAGGCAAATAGTTGTGCAACTCGGGAATCGTCATGGTTTATTGCATATTCCATAGCTCCAGGAGCCTGCAGGAGGTACGGAACACTCCAAAGGTGGGACGGAAGAAATCTCAGAGTTGGCATGTCTTCGGGGTACTCATCCATGGGCTCTGACGACGGTGACTCGAAAGTATTTCCCATCTCCATGGGAACTGATTAGACGCTTTGTAATGTCACGTTGGTGGGTGGATATTGTGACTTTCAGATACCCGTGCTGTTGGGAATGTTATGGGAGATAGAGGAGTAGAGAATAAAGAAAGTGACAAGGCAAAGTGAGAAGAAATGTGGACTGAGATAAGTGGTATCTAAGGTGGTAGACTTCTAAGGTAGTTGATTTCTAAGGTGGTGGATTTCTAAGGTAGTGATAGGATGACAGAAAAGACAAAGCGTGAAGAGAGAAGAAGGGAAGGCTACAACTCCTTATGTACAGTAGAATCCAAATTCCTAGAACCATTATCCTGAAGATTTGCCATAAATTATTCAACCCAAGCAAGTTAAAAATAACGAAACGAAAATAGAATATCTAAATAAAGCTTGTTGCGAAGATTACTATTAATGCGTCGGTCCTAAAATAGATCGGCATAACAGATCTTCAGGGTCCAGCAAGGAGATATTCAATTTGAAAGTACCGGGGCCTGACAAGTTCTGACAACATGGAAAACAGCCATTGCATTAGCCGCAAAGTATGGCTACGATATTCATCAAATGGATGTAGTAGCCGCTTTTCTTCAGGGTGATATTGAGGGACAAGTTTATGTTGAAATGCCTCCCATGTGGAAGGAAACTCTTGGGATCACCCACGAAGGCGATGTCTGTAAACTTTCCAAGGCTCTATATGGACTGAAACAGTCGCCAAGGCTCTGGCAAAAGAAACTTCGGGAAGTCCTAAGAAAATTGAATTATGAACCTCTGCCATCAGACGAAGCAGCGTATATCAATACTAGCGCCAGCGATTTTTCAATCATCATAATACATGTTGATGATCTCCTTATTATTACAGAATCCGGTGAGCAGCTTAAAAAGCTCAAAGAAGACATCTCAAATGAACTGGACATTGAGGACCTTGGTCATGCTCACTATTTTCTTGGTGTGCGCATAATTCGTGATGACAACGCCGTATACTTGTGTCAAGATGCCTATATCAATAAAATCCTCAGCACTTTTGATATGGAGAGCTGCAATCATGAGCCAACGCCAATGGAAGAAGGGGCTAGAGAATGGCTAGTACCTTATGACAAACAAGCAAACTTAGAGAGTATTCGTCTTTTTCAGCGCATTATGGGATCCATCAATTACCTTGCATGTCAAACAAGGAGGGATATTTCTTTCGCATGTGGGGCGCTTATGAGATACTTACATAACCCATCCCCAGCTCATATCAAGGGTGGAAAACGAATACTTCGTTATCTCGCTGGGACAAAAAATTTAGGCATAAAATTTAGTAATGGCGAAGATAATGAATACTACAAGCTTCATGGTTATTCAGACGCTAACTTCGCTAACTTTGACAAGGCAGGATTCAAGTCACATTCGGGCTGGCTATTTTTCCTCAGTGGTGGAGTGGTGTCATCCTCTTCTAAGCTCCAAACCACAGTAGCGCTTTCTACCACGGAAGCTGAAATTTATGGACTCTGTATGGCTGCAAGAGAGGCTGCATGGATTCGACAGCTCCTGAAGGACTTGAGATATAAAGCAGCCGATGGTGATAGCGTGAAAATATATGCTGATAATCAAGGCTCAATAGCGTTGACATCAAATCCCGAGCTGCATCAAAGAAGCAAACATATTGCCGTCAAATGGTGGTACATTCGCCAGCAAGTTAACAATGGTGAAGTGGTTTTCAATTATTGCAACACAAAGGAAATGGCGGCAGATGGAATGACCAAGCCTCTAGGGAGAACGAATCATCAAAGCTTCATTAAACAGCTAGGACTCCAAGAAATAAGTGAAATCCGCTGATTTGGAGGTCTAAAAGATAGATTCTACCTGCTGTCGAGACCAGTCATGAGGGGTGTGTTAAGGACATGGCGTGGTGTCGAAACGCTATCGCATGGGGCTTCAGAGGGCACGGCCCCGAACATAACATGTGCGGCGTATTTATGGATGGAAAGGGCTTACTGATTACGTAACGGAGGAATATAGAATAAACTGTCCGTCTATTTCCATGTAAATAATTTATCTTTATCTTCTCTTATCGATCACTGATTATCGATACTTAATCCCAATCATTGTTGAATGCAATCCTTCTTTTACTGCAATCTCATAACCTTTCAACAGAAGGACATATTTCTAAGAAGAATCTGGATTCTTGGAGCCATTTGTGAAATACGAGGTCCCTAATGTAGGTGCTTAGGAGAAAAGGAATTGCTTCTGGTCGTGGTCAAGGGTAGCGCCGAGCACGGCGCTTGACTGTGCGGCAGATAAAGGAATGAAGTGTGTTTCCCGGTGGCCATGCCGGAAGTTTAAATTCGCTTCAATGTGTTGAAAATATTCGTGATAATCCGCGAAGTCGCCATGACCGGCCCGGGAGGCTGGGATGCCGCCCAGGGTAGCTTGAGTTAGTCCTAGTTCTTTAGGCCTGGTTAGTGCAGTAATTATGGATAACTGCTGGTAGAGTCCCAGCTGATGAGATAAAAGGCTCCATAGACTCTTGGCCGCTCGGGCTGTAGATTTCTTGATGCGGCAAGTAAGTCCTGTGGAAGTGTAGCGAATGCTAGCAGCAAAAATTGAGAGGGCATCGAGCTTTGCTGCTTTGTATGCAGCTTCAATTCCTGCAACTAAGGCATGACCAGGGACCCAAAGGATCTTAATTTCGCCTGCCCCAATGTGAGCGAGTTGGTGCCGTGACTTCCATATGTCATAGTCTGATGTCAAGATCACATGACTCACTCGCTTGTTTAGTTAGCAGCTCGCTTACGTATAGTATAAGATAGGATGTACACACACAATATTAAGATTATCCTTTTTGTGGTTTTACATACATTACATACTTTCCCAGCATAACTATTACGATATTCATATCTTCTTTGTGCTCATATCTTTAACAGGTTATGAGACCGGAAAATCTACTAACAATGGAATCTAACCTGCAGAAAACCAACGTCAGAGTGAACGAGATTGGCCTTCCGATATAGTCAGCGGGTGTTCATGGAGACGTCGTCATTCTTACGACGGCGACGTTTGGACAGTGGAGCTTGACGGTGAAATCTGCTTTGTTATTAGCAGATTGTTTTGGAGTTGTCAATGGAAGCACAGTAACGACAGATCCTGACTATTCAAAGAAGATCAAGGATGCGTTACAAATCATTGGTAACTCAGTTAGCTTTGATTACAAAAATCTTGTTGTTGAGTATTTGGAGAAATCCGACCCTAAGGGCCTTTGGGAAGCTCTTCAGGCTGTAAATCCCGTCAATGACCCGACAGTGATATCGTCTCTCAGGAGGGAATTTATGACAATGACTTTTGACCCTTCCAAAGAGGACATCCAGGCAGTTCTCACTCGGCTTAATAATATCAAAGTTAAGCTTCAAGATACCGAGCAGCCGTTCACTGATGCGAACGTGAGAGAAACGCTCTTACAGTCAATTCCAACAGTTAATCCACTCTGGAACATGGCCAAAATGAACGGTGAGCGTGACAAAAAGAGCCTGATTGAAACAGTGACAACTCTCAAGTCACTGGAGGCAAACATTAAGTTCTCTCAACAAACCCCACCGGCAATTGCAAATGCTGCGCAAAATAATGGGGAACACAGAAATTATCGTGGTTGAAAGGGTGGTCGAGGTCGAGGTCGAGGCGGAGCGCAGAAATGAGGCAGAAACATCGGCAAGAATGATGATGATGAAATTCGCCTAGGAAAGAAACGGGGCAGATGCCATGCCTGTGGAAAGCTAGGCCATTGGAAACGAGACTGCAGGACAAGACAGAATGAGAGAAATGGGAAGAATACTGTAGCTGGAGCAAACACAGTTAGAGTAGAGTATTCATATGATTCTGACGCCTATATTGAGTTCCAAAAAGTGACACAAAAAGACAACTGCGTTTCCAGATCAATAAAACAATTATTACCACAAGAAAAATCGTATCCTGCTCTCACCACCTACGCCTTTCTTTCTAAGGATGCCAGTATTGTTACTCTCATAGACTCTGGTGCGTCGCAGCACTTCAGTGGTGTCAGACAGGACTTTGAGTCGCTAAAGAGATGGGGCTCTCCAAGGTCAATTCGGGTCGCAGATGGAAAGGTTATATATTGTGAAGGTCAGGGCACGATTAGGCTAAAGTCAAAAGGCCAAATCATTGCTCTGGACAATGTATGGTTTATACCTGAGTTTGGCAAACTTTGTTTACTCTCTGTTCACCAATTTAACAGATGGGGGGTGGATGTCTTGTTTGTGAACCAACGCTGCAGGGTTGAGCGCGATGGAAAGCTACTTCTTGAAGCGGTGTCTGAAGACGGTGTTTTCAAAGTTAAGGAGTCATTCAAGATCGGAGAAAAGGCATTTAATGCAGAATTGTCAAGACAGGTTCAAACTAACCCTCGCCAGTTTGAATCCCCAGCTATAGAGATAGAGTGGGAAATTCTACACAGGAGACTTGGCCACGTAAATTTCAAAGACGTTGACGCTGTACATAAGAATGGCGACACAGGTATCACCCCACCAATCACCAAAAGAGCAGCACTTCTCGGGGAGACAAGTTGTGAATCCTGCTCTGCTGGAAGACTCAGAGAACATTTCAACAAAAGAACAGACAATCGAAGTACGGTTAAGCTGAGGCGTGTACATTGCGATATTTCAGGAATACAAGCATTATCTGTGAGAGGGTACAGATATTTCCTACTCGTAGTTGATGATGCTACCCGATACTGTTGGATTAAATTGCTCAAGAGTAAAGAAATGAGAGAAGTATTGCTGGCATTCAGAGAGATCAAATCCATTTCAGAACTCGAGAGCAACCAAAAGATCATACATATTAGAGCAGACAATGGTAAAAGTGAATTTGGCACAGGGTTTCAAAGTTACTGTAAAGAGGTCGGAATACAGTTAGAGCCAAGCCCACCCTACAAGCATTCGATGAATGGCGTTGTAGAGAGGTGAATGGGATCCACAGAAACAATTGCCAGGTCAATACTTTATGAAGCTCGTCTTCCTCACCAGCTCTGGGATTATGCAATCGAGCATGCAGTGTGGATAAACAATCGAGTGCCGACTGCAGCACTACCTTTTGAACAAATTCAGGAAAGAACATCGTTTGAAGCATATTATAATAAGACGCCGTCACTCAAGAATTTGAGAGTCTTCGGCTGCAAAGCAGATATCCTTTACCCACCCGATCTAAATCCTCAAACTTGGGTTCCTCGTATCCTGGAAGGGAAATTTATAATGATAGGTATGCAATCATCGAAAATATGGAAATTGCTCGACACCCTCTCCCTGAAAGAAGCAGTCTCTGCAGATGTCAAGTTTAATGAATATAGCTTCAGGAATATTGATGCCGCAAGTTTTTCTAATAGAAGTGCCGAAGAGGTTTTGACACCCAAAGCATTGGGGGAGAGAATGGCAATTAGCGGTAGGCCAAAAGGGGTAAAACAAAAGGGTAAGGTATATACTCCGATGTATCCAACGGAGAACGTGAATGATACCCCTAGTACTGTGAATGCTCCTTCTGAGAGCATAGGCGGCTAACTCAGAGTTGAGCGGCGCAGCAGACTGGATGATACCCCTAGTACTGTGAATGCTCCTTCTGGGAGCATAGGCGACCAACTAAGAGTTGAGCGACGCAGCAGACTGGATGATACCCCTAGCACTGTGAATGCTCCTTCTGAGAGCATAGGCGGCCAACCAAGAGTTGAGCGACGCAGCAGTTCAGATCTACATAATGATAAAATTGGAAGTATTTAGGCTGAAACTGAAATTAAAAGCACTCAGGTCAATGGGTCGCTTGATCAAGGAAATACACAAAGTGTATCAGAAAAATATAGTTCAAAAGTTTCTGATAATATCTCCTCAAGCAAATCTGAACGAAGATCTCGGTATGGTAGACTGATTAGAGATAGAGCTTACTCAGTATTCTCTAGGGATATTGCAGTGGCTGCAACATCGTCCCAGATAGTTCATATTAACCAAAATGATTCCTCGTCGATACAGGTACCCACATTACCATTTGAATCCATCACGATTGAGCAAGCCATGGTGGAAGACAAAAAGCTCTGGACAGAGGCCATCTTCTCTGAATTGAAATCTCTCGAAAAGACTGGGACATTCACGATAATGAAAGGACAACTACCGAAAGGTCGAAAGGTGATCTCCAGTAAAACAGTGCTACGAAAGAAACTCAAGTCTGATGGAACACTGGCACGTCGCAAAGCAAGAATAGTTGTGAGAGGATTTGAGCAAGAATATGGCATAGATTACTTCGAAACTTTTGCCTCTGTGGTAAGATACAATACACTCAGGATACTCTTGGCGAAGGCTGCTGCGGAAGATCTAGAAATTGAGGCTTTAGATGTTGAAACAGCATTCCTCAATCCGAAACTCGAAGAAGAAATATACATGGAGGTTCCTTAGTTTTTCGAATTGCTGCACCCAGAGGTTAATCCAGATACGCATTATCTCAAGTTGAACAAGCCGCTTTATGGCTTAAAACAAGCACCACTGGCTTGGTTTAATGAAGTTAAAGCACACTTTGCGAAAATTGGCTTGAAAGAGGGCGCGGCTGATCCAAACCTATTTATCGGCCGGGGTGTCCATGTGTTACTGTACGTTGATGACATGCTGATCATAGGGATGAAGCGATTAGTAGAGACTGTAAAGAAAGACATCAAGAACAGATGGAAGTGCAAGCTACTTGGTCCTGTTGATACTTTTGTCGGTCTACAAGTTGAACGCAACTGATCTAACCGATCACTTCGAATTCATCAATCAGCATATACCAAAAAAAGCTTTTAATGCGTATGAAAATGAATAACTGCAATCCCAAGCAAACGCCTCTGCCAGCAAGAACAATCCTCAAGAGAACTAAAGAAGAAGATACTTGGCGAGTTCTATGTAGCGACGAAGCTGGATTATATCGGCAGATAGTTGGAGCGATTCTATACCTATCGAATAGCACAAGACTGGATATCTCCTATGCAGCTGGGCAATTGGCCAGATTTATGTCAGCTCCCAACTCTCACCATCTAGAAATGGCCAAGCACCTCATAAGATATCTAAACGGGACCCATGAACTTGGTATCACATACCAAGCCCAGGGAGCCCAGGAAACAGAATGGTCCGCTTGGACTGACGCTACCTGGGGCACAGAGGAAGATATGAAGTCATTTCAAGGTTACGCTGTTATATGGTATGGTGGAGCAATCTCATAGTGTGCTAATAGACAGAAGAGCACAGCACTAAGCTCGATGGAGGCCGAGATTATGGCTGCTAGTGAAGGAGCTAAAGATTTAGCTTGGATGGAGAAAATTGCGGTGGATTTAGGGCATAAATTTAATAGACCACCTCCGCTTTATGTCGATAACCAACCTGCAATCGAACTATCTAAAACGACAAAGTTTCATAGCAAGGCGAAGCATATTCGAATACGGTATTTCTTTGTCAGGAATGATATGGTTCGGGAAAATAGGATCAGGATTGAACACAAAGCTGGAACAGAACAAATTGCGGACTTACTAACGGAAGCGTTACTAAAAGACAAGTTCAAAAAGCTAATTGTGGGATTTGGAATGAAGGACAAGCTTTAATCGAATTTCTGGAACTAAATATAGGCACAGTTTGTGACTATTGGATAGGTACTCTTGTACTGCAACATTGCTTTCATGCTTTGGAGAGCTGAACTTCCACAGGGAGATGTAGGCTTCTACAGACCCCTCAGGTGGCGAGTGGGTGCTGTTGCGGGAGTTAACGAGGCCTAAATTGGTGATCATTGGTTGCTGTGATGATGATGATGATGATTCTATTTTTCGTCTAAGGCTCTCGTCGCGTGCCATTGGGCACGTGACAGTTTGATCCCACCTGGGCCAAAGGACGCTAGAGCCTGAGCTCTAGTTTTTGTGACTTTCTAAGTCCTAAATACATGGCTGTGCAGCGTTGTATGAAACTGCGCATATAGAAGGGTTAATGCATATTGCAAATTTAAATTTTTGAGACCACCCCAAGCTCATGACTGGTGATTATTCAGTCCACCCCAGCCGCTCCATCTCTCACTGCCGGAGCCACCAATCGAATAAGAAAAATATAAAATAAAATAAAGCAAAGCAGAACAAAGGAAAGTTTTCTCGTCTCAGCGAGGGCAAATTTGCTCAAAAAACCGAGCCTGATCCAGCCATTTAGTCAGTGTGACTGCTCCTTCCGGGGTTCCCAGGAGCTTTGGGAAGAGTAAACGGATAGGCCCTTCTGGGCGCCACTGCGGCGACGAAGTATTCTACAGAAGAAAAAGTGTCTTGGGGATTTAAGTGACCCGCATAGACAGCGTAGGTTTGCAGTTTCGTGGTTGAAGCGAATGTGATAGGAGGCGAAATCTCCATGCCCAGTTCTGGCAGAAATTAATACGCCAAGAGATTTCCGACTCAACAGGAGCTCTTTAGGAAAGGAAGGGGCAGAGTTGATACCAAGTCTAGTGTATGTTAGAGGAGCATGATTTTCCCACCATTTTGCCCTCGCTTGACACATCTGCGTCGAATTCCACAGAGTGAGCGCTGCTATAGAGAGTTTAAATTGACCATCCTGGAAGGGCATGGCCGCACCTTTTTTTGCCTCTGAGTCGGCAATCTTGTTTCCTTCGATACCTGAGTGGCTTGGGACCCAGCGTACTCTAATTTCACCCTCTCGAATGTGCGGGAGTCTCGTACGAGCCTTCCATGCCTTGGCAACCTCCAGAGCATCTATGAAAGTTTCCTGGGACGATATGCTATTGGCCTTGGTTAGGAATCTTTTCGCTACTTCCAGGTTATCGATGAATATCCATAGGTTGTTGGAGAAGCGCGTCGACGGTAGGGCGGTGGCTGCTCTAATGCCTTCAAGTGCTGCACACGCTTCCGCATCGTATATTTCTTTGCCATTGCCCAGAGGAAAGGCATCTGTCCGTATTTTTTGCCCAAGCTGGAAGATAGCGAATCCACCTCCAGCGTTCCCGTCGGGTAGTTTGGCACGGTCTGAGTAGACCAAAATATTGGATGGAGGCACTGTGAGCAAAAATTCTCAAAATTTTCCAGCTCTTAAGTTAGGTGTGCCTGTTGGGCCACTGATTCGATTCAATGACTGAATTTTTGTCTCTGGAGTATCCCAGGGTGGTAACAGAAGAGGGTTGAAATTTTCAGAAGCTGGGATAAGCCTATACGATCTGGAAAATCGCGTTACTGCAGGTGTAAGAAGGGATCTACTTCCCCGGCGAGATAATGGATGACGGGGATCTAGTTTGCAGATACGGATAGCAGCTCTTCTCGAAAGCCCATCTAGGGCAGTTTCGGCAGACGGAATCCCTGTTTCTCTAAGGAGGGCGGGCGAAGGGACAGTCCGGAACGCTGGGAGGATTGCTCTGGCGGCAGCTCTGTGCGTTTTATCTAGGATTTCTAGATGCTTGCCGACCCTGTTTGAAATCGTTTAGCTACTGGTCTTCTTGGAAGCTCCAGGCCACCATGTTTCGGCACCAAAATGTGCGATGGGTAAGACACAGGCCAATACAGCTTATCTTGATAAATAAGGTAGAACACCGCGAATAGTCTTTCCCAAGCAGCGGAGAGCGTGCGCGACCTTAAGAGCCTTGGCTGCCTGTATCTATGCGTGGTATTTAAAAGTTAGTTTTTTATCAAAGTGGACACCCAACCATTTGAGATAAGGGCGCTCCCCACTTTCTGAGATTGAAAAGTTACTTGTGTGGATATGTGGACTGCGTTCCTTATCTCGGCGCTTCCTGGAGAAGTGGAGCAGTTCTGACTTTGAAGGGTCAAACTTTAGTCCTTCTTTGTCTCCCCATTCCATGACCCGATTAAGTGCAGACCCAATCTTCTGAGAGTTTAATTCAAGGGAGTGAGATATCTCCAGAATTGCAACATCATTGGCATAGCCAAAGGCTTTCTTAAGTCCCTCCAATCTGTAAAGCGGGGATTTGTATAGCATAAATAAGATGGGTGAGACTGGGGAACCTTGAGGGAGTCCACAATTTATTGTCCTTGGTGCACCCACTTCTCTATCAAGTCGAATACAGACTCTGCGATCAGTAGCAAAGGAGCCGACCCAGTTACAGAGGTTGGGCGGCCAGCCTTGTTCACGTAAGCGCTTTATAAGTCTTCCTGGGAGAACGGTGTCAAAAGCCCCCTTTATGTCAAGTGTGGCAACCGAGGCAGTTAGCCCCTTAGAAAGTGCAGCCTCCACGTCGTGGGTTAAACAAGTTGTTAAATCTACAGAAGACCTAAGAGGTAGCGCACCAAATTGCTGGCTTGCTAGTACCTTAAAATTGATGGCTGTCCATGACATTCGCTTTGCAACAATTCTTTCGAGTCCTTTTCCTAGCACTGACAGGAGTGCTATGAGTCGGTATGCTCGTGGATTTGTCATGTCTGCCTTGTTCGGCTTTCTGATGACTGCTATAATTGCAGTACGAAAACATTGAGGGTGGTGTCTGATGTTAATACACTCCTGGAAGAGATTGAGTATTATATCTGAGATTTGTGGCCAAGCCAGGCGGAGAACGGCCGTTGGAATTTGATCTTTACGTGGAGTTGTATTCCCAGCTCCGAGTATTGACCTAGATACTTCTTCGATGGTGAGGCCCGGAAAAGGTAAAGAAGCCGTTGGGACAGTTGGGGTGGACAGAGATATATCTTCCGTATCTGATTGATTTTGTAGGAGGTTCCGGAACAAGACTTCCCTCTTGTCTTCGAGATTATGAGCTAGACCTGTGTTCGGTGAACGTGGGTCGGAAAGTGGCGGTGTACGGAATGTTCCCTTTGACTTGTGCCATTTGGTAATTTCCCATACTTCCTTCGCATTACTAACATCATTAAGCTTTTTCTGGAAGAAAGAAGCTTTCGCTCTTCTGACAACTTTTCGGAACTCCTTCTTGGCATCATAAGAAGGAGTCAAGGAACGGACTGCCTCACGGTATCTTTGCTTGGCTTCCCGGCAGCTTTGATCCCACCAGGGTTGGCCCTTGTTTGTTGGAAGTGACTTTTTAGTAGAACCAGCGAATGCACTTTGTAAAATGCGGATTAATTCTGCAGCCATGTGGTCAATCTCAGCCCTGGATTTAACGAGTGGGTGCAATCCTTCTAGGTTCATTCTCAGTAATGCAAGAAAGGTTTCTTCATCAATTGTTGAAAAGCGGAGCCTGGGAGGTTGGGGGGTGCGATTGATTTCAGGTAGCGTAATTAGGAGTGGAATATGGTCCGAGGTGACATCTAAGTTAGCTTGAGTTGAGGCGGAAATATCTCTGGCAACTAGTGAATCTGAAGCAAAACATAAATCCAACACGTTTCCACGACTGTGGGTGGGTACGTCAATCTGTGAAACGAGTTTAAGCCCTCTTAGGTTAAGCCAGTGTATAAATTCGCCTGCCATAGGAGACGGAGCCCCAGTGAAGGATGGGTGCCAGTGATGGTGGTGAAGATTAAAATCTCCTGCCAGTACAGTCTGTGAGAAAATCTGTGAATTTGTTAAAGAAAGAAGAGACGAAAGTCCGACTCCCGGATTAATAGCTCCGGGGGGTGCATTGTAAACATTAATAACCAGAATTTTTGGGCAATTTAAGGTCTCGACTGAGAGAAAGAGTAAATCTCCATTTACGTGCTGCTGTTGTAGTTCTGGTCGAAGTTGGGTGAAATTTAGGCCTGAAATTTTCCTTGAATATGACATTACTCGCGGACGGATTGACCGATCATCAGCCGGAGTGAAACATTCGAAAGAAGGATGCTTCCGAGTTATCCTGCGGGTTAAATCTCTGGCAACGTAGGGCTCTTGGACAAGCAAGAGATCCGCACGAATTTGAAACGCAAATTGAAGAGCAAGCTCATGCGCCACTGAGCTTCTACCGACATTGGCTGAGAGGATTTTTAATGCCGAGTGTCCCAGACTCATATGTGCATATTTGAAGGGCTGTTATCCCGAATTTCGCGGAGTTGGTTAGAGAGGACAGTAAATCGACTGCGTGTGAGAGACGGCGAAGATGGCTTGGTAAAAAGGCTTCTTACCGCCGGGGGGGTAGAAGGGACTACGCTTGCGGTGGTTTCCGTAGCGGTAGGGTTTTTCGCGCCCAAAGTTGCGCAGTGCGCTGTTCTCAGGCGTAATCTAGCTGCTGCTGCTGATTTACGTATTTCTATGATTTGAGACTTCGAAGGTAAAGACTGATCTTTTCTAGGCCGGATAAGACATTCTAGGGAATCAGCCGGGTGAGGGCCGTGACAGTTTGCGCACTTTGGTGGGCATTGATGTATCCTAGCTCGATCACATGAAGTATGTTGACTCTCAAGGTGTTGAGTCGAACCACAAATCCTGCAGCGGGGAGCTCTACAGCAAGTTCTTTTGTTGTGCCAACCAAAGCACTTACTACATTGTGGAAGTTTCGTTTTCTTTAGCAGAAGTTTTGATTGTACTCGGATGCCAAAGAGTGGGAGGTTTCTTGAGAGAGAGGTTGATTCTTCTGGAAAAAGGACGACCCAATCCTTATGGGCAGCGTATTCAGCTTTTGAAGCATTCCAGGGCTCAAGGACACTGATTGGCGCTACTTTGGTGAGATCAGTTAGAGCTTCAGCGACGACAGTTGCCGTTATTTCGACTAGCTCAAGTTCTGTACCGTTATATCCTACATATGATCGAGGAACGCCGGAAAGAAGGTAGGCCTTGTGGTTGGTTGGCTTTTCGACCTTACATTGGCCACGCGTGGAAAGAAACGCCTCGATTTCACTTATCCGCGCGGAGATTGTTTCCTGGGCAGCGGTTGAGGTGGGACAGATAGCAAATCCAGTCTTAGTAGTTTGTATTTCTAAGACTAGTTTCTCCTTGAGGAAAGAATTGAGGTGGAGCATAACTGCATAAGGGGACATTTTGAGAGAGGGGTGGTCCGTAGAGACCCGAACTAGTAGTCTATTGTCGACTCGAGCTGGTTTGGGGTGAGTTTGAACAGATTGTTTTTGAGGCTGTCGAAATTGTTGGCTTCGAGGGGCTGATATAGCGGCCGAGGCATACGTGCGCGGCTTTTGGGGAGGCACAATCGCTGGGACAACTATGGGCGTTTTTCTTGCAATGTGAATAGAAGCTGCATGAGGTACTGTTGCACCAGCCGAGTATGGTGGAGGGGGCCTGGGAGTACCTCTTACATGGCTTTCAAAGTGCCGGCGCGCCACCATGTTTAGGTCCGCGATAAAGTTACGAAAGGGTTTTTGCAGATGTTGTGGCAGGCTATTACCATCATTAGCATCGTCCAAGATGCACGCAATGTTTTGGAAGAGTAGCGTAGCTTCTTCGTTCCTGGTGGAGGCAGCGGAGGTTGTTGTGAGAAGGATCTCAGTCAGCGACTCCTCTCTGCCCGTCCGAGCAGAGTAATTTAAAGGGGGGGTGGTAGTGAAGGGGGAGGGAGGGGAAGATTGGTCATGATGGGGTGAAAGTAGAATAAGTTAAGTTAAGTTAAAAGCCGTGTCTTGCGTGATCTTGAACTTTGATCAGGAAAAATGTGCATTGGTTGCTGTGATTTATTTATTTACTTATTTATTTATTTATTTATTTATTTATTTATTTATTTATTTATTTATTTATTTATTTATTTATTTATTTATTTATTTATTTATTTATTTATTTATTTATTTATTTATTTATTTATTTATTTATTTATTTATTTATTTATTTATTTATTTATTTATTTATTTATTTATTTATTTATTTATTTATTTATTTATTTATTTATTTATTTATTTATTTATTTATTTATTTATTTATTTATTTATTTATTTATTTATTTATTTATTTATTTATTTATTTATTTATTTATTTATTTATTTATTTATTTATTTATTTATTTATTTATTTTTTGTGTCTACCGGGCGCTAGTTACAACTAAAGCCCCATCCCTGGGGGGACATGATGACTTCTATATGTAGTACGAACAAGGTGCTGTGGCAGAGAGGCCATTAGAATACATGTAGATATAGTAAGCGCTATGCAGCGGATTCCTCACATGACTAGCTCATATGGGACGGATTGGGCAGATTTCTGAGAGGAAATTAACCTTCTCCAATATGGTGGCGAAACGCTTGGCTCCATGAGATGTGCCGAGAAGAAAATCGAGTGGGCCCAGGCTTTGTCGGTGACCAGCCGAAGTCAGTCTCTCTCGCACGAGGGGGCAAAAAACCAAGTGGGTGATTGACTTGTCAGCCCCGC
This sequence comes from Podosphaera xanthii, assembly GCA_028751805.1. Lineage (NCBI taxonomy): Eukaryota > Fungi > Ascomycota > Leotiomycetes > Helotiales > Erysiphaceae > Podosphaera > Podosphaera xanthii. Next base: position 1,610,369 of record JAPWIX010000002.1, read on the forward strand.
AGGAACAAGTCAGAAGAGCATCAGTATGATGAAATCTTTCGTGATAAGCACGAAAGTCACCGTGTCCAGTGCAGCATTGGATTAAATATCCGAGATAACGACGAGGGAGTCGTAGTTCCTCAGGAGGCTTCTTGGGAAAAGGCATCCCCAACTCGCAATAGGTAGAGGGAGCATAAGATTGCCACCATGCTGTGGTCAAATCCCATATTTGCCTTTGGATCTTAGCGCGAGCTCCGGCAAGAGATGCAGCAGAGGGGGCCGATTGACGGGCAGCCTCACCGGCCAACTTATCAGCCAGCTCATTGCCTGGGATTCCCATATGGCCAGGAGACCACATTACGTTGACTTTGCCAGGAGCCGCCAATGGAAGAATCCTCCTCGTAGGCCAGCGTGACACGAGATCTCGAAACTCCAAAATTTCTCTTTGGGAGGACTTCGAAGGTAAGACGTCCAGAAGGCGTTGTGCTGCTTCTTGGTTGTCCAAGATTACGTGGATATTGGTTGCAAGGTGCGTTGAAGGAGCCGCTACAGCGGCCTTAAGCCCAGCTAGGGCGCCGATAATTTCGGGATCATAGACCTCGAAATCGGGCCCGAGAGGCACTCTCACTTCAGCAAGAGTGATGTCCCTGTGGAAAACAGCGGCACCTGCCCCTGCAGACCCATCTTTTTGCTTTGAGCCGTCTGAGAAGACAAGAATGTCCCATGATGGCAGTGCTCTGATACGCTCGAGGAATTCTTCGGCAGATAAGTCTGCTCGAGGGCGGTTAAAAGGGGCTTTGTAGGAGGGTGCTAAGAGTTGGGGGCGAGGGAAGGGCGGAACGAGCTTCAGCTTTTCGGTGAGGCGAGTGTATGCCCGGGAGTCGATTGCTCTTCTAACCGTGGGGTGAAAGATGTCCGCGGCAGCTAGCCTAAGGGCAGAGCGGAGGCGCATTTCCTTAAGTAATATAGGAGCAGGCTTGAGCCAAACTTCTCTCAGAAGAGCTGCAGTGGGGGTGGTTCTGTATACAGGGAGTATTGCTCGGGCTAGGGTGACGAGGGCTCTAGAGACCAAATCTACGAGGTGTTGAGACCGAGTTGAAGTTTGGCGACCGCGGCAGCTATAAGTAAGACCGCGCCACCAGACCTCCGCACCGTACAAAAGTACAGGTAGCGCCGCAGCCAGGGCTGCAGTGCAAAGAAAGGCGGTGGGTATACCACGATTGGTGTTGCCGAGCTGACGTATGTGCGCGCTGATCCGTTGCGTCTTAGCACTCCATACTTGTACATGCGCTTTGAAGGAAAGCTTGGTGTCAAGGAGAACGCCTAGCCACTTTACCATTGGGTTTGCATCCCTCACGATGCTGTTGATGGTTAAAGAAGGAGAGGGCTGACGGGTCCTATGAAGATGCAGAATCTCCATCTTATTTTCAGCTAACGAGAGTCCATTCCTGTTACACCACTGGGTGACTGCATCAACCCTAGCAACAGTGAGGCGCGAAGATTCGACTAGATTCTTAGCGACCGACAGGATCGCTACATTATCTACATATCCATAAGTGGGGAAGCCGAGTTTGAATAAAGGCTCAAGGAAGAGGAGGAACAGTATGGGTGAAGCAGGGGATCCCTGAGGCAACCCGTGCGGAATGTCCAAAAATTCGCCCACAAAATCGTCCACTCGGAGGCGAGCTTTCCTGTCTGAAGCAAAAGATGCAGCCCAGTTAACGTACGGTACTGGCCATCCCTGTTCGCGCAACCGTAAAGACAGGCGGCCAGGCTGAATGCTATCGAAAGCGCTTTCGACGTCAAGAGTAGCCAAAGTACACACCTGTTTCATATCCCATGCCTTCTCGACATCGTGAAGAAGGCACTCAACGAGGTCCATAGCCGATCTTCCAGGAAGAGCTCCAAGTTGCGTTGGAGAGATAACGCAGCTCGACAACGCCCAGAAGGCGAAACGACGCGCAAAGAGGCGTTCCAGCCCTTTCCCAAGGACAGGGAGGAGAGAGATTGGTCGCCAATTGGCGGGGTTAGTCAGATCATCCTTGTAAGGTTTCGGTATAACCATAACTTCAGCGCGGCGAAAAACGCTTGGATGATGTCCGAATGTCAAGCAGAGACTGTACAAGTTTACAATCCACGTGCGCCATGTATCGACATCCCAGACGTGGCGAAGAGCAACAACCGAGAGATGATCGTGACCTGGGGTTGTGGAAGATGTATCAAGAAGACAGTGTCGCACTTCATCTTCGTCCAGGGAGGGTGGCGCAGGAATCTCTCGCAATGCGCAGGTAGGGGTGTACACGGAGACATCCGGCTGTCTGATTAAGAGGGCAAGCTTCGTGCGGAAAAAGATGTTAGCACGCTCAATCGGGGTACTGTACGTGACTCCTTGAAATAGAATTGGAGGAGGACCAAAGCGACTGGAGAATCTTCGCCATCCAACCGCTTTATGGGCCTCCAAAATTGAAGACACACTATCTAGCTTAGAGCGCTGGTACTCTCGTTTGGTTCGCTTAACAGTTTTGCGGAAGTTACGGTGTGCCTCGCTGATAAGGTCTGGATCACCACTGTTACGGGCATTAACATACCGGCGGCGTTGGTCAGAGCATTCTTGGTTCCAATAATCCTTACATGGCACACACGCGGGCCTCGGTGGGTTAACTGAAAGTAGAATAGCTGATAGGGCAGCGATGCCCGAGGAAGCTGCCGAATCTAAGAGCTGGGGGGTAGGTTCCTCGAAGGGAAGAACAGGAGGAGTAGTGGCTATGAGTGCTTGTCGGAACACTTCTGTTTTTTCGGGGGTAAGTTTAGGCAGCCTCGTTGACGGGTAGCGCCTTTGAGCTGAAGAGAGATGAACTAGGCCAGATATTGTCTCGTGATCGGAAGTCGAATGAGACCCGGGGTCCACACGGGCCAAGAGTCTGTCCATGTTTGTTAGAACTAGGTCAAGGACGTGGCCAGCGCGATGGGTAGGAGCCCCATGTGGTAAAGCCGACCTTAAGGAATGATTATCAATCCAGTCGACAAAGCTGCCAACTCCGGACGAGCGAGATACATTTGGCTCCCATAACTCATGATGAAGATTAAAATCTCCCACGATTATGGAGTTTGGCTTGACCGGCCACCTTAGGAGTGGGTCCAGACTCTCAGGCATATGGGCTTGAGGCTGCCGATAGACATTGATAACCTCTATAGGGGGAGAACATTGAAGAAGGAGGGCTACAGTGTCTGGTGAGGGTCCGCTGTCCAGCTGGATAGGACGGAGGTTAGATTTTTTCCGGACGTAGGTTAGTACGCGTGGACGCGCAAGCTTCCAGTCCCGATCAGGAGTAAAGATAACATATGCCGGGTGAGACTTGGTAACATTTTTGAAGTTTATAACTTTAGTCCAAGGCTCCTGGACAAAGATGACGTCGTACTTACCCTGAAAAGCGGCTTGTAAGAGAATAAGGTGCGCAGATCCACCACGTCCAACGTTTGCTTGAAGGAAGCGAAGACAAGGCGGGGGGGTACTCCTAAAGTATGCTCTATTGTTCATGGAGAGTAGGACTAAGAGTATTAATGGGAGCTTGCTCTTCCGAATCTACATCCATAGATCCAGAGGAGGAATTTTCGAGGGAGGTAAATCTATTCTGACTAGCAGAAGGGGTGGTGTTGCCGGGGTCGGAGGCAGTTGAGGCAGCTGTGGCAGCAGCAGTAGCAGCTTCAGCCCGCCGTGTCTTACGGAGCTTGTTGCGGTTGTTTGTGCGAAGTTCAGTAACCTCTTTATCGGAAAGCTGAATAAGTTTGCCCTTGTAAGGACGAGGGCGAATGGGGCAGGTGTGGTCATCTGCAGGATGTGGTCCTAAACAGTTAATGCATCGGCGATGGTGAGAGCATTCTCCTTGGTGGCGGGGAGTGCCGCAGAAGGCACACAAAGCCTGGATCCGGCAGCGAGAGGATTGATGAAACCCGAAACAAGCTTCGCACTGAACTACCTTGGGGTTGGGAACATATCGCCGGGATGGCGCGCTGTCAACTATTCGGAATGTAGGAACCTCCTTTGGGAAGAAGATGACCGCCGTATGAAAAGGATCGTGGCTATTTTCATGCTGCGACCAGTGAGCACTGGATGGGGCGACGCCCGTCTGTGCCTGGGCAATGGTCTTGACGTCTTCAAGGGTTGAGGAAACCAGATTGGACACGGGATTCCAGATGGTGCGGGGAATGCGTTTGACGACATATCCATACCGGTCCTCTACCTGATGTAAGGCTCCTGAAAGAGAGGCCTTGATGGAATCGGCATGTTTCATCGCAAGATTCAGCGATTCCTCGGATGAAAAGGTCATGCTGAATCCGCTAGAGTTTCGGGAAACGGAAGCGATACCGTCTTTAAGGCCAGGGACGATTTTTATGAAGACAGCTTTGACTGATGTTACGTCTGCTCTAAGGAGAGGGGCATCTTCAGTCAGGCGGAAATTTGCTTTAGGGCCCTTGGACTTCACAGCAGGTTTTTGGACAGCTGTGCGAGTGGGTCGATTTTTGGTACTAGGTTGAGCTGGAGCCGAGGGTAATGAGGCGGGTGGGCTTGCGGCGGTCGCTGCCCAATTTCGAGGTTGATTTGTGATTGGAACGGGAGGTCGGGAAGGAAGGTTATGGCTGGGTTTGGGTAAGGAGCTCGCCGGCTTGGGCTGTCTCGGTGTGTCATGCCGCATAGGTTGCCCAGAAGCAACTGCGAAGAGGAACGCGTCCATCTGCTCGCGCACGAAGGACTTGATAAGAGGGTCAGCTTCTTCGACAGATGTCCAAAACTTGTTGTGGAAGTTTTGAACCCAGGTAGCTCGACCCTTTGCCACGCGCTGTACAAGCTCGAGCTCTTCAGCGACGCGCTGGGCCAGGGGAGGTGGTTGTTGTGATTTGGCCATCACGAGCGCGATGACCAAACTAAAGTGCACTTAATGGATATAAACTTAGTGGGATCGAATTGTAGGAAATTTCAGAAGCTTCAAATGTGCATCGGTTGCTGTGATTATGAGATAATTCAGCATGGGGGCGTGTCAAGATCACATGACTCACTCGCTTGTTTAGTTAGCAGCTCGCTTACGTATAGTATAAGATAGGATGCACACACACAATATTATGATTATCCTTTTTGTGGTTTTACATACATTACATACTTTCCCAGCATAACTATATCGATATTCATATCTTCTTTGTGCTCATATCTTTAACATCTGAGCATAAGCACTTGAATAACTCAATGGTCAGAGATTGTAACAGCTAGTGAGCTGAGTTATGCCTGTAGCCTATTTGTAAGAATATAAAATAATATTAGCCGAAAATAATTATAAACGGAGCTACAATAAGAATAATACTCAAGAATATAAATCAACATAAAATACAATAATCACTGTTGTACTATAAAGTATACATATACACAAATAATACATAAATTATGAATATACACAAATAACACAAATATAGAATATAAACATAAATATACAAATTATATAATTAAATAAATTGGGTATAAATAAATAAATTACTACCACAAGGGTTAACAAGACTAAGATCGGCAAACTTATAATGCAGATCAATAATCTTAAAATTAATAGTAAAAGAAGTACAAGGACTAGTCTGTGCATGGGTTCTAAATTAATACAGCACAGACCATCTCAACACCTACTCTGATACTACGGTATTAATCGTGGATAGGCGCTAAAATTCGACTTTTACAGGGTATATAGGCTTTTACTAACTTGAATTAGCATGACGATAAGTAGATCTCCCCACCTAAACTTTAAATTTGTATGGCAAAAATTTCACAACGAAATATTCGTTGGTTTTGCTTTTTTGGTCCATTATAGCCCTCTATTCACTTTTTAATTCATTAATACATTTCATAAATAAATTATACTTCTATCTAGCTAATAATTTACATATCCGCCTTCAGCTTCGTAAACGGCTCTGATTCTTCGGGGCATCGAATCTATCAGTTTCTCCAAGTCATCCCCATTAAACCCCAGATCCCACGCCTCGTTCACTATTTGACGAAGATGCCCTTGACTCCGCTGCCCCCTTGATCCAACGCTGGATAAAGACGCTCCATGTACGCTTTCATATAACTCCACAAAGTTTCTATCGGATTTAAATCAGGAGAATATGGCGGCCACTCCATTAGAGAAATATTCCTCCTTTCAAACTCACGCATAGTTTGCCTCGACTTGTGAGGAGGGGCGTTGTCCTGCATCACATCTAGTCCTGGTTCCCGAAAGACCGCACTCTCTATGAGAGGCACTATCCTCTCGCAGTAACTGGCCGCAGTGATATGGCCCCACTCCTTCTCCCAAATCAGGCAAGGCCCCTTCTGTCGTCCAAAGAAAGATCCCCAGAACATCCACCCAACTCTCCTCCGCGTCTTGGCTAGGACACAGGTATCTTCGTACTCTTCCCCAATCTTTGACTTAAACTTAGCTCAAGGGAACTCTAAATCTTAGGAGCCTTTAAGGGACTACTGACCTTTCTTGTGACCCAACGATCACTTTGCCGACCATTCATAGCCCAAGTCTCGTCGGACCAGAGGACTCTCATCCAATGTTCCTTCCGCCAGTGGAGATGTATTCTGGCAAACTCATATCTCTTCAGTTTGTTGACTGAAGAGATAGGAGGTTTTAATCGTGCAATCCTGCGTGCATATCCCCTCTTTGCCAGTTCACGTCGGATCACATTCTCGCTCACACCAAAGTGCCGAAATATAAAATGTGCAAGTTGGAAAAATGACATCCGACGATTTTCCGATGATAAACAGACGAAAAATTCTATTTCATCGACCTGGGAACTACTTAGAATAGGTGGCCTACCACTGGAGTACTGAGGCTCGGTATTTTCAACGCTCATGGTGTATTGTACCTGTCGCCATGTAATCCCAAGGCGTTGAGAGATTTTGACGTAACTGTGTCCCTCACTGGCCAAGGTTCTAACCTGCACATGTTACTCTCTTAACCTTATCAATTTGTAGATTTCAGACTTACTTGAATACGATGAGTTTGTGTTAGGCGTTTTGCATAAGTAGGAGATGCTGATGATGGAGAAGGTTGTTGAGGTGAATCCATCTTTGCGGCAATCTAGTACAGTAAATTAAAATCTTCTAAAGTAGTTGACTTAAGGTTCAGATGCACTCACATGAAGTAAAAATTAGATAGATGAATGAAATAAAAGTATGCCGTTGAGCAAAATAATAGTAAATAGCTGACAATGATTTAAACGAAACGACCTCAGGTGTGCGCGAGTGAAGAAAGGTGCAGGCATGAAGGTGGGCGTTGGACTTCATATACAGATGCATATCTCTTATGCCTTAGGCCATAAGATTTTAAAATTTGAAGCTAACAGGGATACTGTGGATCTATCGTGAGGTAACCTGGAATATCACCACTTTATCTCCACTTTATCCCCGCTTTAACCCCTGTACCCTATAAGAAGCGGATCAACGAACAATACCCTATCATGAGAGTATATTTGTGTTGTTTGTGTATATTCATAATTTATGTATTATTTGTGTATATGTATACTTTATAGTACAACAGTGATTATTGTATTTTATGTTGATTTATATTCTTGAGTGTTATTCTTATTGTAGCTCCGTTTATAATAATTTTCGGCTAATATTATTCTATATTCTTACAAATAGCGTCTACTAACAACAACTGCACTAACCTCAAATAGATAATTCGGTTACAAATCATACCAACGCCCCTCTTTAACTTCTTTCAGTATATCTCTCTCTGTAATTCTCTATCAACTCCAGCAAACTACTTACCCATGTCCAAACCTCTGCTTCAGTCTGTCTCGACTTTGTAATATTTAGAACCGAAGGGAACTGAGTCAACGCCAGAACATATCTCTTCCCCTTATAACTTCAAACTGAGTCATTCTGCGAAAAATACGGATCTTCCCCAATCCGACTCTATGCCCTTTCGATACTGCGGTTACAGGCTAAAAAATCCCAAACAGACTACTCGCGCACTGGCACTTTCCAGATGGATATCGAATGAGCCCTCATCAAAATTTACTCTCGTACGGAGATTTACTTTATCTGTAGTCCAATCCAACTTTACGTAGGACTAAGGACAAAGTCAATACCAGAACGGGAGTGATGAAATCTCTACACAAACTGTACCGAGACCTATTATGCGATTCCCTGCACAGTAGACGCTGTTGTATCCGACCGTGAGCCTGCTACAATTATTGACAAGAGTCATGAAAATTTTACCGTTTATATGTGCCATACTTTCCCCTGCAAATAGTCTTAGTTGCAGGGGTAAGTATGACAAGTATACAGTGTTTCAACCCTAAAGATTCTTACTAATTAACGTTAATTTTGTATGTCAATACCCTTCGAACTGCTAGCTCAATCTACAGAATGAACGCCTACCATTAACAGTCTTTAGAGCTGCAACACTGTATACAGTCGTCCCTCTCTAACTCGATAGTGGGTCCCGGTATAAGTGTTGAAAATATTCATTGAAATTCAAACATCTACATTTGCAATACTTATCCCTGCACGCAAAATGACCTGTAAGGGCAAGTATTGCAAATATAAAGGTCCAGGTTACAATGAATCTTTTCAACACTTATATCGGGACCCACTATCGAGTTAGAGAGGGACGACTATACAGTAGAGCCTCTCATGGCTAATAGTGGGTCCCGGTATGATTACTGAAGAGATTCATAGATATTATACCGTTTATTTTTGCAATACCTACCCCTGCACGCAAAATGACCTGTAAGGGTAAGTATTGCAAATATAAAGGTCCAAGTTACAATAAATCTTTTCAATATTTATACCGGGACCCACTATTAGCTATGAGAGGTTCTACTGTATGACGAAGCATAACACCGGCATAGAGGTGACTCGTGCATGGTGATGCCTTCTATACCGCGGCGTCTTCACCATACACCCTCGTGAACGTGAACAGGCATGAACCAAAAGTTCTGAGCAAGCGGTGGATTTTCTACACAGGTATCGAAAAAATTATCACGTTGATTCTCTGATGATGAGGTTGATTGGGTTGGAGGAATGCTTGCTTCGACTAAATAGACGTAATTTATGAGGAAAGTCGTATGTCTACGAAATCTTACTTTCCCCAAGCTACAAAGGTGGTTGGGATCCTAGACCTGAAGGTATATGTGTCGAAGCTTTCTGTGAGCAATCTACGGTGTTTTGCACGAATTCGTGCCTGAATCAAATTCGGTGTCCTGGTGGTTTAAAGTGCGGATTTTCTGCGAGCAAGAGTAAAAAATGGAGTTTCTCAATTTTCAAAAATTCTTGGGATTTCCTTCAGTCACTATGAATATTCTTACTAGTGTCATAAAAGATCAGGGTGGTTAAATAGATGTGTAGAATCTTGGCATCAATAAGAGTCGAGTCGGTTAAGGTGATAAAGTTATGGATCAATTTCTTGGAGACGGCTATTGTTGAAATTTGAGCTCAAAATTCGGGTTTGTTACTAAGCATAACGTATTGAATTCTGCTGACAAGTTGAAATCGAATATGGCTTGATCAACTAGGTCAAACCTCGGAACAAAACTCCATCCACCAAGCCCACATATTAGCCGCTCCCCCCCTCCCCCCCTTTAAATGCACCCTAAACAATCCACTGCCAACCATGGCTTTCCGCTTGAAGCGATCAACATTTTATACATAAGTGAGTGAAGAAAATAGTTCCAAGCTAGACTGAGTTGCACTGGTCCTACAACCTAGAGGCAATTACTTTAAAAAAAATTAACCGTGATTGTAGGATATAGAATAAGAAATAATTGAGTGTGGCACTTGTATCATTGGACCCTTTCCTTTGATAACCGTCGGGAATGTAGAGTGATGCAAATGCATGCAATATGCAAGAGAGTCTTTGCATAAAATAGAAGCCCATTAGTGGTAGCCTTATTACAAAGCAAAGATTTAACTCCGACAAATGATACGAAGATTTTTCATTCATGTATGAAGAAAAGTGCATTTTGGTCCTTTAGCACACTTTCCATCTGCCCAAAACCTACAAGGCTTTTTTCGACCTTTATACTCCCCATTTTCGTCAAATAATGAGTCGTAATTTGGCTTGGAATCAACAAATTGCTGTTCATGGACTCGCTGTGTTAAGTTTAAGTTTAAATTATCAAATTGATTGCTTCCAACGCCATCTTTGGTCCCGTCGCCATCCCAGCGCTGTGGTGAATCCTGACCTACGACGATGGATTGGCTTTCATTTTGACCCCTAACAGTTTGAGCAGCCCAGTAGTTGTAGTGAAATAATGCTGATGCACCATGTTGATTTTCTCCCGATTGAAAGGCCGATAGATAACTTTGAGCTTGTTGTGAGGCTTCAGGAATTGAATTGGAGAAAATAGGTTGGTGAGCGTGTTGAGGAAAGTTGGACTGCGCCAGGGGAAAGTTCTGTTGATAAGACGAAAACGGCGTAGATTGAGGGGCGACCATCTGAGCTTGCTGTTCAGAAATATTTATTTGGCCGTTATGGCTCTCTATAATCTTATGGTCTCTTCTATATCCATCAAGCCATGCAATTTTCGCCTCAGGGGACATCCATTCGGGAGGTTCTGTGGCTGGATATGGTTTACCACTAAGATGCTTAACCCAATAAATCAAAGTTGAATATGCTTCAGAGCCAGCAGGTTGAGATAGAGGCCGTGATGATGACTGTGTCTGTATTTCATCAAGCTGTTGAGAGTCAGAGGAAGCAATAACAGTAGTGCAAGGTAGTTCCACTTGTCGATTCGCGTGTGTAGAGAAATTTAGCCAGGCTTTTTCATGACCAAGCCGTTGAATCTCTTGAAGTCGCTGTAATAGCCATGGCTCAGAGGATTCTTTGAGTTGGGTTTCGTGCTGAGGGCTTATTTCATTTTCATTAGTCAAAGGCTCCCTTGGCGAATAAGGGATATCATCTGGATTTGTGTAGATAATCATAAGCTCTAGGGCTTCCCGCTTTTCTTGTTTTCTTATTTCGTTAGAAGTAATTTTTAAGTCCCCTCCTCGAGTGAAATATATCTGGCCAAAGCGTGTTGACTTTTCTAGTGGACTAAAGTTAACAGGAAGTGGTTCCATGTAAGGAGGATCCGCTTCACTGGGCTGATAATCATCATCCTCTTCCATGGTGATTTCAGTAACTCGTCTTTTGTGCATCATGCCTTCGAGACGATCGTCATGAGCATCTCTGAGCATCTCATCCTGACGGCCTTCGTCTTCAGCTTGCTCGTGCTTGAACAATCTGACTTCCTCTAATTCGGATCCCTCTTTGAACTTAACACGAAGGTGTCGTCGACTTTCTTTCCTCTCACGGCGAGCTTTCTCCTCTGGAGTTTCTGGCGCTCTTGCTGGTGTCTCAGGCGCTCTAGGTGGCTCTGGATCCTTTGCTATGCTCGCGAGTAATGCCCCTAGCTTTGATTCACTGGGGGGCGATGGCTCACGTCTTCTCGTTGCTAGTTTAGCCACTGGCTTTGTGGATATTCCTAAAAGATTACTAAGTCCTCGTTTTGGGACAAGCGATTTTGCAATAGCTGCCGAATTAGACGAGCTAGACATAACTCTTTTGTTGGGCTTTCCTGAAGTCAAATCACCTTCATGAGGACGCTTACTGGGGCTTGAGTGATTTGCGGTCAATGTTTCGACAACTTTTACTTTGCCTTGATCAACTAGTTCATGGGATTTTTTATCGGTTTCCTCTTTTTTAGTCTTTGAGGATCTATCTCTGGCATCTATAGTATTGGCGAGTATATAAGCGATGGTTTTTTTGGTTTCCTCATCCCCTTTTTTATTCCACCGCTTCTGGATACTATCAAATTTAAGTTTTTTTAGAAGCTCATCAGTCAATGTTTTGAACTTGGCAAGTAGAGTAAAAATAGCCTTCGGTAAATTTCCGGTAAAATCATCGGCCTTGATACATTCGATCAAAGTCGTAGTTAGTCCATTTACAAGTTTGTGATGCCCCCCCAGATTTTCAACAATAGGGCCGTAGCCAAGTTCAGCGGCAGCAGAAATAGACTGATACAAAGATTCTAGTAATTCTTTACGATCTGCTTGTAATTTAGCTAGCTCTTTCGGGTGAGCTGAAGAGTCTAATTGGTTCGAATTAGTCTTAATTTTGACGCGCAATCCGCTTAAAAAATTTGCATATTTTTCGATAGCATCCTTGATTGAGTCGGCATTAGGATTTGAATTAGGATCTTTCCAAATAAGTCCTACTGTATCCCATCGAGTAGCTTGAGTTGGGTCATCGGGACGCGTAGTGCCGCGGATCTGCGATTACGTCAGTTCTCAAAGAATCAGATGGAATGCATTAAATCTTTCGTGATGAAGAGTTAGATCTTTTGGAAAAAGAACATACCTCACTGATATCAATGATTGGGATTTCTTCGTCGTATTCTGACTCTGAGTCTGAACTAGTTTCAGTCTCAGAAGACCCTGATTCAACCAGATTATCTATGGTCTTAGTACCCTCATCCTCAGGTAAATTGTTTGGTTTACTTGTTAGTACTCTCTGTTTTTGGCTTGTTCCTTTATATCTATTCGCTGATGAGGTTGGATCTTTCGAGGATAATCTAGTTCCACGTTTCTTGGTTGAAATTTGAGCAGGAGTAAGTGATTCTAGATACAAAAGTAAACAAAAATTCATAATTTAACAATAACTATAGAATTTATGCATAAAAATAACTTACTGGATACATCAAAGCCAGGGATAAGGTCTTTGCCACTCCTGGACCTACGCGGATGGTATTTCGGAATCGTATCTAAATTATTATGCGTGGTCAGCAATTTCAGTGGGGCCACTGCGGAGTTTAATACTGACTTTTGAGGCCAACTGTTATTTTTAAAGGGGTGTCTTCCCAAACTACGAATGGCGCGTACTCAAATCGTGGTCGAGTTGATTTATTTTTTGCTTCATACATATCCGGCCTGGTTAGACGTGGCTGGGTTTGTGAGTCTTCACTTGATTTGGACAAAAAGTTATGCAAAGTTGTTGCGGCTGATGTAGACTGATTTATGTTATCAAACTTCCGAGGTTGATTGTTAGATTCCACTTTTTGAATTTTGTTTGAGGCTATGTTAGAAGTCGATGAGCCCTGGATAGAGTCATTCAGCAAATATTGAGAGTTTCTAGAAGTGTTAAAATATGAAAGTCCCTGTGGCTTTTGCGAGAAGCTTGCTGGGACGCCATTCTGTACGCCAGCAATAGTCCGTTTAAAACTAAGATTAGATTCATGATTATCAGTCCCATGAGAATGGCTTATGTTATATTGGAGATTCTGAGGGGATATTGTAGTGTTTTCGTTCGACTGAGAGACGTAAGAATAGGAACGGTTCTGGGTCTGTGTCTGATAACTTTGCAAATTTTGAAGGGGTGGATCGACGGAGAAAGATGATTGAGCGAAGACATCTGTAGGTCTCTGGAATTGGTGACCATAAGGAGAGTTTTCGTAAGGGAGAGTAGAATACGATGGTTGCTGGCCCACATTGAAATGATCATAAGATGGCTGGTGGAGTGAGCCTTGATAGGCGGAGTAGTGATCCTGTGGTTGGTGGGTATATGAATAGTGAGGTTCACTAGCATTCTGCCACCCTGAGGTATTGAGCGTATCATCGTCGTAGTTAATATCCACAGGAACAAAACCTCGGCCATTTTGACCATCCATTATGTGCAAGTTGGTAAGTATCTGATCTCACGTGACGTATAGACTAGGAATGCGGGAGTGGATCGGTAAATTCGTGTGGTGTGGGTCTATCAGGGGCCGATAGTTTGACTGGGCAGCTAAACGAAAAAAACATGTATCAGCCTTCCTTGTCTTATTATTGCCGACCTGGCTTCGGACGCGAGCAAACAACGGCCAAGAAACAATAATTGACCACAAGATTGCGCTTGTGCGCATACTGTATCTGGAATTAGACAGCGATGGTAAGGAGATGAACAAAGATGCACCCGTCTAATCGGAGGCTCGAAACTCCGAGTCAAGTCGAAAGGGGTGATTATTCACCACTGGTACAAGATATTGTTGCAGGCTGAACATTCAGCCACAAATGAGTAGTTCCTCTTAGCCCTTCGTTCCCTCTCTGTGTTCGCGATTTATAGAAATATAATCTTAATACGGACGAGCGACTAATCGCGAAGCCAGTTCTATAAACACTCTCGACCGACTCTCGAGATAAAGGTGTACTTCACCTGACAAACTCGAGAAGAACGGAGCGAGCGAGCGGCACTGGATGAACGAGAAACCTTGAAATTTTGGCAGAAACAAGATAAAATGTTAAGGTGTCACCATACCCTTTGTTCTATTTAGACCTTCCAGGAGCGAACCTTATGTTCTCAACATCGATCACTTTTGTTCAATTAATCTGTAGAATTATATGTCCCTGTCAAAGTAAATTGTCATAATATTGGGTCTTGGAATAGAGAATTTGGACAGGATGGGAGTTGACAGGTTGATTGCTTGTTGTTAGAAGTTGAGGGGAGAATGGCGTTTACAAAATCTGATTGTGTCTTCGACAAGCCCCTGCAGAAAGCACTAGGCTCTTTTAGGTGAATCTTTCGGGGAACAAGAATTCATAACACATGGCATGCGACTGAATCATCGTCATCTGTTCCATAATACGATAAACATTTTAAAAACGTATCAACTTGCATGATAAATCCGTGACCTTTTGGCTGAATTTCAGCCCGACAAAGCCTTCATAATCATGGCCTCCCTCAGAGACCGTCAAATTGGTTAGAACTTAACCTTGATGATCAAATATATATGCTAATAATTAAGCTTCTAGAATCTATTGTGCGTATGTTAAAGCTAAATCAGGAACCGATTGATACCATCTCAGATTTTGATCAACCAAGTAGTCTTGGTCCTGGAATACCATCGACATCCATTTTAAATTCAAATGGCGATCCGATATGGAAAGTTCTCGTTTTTGATGATATGGGAAGAGATGTGATTAGCAGTGTATTGCGGGTGTCTGATCTACGGGCTTATGGGGTCACGATGCACATGTATGCCTATGGGTCTTGCGCCAGAACCAGGCAGGTGCTGACGCAGTCAGGAATATAGCATCTAATCGTCATCCAATTTCTGATGTTCCAGTGGTTTATTTCCTAGAACCTTTACCCAAAAACCTCAAGGCTATTACATCTGATCTCTCTCGAGGCCTTTACACTCCTGCTCATATAAATTTTCTTTACTCGATACCACGTCCTCTACTCGAAGATTTCGCAAAACAGACTGCGGAAGCTGGAACTTCTGAGAATATTGCACAATTCTTTGATCAGTACCTTAATTTTATTGTATCCGAACCAGATCTATTCAGCTTAGGGATGCTAGAGCAGAACACATACTGGGCTCTGAACAGCGCCTTGACGAATGACGAGGCTCTTGATTATGTTATAGATAAAACTGTCAGCGGACTTTTTAGTGTGATGGTCACTATGGGTATAGACTCCAACATTTTCTGAAACTTTTAGGACTAAAAGTTGTAGGCGTGATGCCCATTATTCGTTGTCCGAAAGGAGCTGCAGCCGAACAGATATCTATACGGCTTGACCGTAAACTGAGAGATCACATACTCAATTCGAAAGAAAATCTATTCTCTTCAAGTAGTAAGACGTCTACGACGGGACTTCCTTCATCCCGACCGGTCCTTATTATCCTCGACAGAAACGTTGATCTAATACCCATGCTGTCTCATTCCTGGACATATCAGTCGTTGGTTCATGATGTCTTGGAAATGAAACTTAACCGTATTACCGTCGAAACTCCTATCGACGAAAACGATTTATCGAAGGGTACTACCAAGAAAGCCTATGATGTACCCTCAAATGACTTTTTCTGGTCTAAAAATGCGGCATTGCCTTTTCCACAAGTAGCAGAGAACATCGACGTGGAGCTAACCAAATATAAAGAAGAGGCTAATGATATAACACGGAAGACTGGTGTCTCTTCAATTGAAGATCTCCAAAATGATACTAGCGCATCTGCACAGCACCTGAAAACTGCTATCACTCTTCTGCCCGAACTACGAGAACGGAAGTCAATCCTTGATGGACACATGAATGTCTTAGCTGGTATCTTAAACGGAATCAAGAACAGACAACTTGACAATTTTTTTCAGATGGAAGAAAATATCATGAGACAGAGCAAGGTTCAAATTCTTGAATTCATTAATGATAGCACAAAAGGAAATGAGCCTTATGACAAACTTCGACTTTTTATCATTTGGTTCCTGAGCACTGCTGAAGAAGTAACTAGACAAGATATTGAAAAGTTTGAACTAGCCCTAAAAACAGCCGGGGCTCCTACCGCCTCCCTTGCTTACGTCAGACAGTAATTCAAGTCGTTCCCTGTAAATTCTCATGACTAACTCTTCTTTTAGAGTACGAAATACGACGCGTATGACAATGATGGCATCCGCGCCATCACAATCCCAAGCCAGCACAAATTCTGCGCCTGATTTATTCAGAGGCTTTTCTTCAATCTCTTCCCGACTTACGTCGACACTCAAAGAAACAGGTGTGAGTGCAAATTTTGAAAATCTAATATCTGGGTTCAAAAACTTCCTCCCGGTTAATCGTGATCTTACCATAACAAAAATTACTGAATCTATCATGGACCCAGGTGGAGCCTCCAGTAGCGCGATAGCCAAGACAGAAAACTACCTTTATTTTGACCCTCGAAGCTCCACTGCTCGTGGAGTTATGCCGCCAGCTAGTGCAACACGCAAATTAGAACAAATGCCCGGTAGCTTAGGACGAGGAGAAGGTGCAAGCTTTGGGCAACGAAGGCAAGGCTTCTCCGAAGCAGTCGTGTTCGTAGTAGGTGGCGGAAGCATGGACGAGTACGGAAATTTACAAGAATGGGCTAAGCGAACTGGAATCGGCGCCGGCACAGATAAAAGCGCAGGTCGCAGAAGGGTTGTCTATGGTAGCACAGAATTGATTAGCGCTGGGGAATTCCTCCGAGGTGAAATAGAAAAGTTAGGAGAAGAGGTCAAAGCGATGTCATGAGCCTCGCTTTCCATACCAATGCCGAAAATATAATAATTCTATGGCCGAACGGCGGGAAAAGACTGGGAGGCATATTACTTTCAAAAAGTCAAAATGATCGTCAAGGAGATACACTTTAGTCTTGCCTTTCACTCATGCCGAATCTGATATAATTTCGAAACGACATAGGCACAATAAAATGAATTTAGACAGGCTGGTCGGGAAAGAGATAAAAATAATTACATGGTAGATAAACAACAAATGGAACTTTATTTCATAGTTCGAATGATTAAATACACATCGTAAGTATGATGTTTATTTTCATGTTCATGTGTCCACGTCATCACTTCATTGCATTATGTTAGAATCCATATATAGCACCCCAAGCCAAAACTAAATAGCCGTATCTAATATCACACCTAAACACCTCTAAACATCCGGACAATAAGGAACCACATTGCACCCAAAAATTTGAACGCACTCAACCCCGCCACACTCCAGAGGACGACAGCAAGGTAAATAGCGCTTCGTTGATCCACAATCGATTTGTCCGGATTAACCGTCGCTCCATTAGCACTGATAATACGAGATAAGCCAGCCGTGCTCAGTACAACGGCCACTAATCCAAAATTACAAACTATCCAGAAAAGGACAACTCGAGAACGGAAACCTTTGTAATAATCCTCTTGTTTTTCGCTCATGGATATTTCACGCTTCTCTTCAGGCGCTTTGACCTGAATCTTGCGCATCTCGGCGTCATACTGTGCATTGAGATCTCCATCATCGGTGGGCATGTTGACATCGACTTTGCCACCTGGTTTGAGGTTTGCTGAGGGTAGCTTTTCGGCCTTGTCATCTCCTTTGGTACCCCATGTGATATCATGTGTATTGCAAAATGCGTATACATTTAGCACGTTTATGTATGTTGGTACGAGAATCAGATATTGAATGAAGGAAGTGAACATATGCCACGGATCGAAGAAGATAAATGATACGACAAACCAGAGCAGGTAAGTCGACGCTAACGAAACGATTAGAGTATAAAAGACTTGGTTCTGCAAGATGTCGTTTATGCTGAACTGGCCGTCTGCTAGTTCATTCTGGACTGATCTTACTGTTATGAAAGTCGATGCAAACATCAAATAACTATTTTTCTTAGAATCAGTAAATTAAAGAATTAGACGTTTACTTACCACATGAGTACTCCCCAGAAGACAACCATTGACATGTAGGCAAAATTAGACCCCTGAGGTCTATTTCCTAAAGCCAATACAAAGCAGGTGAGAAGGGTGAAGAGATACATCCATTCAAAGGCAACTCCAAGGATAACACCGAGAGTGCCAAGAAGGTCAGGGGAGCCGAGGGATGTGGTTAATATGTGGAAGACAAGATAAAAATTACCAACGGCGAACCACGCAAAAATCATATTGATAGTGGTGTATGTAAATTCGACCAAGAACATGATTTTTCGCAGAAAGCTGTGATCGCTCCGGAAGAGTTGGTAGAAATGGGCTAATGCATAAACAGCGGCGAAAAAACTCCCATTCAACCAACGTCGCCGCTGCAAGATTAATTCAGCCATTTGATCAGGTACGTCAGTTTCTCCTGTGGCCGATTTGACGTATTGAAGAATCCAGTGGCAGTTCCTTTTCGAGACCAGCTCGAAGCAAAGGATTCGATCCTCTGCTAAATACATGTTAGCAGTAAAAATACCAGCATTTGCGCCGTGCATCTTTTCTCCAGCAAAATATTTCTCCAAAGGCCCATTTCCGGCTTTATCATTTTGCAAGGCCACATAGCGATATGCCGAGAATGCACCGGGCAAAACCGAAATAAATCCAAAAGCAGACTCTAGAGGTTTATCGAGAATGTTACTTATTTTATATTCAAAATTTTGGGTTGCTACCAGAGGATTCAGTAGGTTCTTCCCACCAGGACCCAACATTGCCTTAATTTCGCCGCAAGCCCCAGCACACATAGGCTCCAAGTCAAAAGCTTTCCAGAGATGATAAATAGAATTCTTTCCGGGCTTGGTACCGGCGTCAATCAAGACACAAATATTGGGATCTAGAACACGTCCAAAAGCTTGGAAAAACCACCTATGCGAATTAATTTTTTTCTGATTTTTCTCCTTAAGGCAGAAGAGAAGTTGTACAGGCTGTTGTTTTGGACGTAGTTCTACTACATCTTTCTTCAGACCAATGCTGACCTGGGTCGTATACTCATAAATGTGAGCAGTGACATCTTTTCCGTTGACCTGCTGTTTGGCAATCCCATCTTGGTAGACACCCATTCCCGCTAGAAC
Source organism: Podosphaera xanthii (assembly GCA_028751805.1). NCBI lineage: Eukaryota > Fungi > Ascomycota > Leotiomycetes > Helotiales > Erysiphaceae > Podosphaera > Podosphaera xanthii. The sequence goes on from JAPWIX010000002.1 coordinate 1,629,659, forward strand.
AGCTCGAGTTCTTGGGTTAATCTTGGCACGACCATCACTGACAATGCAAACAACTATTTTTTTCCAGGCGTCTTTTCCCCAAGTCTTGCTGTCTTTCCGGGAACACATATACTCTACATTTTTAAACACACCCTGCATCGTCCTTGCGAATAAAACATCATCTTCATTATACATTGTGACCACAATAAAAAGCTCGGTGTGTCTAGGTTTCGCAAATAACTTTTGTCTCAGGGTAAAACGTTCTTCATAGAATTCGCTGGGATCGCAAGTTGCTGCTGTGTATCGCATGTGAGTAAATTCATCTCTCTCCGGGGGCTGCGCATGTGGGACTTGGTTGAGGAGCCTTGGTGGAATGGGACAGTCCAATACGAGGTTTCCATTAAATAATTGTACCTCTTTCACAGTTTTGTACCTTCTTAGAGCGGGAGCTGGAGATTGTGAGACTGTTGATCCACTGATGCCCTTATATTCTTGGTATTCGTCTCCGTACCCAGTATCGTGCTTTGGAAGAATTGGAGAGCGATCATTGTCCTGGTCTGGGAAATACTGATCGGGTGGAGAGCCATATGAGGGCACGGTATTTTGATAGTACGGGTCTTGATATTGCGGAGCATTCATAGGATAACCTTGCTGATAATTGCGATTTGGATCAAGAGGGTATTTTTGATCGTACGCCTCATTGTGCCCATGGCTATTTGTCACATTTTCCACCGAATACTTATCCATACGTTAACTTTCATCCCGAGCCAGCAGTTCAGGGCTGTCACTTACCGAGGGTTGCGCTTGCAATTGATCGATTGGAGTTTGGCGTCCAGCTCCTGGCGACGCAGTATATCCTCTGAGTTGAGGCTGACTAGGAGGCGACGGTGTGCGCGCTGCACGAGGAAAGTTATTCATACTATAGTAGTCGCTTTGCTGGTTTTCACTTTGATCTATTCGGTGAGGGATTAGCTAGTTTTCCAGGAATAATAATTGAAGGCGTATCGCGCGCAATAGAGAGTTGCTCGTGATTATTTTTTTGCCGTCTTTACAGCAAATCAAATGATAAAGTCTATAAAAGGATGTAAATAGTTGGCATCGAGCGTCAACGCGAATGAATGATAGTGTACAGTTTGTACACAAATTTCTATGTCATGAGCATTAAGGATCTTTATAACGTACTCAAGTATCTGTAGGCCATGTTTTAATCAACAGGTGGCAGGCTTTCAAACTTCCACGGCAATGGAACAGAGATGACTCAGCCAGAAGGGGCATAGATGCATTCCCTCAGCACGTCGGTAGTAGTCTCACATAAGATAAGCCCCTTGTTATTGGAGGGATCTTTGATTCTGCAAACTTTAGGTATTGAACCTCGGCGTACTTCCTGCAACGAAACGAGCGAGATCTTTGACAAAATGCAGTGGTTATTGAAACATCCGTCGGTCTCAAGTGTGGTGGATCTTCCCATCATAATGACAAATAAGGATAGCATTATATATATATCTGATTACTTTGACCTGCATAATTACTTAGTACTTATATTAGGACTAGTTAAATAAGCCCTTTTCCTAATTTGACATCGGAGTAATATTTTAGAGGCATACAGAAAACTTTAATTCTCACGTCTGAGTCCGGGTCTGAGATTTCGGAATTATACTAAATGTACCGGTGCTGGCACCCTGGACGGTAATTATCTGACTTTTTTGCGCTACGCCAGCCGACGGGCTTATGGAATACGGGTCTTTTTTTGATTTGAGTAAATAGTCATGATATTAATTATCAATCACACTCACTGGCTTGACACTTACAGAATATCGCGTTATCCAATAAACATATTTGCCGGATGTTCTATTCGACGTATTACGCGACTAATGAACAATTAGTTCAAGGCTCTTGGATAGTCATGATACGCTTGGTGTTTCGCTTGCATTTGATTTGGCCAACCAGCTTCACGTACCAGTAATAAACTCACAACATCTGATCTCGACTGCGTCGCTACTCATGCGTTCACACTTGTCAGGGAAAAATGTGGACAGAGGTTAATACTTAAATATCACTTAAATACATGACTGGCCACGCTGACGTCCTCTCCTTCTCGTGGTGCTGGCTATAATTATCAAATACTCTCGCTTGTCTGGGATAGCCCAGAAGAGAAGTGCGATCAGGTCGCAGTCGTATTCAAACGTCATTCTCTGTCTGGATCATCTCATCACTCGGTTAACTTCCTCCGCTCGACAACATAGTTCCCTGACTAATTCACTCTTCTGCCATATCTAATGATTACGGCGACTTACTCACTGAAGCTTTTCACGCCTCCAGGCGCCAATTCTACGCCCTCGTCACCATGCCCGCAGTAAACTCAAGTGGGACGCAGAAAGCACACTGGGGAAGCTCAAGGGGTTTAGCCACTTTTATTTGGGCGGATATATACGATTGAGATGGGTGAAAAGGATTTCAGTCCCAGCGCCCCTCTCGGCTCGTACCAGCAAATGCATCCATGGCATGAATGTACTTATTTAACGCTGTATCATCCCCTTGGTCATATTATCAACGCTGAAAGTAGAGGATTCTCCGCCTTTTTTCCTATTGGAATTCCATCTATGAATCATCAGTACTCTCCCGCCCTTCCCTCTCTCTTGTAAACATGCGTTAATAATCCCAAATTTTCTCAATCAACTTGTCACTTTTCGAACCGTCTATTGGTCCTGTTACAAGCTCGCTGATGTCTTAAATTTCCTGCTTAGAATTACTATTATCTGATACATGAAGAGTTGGTTCATCACTACCACAGTCCTTGCTTAAGTCGACTAGTGAAGACTACCGGCCAGGTTTTACTTACCCAGAAATTACTTTACTTGAGGTGTACTTATCATCTCATTATATTTTGAACAACTCTGGCCCGATCAGGAAACATTCCTGACATCAATCAAGTAATGAAGCGACTTGTGAAGCGGATGCTGCGCACAAATCTCCGGTACGAAGGACTACTAGGATTAGCTGGAAGAAAGCGTTAGTTCGACTTCTGAAACTCATCTACCGAATAATCTGACAGAATGATCCCACTACTCAAGTAAAACTTCGCTAAGAATGAACTAGTTAGGTGTTCCAGCGTCGAGTGGTAGTAGTATGAAGACCAAGAAATTTTACTTGAAAAATTTACTTACACATGTACCGGTATCGAATCAACCCCGGTTCTGATGAGAATTGATCCTTGTACCGGAGTACTGCACTGTGTTCACGTTACATGTAGCACTGCATGGCCTAAATTATGAGTTTATAGGCTAATGCCAAGGAGTGTTCCTGGAGTAACTGGGTTTAAGAGATTTATAAATTGTATTTGTATTTGGCTCACTTGTTATAGCTTATAGGCCGAATACAGTAGAGCCCCTCTGAGCTAGTAGTGGGTCCCGGTATAATTACTGAAGAGATTCATAGAAATTAACGTTTATATTTGCAATACTTACCCCTGCCCGAAAAATGACCTGTAAGGGTAAGTGTTGCAAATATAAAAGTCCAAGTTACAATGAATCTTTTCAACATTTATACTGGGACCCACTATTAGCTAAGAGGGGTTCTACTGTACAATGTGATTTAAGAAAAAATAGGTCTACTCATAGTCGTACAGTGCATTTCCCTAATACAAAACTTTCCCCTCCTTTTTTGCATAGATTTTACTTGGCCTACACCGGATATGCCTCCAGACCAACTAATTTTCTCAAGACTTACAAAGATACTACCATTAGCATCGAAGTATTTACAGCAAGCAGGTCTACTTTTTAAATCCTTCAATCGTGAGGAAACAGGAATGAAAAGAAATTCATAGTCCGTGCGGTGACCAAGTTGAGGGTCTCGCTTAATTTAGTATGCGCCACCCAACACAACCTTTCCTCGCTGAGGGCCTATTTTCAGTCATTATTTTAAAAAATGATTGATAAACACACACTGCAAAGTAAGGTTCTCTTCCCCAACGGGGGTATCTCGAATCACTGTCCCCCAAAATTCTCACTGCGTCTACAAACATTGATTAGCCGGACAATTTTTAAATTGCATGATGCTACATGAACCAGTATAGCCGAATGTGATATTGGCTATAATCCTATTAACCGTCTATGGTGTCGACATGTGAATATATAAATATACTTGGAAAATGTCGCCAATATAATTTCACTTCTGGACATCATTGCAGAAATACCTGCAAATGCTGGGTGCAAGGGGTTTGTATGTTTGCGATGTGTATGCGGTCTCCGGATAACGCATATCCACGTACCCTCAAGTTTCCTCTTGAGATGAAAGACCTCGGGAAGCGTATGCTCAGCTCCATCGCGAGAACGATATGATGATACCATCTTGACGCTGAACACTCATGCCAAAGACAGATTGGTGCAAGGGATAATTTATAGGGTCGTGCTATGCGAGGTGTATGAGCCACATGACCATGTTTTCAAATAAGAGCGTCCACGGGCCATCCTTGACATACACTAAGCAAAATCAAGTTTGCTTCAGCCAACTATTTACTCAAAAGCTCGTAGCTTCAGAACCACTCGATAGAATAAGTCAAAAACCTACACAGATGTGATTAAATGTCTCATGAAGCATACTCTAAGTTTTTGAATCACGACTTAATCTATACAGAAAATGATGGCCGGGAGAAACTGACTAAGCGAGGCGAACTTCATTTTGCAGGCTATTTTAGTATCTAGTATTACCGCCCTTTGCAGCCACGACGGCTTCAATTCGTCTCGGCATAGATTCAATTAGATTCTGACAGTTGCTTAAAGGTATTTTTGACTATTCATTTTTGATACGCTCCCATAATTCCCCTACTCCCTTGGGATATTCGTCGTATCTACCCAATCTTCTCTTCAACTCACCCTAGAAATGCTCTATTGGATTCAGATCCGGAGATTGGGCGGGCCAATCCAAGCAGGTGATCTTCTTCGATCTTAAGAGGGCTCTTGTAGTTCGCGCAGTGTGTTTGGGATCGTTATTTTGTTGAAATATTAGTTGGTCGACAGGAGGCATATCTCCCAAGAGGCACGTTGTCTCCATACTACAGATTAAATTTTGGTCTAAAATATTGATGTACTGTTGTGTGTCCATCCTTCCCATTACCTGAACTATGGCACCTGGCCCTGACCAGGTCATACAAGCCCAAATCATCACGTTCCCCCTTCTAAATTTGACTGTCTGGATTGTATTACTATCGTTGGGCAGTTGTTTATCTTTCTGCCAGGTATAATTGATTCCGTCGCTGCAAATTCGATTGATCTTTGTTTCGTCAGACCAAACCACTTTCTTCCGGTCTTCTATCGTCCACTCCTTGTGTCTTAGGGCGAAATCCAGACGAGCTTTCCTGTGCCGAGCCGCTAAGGCTGGTTTTTTGGGCTTCTTTTGGCCTTCAAGCCCGACTCTCGAAGGACATTTCTGACGGTTTGCGGGCTGACACTAATACCCATAGACGCCTGTAGACTTGCTGCCGCATGATTTGGTGTCTTAACAATCCCGTTGGCTATATTGTTGACAATTCTTCGCTTGTCCCGAGGGGTTAGCTTGCTCGCACCCCCCCTTTTTCTGGCACTACTTTCTTCAGGAAGGGGTTTCAGAAGCTTAGAAACCGTAGATTTGGAGCACTTAAGCTCACTCGTGATAGAACTGAATGACTTTCCCTCTTTGAGGCGCTGGATGATTTGGTCTCGAGTTGTCATGTTTAATCTAGGCATATCGCTTTGATGTACACTAAATTACGACCAAAAGTTAGTCCAATACGTTGCGATTGACCACGTAGAGCACCTACGAATAATTATCTGAGTTTAGTTCGATGAATTGAAGCCGTCGTGGCTGCAAAGGGCGATAATACTAGGTACTAAAATAGCCTGCAAAATGAAGTTCGCCTCGCTTAGTCAGTTTCTCCCAGCCACCATTTTCTATATAGATTAAGTCGTGATTCAAGAATTTAGAGTATGCTTCATGAGACATTTAATTACATCTATGTAGGTTTTTGACTTATTCTATCGAGTGGTTCTGGGGGACGAAGACGGCGTTTCTACCTGTACGTGGTGTCCCCTACAAACCTGGAGTTTATCTTCAGAGCCAACAGAAACACGCATTACTTGGTCACAGAGGAAAAGTCATCCAAACGAGTTTCCGGGGCGTACCCAGCTCCCGTTATGGTGGTGATGGATTGGACTAAGTTGGCCCTTTTTACCAAGATGAATTCTCACTGTTTACAGATATTCTGGCATTGTACTGTCTCCTGAGGAAAGAGCACCGCTACCTGAGCGCTGGTGGTGTCGGTATAAGGAGGATATCTGGACTATGGGATATTAGGGAGATACAGATGGGGATACGCACCTCGTGTGGCTCTGGTGTCTAGGCCTCGCCTGGCTGGAGTTGCAGGTTTTTTGAGACTTTTTCCCGTGTACCGGTCTCCATGGCTGCTCTTTTTCAATTTTTTTTTGAGCAGAAGGTTCCGTAGAAAAGGTGGTTGAATTCTACGGGTAATTACTGAGCTAAATGGCTACCTGTTATGGGTCAATGTATCAATGATCTTAGGTTCGAGGTAAAAGGGGATAGGAGCACTGTAAAAGGTGTGGCCTGGGTCAGAGAGGAGCTCTAGTGTAATAATAGTCTTGGACTCTACATAGCACGAATAAACAAAACTACTATCTATCGAGTGGTTCTGAAGCTACGAGCTTTTGAGTAAAAAGTTGGCTGAACAAGCGAGCTTCATTTTGCATAGTGTACGTGACGCAGTATGACTCAGTTTGACGTTTGGAACACTTATACCCAGATTTCATTTGCAGATACCACTACGAGACTAACGCCTTATGACATGTACCCTCTTCAGTGAATACCCACCATGGGTGGTGGCGACAAAAACCCATGGTACTCTGAGCATGCTTTTGTCATTCTACGACTACAGTATCACCGCTAGAGAAGTGGTGTGCGGGTCTTGCTGGATTCGAACCAGCTTTCTCCTATCTCGGGTGGGGCATGTGTCCGAGCTACCCAGACTTTACTCGGGAGAACAGCTCGGATAGTGTACCACTGCACCATCCGCCCTTAATCAGCCTTAGCCGACCTTAAATACCCAAACGGTCCGCTTTAAGATATGTACAGTGTCTCAGCCCTAAAGATTTTGAGTGGCTGATGTTAGTTTTGTATGTTAAGATAAGTGACTGCAAGGTATAGACACACAAAACCAACATCAGCCACTAACAATCTTTAGGGTCTGACACTGTACAGGTACTTTAATCCTATCCCCTGGACGAACTATATTGTACTGGTATTAATGCTGCCCCCTTACTGAGCCCCCCGTATCAGTTCCCACAAAAGAGGCTAAGTCATTCGAGCTTTCGGCTAATGGCCAAGGCTGGGCCCTGGTGCAGCCTAGCCACACAACACCGTGTAAAACCCGTAACGGAGTTTTTGATTACTCCCACCCCACCCTATCTCTGAGATGTACAGTAAAACTTCTGTAACACGATAGTGGGTCCCGGCATAAGTGTTGAAAATATTCATTGTAACTTGCACTTTTATATTTGCAACACTTACCCTTACATGTCATTTTGCGTGCAGGGGTAAGTATTGCAAATATAAATGGATGAATTTCAATGAATATTTTTAACACTTATGCCGGGACCCACTATCGTGTTACAGAAGTTTTACTGTAATTATCATCGGCTAAATACATAACTGCGATATGTAGAATGTCACGTGTAGTTAAGCAAGGTTATGTCATGGGCTGTGGTTGATACATTTGATATAATCGGCCCGAGCTTTAAGCGAGGGAATTAGGGTATAAATGGAGGGATGTCTGCCCCACATTGTTATAGCGAGATTGTACTGTATTACCACATCTTATCATCCTCAATTATCAGATTAATTACTCATCCATCTACATTCAGATCCATATCAAACCCTCAGTACACAATAATAAACTCCCCTCAGCAACCTTGTCTACCATACTCAATCTCCAGACAAAGCTCCTCCCAATTTTTCACACTATCTCTATACAAAACTATCTAATAAAACTAATTGACAATTGTGTGACAATACGGACTAGCGTATAGTAGGACATACAATAGGTCTAGCGAAGAATGTTAACCGAGCTATAACGGCTCAACCGTTAAAATTTCTAGCAGATTCAACTACCAAGTAGAACTAATATTAATGGCTAGAACTAAGAAAATACATTCTTGACGCTGAACACTCGTACTAAGGAGGCATTCGCCGGCACCACTACAAGGTTACACTCGTTGAGACTTACGCCCCGCTTCTCTTCTCAACCGTGAATACCTACCCAAGGAAAAAACAAAGTAAAGATCTCAAACTCCTCAGTATGCTTCATTAACCTGTCCTTCGCGACCGCACGAGATCCGATCACACAACGTCCTCGTATCTTGTCATAGCAGGTGTTCAGGGCACAGGAATTTCAACGTGGACATGATCCAGAAAGCGGGCCACAACACTATCTTTTGTCGATTGGGGCCTTGGCACGCACAAAGCTCTCGAAATTGAAATTTTCTCTCAAATCCACCTTTCAAATACTCTATCCTCCCTCCAGATCCTGTGTACCTGTCCTTCCTTCCGTATCTCATAAAATCACCACTAGAGCCGTAGCCTTTCCGATTGTCACGAGCAATCTCCCTTCCCAAATTTGTGTCCTGCGACTTTCTTCCTCCGTCGGGTATCCATATCATTGAGGGCATGTACATGGGGATCTCAACAAGGCAAGAGCTGCGGGTCATCGGGAATGGTCTAGAGGAGGGAGATAATTGACAGGTTATAAAGTTGGCAAAGATGTATGTGAGGCTGAAGTCAAGTTGTGGCCGAGAGAACGCTTGACGTGATGAGAGGACTCCGACTGAGAATGCTTGTGGTCCTCTGGCCCTGATCGAATGTTATTGCTCTTGACTATTTCAGATCAATCAATCAACAGGAGTGCTCAAGACTGAGAAGTGCCGAGGATATCACGTGTTCATCTAGATTTAGCAAAAAAGTCATGGGGATTTAGCCAACCCCTTGCTCAATATCGACGTTCAGTCGAGATTTTCGTGATCAGTATAAGGACGCTAAATATTGTAAATTGCGCCAAATTTAACGACTTTTCATGGATCACGTGGACTGGTGGGATGGTGAAGTGGTACACTGTCTAGGGCGTTCTACCAAGTAGTGTCTGGGTAGCATTGACACATGCCCCACTCGAGACAGGAGAAAACTTGTTTGGATCTAGCAAAACCCTCACACCACTTCTCTCGCGGTGATGATGTATTCTTGTGATGACTAAATCATGCTCAGATAACCATGGGTTATTCTCGATTTTCTGCATGGTGGGTATTCACGAAAGAGGGTCTATGTTGTAAGGCGTTATTCTCGTATTGGAATCTGCAAAGGAAGTCTAAGTTTGAGTGTTCCAAACGTCTAACTCGTAATTCTACGAAATATACTTATCTTCCGTAATCTTTCGCGCTATAGTCTCAGATTGCATAAGCAAAAATGATTTAAAAAAACACGGTCAGGGCGGTGTACCACTGCACTATCTGTCCCTATGCCCGGTATTATTAGCAGGGCTATAGACTAGCTGATCAGATGTCTGTCAGTAGTATGGAGACAACTAGCCGCACTAGCACATCTTTATAGGGGTCATCAGGGATGAAGCTGAATTGAAGATACACACTTCCCATTTATAACTAGTCATTGTAAGAGAAACAGATTGTTGACCCCAAGAACTCTTGAAATGATTGCTATCATGAAATAAGAACGTCCAGCTTTATATAAGATAGGCGTGTGCACTCAAGAAGATCTGCACGTACTATTCTTCATATAAGTGGTGAGGTTGGTAAACACGCTAAACCGTTTTAATAAAAATCTCTAGATTTCTTTATTCTTTAGATAATTATTGTATCCAGCGATCTGTGTCTAAGTTGGAGTAATAAACAACTCCACAACTTACGATTAACAGACTCTCTATCTCTCCAACTGATCCGTATCGTGAAAAGTGTGTAACGGCTAGTGAGCCAGTATTTTCCTGTAGCCTACGTTTGTCAACGTACGCGACCTGGTAATAACTGGTAGCAAAGGAAATAGCAGGAAAGAATTGACAGGGTATGTTTCATAATCGTTCTATGTACGAAAGGGGTTTCCTTGATCTTTTGATATCCTGAAATATTCTATTAATTTAAACGACGCCGCAGTATTACAGATCACAGCGACGAGGCAATGAGCTTGTGGAGGAAGAGTGCTTGTAGGTTTATCTCGTAGCTAGCTTCTCTTCTAAGAAGAATTAATATTAACTACGATTAACTACACCATTGCCAATCTCTGGGGCACCGACCCGACACAAAGTGCAAGTCCAGTTCTAATAAACTGTTGCTAGCCACTCCACAATTCTTTACAAGAACGCCAACTTTTATAGTGCGTATCAGTCCTTCACACGTGTGACTGTTTCACAACCTGTTGTTAACGCCAACCAGCGGCAGTTATTCAACGACAAATTTTTTTGCCTAATATGTAACCCTGATTGCGAAATATCATGCTCAATACAAAATCAGTCTTTTCAAATAAAATATACTGTAGCTCTCAACTGACTAAAAATTGGAGGCAATAGATGAAGAAGAAACCCGGCTGTGTTTTTCTAGGATAGTGTTGATGCTGTCGAGCTGAAAGGTTTTGAACAGAAATATCAATGTGAGCGTGAGCAAAGTGGTCGACTCACGGTATCAAATCCTCATGACCGATCAGCTACGGTTGATAAAGAAGAACAAGCTATGTTTGCCTCAGACCAAGCAGTCCGGGCTCGAATGGGTGAAACACTAGCGATGATACGTAAGGCCACGGACCATTTTCAACGTAAGAAGGGGCGGCCTCCTGAGTCTGTTTAGTTCGTTGCATGATAGATCAATTCAATTTCCAGACATGACGCGTTAAGATCATAGCCGATAACAAGAAACCGGTTGGAGTTGCTCTTTCTTGACGATCTGAAGAGATGGTTTTGAGGCGAGTACGGGTAAGAGCTGTGAGTGAGTTTTGCAATGTATTAATTTGCGAGTTTGACCTTTGATTCTTGAAGGTAAGAGTGGAACGAGAATGAATAGAAGGTAATGTGTAGAGTATATTGAAGTGTTCCGTTGAGTTATACTTTCATGTAGGTCAAGAGATATCAATATACACATAAAGGGTTGATATCGGGCTGAATGGTGCAGTGGTACAACGGCCGGTCCGATCTTCCAAGTAGAGCCGGTAGCCGAGGCATTTGCCTCACTTGAAATATGAGAAAGCTTGTTCGAATCCAGCGAGATTCGTAACTCACAGTTCTTGCCTGATCATACATGTGACCATGACCATGGCAACATGGACAGCTGTGGGTGGCTGAAATGCATTCCTGCTGCTGACGTAAACTGTTGAGTAAAGGAGGGGCTGCAAGGCGCCCAACTTCAAGTTGTGTCTTTAAGGGTGTGAGTGCCCTTCATGTCAAGTTGAATCATCGCTCCATGTACCGTATGAGTGACATTCGTGTCGTAGCCAGAGGCTGCATATATAAAAATGACTTAAAAAAAGTCCGTTATCTTTTTCGTACCCTAGTTCTATTGTTGTATTTATTTAGTTCCATAGAATGTATCAACTCGGCTGTTGTCCATATGTTGAATCGTGGACTCATCTTAATGCCCCCTAGACCATGAGTCTACTTATCTCAAGCGACTTATCTCAAGCGACTTATCTCAAGCGACTTATCTCAAGCGACTTATCTCAAGCGACTTATCTCAAGCGACTAATCTCACGTGATCAGCATCCTCTGACTAGACCTTTATGACTTAGCATACACTACACGGTATTCTCAGCCCCGCAAGGTCGTTCTAGCCGGCGCTACAGCTTCTCTCCCTGTATATCGAACAACACCGACCTCAATCCTCTTCCGCGAATCGGGTTCTCTCCCTCCAGATTTGGAGTTGGACTTTAAATCCAAGCACTCGATACTACGCCTCTATTGTTTAGATTCTAGGCGCAAGATTGACGCGTCTCTCGCCTAGCTAGATTGGTTCTACAGGCACCGAATACAGAAATATTCGATCCCCTGATCCAGCCACCATGGTTCAGCAGAGGATCATGGCATAAAGTCAAAGTGCGGGTCACCCAACCGCCAATAAAATATTCCAGCAAAAATACGTTTCAACGACCTGGTAGTCTTCACAGATGGCGCTAGCAATGCTTCGCCAGCCTCGCCTAGGACAGACAGTGAAATAGTCATTTTTCAAGCTGGGCGCATGATCCACCGTGAAGGTTGTGCTTTGAACCCCACACTGACGGTATTTGATGCAGAAGTAGCGGCAGTACATGCTGCACTGAAAATAGCTCTCTCTCTTCCGACTGCTCGCTTTTCCAAAAATCTCTGGATTTTAACAGATAATTTTGAAGTCGCTCGCCATCTTTTTCGGTCTCCTATTTGCCCGTCGCAAGATGTGTTCCTACAGATATAGACTCTCACTCGCGAGTGGCCCTTGCGCCACCGCCTACCTGAACTCTTCGCTAGTCAGGTTCAAGCATACTGGATCTCCAGACATTCGAGCATCCGTAGAAATGAATTGGCTGTTGCCTCGGCTAAGTAGGGGCTCTCACACCCACCACCAACATCTGATCCCTATCTTTCCTCAAAAGCCGTCAAGAGGCAAATTAAGGACGACTTAGTCCTTGTAATCAGAAAATACTGGGATGAAACCCCCCCTGCTTTTCATGGACACAATGGCATAGACTCCTTCATATGTAGCCCCAAGGAGCTTTCGCTAAGGAAAAATCATTTTTCAAGGCTATACGCAGCCCGCTCGGGGCACGGAGACTTCGCTGCGTACCACTCTCGGTCTGACCATGAAAATGCTCACGTTTTCTGTAGTTGTGAACAGCTCAAGGCGCCTGGAATTTTCTCGAATGCAGTATGCCCACCCGAAGACACCCCCAGTCATAGCCTCTTTCACAGATTCGGCAAAAATCTTTTGGAGTTCCTGAGAGGGGGCCCTTAGTGTTGTCAAATGGTTTGATCAGACAGAGTTCTACTCGACTATCTGCCCCAGAAATCCAGACTAAGTAATTTCAAGCTGTAGTCCTCGGCAACCTAACACATCTCACACCGCAGTCAGTTCTTTAGGAAATAATAGCAACAGACAGGAAGGCTAGTCCTCCAAGGAAATAATGTAATATTTTTTTTGTTATTGGTTAATAGCATGGATTTCACAACTGGCGCTACTTCAAGTTTGTAGTAATGGTTCTGCACTCTTTTTCAGGGAGCTGCAGGGGCGATAATAACAGGTAGTAAGCACTGGCGTCTGTATCTAGCATTTTTTTGTAGGCAAAAGGGACCCAAGTCTCGGCGTAGCGTACTGTTGGACGATAAATGATAAACAAACAAACGGTATTCCTTGCTAACCTCGATACCCGGCAGCTCTTTCATGTCGCTACCAATAATAGAAAATAAGAACATTAATAATTGCACACTGAATTTAGCAGCGATAGCGTTGCTTATACAATAAAATGAAGTAAGACCAATGTTGCTTCGACTTCACATGCAGCAATTAAAATAGCCACAATGAAAATAGATGGGCGCCATCAAATGCATATATAAGGCCGATGAACAAGGTGCTGCCACTGTCACTCGTTCAGTATTGCTATCGGCTAGCGCTGTGGAAGCTTTCGTCGAGTCTACCGCCATACTTACAGCCCGTGATTCTTGAGCCTGTATTTGTCAGAAGCGCAAGCTGTCGTAAATCATTGCTTGAGCCGTCCTTAGCTACTAACAGTCAGCCTTCCTAAAGCAATTTTCTAACCGCCCTTTTACTTGCAGGCATAACTCTCGACTGTCAGCAAATGCTTAGACAGGATACGTGTTCATGATGGGCTTCTGGGGCTATAGCTGATAGCTCTCTCCGTGAGGATAGTTCTTGTAGCATCTTAGTGTGTTACGGCTGTGTGCTAGATTTCCAGTAATATCGAGGATATCGGCTTAACTCCTCTTTGGCCTTTTCTCCGGGCGCAAAGTGATTATTTCCTGGATTGAATAGGACATTGAGAGCTTTCTCCCAAGCAGAGTGTTTTCCTCTTAAAATACTACGGCACACTTATGGATGGAAAATATTATCTGTGAGCAATCGGGAATCTGGCTTAAATTTGTAGGGAATCTCAGATTATTGACGTCCTTCCGTTTTCGTGATCATTTCAACTCTATTCTAACTTGTAGCATAGCCACATCATCGCACGCGTTGTTCTGACTCGATATATTTCGAGAAAATCTTTCAACATAGCCCTTAGATTAATACTTGATCAAATGATTGACCTTTCACCATTCCACCTCCCATACTAATTTTAACGTTCCTCTTGAACCCCTCACGATTGGACCGTAGATCTTCGGCTGCTTCTTTATTCAGAGGATCCAAGGCGTTTGGATCTAGAAACAAGAACTTTTTCATATCAGCAATCGAAATTCAATCCCCAAATCTAACAGTCCTCTCTGTTAAATTCAAGAACATACCTGCAGCCCTATCACAACACTCTGTAAATTAAGCACAGGTTTCCAATCCTCGCGCAATATGTTGAGGCACACATTTCCTTCAGTATCGATATTGGGATGGTAGATCTTTTGTATACATTTGACTTTTGGTGCTTCGTGTGGGAAGTTTTGTGAGATAACGAATGTAAAATGAAACCGACCCCCTTTGTACATGCCCTCATCCGGCTCAATTGTAAGCTTGAAGTTCAGCATGTCATCGGGGTCTGAGAATTCGGTGCGCATGTTGGAAGGGAGTGATAGTTCTGAGAGGTCTGGACCACAAATTGATGATGGTTATTAAAGGTTCCAAAGGGACAGCTGCATCGCGTAGGGCAGATAGCTAAAAGATGCTTGCTATACCTTTCTGAACGCGGAGCTGAGCAGCGGTAACCTTCTTCTTTTTAGCACCAGGAGACGCATCTCCGTCAGCGCTCTTCTGCTGCTGCTGCTTCTACACATAACTTGCATTAGCTTTCTTAAACTCTGTATCGAGCAGTTGAATAGCTTCCCGTTGTTTGATTTGGGCGTCAGAGAAGCTTAGCATACCATAGACCATATTTTCAACATTGTGGCGCCTATTACGGCCAGAAAAATAATTATAGTTTTAATGCAAAGTTTTTTAAAATCCAAATGAGATGTGGCAGAATTACGTCAGGTGGGATGTGAGATGATCAGTAGTTTATATTTCTCGTCCGCTGAATTTACAACTGAGCCCTGGCACTGAAATAAATTTTGCTTGTTTCAAAATCGGCAAGTTGACTATGAAAAGTTGTCAAGTTGTAAGTCATGAATCCTGTTGGGAAGAGTTACTGGACCCCAAAACTTTGCCGTTGATGGCACCTTGATGTGTCATTTCTCGCGCAGTAACCTCGGGCGCTTTAAATCCCGTTATCCCTCCAAATTCAATGCCAGGATTAGCATGTACCTGTACATGTTGCTAGGCCATGTTGTACACATAGTACCGGAATATGCTTTACATGCATCAGCATGGCTTTGATGATTCTCACTCAATACGACCAGTAGATCGAGCTACTGAGAACGCAATCAATCAAGTGAATTGCTTGACCAACTCTCGAGGATATCAGGAATTGTATCTATATTATTTATTGAGCTGTTACGAAGGCGAATACTTGAAGACAAAGTGCTCCACTCACTCAATTTAATCGTTCGAGGATTCTGAAAATTCTACACTAAAACTACCAGGAACTGAACGCAAAATCTCACAAGAAATTTTGTACAACAAGAATCTGGATAGATATGACAGAGAAATTTGATTGATTCAAACTAGAATCCATGAATTTTACCTCCATATTGTTTGGATATTCGAGGACTACAAGACTTGAGATGAAGAATCACTTCATAATTTCCCATTAGCACCTTTGCCCAGATAGATATGGACACCGATATCATGTGTCCCTGTGGGTGGCTAACCTAACCTGCATGAGATATTCGGATAGTGTAGTAGCAGTAGCACACCTTCAAGACCATCTCCCTGGAGTCTGGGTAGCTCAAGCACCGATCTCACTTGAAAAAGGAGGTTACTTGTCTAATCCAAGGAAGATCCTCACAACACCATTCATTATTTAATGGGGCAAATCAATTGCGGCCATAACTAACTGGACAAAGTTTCCCCTTTCTTTAAATCCCAGAAAGAGTTGATTAGCTTTCCGCAGAACCTGATGAAAGGGGTCTTCTGGTCTGGTAAAATGCGCTCATGGTCATTGACTCTGATCGTTCGAGTATTTGTCTCGGGTTCCAATCTAAATCAACCATAAATCCGCTCCGAAATCGAATACTATTCCGAGACAAAATTGAGTCATGCCATCTAGTTCATTTCAAATTTTTTATATGCTAGAAAGAGGGATCATATTAGGTTTTCAAGGCTTAATATTCTGGATTGATTGGATCCTCACAATCAAACAGAAGAAATTTTCATCGTCAGTACAAGGCAAAATGCTATAGACTGCATGAAGCTGGAGCTGAAGGATATAGAAACGTCGCACTTTACACCATGAACCATAGAAGGCTAACCGATTAATATCATTCCAACCAGATGTGGATTAAAAAGAGTGTCAACTAGAATCTGTAAGAAAATTTAAAGGAAGCCGCTGAAATCTGTAAACTGTTTGTCTCTTCAAGGATTTACAACTTGAATCGACAGTTAGATATCCTCAACGGAGTTGAATCACGGAAAAATATTTTCCTCGTCTCACGCTTGCCTTGGAGATATGTCAAGTCGAATTCTCCATAATAACTGGGACCACCTGATACTTGGAAAACATTGACTACATGTTCCAAATTATTTGGGCCATCATTCTTATCTTTCCACCAGAATTAATAGGACTCATCTAAGATTCATCTGTATGCGATTTCCATTTCCAGAAGATAGAAGGCCGCTTTTATATCAGCTAAAAGAAAATTTAGAGTCTTGACGAGTATCGTATTGCTTTTTAAGTATGTGTAAACTTATGATCACTCGTCATTTTTTAGGACGAATTCACGTCAACATCCTGAAAAAATACGAGTGGGCGTCGACGATTAAAACGATTACCGCTGCTGATATTTTCATTCATCGTTTTGTTCTTAAAAATAGCAATTCTCAAATCCCTATTTTAAGAGAAGAATATTTACTGGTACCTTGCAGTAAGAGTAAAATGATGGAATAGCATCAATATCCTAATCTAGTGGCTTTAAAGTTTTTTTCCTCAGGAAAATATCAGGAATGGACAGCCATCTTCTTTTAATTAAAGATGTTACAGAATTTTTATGGATTCGCAAGAAGCAACAATTTTCAGCTACTTTTCTCACCGGCCTACATCAGTTACACGTATGTCTTTCAACGTCTGGTCTTACATGTTTCCGTCCACTAACTTCGTGATATCATATTTTGATCGCTGATATAGTGTAATTCGATGATACGAAGTAGATAAGAAATAGAGGGTTTTTCCGTTTAAGAATGTAGCTCGCATGAAACCGTGATAAGCAAATAATTTGATGTCTTGAAGATTAAAAATGGCTGTTATTGTTTGCTTGATCATTTCTATTATCTGAATAAGGTATTATTTACATACACAAGACCATGTTTTTGAGAGAAATTTATTCGCACATTCCTTCCGCATTTGACACTTTCTCATGGGAACGGAAAGACTTCCTAGATATCGCTTATAGTATCACCAATTAACGATAGTCAATATTTTGCTACAATGTACCTTGATTTACTGGAACTTCAACATGATCAGAATATATACCGGATTTTTTGTTGCTGCGGAGCTATGAAAAGAGCTTGAACTTATCACAAGTCCTCATACGTGCCACAGTTAGAAATTTTCGGCATAGAAAGTGAAATTGGTCACAAAATAGAGACTTTTGTTGGAAAGATGGATTGACAAGAGGGAATGAAAATTGATTGCCCTTTGCAGGGGGATCTATCTAAGCTTTAAATATCTGCTGAGACACTTTTTGTAATCCCTTTCCACTCATAACATCGGCCCATTCCTGGAAATGTTCTGTACTGGCTGCTCATGTCACAGTACTAAATACAGCTTATATCATGTACTCTGTCACGTGGCCTCGGTTATGCATCGCACTTAACCACTTGTATATAACATTCCTCGGTAGCTTCCTGAAGTAGCTCGTGATACACTAAAGTATCTAATCCTACCATCTGTTCCGCCCCTACCGTAATAGTTTGTATCACCCTTTTCAGCTTTTATTTTTGTAGTTTAACGTGCCTTAAACCCCTGGTGGGTCAGACACGAGCGAGGCCGGGTGAGATCAGGTTGACCGCTCTACCTCGTCTATCAAGAATGACCGGAACCATGCTAGAGTACATACATGTGTTGAACAAGTTGGCCCCAGCAGCCCAGCGAACCAAACAAACAAAAAGAAAAATCTGTCTCGCGCCTTTACGCCTTAATACCACCAAAATTGCTCCCTCTCATAGTTCTTCGACCTCGGCCACCACGCGCCCGAGCTTATCCATTTCTATTCCTCCATTTTTGCAGGTACCGTCCCCCCTCCGCAAATTCTAGCTGTCCTCGGTTGCCCTTACTCCCGCCATGCCAAGAACTGTCTCCTCGTAGATGCCACTACCTTGGACGTATTCCGCGAATTTCTGCCACCCATGTGCCCCAAGTAGAGTCTGGAGCTATGGGGCTCTTCGCCGTCCACTAGTTTCGCGCCACCTACTGAGTGCCCTGCGACACTGTACTAGATGGCCAACTGACTTTTCTCTCCCACACTCACAGTGTAACGGTGCAGTGTCATGATTCCATCGGCGGTGGTACGTCGCGAAGTCTCCGTGGCCGGTCCGGGCTGCGATGAGGCGCGCGTAGATCGCCCTAGGGAGCGCGAGTTCGGGTGGTTTCTTGCGGCGCATTTGAAGCTCGAGATCTTTGTATCTTCTCGGGCAGGCAGAGGTCCACCAGTCGCTGCATAGTTCTCTCACCATTGCTCAGGCTTTACGTCCAGCTGCGGCTATCGTGAGGGTTCCTGTGGCTACCGTGTTTCCGATCTGGTTTAGCGCTTCACGTGCTAGTTGATCTGCAACCTCATTTCCTGGTATACCTTTGTGGCCTGGTATCCACTTCACGCGTACTGGGGTTACCAGATCTTCCGCCCATCTTCGGAATCTGCGGACACGCCAGTGGGATGACATTGTCTTCCCCGTTATCAAAGCTTGTGCTGCTTCAGTGTTGTCTAACATAACGTAGATGTTCGAGATGTGGCGGTTGCCAAGGCTCATGATGATCGCTTCGAGAGCTGCCATTGCGCCGTGCACTTTCGCATCGTAAACTTCCGCCCCTGTCAAGGACCCGGAGTTTCTCAGCTCGAGGTTGGCAGTCGTACCGCCGAAGTAGACAGCGAAGCCCCATGCTGAGTGGGACCCTGCCGCGCCGGATCCGTCGCTGTAAGCACAAATGCAATCTTGGGGGAGTCTGCTGAGCCATTCCTCCGTAGTTCTGGCAGCTGTTGTTTTGTCTGTTTTGCAGAGCCGTGGCGGAGGTGGGGTGGGCCTCATAAGGGGTGGTGAAGCCTCTGTTTCGGGGAGCAATCTTGACGCTCTCTGTATTCTGGAGGCATGAGTTCGGTCTGCCGGTCGCCGGCCTCTGTTGGAACTTCGCAGACCGATTCTGCGTCTTGCGGCCTCCGTGGATTCTAGGGCCCGAAGGCGTAGAGGATGGTATTCATCAAGGCGACGAATTCGGGCTGCAGCCAAGAGGCGGCGTTCCTCGAGCAGAACTTTTGCTGGTTGAATTCCAGTTTCTCTTCGGAGGGCTGCTGTGGGCGTGGTTCGCCATGTTTGTAGGGCCATGCGGATCCCTGATAATAGGACTCGGTCGATTGCTTCGGTTTGCATCCGGCAGGAGTTGTGCACTTTGCCTCTGGGTGTGTCTCGGATGAGTCCGGGCCACGAAACCTCGGCAGCGTGAAGGGCAATTGGCATTACTACTGTACGGATGATGGTCGTCAGTGGTCCTGGTGGGGGTCCCTGCGTGCATTTTGTGAGTCGGCGTAGGTGCTGCACGAGTCGGGTGCTTTTCTTCGTCCATTCGGCAACATGATTACGGAAGGTAAGGCCTCTGTCTAGGAACACTCCCAGCCATCTAATGGTCTCGGACTCTTGGATTGTTACATCTCCCATTGTGATTTGTGGTAGGTCTGTAGCACGGGCTCGGGGGCCAAGGAAGTACAGGACTTCGGCTTTGGTTGGGTCAAACGCCACAGCATTTCTTTCTGCCCACGCCAATATGTTGTCGACTTCACGTTGGGCGGCCTCGGCTGCTAAGGCTGCTGTTGCACCTACACCTAGCACAGCCAAGTCATCTGCATATCCAAGCCTCCAGTTGCTTCCCCCTGCCACCTCTGACATGTACAAGAGGAAAAGGATTGGAGACAAGGGAGACCCTTGTGGGAGGCCGAATTCGAGGATAACCTCATCTGTGACCCCTCCCTCGTACCGGACGCGGGCAGACCGCCCCTGTAGGAAGGAAGCCGTCCAGTCAATTGTTTCGGGTGCCCTTCCCATTCCTTTCATTCGCCGGAGGAGCCGTCCGTGTAGAGTCGCGTCAAAGGCACCTTGGACATCCAGTGTTACCAGTACAGCCTTGTGTCGGAGGCTGAGAGTAAGTTCCACGTCGTGGACAAGGCATGCGACCAGGTCATTGGCTGACCGGCCGGGGAGTGCTCCGATTAGCTGCTGAGGTACCTTCTGGCTGCTGAGTGCCGTGTGTGCTGTTCGTTTGGCGACTAGGCGCTCGAGTCCTTTCCCAAGGCACGATAGAAGTGCGATAGGTCGCCATCCTTTTGCTGTGCTGAGGTCGCGGCCGAGTTTGGGGATTAAGATTACCTCGGCCAGTTTGAATATGGTCGGAAAGTGCTTGTAGCGGAGAAATCCTTCGTAAAGAGCTCGAACCGCCTGTCCTATGGCTGGCCACGCTGCACGCAGCAGCCGGACGGTGATGTTGTCGGCGCCTGGGGCTTTGTCTTGTCACGATGTGGCTACCAACTTAGCTTCCTCTTCCGTAACCTCTATCATCCATGGTAGATGATCGGTTTCAGGTTCGGCGGCTGTCGGGTCAGCGTTGATCTCTATGTCATTTTCACTCGTGAACCTGGCAAGTAGCATGTCCCGGAGTAGGGTGGCGCGGCGTCGAGGATCAGATTCGAAACCGTTTGCGGTTCTAAGAGGGGCAGTATTTCCTTGCTGCCGCGGTTTCGCCCATCGAGCCATACGGTACATATCGGCATCTGTCTTAGCTTCGGAGAATTTTCGGCGCCAGTATTGGCGTTTAGCTGTCTTGACTGCTCGACGAAATTCTTTTCTGCTAGCTTCGTCCCCAAATGTTCTATATATTACTTTAGCCTCCCGGCACTCGTCTGTCCACCATGGGGCCGATTGCCCAGGCTGAGGTGAGCCTCGTCTCCCGGTTGCTTTTATCGCATCGCTGAGGATTTCCACGAGATTGCTGGCAAGATTTTCCACGTCCATTGCTGTCCTGATCTCCTGTCTTCCTAGGTTTCTGCTCCATTCCCCAACGACTTTGGTGAAGTCTTCTAGTGCGTTATCGCTTACCCGTATGGGGCTATTGAGTCTGATGGCATTCGATCCGCTAGCATTCGGCCGCGGGACGTCGCCTGCGAGTGTCAAGTGATCTGAAGTGGAGTCGAGCTCCGGTGCCACGTTGGCAATGGCGCCAGCGTTGGACCATATTAGGTCGAGGGTGTTGCCCCTTACGTGTGTCGGCACACCTGGGCTCGAGGCCAGGGTCATGCCGTGCTCGAGCATCCACTTGGTCAAAATGTGGCCGTCTCCGTGCGAGCGTCCTGCTAAGGGTTGCTACTCTGGGTGCACTGAATTGAAGTCTCCGCCGATTACTGTCGGTCCAGCTGGGTTCCATGATAGCAGGGGTGGTAAGGCTACACCTGGAGCCCGGTATATGGAGACAAATGTCACATTGTCTATCACTACGGCTGCAAAGTCTGGGGATGTACCACACAAGAATTTTTGCTGGGTATCTCTCCCTTTTCTGGTGTATATTGCTGACCTGGGCCGAGGCGTATCTGCTCCTCCAGTGTTTGGTGAGTATATATCAAACCCAGGGTGTGACTTCATGAGCCAGCTGTCGTTGTTCCTAGAGGCCCAGGGTTCTTGGATGAGTAGAACATCTGTGCCAGCATCCCATGCGGCTTGTAATATGATGTCATTTGAGGGTCCTCCTTTGCCGAGGTTTGCGCAGAGGAACGTGATTGTCGGTCGATTGGTTACCTCCGGAAGGTTGTGGTCCCTTACGGGCATTGAGAAGGGGATGGGGTGTTGTTGTCGGCAGTCAGCTCGGCGGCCTTCTGCTTGGCTTCTGCTTGGCTTCTGCTTGGCTTCTGCTTCTCTTATTATTGCTGTCCTGTCTTTTTGTCCGCGCTGGCGAATGACAGTCAGTTGGTCGTGGGTTCGTGGGATTGTCTTTCCATTTGCACGGGCTGGGCGTGCCATGCAATTCGGGTCGTCGGCTCTATGAGGCCCGTGGCAATTGATGCAACGGGGGATCTCTTGCTTGCAACTTTCGAGTTTGTGCTCTAAGGAGCCGCATCTGATACACCTCTCTGCTCTGGAGCAGATCTTTGTCGGGTGGTGACCCCAGCATCGGTTACACTGTGCGATCCGTGGTTGGCGACGGAACGCTGTGAGACGGCCGCTGGTCTCGAAAAGTCGCTCTCCGAGTTTGGGGGTGCCGGCTGGGAAGTGGATCAACCAGTCATTTGCTGCTCGACCACTGTTGGAGGCAAGAGCGCGTGCAGAAATGGGGGTTGCGCCAGTTCTGAGGGCAGCTTCTTCCATGGCCATTTCCTTGGTAACCGGAACGGAAGCATGTTGGAATCTGATTGTTGCACCTTGTTCCGGCACGGTGATTGGGCGCTCCAATGTATGGAGGTAGTCGGGGACGTTAGGGGCGAGTACCGACGTCCATTTGGATGCAGCCTCCAGATTGAGGCCTTGCGTTAGGAGGTCTGCCTTAGGGTTTCCGCCTGTTGTTTCATCCGCTTCTCCTCCTTCTCTCCCTAGGCGATGCACCTCCTCGAGAAGACGATTTTTGGCTGCCTCGTTGGCAGCTGTAATGGCAAATCCTGAGTTAACTACCGTGACCATGTTGATGGCCGAGGTCGCAACTCTCAGTTTTGCCGCAAGGCTCAGTTTCACAAAATGTGGAGACATGGATCTCCACGGAGGTCCTTCAGGCAGCCTGAGGAACAGACGTTCATCGGGTTGGGCGGTCTCAGATCTCTTTGTCCTACTGGTCGATTGGATAGGTCGCGCGGGAGTCTCAGCTGGAAGTGCTGGCGGCGTTTGCTTTGGCTTCCTAGCCCTCAGGCGGGAAACCTCCGTCCAATCGCCATCCAATGATGTTATGATCAATTCTGGCTCATCCATTGGCCACACTCTTCGCGGAGCGGTTACGGCTGGTTGGGGCGTCGCAGCTGGGGGTGGAGCTGGGGCGTTTGTGATCTTGGTCGGTCGTCGCTGCGCGCGAGATTGGGTGGTACGGGGGGCGACTGCCTCCTGTGCCCGTACAGGTTGCGTGCTGGTGGCTAGTAGATTTGTTTGTGCAGGACGACATTTTCTGCTTGCCAGGATATTTGCAATCTGGTCCTTTAGACCAGCCAAGACGATTTCGGTCTCCCTGCGCAGCTCTTTGTCTGTAATCTCGTCGAGTAATCTGCAGAATCTGCTGATTATGAGTCTCGCCTCTGCCATGCGCTGTTGTAATTTATGGGCTTCGGCTTCGAGGAATTCTGTCATGCTCTTTTCGAAAGAGCTTGGTTGTGTTGAGTGTGTGGGATTTGCGAGTGGGATGATGGGCCGGATGTCGACCATTTCGACGTCTGGGGACATCGGATTTGCGTGTGTTTGGGGGGAGGGCCGTTGAGCAGTCTCTCGAGAGAGCTGCGAAGCCATTGTCTTTAATCGTAAGGGTTGTGTGTTTTAGTCATGTATCTGTAGTATTTCGCGAAGCTTTAGGGAGTATTATGTTTAGGGATCGTGCCCTTTTCAGCATTCAGGTGCTTACCGCTGAATAATTTCTGGAATATCTGCTCACTCTGTCCGTCTCCGAAGAATAAATACTGATTACGCCTGTTTTGCTCGGAATCCGATCACGTAACCCTGGGAAAATTTGTAATTAACGCCGATTTTTATTTGAAACGTCAGTAAGACTTGACGTGATGACTGAACCAACACCTCAAGAACTGGGGTGGAGTAGTATCCTGGCCGACTTTTATAGTTCCTTGCCGGCTGTTGCATTAGTCCTGCGCAGTTATGGACTGTCTGCAGACCCAGCAACACTAATGCAAGACATAAATAAAAACACCGGAAGCCCGAGCTTTGTTTGTCTTGCGGCATTGTTGAAAGCTTTTGACAATTGTTTTACAAGGCAGCCACACCAAAATATCGAACTTTCAGAAAGAATTACAATCCTCAGTCGGCAGAATATTGAACTGTCAGAAACAAACACAAATCTGAATCCTAGAGTCCGTCAAAAAATTGTTGTAATCAATAAACTAAGAGATGCTCTGAAGAGCAATCCAGCTGCTCCACCAATGCCACAAGCCCCAATTCACTCCCGGAGGATCTCAACTAATCCCGATAAATTTGATGGCGGAGAATCAGACGTGACAAAGTGTTAACAAAGTTACGTTAACTGGAATACCCAACTCAGGGTTTGCTTTGTCCAAGATTTGTCTGTTTTCAGTAACCAACAAATTAAGCTCCTCCACATGTTCGGATTGCTAGGCGGGGATGCTTATGAAAACAATAGGCTTTACTTTGAGCAGTTTTTAGCCCATCCTAACGATTCAACTACGTGGAAATGGAAGACAGCTGACCAATTTTTTTCGGCTCTTGATAGTCAATATGAGACTGTCAATCTGAAATTAGACGCAAGTATGAAGTTCGATAAGCTCTATCAAAGGAAAACACCGTTCCCGAACTTTCTTGCCACATTCCAAAGCCTTACTACTCGTTGTGTTAAGACCGAAGAGCAAAAGGTCGAAACCTTAAAGAAGGAGGTCTCGATGAGATTGCCCAACAGTTCCGTAGTCTCGATAAACCACCGACTTCAGATGACTTTGCTGCATGGGTCGCCAAAGGATCTCGTTTCTACGAGAATATACAAGAATACGACCACAACCTCAGAAACAAGGGGGAAGGAAATCGCCCTTATCAAAACCACTCGGATCAAACAACTCCACAGGGAAAATCTGGGCTCCCTGTCTCTCGGGGAGGTGACGAGATGGACCTTGACCAGGCGATACTTTTCAAGCTTACAGATAAAGAAAAAAACATTTGTCGAGAGAACAACTTGTGTTTCTATTGTCGTGAACAGGGTCACAGCATCGGAGATTGTGAGAAGAAATGGCTTAGTGATAATAAAGCCTCTTATCGTGACTATAGTAGTCAAGGAAATCGGGGAAGCCGTGGCGCATTTCAGATGCCTCGAGGTAATTTTAATCATGGACCTCACAACGGATTCGGATGGGCTCAAGCAGTCCAAGGCAATTGGAGAGGGTTTTCGAGTCAAATAGCAGGATTAACCGTGGAGGGTTCAACCCAAGAGGCCACCAGGGATTCCAACCACCCCGTAGAGGTGGATTTGCTGGACCTAGGAGTAACTCCAGCCAGAATGGTGCTGGACATCCACGCGCAATGTATTCAGATAGCGAATGGCAGAGCGATGGAGATAAAATGTTGCACCATTCCAACCCACAATCTGAATACAGTTCCCCTTACCCCAGTGGGTATACATTTGATGCTCTAGGACATCCGGAAAAATTTTAACCTCTGACCATCGTTGCGTTCAGAGGTCATGGATCAAAGAGTTTGGGTCAGAATGGATTAAAAGTATTCTATTAGATACAGCAGCGTTAGAGATAAAATCTTTAGGTAGCCAAAATTCATTGTTAATCTCTTCTTCTTTACTTCCTGCGCACCATGATTCGTCAATTGGAGTTAATACCTTAATTGATTTTGGTTGTACTACGTCCGGCTTCGCTGATCGAAACTTCGCCATTAAAAATAAAATAGCAACAAAACTTCTTCCTAAGCCTCGTAGCGTACTTCTAGCAGATGGGATAACTCGGTAATCTGTTACCCACTACTTTATAGCCCTTTTAACAATGGGCTTTCACATTGACAGAACCCTATTATTTGTTACAGACCTTAGTTCGGAAAATCCAGTAATTGTAGGTATTCCTTGGCTAAAGAAGCATGACCCAACAATCAACTGGTCAAAGATGCAACTGTATTTCAACTCATCGCAATGTCGTAAGCAGTGCTTACCACATAACTTACCTTTATCACTTGCCTACGCCCCAAACGCTACTCAAAATTCAGTAAATAAAATAAGTTTTACGCCAAAACGTGTTAGATTTGAGAAATCTTTACAGCAACAGGAGGACTGTATAAAAGCCTCTGTTTCAGAAGAGTCCAGGTCGAGATTTAATGAATCGACTTCCGAGAGTTGTAAATACCAGTCAGGAAAACATGACCTAAGGATTATAAAAGATATAAAATTTTCTAATGCCGTCAGTTTTCTTCAGTTCTGCAAAGATCCGGATGTCGAAATCCACCGAGTAACGTGGGACGAACTAGACAATGCAGGAAATCAAAAATCAAAGGAATGGTGGAATGATCTCCCAAATTTAGAGGATGATGTTTTCAGGCCTATTATTTTAGGAAAAGTGAATCTCTCACTCTTACGCCACCATTTTGATGTAAGATATCATGAATTTTTATAAGAATGCGCGGAACCCCTTCATTTAAACAAAGTTTCAGAAGATGATATAGATAAATTTATGAAAGGAAAACCGGACCTTCAAACAAATGAACTTCTTGAAAAATTACCTGTTTGGTTTCACGATATTGTTGAAATGATTGCTATAATGAAACAAGTAACGTCCAACTTTGGATGTGATAGTCGTTTGCACTCACGTAGATCTACACGTACTAATCTTTCCATAAAGTTGTGAGGCTGGTAAAGACGCTAAACGGTATTAATACAAATCACTAGATTTCTGTTTCTTTAAATAGATATCATATATATAGCAATCTGTTTTCTAAGCTGGAGCAATAAAGAACTCCACAGCTTACGATTAACAGCCTCTTACATTCCAAAATCTGCAAGATCGTGATAAGTGCCTAATCAGTCTTAACAAACTGTTGCTAATCCCTTCCAAATTTCTACAGGTTATGAGCCCGGTGCACTAGCATAAGCACTTATTGTAAAGGTGAACCCTAAGCGCTAACATATGGTTTCTACAGATTCGATACCTCAAAGATGTCTAATTTATCTACTTCTCCGCTCCCTCAGACTAGCTCGTTGCAAAGTTCGGAAACTGTCGTTTCTAAAGATTTCTTCACGATAATTGCCAAAGAATACGGTGGTCGTTCCATGAACTTAACCCACGTCGAGCCCCTCGACGGGCAATCGAACTACGATTCATGGGCCTCGACCATGATTGCTGTGTGGAGTACGCTTGGGTTACACGAATTAGTTATTGAAGGTTTAAAACCAGTGGATGACGCCGACACTGAAGAGAAAAGGTCGTATAAGTCATTATACACTTTGGCTGTAGGTGTCTACATTCAAGTTGTTAAATCTGAGATATGACATAGTATCCTCGACAAGATTGACCCTCACTTGATGTGGACGCACCTAAAGATGATGTACAGGAGAGATACTGCGTATTCTCTTGTTTATCAATTAGGGAACCTATATGAGCTTAAATCAGTGTATAATGCTTCTCAGACTCTCTCTTCTTTCATCGAGCAGTTTGAAACACAATGGTTTAAGCTTCACAAATTGTCACGAGAATCTACAGATCCTGATCGTCGTGAGATTGCATCCTTCTTTGAGAAAGATACTATTAAGCGTGATTTCCTTCTTGGATTCTTGGCCCGTCATTAAAAGAACGTCGTTGATAATCTCAAGACTAAGAGTAATCTATCTTTTTCTGAGGTCAAGCAAAGACTCGTTGATACGGATGAGGTGGAAACTCCTCATTCCGCGTTTTTAACTACCGTGGAAAAAAGGCCGAAACCTCTAACCAGGCCCGCAAATATCTCCAAGGGAAAGGAATGCAATTTTTGTCGGAAACATCATCCGAACAAGGCATCCGGTCACACGTGGAATAATTGTTGGATGTTGAAGGAGATGAAAAAGCATAAGGCGAAGGATACTCCTCATGTTAGTGAAGAAGCTCTCATGACTCTCTCATCTACAGACAAGATTGTTTCGAGCTCCTCTCAATATGTACCGGATTTGTGACGTCAAGTTCGGGGGAGGAGATGAAAATCTTGGGGAAAGGATCTATTGTGTTGAATTGTGTATTATCAGATAAATCTATTTCTTCATTTTGTCTCAGAGATGTCTTGTATGTGCCATCACTTAAACACCCTCTTTTTTCATGGAAAAAAGAAAGAGCTAAAGGCTATAAACTTTATGATGATGGTAACGTAATGCGTGTCATTAAAGACAAAAAGGTCTGGCTTGAAGCAATCTTCTGTGGCTCTCTACCGGTTATACTGGAGTTGAATCTACCAATTAAAGAAATTGCATATCTTACCTACTCTTTTGGTACCAAGCATTATGCCACTCTGCCCCTTCAACTATATCTAAAACAGATAAGTTAATTCAGAAATCCAATAATATTCCTGATTGTCCTAAAGACTTTCACTGCGAGGCCTATGCTCTGTCTAAGTCAACTCACAGTAAACCTCATGCAGCTACTTCGAGATCAATTACACCAGGAGAATATCTACATTCCGACCTTTGTGGTCCGTTCCCAATAGTATCTCTGTGTAATTCTCGTAATTATATTTCATTCATTGATGATGCAACTCGTTATTCTTGGGTCCACCTCTTAAAATCTAAATCTGATGCTGTTCAAGCAACAATTGATATGATCACCAAGATTGAAACCCAAAATAACTGTCGAGTAAAATCGTTGAGAACCGATAATGGTGGTGAATATGTAAATGAAAAATTTTCAAAATCCCTAGATCTGAAGGGGATAAATGATGACTTGACTCCTCCCTATTCTCCTGAATCTAATGGCGTCGCCGAAAGGTTAAATCGTTCCATCGGCGAGAGTATACGCGCCATGCTAACAAGCACTACCAATAAACGGTTATGGGCTGAAGCGGTCGAAACTTTCATATACACCAAAAACCGAATAGCTCATAGTTCCGTTAGTGGGCGGACACCTTTTGAGGCCTTCAATGGCGTAAAAACCACTATTAAACATCTTCAGCCATTTGGCAGAGCATGCTTTGTTCACATACTTGAAGCTAAGCGTACTTCAGGTTGTAAGCTGCTACCAAGGGCTGTAAGAGGTATATTTGTAGGATACACCAAGGTGCCACATCATTACCATGTTTTCGTTCATGAATATGGTAGAGTAGTTGTCTCAGCTGATGTCAAATTTCCGCTACATGTGGATGAAAAAAAAAGCACCAATTCTAGTGTCAATTATTCAAACCAGCGACTTCCTATCACGACTTCGTTACCACCACAATCAGTTGTTCTGGATAAAATGTTTACTTCAAATGAACGTCCAAATACAAATTGTGCAAGTAATATAATTTATACGGTCAAGCATAATCCATACCAACAAGTGTCAGAAGCCGCACCTTCAAATGACAATCCCTTAAATGTTGCGGAAATTACTCCACATTCCCATTCATCTGATTTTAACTGCAATGCTGAAACGCTCAGAAGTTCCAACCGCACTGTACGACCTCGTGTGTTCGATGACACGATTACGGGGGAGTGGTGGAAAAGATTTCGTGTACATTCTTCACCTCGTCTACCTGAATCAATCAATATGGTTGATGGTATCGAAGAAGAAAGCGCATTGATTAGTATTTCAGATGTCAGAGAACCAAAGAGTTACAGTGAAGCAAAAAGCTCATCTCAATGGTCTGATTGGGAGAAAGCCTTTCAGGATGAAATGGCATCTCTACAAGAGAACAATGTGTGGGATATAGTTCCAAGACCAAAAGGGCGGAAAGTTGTTAATGGTAAATGGGTTTGCAAGGTCAAGGGAGATGCTGAAGGTGAAATCGAACGATTTAAAGCTAGATATGTTGCAAAAGGATTTTCCCAAGTTCAGGGACTCAATTATGATGAAACCTTTGCTCCAGTTGTTCGGCTTGAGTCTTTACGATTGCTCCTAGCTATATCCGCAAATAAAGGATTGAAACCTAGACAACTCTATATTAAAACCGCATTTCTATACGGTATATTAAAAGAAGAAATTTATATGGAACTTCCTGAAGGGTACAGGATAGATAACCATGTGGCTAGCCTTAATCGGTGTATCTACGGACTGAAGCAATCACCCCGAAAATGGTATTTCAGATTGGTTGATTTTATCAATCCGCACGGTTTTGTTTCTACCTTTTTTGACCCATGTGTCTTAATCCATAATACTGGCAAACTCATAATTGCTATAGACGTGGATGATTTAGTACTATTTGGTGATCAAGGAAAACTCATGGATGACATGGTCAACCTTCTCAAATCGGAATTCAAGGTGAATGACATGGGCACACTCCATTGGATACTTGGCATTCAAATTGAGTACTCAAATGTAGGTATCAACTTGTCTCAGACCGCATACATTGATAGAGTCCTGAATAGATTTTCTATGCAAGATTGCAACCCAGTCTCCACGCCCATGGAGTCAAACCAAAGACTCATGGTAGCGGCAAATGGAGAGCCTAGGGTCAATGCCACTCTGTTTCAGCAAATAATCGGATCTATAATGTACATCGCGACTGGAACTCGCCCTGATCTTGCCTATACAGTCACTCATCTCTCACAATATAATTCGGACCCATCATCTACTCATCTAGGGGCAGCAAAACGAGTACTTCGATATTTAAAGGGAACCAGAGATCTTAAGCTAACATACAAGTTTCAATCTCCCCTGGTACTCAATGGTTTTTGTGATGCATCATACGGAAATTGTCTTGACACTCGACGAAGTTTTGCTGGCTATCTCTTTCAGCTAGGAAATTCTACGTTTAGCTGGAGGTCTAGAAAGCAGCGTACTGTAGCTCACTCAACTTGTGAAGCGGAGCATATGGCTATCTCTCTTGCTACTAAACAATTCATTTGGATTGTGCGTGGTCTTCATCAGCTTGTTGACAAAGATATACCAGCAGCCTTGTTTACGGACAACAATTCAGCTATTGATATTGCTCACAATCCAAGATTGAGTGATGCTACAAAGCACATTAACATTGCTTATCACTTTACTAGAGAACGGATCAATGATGGATCGCTTATCTTGTTACATGTTCCATCAGCTGAAAATTTGGCTGATATATGTACAAAGGCATTACCGAAACCGAGATTTAATCACTTGTGCACCCATATCTTTGGTACAAAGTGAGGAGGAGTGTTGAAATGATTGCTATCATGAAACAAGTAACGTCCAACTTTGGATGTGATAGTCGTTTGCACTCACGTAGATCTACACGTACTAATATTTCCATAAAGTTGTGAGGCTGGTAAAGACGCTAAACCGTATTAATACAAATCACTAGATTTCTGTTTCTTTAAATAGATATTATATACATAGCAATCTGTTTTCTAAGCTGGAGCAATAAAGAACTCCACAGCTTACGATTAACAGCCTCTTACATTCCAAAATCTGCAAGATTGTGATAAGTGCCTAATCAGTTTTAACAAACTGTTGCTAATCCCTTCCAAATTTCTACAGATCTTAGTAACGCCTTCAAGCCAAAACTAGCAGATGAACTACCATCAAGAAGAGCTTGGGACCATAAGATTGAAATTATGCCTGGAAAAGAACCACCCTACCAAAAGAATAGACCATTGTCAGCTGGGGAATTACAAGTGGTCCGAAAGTAGTTTGATGATAACTTAAATAAAGGCTTCATCCGAGAATCTTGATCTCGCTGTGCAGCTCCTATTATGCTAGCGATCAAGCCAGGAGGAGTAAGAATCTGCCAGGATTATTGTGGATTATACAATGTCACAATAAAAAATTGATATCCTCTACCATTAATTTGTGAGACATTAGACGCATTGTGCCATGCAAAGATATACACTAAGCTCGATATCATGGCAGCGTTTAACTGTCAGGAATAGGCCATGATTCATTGCGGCACTGATATTAGGTTATATCAGGTGATATCTGTGAAGGGCTTGAGAGTTCGGCAAAAAAATTGCACGCACGCAAAGCCGCCAGAAATGAATTTATATTTTACTATGTTCTATCTAATGACGAGCGAGCCGGTCTTTATCTATTCCGCTGATGAACCTCGATCGCGAACGTGTTTGGATAGGTTACTACGATCTATGCCAATAGCCACAAAGATCTATTCTGATTTGATTACCAATTCGGACTACATGGTACCAGCCGCTTTGGCAGTTAGTTAGTTCTCGAGATCTCCCATGATCGCCATTGGCTGTCGGCAATCGTACGTCCCTTATGAGATATCACGTGACCAGGATGGGCAATCCAGATCAGCCCAGCCAGAACATATCGGGCTTAGCCCGTCACAATATCATGTGTCAGGATTAGCGCATACTTACTGCTGTCACGTGAGTAATAATAAATTCACGTGTTGTCACTAATCGAGGTCCAGTCTTCTAGAATCTTCTGTACTTCCGTCTGAACACAAGGGATTTTGGGTTAGGGCTCTAGAGGTTTCCATACTATTCTCTCTCTTGTAATGGTTGATGGGCTTCTACAGCATTCTTTAATATTCTATGTATTTCTAAGATGGCCTGGTTGTTGGCCAGATGGCCCTTGTAGAGATGGAGTTAAGCTTGTGTATAAATAGTGGCTTTCCCTCTGTGCCTAGAGGTTCTTCAGACCTGAGTCTTGTTATTTACCGTTGTTCAATATAATCTTGTCTTGATTCACAATCATTGTCATTGTTATTGTCTTGTCCACCGAGTTCACAGTCCTCGCCTGTAGTCCACAGCCTACGCCCACAGTCCATAGCTCACAGTTCACGTCCAAGGATTCTTTGATCACACCTAGCCACGCCTCTTACATTAACAAACTAAGAATAGCCAATGGGCACGAATGGAAAACAGCCTTGATCACCTGTTTCGGATTATTTGAATCACTGGTGATGCCATTCGGTCTTTGTAATGCCCCTGATTCTTTTCAAAATTATATTAATTATCGATTGTTTGACATCCTAGATAAATTTTGTACGGCTTATCTAGATGCTGTGCTGATTTACTCCAAAAATATAGAGGAGCACCGAAATCACATAAGGCAAGTCGTATCTCGACTATACAAAGCAGGCCTACAGATAGATATAGATAAATGTGAATTTGAAACCAAAAGAACAAAGTACCTAGGACTTATAATAACAAAAAAAGGCATGGAAATGGATAAAGTTAAAGTTAAAGCCATAACTGTTAAAAGTTACCTTTACTAATATTGTCTACCCGCCACTTGTTAAAAGTTACGATGGCGAAACATGCAATTCAGTTAAGCATCAAGGC
The DNA here is from genome assembly GCA_028751805.1 of Podosphaera xanthii. Lineage (NCBI taxonomy): Eukaryota > Fungi > Ascomycota > Leotiomycetes > Helotiales > Erysiphaceae > Podosphaera > Podosphaera xanthii. Next base: position 1,663,220 of record JAPWIX010000002.1, read on the forward strand.
ATTGACCGGATGAATAAGATCATGCCGGAGCATTATGCTTCAGGCATGTGATGCGTAGGTCTGATATGCCTAGGACATATATGGACAAAATTATGTACATTACCTGACGATAAGAGGATGAGTTTTTCCTTTATAATCTAGATTGTCTATGATAAGCGTGAAATTGGAAGCTGATTCAAAAGCTCATCTTAATTAAATATATTCTCCTTACACTCATCTATTCATTTGCGTATCCAAATTATAAATTATTCAGTCTGTTGATAATATCTTGCTCAATAACCGATATAATACTTAACAATAACCACATGGGAACCGCCTAGCTCTGTACGTGAACTACAAAGATTCCTAGGCTTCGCAAACTTTTATAGACAATTTATAAAAGAATTTTCGAAAATTTGTCGACCACTTACCGAGTTGCTGAAAAAAGATAAACCATAGATTTGGGGAAGGCCTCAATAGTTAGCATTCAGTCCGCTCCAATCCTCATTTAAATCAGCTCCTATATTAGCTTATTATGACTATAACAAGAAAACTGTCCTCGAGACTGATGCGTCAGACTGGGCGTCAGGGGGTGTACTATCACAACTGAATGAAGACAAAATACTTCGCCCTGTCGCGTACTTTTCTAGCAAACACAACCCAGCTGAATGCAACTATGAAATTTTCGATAAAGAACTCCTCGCTATTGTTAAGTCGCTAGAAGAGTGGAGACCGGAAATACAGGGTACCTCAGAACCATTTGATATAAAAACTGACAATAAAAACTTGGCATATTTCATGACAACAAAAGCATTGAGCCAAAGACAATTACGTTGGTCTGAGTTCCTATCTCAATTTAATTTTCGCATCAAGTATCAACCGGGAGAACAAGCAGTACTTCCAGATGCTTTGAGTAGAAAGTCAGAAGATTGACCAAAAGATGTAACAGACGAAAGGTTGCAACACAGAGAGCGAATTCTGCTACAGCCCAGTTTATTTGACAATGCAACCAAAAACGAAATTTTAAGTGAACTTAATTGTTGGTACAACTCAATCACATGACATTGGTCACATGACCAGTTCCGAGTTATATCTAGATAGCTAGCCACCTGTAATTAGAAGAGATATATTTTTCCACAACATCTTATCATAGCTTTACTTACTCAAGTTTAGACGTGATATCACCCTGTAAGACCTACACTGATCAGTGGTTAACTTTACAGGTTAGCCACAGAGCAGCAAGGTGTAACCAGAAGAGGCAATTCCATTAGGATCCTTGATCGGAACTTTTCGAGTTGTGCTAGCAGTGTCCTTCAGAGATAACTCGGCTTCGCTGTAGGTAACCTGAGGAGGTACTGAAGATTGTGACAGTGACAGCTTGGCCGTTGTAACTTCTTGAACTCACAGTCGCGTCATCTCACGCACAACAAGAACGCGTACGAAACCAACAATTGACCTATCGTAGTCGATGATTCCGTCCAACGCATTAAACTACTTTCACAAAAGCTAACAGAATCTGTGAATTTATCACCAAGATGTCTTCTTTACCCTCTGAACTCGTTCATTTCAAAAAGTACTTGGATATGACAAAGTGGGAGAATGAACTGAATCCATTCGCACCTGAAGCCCTAAGTACAATCTTACATACTTTTATAGCACAAAGAATTGCGTGGTACATTGAAAATAATTTTATTGCTGGACTCCTCTGGGATTCATATAGGGAAGATTTCGAGAACTGGAATGTTGAAATGATGAAGAAGTGCATTCCGGATATTATCAAACTACTTCGAAACTTCCTTGTCATGAACGGAGTATATATAGCAAGAGATAGCAGAAAGAATGTCATCAAGTTAATTGACATACTCGAAGAAAAAGAAGACCATGAATGGACTGAGGAAGAGATCATCTTACAAGAAAGTAGAGGAGGCGGTTTCTCAAAGCGATTTAAGCCCCCCCAAAATTTTCCTGTGTCATCTTCATTATACCCAAACACTAGTTTAACCCAGGCTACAGGATCTGTTATAAAAAGAGAAGCAGATCAAGATAATAATTACCCTGGCAATACGGCAGGGTACAGTAAAATTTCACAGAAGTATGAAAAGTCTTTAGGTCAGGCTAAAGATGAGAACCAGTCTCAACCTGAGTATGTTGCTCCGGACAATAAACCACTTCCACCATACGGATTTTCAAAGCAGCTAACAGACCTTGCAAAACTCTACTTCGATAACGAAAGCAAGTATAGTGGTGAGCTATACAATTTTCTGGATTCAAAAATAGTTATATTTTTCGACTATTGTGGGAAAGTAGGGCTTCATAAGGAGCAATACCATAATGCTTTTTCATCCATGCTCAGAGACCGCGCTAGACAATTTTACTACAATCAACTCGCCAATAAAGGATACAACTTTGACCAAATGATCGCATTGACGAAAACTCACTTTGAGACGGATGAAAACAAGCAAGAATATCTCACACGGTGGAGGACTACGACACTTTTGTCAGTTAGAAAAGAATACCCCGAAAAGACAATCTCTGAATGTTTTTCAATGATGGTTGATAAACTCCAGAAAATTCAGCACGGACTCTGGGGATCTTATAACGTTGATCAAAATATAAGAGACCAAGTGATTAATGGATGTCAGGGAATTAGAGAATGCGAGTTGGCGTTGTTTAATCCAGCACCTACGTTTGAAGGAGTTGTTTCTCAAGTTAGAAACGCAATTCATACAAGAGAACAACAACAACAAAGAAGTTCCTCGCAATTCTCACTAGATATCCTCGAACAAACAGATGGAAATATAAATGACAACGATATTAACTACATTGAAAGAAAATACGGTAGTGGAAGATATCAAAACAGTAATCGAACAGATACACATACTATGGGTAAATTTAGGAAAGGTAAATTTCCGATGAGAGGAAACGAGTCGCACGGTCATAACGCGAAATTTGGACCGGAATTCCGCCAAAAGAAATGTTTGATATGTGGTAAACCTGGCTGCTGGTCAACAAGCCACCCTGCCGACGAACGTAAGGAGGCGTTTTCAAAATTTCAAAATCGAGCTTACTTCCAAGGAAAAACTGTCTCTACCGCATATTATCAAGCCTTTCTAGCCGATTGGGAAGGAGTTGATGGGATAACCAATGATATTGAAGACGAAATAGATCAATTCCTGCTTGAATGGGAACTAGAAGAAGAATTTACCAAAGTTGATGAACCCACCAAACATAGCCAATGGATTACTGAATTCGGACCTATCGATCCTCGTAAAACAGTTGTGCACTTGAACAACCAAGCAACACTTCATGCCATCTCGAAAAAGGACATCTTTAAAAATTCCTTGATTGGCTTCTCGAATTTTCCCAGTGATATATGGAAACAAGAAGCTTCGATTGACTCAAGATACTCAGAGATAGAGTTTCATGGCATCATGCCTGATACTGGCGCTGCAGGAGTTTCAACAGCCGGCGAACCTCAATTTATTGCGCTACAAAGGCTTAATCCAGATATTAAGATAGACAAATCAAGTGCAGGAGAACATAAAATTCGATTTGGTAAGGGCGAAGTAACGTCTTTAGGTTCAACTGAAGTCAATACCCCTCTGGGACCCATTACTTTTCACGTAGTTCCTCTAAACACCCCATTCTTGCTCTGCATCCAAGATATGAAGCGGATGGGTGTTATACTGGATAATTTACAAAATGTACTAATCCAAGGACAGAAAATCGTTCCTGTTGTTATGAAATTTGGGCATCCGTGGATGCATCTATTCCAGAATGAACAAAGTGTCGCATTCTGTCACCTTACAGAATCAGAGCTGCGTCAGCTGCACAGAAGATTTGGGCACCCTTCTGTCAAAAGGCTTGTTGGAGTTCTGCAAAGAGCAGGGCACAATGTGGAGAATAAATTAGTTGAAACACTAACAAAATATTGTCACCAATGTCAGCTTCATGGAAAGGCTCCCAGCCGATTCAAGTTCAGACTACCCAAAGAGTACAATTTTAACCACACCGTTATAATTGATATCTTAAATCTAGATGGTATTAACACCCTTCATGCAGTCGACGAAGCTACCGCATATCAGGCAGGTCGATTTTTAACAGATATGAGTGCAAAAACTGTGTGGAATGCATTTCGGGCATGTTGGATAGATGTTTATCTTGGTCCCCCCGATTTTATATCCCACGATGCCGGCACAAACCTAGCATCTGCAGAGTTTCGTCAAAGCGCTAAGTCGATGGGAACTCAAGTTCACGAAATTCCTGTTGGAGCTCATCACAGTATCGGGAAAGTCGAAAGGTATCATATCCCGCTACGAAGGGCATATGATATAATATGCGCAGAACTAAAAGGTCAAGGAGTACCAAAGGAAGTGAAACTTCAAATGGCTCTCAAAGCATTAAATGATTCCGTAGGTCCTCATGGACTTGTTCCCACACTTCTGGTATACGGCGCTTATCCGCGAATGGTAAAGGATTCAGCGCCATCACCGTCCATTGAGATCCGAGCAAAAGCTATTGAAAAGGCAATGCATGAAATTAAGAAGATTCGTGCTCAAAGATCAATAAATGACGCGCTTGCAACTCGAAATGGACCGAACACACTCCCAGTCTTGAATCTACCTCTGCAGTCAGATGTGATTGTATGGAGAGAGGCCAAAGGGTGGAAGGGACCCTACAAGCTGGTAGGATTGGACATTGACCACCAGGAGTGTGTTATTGAGATGCCTTACGGTCCAACAAATTTTAGAGCGACAGCCGTAAAACCGTATTTCAGCATAGGAGAAGAAAAAGAAACTGAGAAACCTGAAACTATCTCAGAATTAGACCCAAACTCGCAGGATACTGACGACTACAGTTCAAGTCAAAATGACAAGACAATTGAAAAAACAACTGACCCTGTTAATCAACTAAAAAGAGGCCGAGGAAGGCCAAAAGGATCGAAAAACAAGTCAAGGTTTATTCAGGAAACTTTACTAATGATATTTTATTTGATAACCTTACAGAAATTGATTTAAAAGCTCCCAATATTAGCTTCAAAGACGAAATTTTTCTCACTGCAAAAGAAATTTCAGACCTCAAACTGTCACTCCAACTTCGCGAACAAGGAGCTATAAGTACCCCCGGCAAACCATTTGAAGAAGCAGATCGTGCAGAATTCAATAGTTTAATCAAAAATGGCGTTGTAAAAATTATCAAATATAACCCTATCAAACACGATCAAGTAAGATTATTCAATACTCGTCTTATTCGCGAAGTCAAAGGAAAAGGTACAGCCAATCCTTATGAAAAAACAAGAATGGTGGTAGCTGCATGGGGCGACTCCGAAAAGAAGGAAATACTAACCCAGTCACCGACAATTCAACGAGCTAGTCAGCGACTTGTTGCAGCAATTTCGCCTTCATTGCTAGCTATGGATGATAGGGAAATGGGTCTCTGGACTCGAGATATTAGCCAGGCTTATACACAATCTAAAAGTTCTTTAAATCGAAAATTTTATGCAAAGATTCCAGAACAATTTCGCAAAAGCTACCCAAACGATTCCATTTTGGTAATCCTCAAACCATTATACGGTATTCCAGAGGCAGGAACCCACTGGTGGGTCACATATAACAACCATCATAAAGAAGAGCTTCTTATGCAAACTTCGACTTACGATCCTTGCCTTCTAATTAGTAATGGTAGAGACGCGTTCGGTGTTGTAGCTATGCAGACTGACGATACGCTCATTCTTGGCGAAAAACAATTTTCAGATCGCGAAGAAGCTAAACTTAAATTTACGGCTAAACCAAAAGAACATTTGACAACGAAAAATTCTATTTCCTTTAACGGGTGCACTTTGTCACTTCATGCAGACGGATCAATTGATCTATGCCAGAAAGGCCAAGGAAACAAAATTGAACTAATTAATGCCAACTCTGATGATTGTAAACAAATTTACATCAAGCAACGTGCTCGTGGTGCCTACTTGGCTTCTATTTGTCAACCGGAAGCTTGCTTTGATCTTTCGATAGCTGCCCAACGACAAGATCCTTCTATCGAGGATATAGTCCAATTAAATAAAAGACTTAACTGGCAAAAGAAAAATACCAAGCGTGGATTAAAGAATGTTGTGCTCTCGATTAGTTCAGCAAAACTTTTTGTTTTTGTTGATGGGTCCTTTGCAAATAATACAGATCTAAGTTCACAAATCGGATTTATTATTGTTCTAGCCAACGAGGAGCCTCAAGAAGATTACCAGTTCACACTCATGGGCAATATTGTCCATTAGAGCTCGAATAAGGCAAAAAGGGTCACAAGAAGTGTTCTCGCGTCTGAGATTTTGGGGATGATAGCAGGTGCCGATATTGCTTACGCTATTAGCACTACTCTAAAAATGATAACCGATCAATTAAAACTTCCACCAATTCCTACTATTGTTTGCACAGATTCTTACTCCCTGTATGAATGCCTTGTCAAGTTTGGCACAACCAAGGAAAAACGTCTCATGATCGACATCATGGCACTCAGGCAGTCTTACGAACGTCGTGAGCTCTATGAGATCAGATGGATCAACGGTAGTGATAATCCGGCGGATGCTATGACCAAGAGCAATCCTAACAAAGCGTTGGAAAACTTAGTCAATAATAGATTTGAGGTCAGAGTAGAAGGCTGGGTCAAACGGGAATAACATTGAAATTTCTAGCATGAGTAATGAGGTGTGACTTGAGAGATGGAGTCTTAATTGGACAAGTCAAATTAGTATGGACTAAATATTGGACTACGAGTCTAAGCCGTAATTTAAGAGTTGCCAGTGTTGGTACAACTCAATCACATGACATTGGTCACATGACCAGTTCCGAGTTATATCTAGATAGCTAGCCACCTGTTATTAGAAGAGATATATTTTTCCACGACAACATCTTATCATAGCTTTACTTACTCAAGTTTAGACGTGATATCACCCTGTAAGACCTACATTAGTAAAGATTCAGAAAAAGAAATGAAGGCTGCGCCGATAGATATGATAATCCCAGATGTGGAAAAACCAATAAACACCCTTATTAGAGATGCCTATTTAAATTCAAGCATTGCAACTGCAATGATAAATAGCCTAAAGGATAAGAATTGCAAATTTTGACCTAAATATCTGCAAAAATTCCTTCAAACAAAAATGATAGATTGTAAAATTGTGGGGAATTAGATTTATCGGCGAGATAAATTGTTCCTGCTACCAGATGATGAGTTAAAGACTCAAGTTTTGTACTGGACACATTCTACTGGACCCGGGGGACATACTGGTCGGACAAAAACTTTGGATTTATTGACAAGGTCGTATTGGTGGCCGAACATGTCAAAAGAGGTAGCAAATTATGTTAAATCTTGTGAGATGTGTGTCCAAATTAAACCATCAAGATCATCACTGCAAGGATTTTTACAACCACTTCCAATACCTTTCAGAGCGTGGTCAGACATTTCTGTGGACTACATAACACCACTGCTATGTTGTGAAAGAAACGGAGAAAAATACAAGCATCTTCTAATAGTAGTTTGTAGACTTACCAAAATGCGATATTTCATCCCGGTATCAAGACTGAATGCTGAAAACGTGATATATGCATTTATGAGCCGTGTATACTCACTCCATGGCTGCCCAGATAATATAGTCTCCGATAGAGGTGCGCAATTTGTTTCTCAATTCTGGAGACAGTTATCGAGTTGACTTGGAATTGCATTGCAACCATCATCAGCATTTCACCCAGAAACAGACGGCCAAACAGAAAGGGTGAATGCAAGTGTCAAAATATACTTACGAGCATTCATGAATTTCCATCAAGATGATTGGGTGGATTGGATCCCAATGGCAGAATTCGCAGCCAACAACGTGGTCTCAGAGACCACCGGTGTATCTCCGTTTTTCGCGAATTATGGCTTTAACCCAAGACTAGGAACAGAGCATTCTGATCCTTGTCCTCCTATCTTAACGTTGGCAAAAAGACAGCAATTCTACAAGGCCAATGCGGTCATTAAAAGATTCGAGCGAATAATAGAACAACTCAGAGTAATGGCAAAGCGATCACAAATGCGGTATGAAGAAAATGCAAATATGCACCTAGAAAGCTCACCGCGGTCTAGAGTCAGTGACTTTGTCTTTTTGGATACGAGAAATATGAAGACAAATAGACCCATGAAAAAGGAGACGATAAATGAGATGGCCCATACGAAATTTTAGAAGTGTACCCACGCGCGTGTTGATTAATTTTACCTGACACCTTCAATGTATACCCCGTTTTTCACAACCAATTACTCAGACACAAACCAGAATGCACCGACTTACTACGCCAGGATGAAATAAATATTGCGGAAAGGAGAGATATCCGTGGCCGAGTTTTTGAAAGAGAAGATGAGGTTACAGATGTGATAGAAAAATGGGAATTTGTTGACCTGCTTGATGTTCACAACCAGGATGGCTTCCACTATCTAGTCAAGTGGAGACATCAAAAGCCATCATGGCAGCCCGCAGCAGACTTGAGGGGACAAGACGAGGCGTTAATAAGATTCCATAAAGCTCACCCAGAGAAGCCGGGCCCGCCATCATGGGTAAAGCTCCCTCGAAAACAGTCTTCAAAATTGGATGATAAACAAAAAAGTGAAATATTTATAGGCGTACGAAGGTCAGAGAGATTAAGACAACCTCATAAAATCCGCTGTCAAACGACTGATATGGTCTAAGTTTTTTTTTCAAAAAAAAAAATCATTTGAGGACAAATGAGCGTTTGAGGGAGGGTATTGTCACGGTACTAAATACAGCTTATATCATGTGCTCTGTTACGTGGCCTCGGTTATGCATCGCACTCAACCGCTTGCAGATTGTCGGGAAATCGGCTTTAGTTGGGAATAGAATAGCTATTCAAAAGACTCAAAATACAAAACGCGCGTAAGACAAAGTAGTTCATTCAATTAATTCTATTCTATCTATGTTTCCCTCCAACGCGTTGCTAATATACAGAGTTGCAATGGACGTGCGCAATGTCACGTGGCAAACGTCCAGACACTGGCACTCTTTTCTTTTCCTCTTTGTCTCTGCGTCAAGATGCGTCCAAAACTAATTAATTACCTTTCGACCCATCCCTCAACTCGTACCTTCAATTTGTTATTGTCAATTAGTTCCCTAAGAGCCTTGGTTGGTTTTGCTTTGGTCATAGCGTCTGCAGGGTTGTCGAGTCCGTTGATCCAGCGGATTTCAGAAAGTTCTCTTCTCTCGTATGACTCGCGAATAGCCATGATGTCTATCATAAGGCGTTTTTCTTTCGTGGTTCCAAGTTTGACAAGACACTCGTACAATGAAAAAGAATCGGTGCAAATGATAGAAGGAATCTCTTGAATTTCGAGTTGGTTTGTAATTATATCCAAAGTAGTTCTCAGTGCAATTGCCAAGTCTACCCCGTGTACCATCGCGTATAATTCAGAAGCTAGAACTGCTCGTGTGGCTCGTCTACATTTTATCGATGTCCAATGGATAAGGTTTCCTGAAATTAAAAATTGATTGGGCTCAGGATCAGATTCATTTGCTAGCAGAATTATGATTCCAATTTGGGAGCTCAAGTCTTTGTTGTTTGCGAACGAGGCATCAACAAAAACAAAGAGTTTTGCAGATTCTAGGTTTATCGGAATGTAGCGTAAACCGCGATCGTGGTTGTTTATTTGCCACTGAAGACAATCATTAAGTTGGTCGATTTCTGTGGCCGTGGGATCTTGATGCTGGGCGGCAGCAGAGAGGCTATAAGAAGCCTCCGGTTGGCAAATAGAAGCGATATATGCTCCACGGGCTCTTTGTTTGCGATAATCATCTTTTGCCGTAGGAGAATTGTTATTGACGAGCTCGATAGCTTTAATTTGTCCTTTTTGTTGGATGCGAATATCAGTATCGTTAAAGGAGATCTTTGTTCCGTTGAAGACTATGGGCTTGTTTACAGATAGTGTTTCTATGGGCTTTGAGATAAATTTGGCATCAATTAGTTCCTTTTCTTCTCTACGGGCAAACTCTGGATCCACTAAACCAAGTGTGTCGTCTACTTGCATTCCAATCATTCCAAAAGCTTCTTTTGTCGTAGATATTAACAGACAAGGGTCAAAAGTGGAAGGGCGCATGTGCAGTTTGTCTGTGTGATGCTTATAATAGGTGCTCCACCAGTGATTTCCAGATTCTGGGATTCCGTAAAGTGGCTTTAGCATTAAAAGAACCGAAGATGGTGGAAATAAATGAGAAATCTCTCGGGGTGGTTTTACGAGGATCCGTCGGTTAAGTGATGTTGAAGCCTGGACGTATGCTTAAGTTATATCCCTAAGAATAAGCGAGAATTTACGAGATTTAATGAGTCCAGGTGCAAGTGCCGTAATTAGTCTTTGACTACTACGCTGGATAGTAGGTGACTGTGTGAGAATGGAAGTTTTTCCTGTGTCATTATACGCTTGGACGACTAGCCTTGATTTTTCGTATAGGGAGGTGTCACTAAATTTAACTGCGTCAACCATTCTCGCGTTAAAAACTCTTTCGTCAGGCGCCACTGAGTCCTGGGAGATTACTTCAAATATGCATTGTGAAATTAGGTCTTCGATCTCCTTTTTACGGGAAACTTCAAAGGGTTTACCAGGTGTTGTAATTTTTCTTTCTGAACGTAATCGGATAGAGAGGTCACGGTCGGAGATTTCTTTAGATGAAAGAAAATTTGAAGTTTGAAAGCTGGAAATGGCGACTTGATTGTCGATTGACATGATGAAATTTCCAAAATCTTTCGGTTTTCGGATCCTGGTGCCACGACGTGGTTCTGAGGTGTCTGCAACTTCGTTGTTTAATACTTCGTCATGTTTTGGAATAGGTGTCTCTAGAGCGGTTATAGGATCAGGCTCCTTTTCCATATCGTAATATGGTTTGACGGAGGTTGTCCTGAAAGTCGACGTATGGTCGCCGATTTGGACTATACAATTTTCACCATCAATTTGAAGTAATTTATGAGGGCCTGTCCACTTCTTTGATTCTCTCCAGACGAGGACTTGGCTGTTCAGAGGTAGGTCTTTAAGTGCTGAAATTTCTGGTCCGTTGCGCATCCTCAATGCACTCTGTACCTGGGCCTTAGCATGTATTTTGCGGACTTCCTTCATGGCTGACTTAATGGCTGCGGCACGTTGGAAAATAGAAGGTGCTGGCGGGTCTGACTCAGTCATTCGGGGGTATGCGCCAAAGACGAGTAGTGTAGGAACGATACCATCTGGTCCCGCGGTGTCGTTTACAGCTTTGACTGCCATTTGCAAGATGTGATATTTATTAATATTATTTTTACCTAAATCATTAGAAATAACTTCATATGCCCGTCGGAGTGGGGTATGGTATCTCTCCACAAGGCCAATACTGTGATGCGCCTCAGTAGGAACTGCTTTTGTTGATATTGACATAGCAATGGCGCTTTGTTTGAAATCCTTTCCAGTGAAGTTGGTCCCAGCGTCATGTACAATAACGTCGGGAGGTCCAAGGTAAACATCGATCCAACAATTGCGAAGGGCATTCCAAGCTTCTTGGGCATCCATAGATTTGAGCCATCGTGCTGCTTGGAAGCTTGTTGCTTCGTCAACAACTTGGAGAACAGGCTTTTTGTCAATCCAAAGCACGTCGATGTAAACGCTGTGGTTGAATTCACGATCGTCAGAAAGGTTGAATTTAAAGCGCCCTGGTGATTTGGAATACTTTTGGCAAGAATCGCAGAACTTTGTCAAGTAGTTGATCGCATTTCGATCGAAATCGTGGCCAGATCGGTTAAGGAGTTTTGCTAGTTTTTCGGAAGAGGGGTGTCCAAACCTACGGTGCAGTTGTCGAAGTTCCAACATTGTCAGATGGCAATGTATGATGCCATCGTCTCTCTCATAAGATTGCACAAGACTCTCTTCAATTCCCTCGAGTAGTAAAAATGGATGACCATACTTACGGATTACTGGGTATGTTTTCTTTCCGTTTGGTGTGTATTGAATTAAGATATCTTTTAAATTATTGTAATGAATGTTCATTTTGTCCATATCCGCAAGACAGAATAGAAATGGTGTAACTGATTTTGTGACGTGAAAAGTAATAATACCAATGGGAGTGGTGATGTCGATTGTGCCAAGGGAAGAGGTTGATCCAATACCAAACGTAATTTTAGCTTCTTCAGTCCTCAATTTATTGATTTGAATGGAAGGCTGGAGGCGTTTGAGGGCAAGAAATTGTTCATAGCCAGCCGTTGAAATCTTGGCAGCGCCAGTATCGATAAGGATACCTTCGAATTTTAGAGAAGAGTAGTGAGAGTTGAGCGATGATTTTGATTTCAAGAGGAGGTGCATTGTTGATTTGTCTTTGAGAGATCTAATAGCAGTATGTCCGTTAATATCCCCTTGCATTGTTGTGAAGATTTCTGAAGATGAATCTGTTGATGCCCAATTTTGAGATTCAGAGAAGAAGTTGATTGCTCTGAAGAAGTCTTCGGAATCTTCACTGTCATCATCTTGGGTTACATGAAAATTTTCCAATTCGTCTGAAATAGAAGCGGTAGGATCCTCCCCTTCAAAGTCAACTAAAAATTGATGAATCTCAGGTGCTGTATATTTTCTGCCAGTTAGACGATGATTCCTATTTCTGAATTCAGTCATTGATTTTCTTCGTTCTTCCGGCGTATGTCGAGTAGACCAACAATCAGGTTTACTGCACACGAAACATGTCTTTCTCCCCTGAATTGGTCGGTTTGACATATTTTGTGTTGATACAGGTGACATATTCGTCCGTTGACGACCATGGTATTGGCGATCGGTATAGAATCTTTCATTTCCGTCACTATTCACTGTATATTGAGTTGGATGTTGAGATTTCTGAGCTTTTAATGATAAGCATATAGAGGTCCTAAGTTGTGCAATGAAAGCCTGAAAAGTTGCTGCTGAATTCATAGAGGCCATTGAGCAATCAGGGTCTTCTTCACAGGCAACAAGTAGTTTATCGCGTAATTCGAGATCGTTTCTTTCATCACTTATTCGATATGCAGGGAGGCCACGATGGAGTCGTTGAATCTCGCGGACAAGTTCTTCAAGACATTCTGATTTACTTTTGAGTTCTCTATGTTCCGCGGAGATTTTAGACAGGGTGATTGAGTTATACATTGATTGCATCTCTCGTTGCAGTTCGGGTGTCTCAAAATTTCTTCTTATTGCATTGACCATCTCGTCAAAATCTGAGATTTTACCACGAATATTTTCTGAGTAGAAGAGCTTGGCGGAGTCTTTTAGCATGATTGAAATTGCTTGACCTTTAAAGTCGTCTGGCACACCAGCAGCGGAGCACATTTCATGAAAATCATCGAGAGCGCTATTCAGATTGTCATTTTGGCCGCCGTATTTTATAACATCTCTATAAATTTTGTAAAGGTTCATTATGCTTGTTGTTCTTTGTCGTTTATCTTGTTGGTTGTTATATTGTACATGATGGGGATTCTGTGTATTATTTTGCTGGAGATTTTGTTGTAATGGAAAATTGTTATAACGTGAAGGAGCGTGAAAATTACTTGTATCCGGAGAGAAAGTAGAGTGAAATGGTGGATTGGAGGGAAAATTTGAGGATTGTGTAGAATGGTAACTGGTTTGCTGTGAAGAATTGTCTGATGGGATTGATGGAGGCGGAGGTGGGGGAAAGGTATTTAAATTTACAGGATTGTTGGTGGTTGCACCCGGAGCGGTGGGCTGTGCGTGTGGAGCAGTATTGTAAATGGTGTTTCTGTTGGTGTTGTTCACTCCAGGCTGGTTATTGCCAATTGGAGTTGATGGTAGTGGGGGATTTGTTGGAAAGTTGTTAAATCCCAAGGGATATGTAGATGGTGGATCACCTTGAGGAGTGGTTGATGTTTGAGGGTCAGCTGGAGGTGAATTTGCGGTAGCTTGCGGAATTTGTCTTGAGTAAAACAATCCTTTCTTCATTTGATTAAAGAGTTCGTCTTCAGGCCACTCTGCAGGATGCTTTTCATTCAGAACGTTGAAAAGTGCTCGTGCAACGCTAAATCCTTGCTTCCTGACAACGTACACACCACGTTGGCGGAGAAATATTCGGAGACTGTTTAGATCTGTCGTGCCTGCTAGCTTGAAGTTGGACGTATCCCAATGTTCGAAGTAATCTTGAAATCCGTCCCATAATATATCATCGACGGCTCCGGCATCGGTTGCGAATTTCTTGAACGACGAAAGGTGATTGAGAACAAATCCTGAAGTCCATCTTTTCTTCTCTGCTTCTTGAAGGTTCTCTTCGGGAATAATGCTGGTATCCTTCATTTGGACATCTTGATCTTCTTTACTGTCGGTCATTCTTAGTGTATGAAGCTACGTCGGAGAGGGTAGCTTGTGTGTTAGAAGTGTGCTGGCAATGGGCACGATGGTCTGGTCTGTCGTTCAGATAAAATTTAAGGGGTTTTTTTTTTTTTTTTTTTTTTTTTTGTCCCTAGTATCTCGTCCTCGCTCCGAATCAGATGCTTAGCACGCACTATGTTTCTGTCGTTCCAAGAGGCTGCTCAAGTACCAGAGGCCCTAAGTTCTCCTGTCCGTTTCAGTACCGAGCGCGTCTCTTCAATGTACCTTGCTGTTCTGTGTCCTCGATGTTTGAGAACACTGATCAGTGTCGGGAAATCGGCTTTAGTTGAGAATAGAATAGCTATTCAAAAGACTCAAAATACAAAACGCGCGTAAGACAAAGTAGTTCATTCAATTAATTCTATTCTATCTATGTTTCCCTCCAACGCGTTGCTAATATACAGAGTTGCAATGGACGTGCGCAATGTCACGTGGCAAACGTCCAGACACAGATAATATTCCTCGGTAGCTTCCTGTAGTAGCTCGTGATACAACGAAGTATCTAATCCTACCATCTGTTCCGCCACTACCGTGATAGCTCATGCTTCCATCTGATAAATGGGTTTGAAATTAGTTATGTTGGTTTGCTCAGCTGTCAATGGTGACCTGCAAACAAAGCAAGGGATGATAGTAATCTAGGAAACTACATGTGTAACTAAGGATTATGAACACAGTGATAACAGCAAATTTGAGAATACAATCAGTAGCTGAATGATACATTATATTGATTCGTTATAAAAGCTGTAATGAAAAGGGATGAGAGAGTTCACCTGATTGTGTTAAAGTTATGAGCTTACAGAGGGGAATTGTCTTAGGATGTGATATCACAGTTGACTGGATTAAATATGATACTTTAGATCTGGACGTCAGAATGCTTGATGTAGAGAACTATAATTTGATCTAGGTTGGCCAGAGCTCAACTATATATACTAAGTAATTGCCCGTGCACGTGCCTTAGTATCAAATTGTAAGCCATATAAGCTTGTAGTAGCTTCCCACTTATAGCTGATCTCCATAAGTTACTATCCAATCCTTAATACCACCAAAGCGTTATTTCTACGGAATTCCCACTGACCGCCATTTACAACAGATTGCTGACTGAGACTTCGGCTAAAGTCACTAAGCGATATCCCAGGTTATTTCATAGTCAGCCTTGCATTTTCGTCGATTTTTATAACTCATGTTGTGGTCAGCTTTACAGCTAAGACAATTCACATCGTTCTTAGGCCTCAGCATTACAGCGAGAGATTGTAGTTCAAGAGTCTCGCCAGATTCGAACTACCATTCTCCTGTCACAAGTGGGGCATGTGTCCAAGCTACCAAGACTTGTTGAAATTAGTTCTACTGATTGGTGTGATCTGCAAGGAATGTAACTTGTAGAGACATTACCACTCTGGTTATCATTCTGCGCTATGACTGTTGTATGTCATATTATACGCTAGTCCGTATTGACTCACAATCACCAACTAGTTTTATCAGATAATTTTGTATATAGTTAGGGCTATAGTTTGGGGTGGGAGTAATAAACAACTA
The DNA here is from genome assembly GCA_028751805.1 of Podosphaera xanthii. Lineage (NCBI taxonomy): Eukaryota > Fungi > Ascomycota > Leotiomycetes > Helotiales > Erysiphaceae > Podosphaera > Podosphaera xanthii. The sequence goes on from JAPWIX010000002.1 coordinate 1,679,123, forward strand.
CCACTTTACTCCTCTCTACATCCACCAAATTGTTCCAACTTGATATACAGTAAAACACCAAGCCTAACACGCGTTAAGATATTCCTCAATAGCGTATACAATATTTTTACAAGACTCTATCTAGGAGATCAGCCTGGATGGTGTACTACTGCACCATCTTATCCTACCATAATGATTGTTAGTACGCCGACTAGTTCATGTAAAGTCGGTGGCATCTAAAAACTTGAGATCTTCGCGACCTCTTTCAATAACTACCAATTAAGACAATTAAACGTGGCTCTGAAAACTGAACGGAATGGCAGTGAAAAGCGGACTTTTACATCCTCATCATAGCACTACAGGACTCTACTTAGAGACTGACATAAAGATGTAGGGCTTATGTGAAAAATTATCCTCTAGGCAAAACAAGCTGATGACCAGTAAATGGCTAAAAACCCTTCGAAGCTAGGCTAGTTTTCAGTCCTATAAGCAGGGATATTATGGTTATGAGCTTATTGAGGGCATAGCTTCTACCTTTGAATGATTGAGAGGTTGAGGTATGAGTGTAATGAGAACTTCTATTGTATATGTGTATGTGAAAGTGCGTATGCTTGACTCTCTAACTACAAGAAAGTACCTCTCTATATATACAACTCCTCTGCTACTATTTTAGAGGTAACAACGTATCTACACCATTCCACTGTATTCTATGACTTCCAGTTCTATCTGGTTCTATGACGTTCTTTCATATTCTCAACATAATTATTGTGGAGCACAGACCTGAGTCATGATATACCGGGGTACCCTTGTACACCGACTGAAACACAACAGTCCCCCTGAAGATTACTTTTGTCCCATCTTGTGTGAAAGTCTGATGAACCTTATAAAACAGGAACTGGTGACTTGACCTTTGTCAGACCGTCAGCTAGCTGTTGATTTGATTCTACATAAGTGAGGGTAATCAACCATTTGTTATACTGATCTCTACAGTAGTGGTTCCGAAGAGCGATATGCTTTGATCGCTTGTAGTTATCATGATTTTTAATTAGAGAGATCGCCGATTGATTGTCCACATATAAATTGGTACGTGTTGCTCCCTCAATATTATTTTGAAGGTTTAATTCTTGCAGAAGTGATTTGACCCATTGTAGCTGTCTACAGGCCTCTGTGGCTGCAAGATATTCTGCCTCAGTGGTGGATAATACGACGTCTCGTTGCAGGTGTGACTTCCAACATACTGGCCCCGATGCTAGTCTAATCAGTAGTCCTGATGTTGATCTACTGGATATTAGATCCCCCATGAAATCAGCATCAGAGTATGCTTCCAGTGTTGGCTTGCAATTCTTCCTCTGAAAAATTATACCTTTATCTGGATTTTTAGCTATATAACGCAGTACCCTGCGTGCCGCTTTATTATGCTCTTCCGATGGGTTAACTAAGAATCGAGCTAGATGATTGACTGCGTGTGCAATATCTGGACGAGTGTTATTCGCCAAGTATTGGAGTCCTCCGATTATTGAGTTATACTCAGATTTTGAATGCGCTGAGCATTCTGAGGTATTTGGTTCCATTAATCGCTCCAGTGGGTACTCCGCTATTTTGCAATTCGCTTACCCAAGCCGTTCCAACAGTTTCCGAGCATACTGTCCCTGTGACAACTTTAAGATATTCTTATCAGGTTTACTTATTTTAATCCCTAAAAAGAGATCCGTTTTGACTGTTTTGAGCTTATACTTCTTATATAACGCTCGCATGAGTTTTTCTATCTTTTCTACTTTAGGTCCCATGACCTGAAAGTCGTCAACATGGATAATAGCAAATAGGTCCTTCTCTTTGTTGGTGTATAGACAGACATCTGAAGTTGTCGGCAGAAGTCCTTGTGTTGCCAGAAATGCCTTTACATCATCATACCATAAAGCAGCCGCTTGTTTGAGCCCATAGAGACCTTTCTTTATAAGTATGATTTTATTTTCCTTCTTGTAACCCTCTGGTAACTCCATGTAAAGGTCAGTGTCTAAATCTGGGTTTAAGAACGCAGATGGAACGTCTCCCTGTTTTCTGTACCAACCAAACCAATTTGATAGAGCTAACATGATGCGACCTGTCTCTGGTCTTGGTGTAGGTGCATATGTTTCCTTGTAGTCAATACCGGATCTTTGACTAAAACCTTTGACGGTGCACCTAGCTCTGTATTTCTCCAGGGTTCCGTCGGCGTGGTATTTCTTTTTGAATACCCATTTACACTTCATTGGTGTTCTATCTTTGGGCAGTTTACTCCTATCAATAACCTTGATTGTGCCGGTTTTTTTCAATGATTCAATCTCTTCATCAGCTGCGAGTTGCCAATGCTGCCTATCCACACTTTCCATTGCCTCAGTCCAAGTTTTCGGGTCAGCGTTTCCTTTGAGTGTTTTTCCGTGATGCAGCTTATAATAATCTACCTTTTTGATGGGTCTTCCTCGCTTGCTGTATGTTGTCTGGTCTTCTGGTGAACGACTACGTTTTCGTCCCGCTATCAGAGGTACCGGATCCCAGCCAGTCATTACTTGATCATACCTTTCTTCTGCTTCTCCATCATTTATCTCCACCAAAGAATTATGCTCCCCCTGGCGCACAAGTTCTCTACCCACATTCTCTTCAGCTCCTAAGTAACTTTCACTTTCGCTTTCTCTTTGTTCTTCTACATCCTCCTTATCATTTAAGTCCTCGTAGACACTGTCATAATCAGTCTCAAGTGATGATGCTGATTGTGATAGCTGATCGTCACCGAAAACATTCGAAGGTTTTGATGTCCTTTCGTTATTACTAGTACTATGATCCCAAAGATCAGTTGGTACGGACGGTGCTCTCTTGATGGAAGAAACGTCTATTTTCTCAATTGCTGCTGGTGGCTTGTTTGTCTTTGGTATGACGGGAATTTTGGGTGCTGACTTTTCAGGTTGATTTGCTAATTGTGGCTTATTTGCCTGTGGTATGACCTGAACTGTAGGTACTGGTATTTCAATTTGGTGCGCCGATGTACTAGGATTGATCTCCCCCTCAAACTGTGAAGTTTGAATACCAGGCGGAGGGATCGAAGTTCTAACAGGTACTATTGTCTTCTCCGCGGGAAGTTTGTCGTTGTTGGTCCAAAAACTGGTTGTCTTTTGTTGGTCAACTGGACTAAGCATATCACCAAACATTATGTCTTCATTAAATGAAACGTGAGGTGTGAAACTTTCAACCCATTTCCAGCCTTGTTTTGAAGTCAAATGTGGATGATAAATAAGATAGTTCTTACTAGTGTTGTTCTGAAAGCCCATAAACCAACCTTGTTCTGCTCTTGCTTCAAATTTGCCTGGTTTGGGTTCTATCAGTTTATATGCCCTACATCCAAAACGAGGTAACAACGTAAAATCTATCTTTTCATTATGGGGTTGCTTAAGGCCGTCAAGAAAATCGATAACCGGCACCTTTTTGGTTCTTAGACAATAAAGTCTATTTGTGATGAAGCACGAGTGCTCTAATGCCCATGGCCAGAAGCATGGTGGCATTCCTGCATCGATAAGTAAGCTTCGTGCTCTCCTAAGTAGGACTTTATTTGCGGCTTCCGCTACGCCATTTTGTTCAGGCGTGTAAGGTGCTGACACGTCTGTTCGGATTCCATGTCTATCGCAATACTCTTTTGCGCGAAAGTATTCCGAGCCGCCATCTCTAAACACTATTCTGACCCTTTTTCCATATTGATGATACTGGTCTTCAATCCATTTTACTAGCCTTGATGCTATTTCATCTTTTCCTTTAGTGGTTAAAATCCATCTCATTCGCGTCTTTGCATCGGTGAGGATGACTGCATATTGGTACTCGTTAATTGACGTTGTCAGTTTTCCAACTGTATCAATGAATACTTTGTCTAATGGGTCTCCAGGCAACGGCCGAGGCTCTCTCGAAACAAATCTCTGTGCCTTACTTAAGTGGCATGTTTCGCAAGTACCTAAATCTGACAATTCAATACCTTCCAGACCAATCGAGCATTTTGCAGTTTTCTTTAAAATTTCCTGGCCTACGTGACCAAGTCTCTGATGCCACCTTTGTGCGCTACTCACGTGCGGTACCCTGGCTACTCCTGGTGCTGCGATATTCTTGGGTTCTTTGCTTGTTAAACTATTTTCAAGAGGCTGTATGAACAAAACTCCCTCTACCACTACCAGTTTAGCGACTGGGATTTCGGTCGCATCTTTTGTCACTTTGACAAGATAGTTGTTTTGTTCTGCAGCGACTACCCCATGATCTTGTTTTAGTCTTACAGCCGAAATTATATCGCAGGCTGACTTCGGTGAATAAAGTGTTCCCTTCAATTCCAAAGTTAAGTTACCAATGTTCAGACGACTGACTCCCCCGTGAGTCAAAAAAGAATTGCCAACTGCTTGGTCGAATTCGAAAAGATTGGTTAGCCTCTTGAATGAAATGAAGTCATCTTTAGATCTCACGAAATGATGGGATGCGCCAGTATCATACAGTAGACGGTTTTTATGTTTAGCTGCTATACTAGCTACAGTTCCTAAGCTAGCGCCTTCATTCTCCGTCTCACTATCTTCAAACCTGTCGCCTATTTTCTCTGTTGCCTTTGCAACATCCGCCTTTGCGGTTCTGTTGTAATTACTATTTTTTCTTAGCTCAGGGTGCTGTTTGAAGCAATGCTTGTTTTTGTGTTTGTGTCTACAGCGTTGACACAACGATTCTGGATTGGCGTTGCGAGCAGCTTCTTTACCCTTTGCATTCTGACCTTTCCTACCACCATCCTGCCCTATGGCTGACTGACCATGACCCAACATCCCTTCTCTACCATTGGCAACTTGTCGTAGGGTAGACATCATCGTGTCCAATGACACATACCGATTGCTTTTATCCAAAGTCTTCGTTTGTCGCCAAGTATCGAGCCATGGAATTCCTTCGGTGCCCATGATAAACATGAACGAGGCTAAACCTAGCGAAATCTCGAACATGTTTCCTCCCTTTTCGGACTCTTCCAAATTGTGGGACACCATTGTTTCTGCGGCACTATTGACATCAAGAAAATTCTGTAAAAACTCATTACAGTAATTCTCCGCCGTGGTGGTGAATTTAGTCGCTAAAAATTTTCTGACTGCTGTCTCCCATGGAGTCGTTGCTCCTTCTTCTCTTGCATTGGCGACATGGTCGAAAAGTTGCTTCGCAGTCATATTTAAGAAGTTCTGCGGGCATACATCTTTTGTAATACCATTTACCAGGATATTTCTGGCCTCAATTTCACCCTCTGTCCAACTGACTAGGTCGTTCTCGAACTCTTTCATCTTCGTGCTGTACTCAGCATCGGTCAAGGTCCCCTTCTCTGGGGCTGTTGGTCGTAAGGCTGGTTTGATTCCTGGTATATTGTGGAATACATGGCCGAGACATCTTCTCCGCACCAGTGCTGACTGTAGGTTTGCGATCCAAGTCAATAGGCTGACTCCTGGTCCGAGAATCACTGTGACTTCTTGCGTGGACATATTCATTTGGTAGTCTTTGAATGATTGTTAGCCCTTATCATGACAGCGCGCCGGGCTCATAACCTATTATGGTTATGAGCTTATTGAGGGCATAGCTTCTACCTTTGAATGATTGAGAGGTTGAGGTATGAGTGTAATGAGAACTTCTATTGTATATGTGTATGTGAAAGTGCGTATGCTTGACTCTCTAACTACAAGAAAGTACCTCTCTATATATACAACTCCTCTGCTACTATTTTAGAGGTAACAACGTATCTACACCATTCCACTGTATTCTATGACTTCCAGTTCTATCTGGTTCTATGACGTTCTTTCATATTCTCAACATAATTATTGTGGAGCACAGACCTGAGTCATGATATACCGGGGTACCCTTGTACACCGACTGAAACACAACAAGGGAAGTCTGGGATATTTTTTTAATCCTCTGGTATCTAACAATGGGCTTGTTTAGTCAAATAAATAGGTGCAGGGGCCCAGGCTTGATTACGATCGGGTGAGCGGTCACATCTTCTCTCTGAGAGAAGTTGATGTTAAGGGTAACCTTATAAGTTGGGGTTGAAGGTTAGAGACGCGTATTGTGGGGGGAAGGGAATGGCTTAACTGTGTTAAAAGCCTATTAAGGAGCTGGAGAGATATGAAAAGATGGGCTAGTCACCTGGTCATCATAAAGTGCCATCGTGATTATGAGGTGGATAGACCATCAGGAAGGCGAGACGTGGTCAGCCAGAAAAGGGAGACCCTCTAGGTAATGGGATTGACAGGAACTTGTCCCTCTACCATCATCAACTGGGCCGTAGTCCCTTTTAGCGGCTGAAAGGAGGGTAATTACTTTGGAACAGTACCCCACTCATTCTAGGGTTTAGCAATATGCTAAAATGTCGTCGGCTAGAGCAAAGAAGATGTGCCTTCAAGAGACTACGAAGGGTTTGAGGGGACGGATGCGCGTGTCAGTTAACTAAGAGGATTTCTCAGGTCGCGAGTGGGGCTAGCTTAAGATGCCAACCTCGTCATACTAGGACGAAGGAGGCATCATTTAACTCAGATAGGAATACCTTTCACCTCCGAAAGTCTGAACTCATACATAGCATCAAGGGGTGGCTGTATGGGGGTGAAGGAACTTAAGACGGATGGTCACTGCACACGCACGATGTTAAAAACTGTTCATACTTCTCTATGGCTAAGGAAATATTGGAGTAGTCAGCTATTTAAGCCATTCAATAAGGTAGATCACGCCAGAAGAGTGTTGCTGGCTATCTGGGATTCTCAGCACTTCCTACCTTAATTTCTCCACACCAAGCATTTTATTTAATCGGGCACTTGTACAATTTAATATCGGTGCTAGTACCAACAGAACAGAGTATGGCCGGGCAACAGGGGTAGCCCAGTTCCTGCGAGGGCAGAGCCCCTAACATGGCAGATAAGATTGGGACGTTGACAAAAGACTACATACTGCTCATGCAGCTATACAGAGATTATTTCAATTTTCTTCTAGATCTAAGGGCTTGAGATTTAATGCATTAAGCCAATTTCATCTCTTCTGAATCATTCCCATGTCAGACTATGGCTCAGTGTTATGGCATGGTAAATATGGCACAAAAAGGTTGAGTCACATATGTGACAAGAAATAAAAGCAAGTCCTAATCATAATTATAGCTGCCTTTAAAAGCAGCCCAAGTAAGGCCATAGAAGATGAAGCAGCTTTTCTCTCAACCAGAGTCAGACACTTTGAGCAAGCCAGCTTCTATGCCCCAAGTCTCCTGAAATTTCAAGTACATGGTCTCTTATATTGTTCATTAGCTAGTAAGTTGCAGGATAAACTAGTCACTCCCTTTGATACCATGGACCTAGGTTTGTTTACTTACTTGGAAGATAAGCCTAGTAGCTAGCTCTAAAGAATTGCTCTCTTATTCAAGAAGTTCTCTAAAATACCAAAGTTGGAGCCTCAAAATTTCAAGTGGTCCTCACCATGAGTAAAAAGCTCCCTTAATATTACTATTAGCAAATTTGATTAATCTGAAGTCAAAGATCATCACTTGAAGCTATTAGACAGTATTCCTGTTGAAATGAATTCTACATATTAGAAAAGATCTGCAAGGAATGCAAACTTGTAGAGCCGAGGCTGCTCCGTTTGACATTATGCGCTAAGACCATTATGGTTGGTCATACGCTAGTCCGTATTGACTCACAATCACCAATTGCTTCTGGTTAGAATTTTCATGTATACATAAAGCACTTTAGTAGTTGGCGTGAGAGTAATGAACAACTCTCACGGTAACTTTCTACAGCCTCCTCATTGTGCCTTTTATATTCATCTGTGATCTCATCGAGTCTAATAAGCTCTAAGATAATCCCAAGTGCAACTCTAAACTTCTACAATTCCCCCTTCTTAATTTACTTTCTATACAGATTGTTCTTTGCTTAAGGACAAAGGCTCTGCCATAGGTGTCGGTATGTTTACGGGGTGTGATCACAATAACTGCATTCGATTGCTGCTTGATGTGATCGTTCTCTTCTTTTTCAATAACTACGAAATGAAACTATAAACTCCTGTCCCCCAAACGCCTTACATAATCCTAATATATCACGTGAACCCTCAAATCCCCAGTTCCATTCCAACATCAGATGGATATACTTTCCATCAGGTCTAGACAATAGGTATAACTGTTTATCTTCCTTATACTAGAGAACTTGAATGTCTTAGAGAGAGGGTAATAGGCGTTCCGTTGGGCACTGATGAAGGAGGTAATGTCTCTTGTTCAACTTAGGGGTCCGTATTGGCATTACTGATGCAGAAACCTATGCAATTTATAAGGCACGAAGGCAAGTATCTTCAACTACACCCAAGCCAAGCTGCTTTCTATTCTCTGATATTCAAGCTGCTCTGCTGAGAATCGCTAAAGCATCTAATTTTATTTCCCACAAGGCTAGATCTTAAGGCAACAAAATCAAACTGCAATTATACTGGTGTCCCGGCCATCAAGGGATTGAAGACAACGAACTTGCTGAAAACCTTGCAAGGAAAGGTCTAAACAAATTTTGTTTTTTCCAAAGACAACTTCACTTCTCATTCCTTCTTAAGCGAAAATGTGAGGAAATCATCTCATTCATCCTGGCACTCTGATTGGACTAGACAAATGCTTAGAGAAGGAAAGGGCAGGAAGGCCATCGGACTTGGTAGATTTTATAGAACGTCTGCGAGGATATCTACACTCATCTTCAATTCTAAGGCGATTAATTTGAATAAATTCTGCAGAGCCATTCAGTCTTCTTATTTCCAGGCAATAAATGGGATAGGGAAAATTCTGGCCTATCTCTAGAAGATAGGGAAGGTAGATTCTGACATCTGTAGCTTCTGCAATAAGGAGAAACAAACAATGCCACATTTATTACCATACTGAACCTATTTTGATAGAGAGAGGAAGAAAGAACTTGATGGACTGGAACCATTAACCCTGCCCATACTTTTCAGTACCAAAGTTGTTAGACTCTGCCTCCTAAAATTCTTCCAATCTAGTCGGTGCATTACGAAATATAAAACACCTCAGGTTGAAGATTTAACCCAGGACAACCTGATCAATATCAACTGCCTATAAAAAAGCCGAATCAAAAATTAAAATTTAACCTAAACTTAAAAAAATAATAATAAAGTATAGAAAAGTATAGAAAAACATCAACAATACGGAAAAAAGAGTTCTTCTAAATGAGCATATCAAACGTGTCTAATAGAATGGAAGATGATCTTTTCAGAGATCCGGTGAAAGAATTCAGAGTTTTAAGCAAGCTCTAACAGATGATGGCCTTGTCCCGAGGACATGCAAGAAACCATCGAAGAAGGCCGGAGATATCATCGAAAGACTCCTACGATTTAAAGTCCACCTCTCAACGATCCCTCAGTCATGTTGTGCAAACGAAGACCCTAAAATAAATAAAATCCTACAGAAAATCTAGAGCGCTAAATCAACCATATCCCCGACTCAAGCCTCTTCAAGAGCTTAGAGAAAATTTTGGGCCTGTATTGCTAGCAAGCCAGGAGTAGCTGGCACTTTAATTAGAATCCAGATTGAAAAAAAGTGTCACGGTTTGGGGTATAAAGGTTTAGAGCAACTATATACTCAATGGTAATTAATTTCCGATCTAAAGAGAATGGCTATGTGAAACAATACAAGTTATATTTATATCAATAAGCTCCTTATTCTAGAAGGTTCCAGCACACTACGTTGGGGGATGAAGACGGTGTTTCTACCTGTACGTGGTGTCCCCTACAAACCTGGAGTCTATCTTCAGAGCCAACAGAAACACGCAATACTTGGTCACGGAGGAAGAGTCACCTAAATGAGTTTCCGGGGCGTACCCAGCTCCCGTTATGGTGGTGATGGATCAGACTAAGTTGACCCTTTTTACTAAGATGAATTCTCACTGTTTACAGATATTCTGGCATTATACTGTCTCCCGAGGAAAGAGCACCGCTACCTGAGCGCTGGTGGTGTTGGCACAAGGAGGATATCTGGACTATGGGATATTAGGGAGATACAGATGGGGATGCGCACCTCGTGTTGCTCTGGTGTCTAGGCCTCGCCTGGCTGGAGTTGCAGGTTTTTTGAGACTTTTTCCCGCGTACCGGTTTCCATGGCTGCTCTTTTTCAATTTTTTTGAGCAGGAGGTTCCGTAGAAAAGGCGGTTGAATTCTACGGGTAATTACTGAGCTAAATGGCTACCCGTCATGGGTCAATGTTGTTGGAAATGAGGGTTTCATTAGTAATTTACTAATCGTCATGCGTACTAAAGCGAATACCTACCTTAGTGCACACATACTAATTAATGCACTTACTAAATGCGCTTAACCGTATTTATCGCTAATCACGTAAACCCTGTTAGTCAATTTTACATTTTTTTTTTTTAAATCATTTTTGCGTATGCAGCCTGAGGCTATGACGCGAATGATTACGGAAGATATGTATGTGACGCAGAATAACTCTATTTGACGTTTGGAACACTCATACTCAGATTTCATTTGCAGATACCACTACGAGAATAACGCCTTACGACATGTACCCTCTTCCGTGAGTACCCACCACAGGGAAAAGCGAGAAAAACCTGTGGCTATCTGAGCATGCTTTCGTCATTCTACGAATACAGCATCACCGCGAGAGAAGTGGTGTGAGGGTCTTGCTGGATTCGAACCAGCTTTCTCCTGTCTCAAGTGGGGCATGTGTCCAAGCTACCCAGACTCTACTTGGAAGAACGGCCCGGATAGTGTACCACTGCACCATCCGACCCAGTTTTACATATTGGTAGTATATATAGTCTGGTTAGATCCGGATTGTAAAAAATAACAACTCCACCGTGCGTTTCTGACAAAATTACTTCAGTCTTCTTATTCTCTCTAAGTGACACGTTATTAATCAATTGACATTGATTCAAAATTCCCTACTATTTTCAACAAATGTATCAATGATCTTAGGTTCGAGGTAAAAGGGGATAGGAGCACTGCAAAAGGTGTGGCCTGGGCCAGAGAGGAGCCCTAGTGTTATAATAGTCTTGGACTCTACATAACACGAATAAACACAACTACAAACTACAACTAGCACACTACGTTGAAGAGTAGTCTAGTAGCTTCCATAGCGCTCTAATAGTGCACGGTCCAGAAGCCTTTCCAAGGGACTTAGCCTTATTTAGAAATATGTAATATTATGTGCCATGGACTACCGTGCGTACATTTACGTCATTCATATGCCTAGGCTGAACAGCATAAGCTTCAGGCATACTATCGGCTAACAAGCTGTCACAAAAAGAAATACTGTGGTACAGCGGTGAAATGCAAATTACTGCATGACAATAGGCCAGGACCCTCCCTGACCTGTACACTAATACTAATAGGGCAAAAGGGGAACGCGAGCTTTAAGATCATGAAAACATGGTGTTTTCTACTGTAGAATAGCGCGACGTAGAGCCTTTTATTAGTATTTAGTATGGAGTCCTTTTTGCGTCAATTACAGCCTGGCAACGCTCTGGAATGCTCTCAATCAAGGCTCGAAAGGCCTCCTCCCGCCTTATCCCAAGCATCTTTTACTGCCTCTCCCAGATGAGTATACCCCATAATCTCAGGATAATTATCCTGTAGATAGTTCTTCATAATGTGCCAAAATCTCTCGATCGGGTTGAGATCTGGAGAAAATGGAGGCCAGTATATAGCAAAAACGCCCCTCTCCCTCAAGTCCTCCCGAGTATCTGCGGCGCCATGGCCTTGGGCGCCATCTTGCATTAAAACAAGGTTAATTCCCTCTCTTCTCATCATCTCGATATACCCATGAATAATAGGAACTGTATACGCTTGGTACGAGTCCTTATTAATCGTCCCCCAATCCTTTTCCCAAAAGATCCCTGGCCCCTTTGTATGCCCATGAAAGCAGCCCCCAAACATCTATCCCTTCTTGCGTTGATGCTTCTCAACAATACAGGTAAGATCCCACTCCTCTCCTAGCCTTCTTGTTACCCAGGTACGTGTATATCTTCCACCAGTAATCCAGGTTTCGTTGGTCCAAAAGATTCGATACCATTGATCCATCGTCCAGTTAACATGCTCTTTAACCCACTCAAAGTGGACTTGTTGATTCTTTTTTGAAATCGGCGGCTTTCGCATCGCAAGGCGACGATGAAAGCCTTCACGTGCAAGAACAGTACGAATAGCGTCCTTTTTAACCCCAAATTCCATCACTTGAGCTAATTGTGTATAGCTCATTCGTCGGTTCTTTGCAGAGGCGCGCAAGAACTCGACAAGCTCCTCGATTTGGGCTTGCATAAGAAGAGGAGGCCTACCACTCTTCTTTTTTGGCGTAGGACGTGATGATCGACAAGCTCTACTAATTTGATCGAGAGTATGGCCTGTATGTACGCGAATTTGCGCGTATTTCCACCCAATTTCGTGAAGGAGTTGGCAGTCGCGTTTTTAATCCCTCGTGAGATCTGCCGCTTTCTTACGACGAATAGGAGGGTGCGGACTAGGTGAATCAGACCCTTGTGGAAAAGGATTTAAGAGAGAGGTAATTGGAATTGCCATTTTTAATGAAAATAAGTGATAGATTGGGTAAAAGGGTCTACGTCGCGCTATTCTACAGTAGAAAACACTATTTTTTCATGATCTTGAACCTCGCGTTGCCCTGTTGCCCTATTAATATTAGTGTACAGGTTAGGGGGGGTCCTGGCTTAGTGTCATGCAGTAATACTTCACCGCTGTACTACAGTAGATAGCAGAGCTATTGTCAGATGCTGGTGATGGCACGTGAAGTTTAGGATAAGCGTTAGGTAACTAAGGCGGAAGAGAACTAGAGTGTAAAGGTCGTTCCTATGGACGATAATTGAACCCTTGGACGTGGACTTTGGCTGATGACTCTGACTGTGGACTGTGGCTATGGACTAAGGGCGTGGACTGTGAAATCGATGGACAAGACAATTACGATGACAATAACTATGAATCGAGACAAGATTATATTTAAACAATGATTAGCTAACAAGACTCGTTGAAATTAGTGTTACTTGGTAATGATTAATTTCATTAGCATTAATGTCTGAGCTAACTCAGGTATACCCCAAGGCTCATCACTGTCTCCAATACTCTTCCTGTCCTTCGTCAGCACACTCCTACCGATATTACAAACCCCGTTCTCCACAGCAGTGGGATTCGTAGATGATACTAACATCCTAACATGGTCAAACTCAACTGAGCAAAATTGCTTACAACTAGAACAACAGCACCAGATCTGTGAAAAGTGGGTCAGAAAGCACGGCGTCAAATCCGCGCCAGAGAAGTTTCAGCTAATGAATTTCACAAGAGCAAGAAAAAGACACAATCTCAAGGCAACAGTCAACATACAAGGACATAGAACATTACCGCAAACCACTCTTCGAGTCCTTGGCATTTACTTTGACCCAAAGCTTAACTGGCGAGCCCATGTGAAGAATGTGAGCAGAAGGTAGAAACACATATACAGGCTTTTAGCAGGCTATCGCAGTCGACGTGGGGAGCGATTTTCAAGAAAGCTAAAATTATATATAGTGCGGTAGTCAGGCCGGCCCTTACGTATGGATCCTCTATTTAGACCGAGTACGGGAGCACGGGGAACACCTCCGAAAGGATAGTCAAACCTCCGAAGTCCATACAGAGAAAATGCTTACTAAGAATTACAGGAGCATATAAGTCCACCAGCACGAGAGTGCTGGAACATGAGACCTCCATCCTACCGATGGAGATCTATTTAAAGAATAGAAGAGTGCAGCACGCCGGGCTCACTCGCAATTTACCGGTCCAAAAGGCCATTGAAAAGTCCTGTCAGATGATCAGGCAACAAACAAGAGGAAGTAATAATTGCGGATCTCTATCTAAGAAACGAGATAGAGATGAGTGGGTTAGAGTCTGCGATGGGGAAGAGTCCATTAAGGGACAGAAAGAGATGGGAAAGACGGCCGCGTTCCAAGAGTGGGCGAACTCTTGGCAACATCAAACCCGGAATATCGCCCTAAGACATAGAGCCACAGCCGACCCCGAAATCTGGGGAGCAGCCCATTTTATTACAGACAAACTAACCGGTAGGAAAAGGGTAAGTCTTATAGGCACACCATGCGCGATTCATAACAACCTCAAAAGGGCCCAAAGTAGTTTAGCCATGCAGATAAGAAGCGAGCATATCGGGCTCAATTCTTATCCGTATTGAAAAAAATTCCCCGGAGTCGACAACCCAAGATGCCCATGTGGATACATATCGCTAAACGTCATACACATGATAATGGCCTGCCCCTTATGGTCCAAAGGAAGAACAAAAGTCTGGCGTAAGGCCAAAAATCGGTCATTTGAAGCAATGATGAGCAACCCAGAAGATATTGAAAGAATCACACAATGGATCTTAGAACAGGGATGGATAGAACAATTTCGACTGGCTGGGGAAGTTGAGGCGCAACTAAAGCAGAGAGAAGACTCACGAAGGAATTAAAGAGGTAGGTAATTGACGAGATGGTAGCCACACTGGGCATAACAGTGTAAACGCACTTCCTGAAGGAGACCCTGAGAAAATTAGGAAAAATGTAAAGATTTTAATCATGCAGAACCTAGGGGTTTTTGCCGGGAGGTTTCCCTTTATGTATATGTACAGCAATGGTCACCTGCATGAACCCACTGGGTGCCTCATCGGGTTAAATGAAATCAAATTCAAATGTCTGTAGATAAATGTATAAAGGTAAAATGATAATAATAATAACTGGCTCTACTGGCCCAAAAGTAATAACTGTTGACCACCAAGATCAACGACGATAGAAATAACAATATACTGATCCGAAGAACCTCACGTTCTCGATACCCTTTCCCAAAGATAACGCCTTCCTAATATACATCATCATGAGAGCCCTAACCGGTCCCCTTCTCATGACTTCTGTCAGATGTTACAGCCAGCTGCTCCTAGTTGCTGTTATGCTACTGTTCCAAAACGCCTCTGCTCGTTATGAAACCTACTCAGTCCCGGAATACCCCTTCGTCCAAACATGATGCCTTCTGATAATATGCTCCAATTGGCAACATCTCGTGCCTCAGAACATCTCATCTTACCCGGTCGTTTAACTACTCCCGGCGTACAGTAGGAGCGACCCCGCGACTCCAACATCTCCGAATCCATTCCCGAGGTTACTAATCAAAAAATCCTTCCCAGGAGGCCTAATTCTCCTTTTTACCCTCGCCCTTGGGTCGCCACTCAAGCATTCTGCCTGCAGATACAATCTCTTCAATCTTCTCTGTCTATTTATGCCAGGCCAAATATATGGTGATTCTATACCGCGTACTTCCAACGTTTTACATCCCGACTCCGTGACATAGTCATTTTCTGGCCTGCCAGAAAATCCTCTGATATCTGCAACAACCCCTGATAACTGAATCGAGGTTTTCAAACATTTATTTTCATCTATTCGTTGTCCAAAATTTGCATTCCCAGGCAAAGTTTGCGGAATACCAGCTTCACGTTTAACTGAACTTGTTACCACTGAATCTCTGACACGGTTCAAGATTGTCTTATTAAAGATTTCTTCTGACTCCACTACCACCTGTGGCATAGGGAGTTGCTCAATACACTCTTTGTTGAGTGATTCATCCAATTTATTCGATCCTGTTTTCTCTTCAAACATCATTTCATCCAAAGGTGCATCCTGCGGTACTTGCTCATGCCCTTCAATTTCTTCATTTAATTGATTTTCATTTATTTGATCCGAATTTTCTGGCTCTGAAGGATGAACCTGTGATAATCGTAACGAATCTTCAATTTCTATCCGTGGTTCCAGCACCAGCATCTCTTCTTTTTTCTCTGGCAGACTTATGGACTCTTCTTCAACACTCCTAACTTCCCCAGATTGACAGATCAGTTTTTTTCCTGATGGACAAATTGACTATCGTAACATACTTCAGCCTCTTCATTTGTCGACTTCAAAGGATCCGGCCTGTTATCTGGGCGCTGGACCAGCCAACGCTTTCTTCTCTGGCATATTTGCGGCTCAAAAATCTTTACCACATCTTCCCCTTCAAATCTGTCTCTAATTTTTATTAATGATCCTTGATACCGTATTTTGGCATTTACTGCCTCAAACCAAGGTCTGCCCAACCACAAGTGAATCTATTCTTCCGGCAAGACACTGGATGGCAGGATAATCGCATCAAATGTGCGCCAGATTCCCAAGACCCCAAACTCAATTGTCGAATATTGCGTGATTTCCGCTGATTTTCCATATTTTTCGCCGATAGTATAGCCACTACGCCCCTTGACTGCTAATGACTTGATGGGCAGATTAAGCGTTTTCACGAAACCGATAGTCACAACCATCGAACCCAGTCTCTTGTTAGCTTTAACAGTGCTAAAAGGCATTAACACTCTGACTGCTTGTCCATTCTTTGATTTCCTGACCTCAGCAGGCATATTGAATGATTTTCGGCTGATTCTTATTCCAGCAAGGTCCAGCTTGCTTTTGCTTTAGTTGATCAAAAATAAGATAAAGATAAACATAAAAATGTAAAAATACAATTAGATAGTAAGATAATGACAATAGTAATAATCGAAGCACAGAGATGGAGATTCCCTGCGTAGGTCACCAGATAAATGTATAAAGGTAAAATGATCATATTTTTAAGATTTTGCAGGATAAATTGTATCTACAATAGTTACTAACTCGAGGTTTACTCATCTAATTAAATACACTGAGCTGTAAACATCCAATTTCGCTTACCAGATTAGCCAAAGATCTCTCAGGGAGTTCTCGCTAAGGCTAGCCTTTGACCCGCTCAATTTTAACAAATATTGATTGGCTCTACTGGTGTTATGATATTGTTTTCCGATGTCAATTAATGTCCGTGCACCATGAGGTACATATACTAGTTTAGAGCATAAGCTGCGACTTGCATAATGTGCATAAATAAATAAGTACATGAGTGCATAAGTGCATATAGCTGGAATAGAACTGAAATGAAGGACTACTCTAGAATGTTCTGGAAGGAGGGAAGAAGATTCCAGTATATGTGAACACATATATTTAAAGATCTATCTATGCTGGTTAGTTAGGCAATTTAAGTGTGTGTTATCAATCATTCTCATATTCACTGTGAATTCTATTACTCACTTCGTCATCGTGTCTACGTCCTTGTCACGGTTCGGAAGAAATTAGCTTGGGCGTAATTTGCGGGAACAATATTTAATATTTCTTTCTGTGAGGAGGAAATCTAGATACAGGAATTTGCGTTCGACTTATACTACACATTGCTCCACTTCCTGCCTCAACATATCCCTCCCCATCCCGTGCTATCGCGTCATTATAGTTGAGAAAAATGCCATCTCTACAATTCTGCCTTACATCTGTTGAATCGGGATTAATGCTTATGTTATAGAGCACATTACCACCAATAGCGGTATTGCCCGCACGGTATTTGACGCTCTTCCTAGATCCCGATCAGCCCGGGAACGTTCTGTCAATTGTGGGTCCATCAATTGTGGATACCTCGATTGCAGGCCCCTCACGCGCTCCTCTTATCTCTGCAGGTCTGATTTGAGGGGTAGAAGTTCTGGGTATGATCAACCCCACGTGGACCTTTGAGTTCATCAGAGAGGCTCGCGTTGAATAACGCGAGCTACAGGCTACATCCGGACTATCAGCCGTTACAGTCCTCCATCCCTGGTAATAGACATCCTGCTCATCCTCATAACCTACTTTTAAAAGAGGTTATGAGCCCGGGCTCTTTCCCTGTAGCATTATAGCTAATCTCACCATAAGCTCATTTATTCCCTCCCCACGATGTCAAAAGATTCGGCGATCATCTTGGCCGATGGGGCCAGCTTTGTTGACTGGGAATCAGACCTTCAAGCTGCCCTAATTAAGAAGGGTCGGCTTGCTCACGTATTCCACAACTTGGACGGGACTAAGCCAGCAATTAAACCTCGACCGCCTGTCCCCCATGAGAAGCAATCTACCAAAGTATTTGACAAACTGTCCGCGGAATACGAGGAGAACTTGGCATGGTGGAAGGAGTGTGAAATCGAAGCCAGAAATGTCCTGCGTGACGGCTAAGCCCAAGTGTTCGACCACAAAACTTTCGAAAGATGACTGCAAAACAGATCTTTGACAACATAGCAGCTTCACGCGAGGAAGGTGCCGCAACGCCATACGAAACGGCCGTAAGAGATCTAATCAACACCAAATTTACGACAATCGAAGACTACTGCAATAATTAATGCAGCATTACCTGAGCGTGAATAGTGCGGCCGAATCAATGGTCCTGCATGATGCATCATCAGGTTCGGATAATCCATATCTAGTGCCACATGGGTTTGCAAGTTTTCTTTTTGTCCTGGATACTGAAGATGTCGATTGGCTAGAAACTTGGAGGCAGACCAAGATTGTCGACGGAAAGAATAGGTATTCGTCGCTCAAAAATATGATGTCCACACTTAGACAAGTGGGGAAATCGAAGTTGAAATTATTGTCTGGGCAGATTTGTGTTGCTACTGGCTCAGAAAAATCTGGTGAGGGAAAAGAGAGGAAAAAGGCGACAGGAGGACCTAATGACTTCTGTACGCTCTGCTGGCATAGACATAAAAACAAACACTGTTATAAACAGCACCCAGAGCGGAAGTCTTCAAAAGTTAAGGACCAGAAAGGATAAGAAACCAGTTGCATAGTTGGAAAGTGTCGATCACGTTCTGTATATCAAGCCCTAAGCAACAGTAGAAAAATTCGGCTGTACAAAGAACATTGCGGCACCGGGAGTAGCCAGAATCCCACAAGTTACTAATGCATACCAATGGCACCAGCGCTTAAGACATACAGGTCAACAAATTCCGAAGAAAACTGCACAGTGCTTGCCGGGAATGACCGGTATCGACTATTCTGAGTTCACAACTTGCGAAACGTGTCATCTCAGTAAAGCACAACGTTTTGTCTCAAGGGAACCTAGGCCAACACCAGGTGAACCGTTAGACAAAGTTTTTGTTAATACTGTGGGAAAATTGGCCGTTGCATTCAATGCTCATCAGTACGCTGTAATCCTTACTGATCCAAAAACACGGATGAGGTGGGTTATAATCACAGCAACGAAAGACGAAATAGCAACACAACTGATTAAGTGGATTGAATATCAATATCATCAATATGGAAAAAGAGTACAAATTGTCTTCAGAGACGGTGGAACCGAGTTCAACCGGATCAAGAACTACTGCGATGAGCACGGAATTCGCACGGATACTTCAGCACCATACACGCCAGAACAGAATGGTGCAGCTGAAGCCTCAAATAAGGTAATTTTAAGAAAGGCACGCTCAATGCTACTCGATGCCTGAATGCCGCCATGCTTCTGGCCTTGGGCTGTTGAGCTCGCAGTCTTTATGACAAATAGGCTATATTGTCTCCGTACTAAAAGTGTACCAATAGTCGATTTTCTACGCGGCCTAAAGCAGCCACATCAGAAAAAGGTTGATTTTTCCTGTCTATGTTACGAGACTAGCCCATATTTAGTAAGATACTGGCTACTCCAGCACTACAAAGATCCCGCCTGCTCGATCTGATATGTTATTAAGTGAGATAAAAAGGGAGCTGAAGGGGTCAACTAGGATAATTACACCCCAGTAGGAAAACACCCCTGAATTACATGTATGACTATATAAATGAGTAAAGCAGAGGGAGGCGCAATGGTTGTTAGTTCTTTATTTTAGACTTTGTTAATAAGCTGATTTACCTGGGCTTGCTCTGTTGTCACCGACATCAATTGACCCCGCAACACATTAACAAAGTCTAACCATTTTTATTCATTCTTTGCATGAAAATTCAAGTGTCTACCTTCTCTGATACATCATCTGGAGAATCTTCAATAATTTCAACTGAGAGCGAGTACATTAGCGCGCCAGAATACTCAGTCATCGATCGGGCAAGTTACTCCGAAGTAATGTTTCCTAATCCAAACCCAGACAGCACCAACCAACAGCCTCAACAAGAAGATCCCTTAGGCTCAAAAGATACCGATATGGACCGTCCAAACCAAACATTAGACTATGAAGCCTTTCTCGCCTTGCTGAAGCAATTGAGCGAGCCCCGGCTGCTACTAAGGCCTTGATAAGCTCTCTGATAAACCAGCCGAATCCCCGCCCACAAGAAACATCCGATTCTGTGTCCACCTCGAGAGATGTAATGAAAAGAGATTGCAAATTCGACAAGTAGGATGGCGAGTCCCACTCATGGCCGCCGCACTTTTTTTTCTTAAAGATTCAATGCAAAGTTTATCTTCCGTTATTGGTCACAGAGGAGGCAGTGTGTATGAAAATATACGAAAGTATTCCACAACCGCAGCGGCAAAGGATAAGAGGTTACTGGATGAGAATTGGCCAAGCAAATGTCTATGACCACAAAGAGTTACTCGAAGAGTGTAACAATAAATTCTTTGACAAAATTGGAGCGGAAAAAGTCGAGAAAAGACTCTATTCAATGAGACAGGGCGAAGCCCAAATATTCCGGAAATTCTTACAGGAATGGGAGTTACAACTTGAGTATGCTAGAGGTTGTGAATGGCCGGACTCTTTTAAGACCAATCAGCTTCGTCAGGCATTAAGCGAAAAGTTGTCGGATAAAACCGACGTCCTCGAGCTCCCTAAAGATAATTACAACAAGTGTGTAAACACTATCGCCCGAGTTGCGGCTAATATGGAGAGTAGAGAAAATTTTGTGCAGAAAAGTGAATCCCAAGTGACCCAGTACGTGAATCGAAGTGGCGCCCGCTCTAGTAATTATTATCAGAATTTAGCCCTTGTGTCTGAATCTTGAGCTTCTATTCCAAGCCCAACAGATCACGAAGGTGATGTTGTGATGGGAGGCATGAAAATTGACCTCCAATCTCTAGCGAATATGATCGCAGCTCTGAAAGTCGACAATCAAGGTAATCAAGGTAAACAAAACGAGAGTCAAAAAACTAGTCACAAACCATCCGCCCCGTGGCGCACCGAAGCGGAACTAAACGATCTTCGAGAGAGAAAAGTCTGTTTGCGGTGCGAAAGGCCGGGTCATCAGTACCGATTTTGTAGACTCTTTGGCCCTGCAACAAGACCAGCAAATATCAACAATATTAATGGAAATGACTTTGATTTGGTTTCGGGAAAAGACTAACCTCCAGAGATAGTCCCGCCTGGAGGGTAGGGGGTTTTAGAGATGATTCTAGAGCAGATAAACCCAAAATTCAGAATATTTTTGATAATCTCCATGGCAAACCAGTGATCATAGACGCAATTGTTAATTTAAGCTCTGTTTCTGCACTTGTTGACCTAGGTTGTACTATATATTCTGTGTTTAGTAAAAGTCTTGCTTGACGCCTCAACCTCCCGCGCATCAAAGTCACACCTAAAATTCTGAAATTAGCCAAGGAACAAGAAGACAAGAAAGATATTGTAGTTGATGAAATTTGTTGGGCCGATATTGATCTTGATGGCCGATGTGGCAAAATTTACGGATATATAATTGATTCACTCGCACACGACCTAATTCTGGGAGAACCATGGATGAGATTAAACGATGTTGTTTATTGTGCTCGAGATCAAACACTATTCTTGGAGAAGGAAGGCCATTATATCCGAACACATGGCTCAATTCCACCGAGAACAGACATTCAGATGATTTGTCATACGGCGTTCTCAGCCCTTATTAGACGCGTGTACAATCAGCCAAATGAAAGACAAGCTGATGAAGCTATATCTGTTTGTGCCGCATCAATTCATGATATTAATAAAATGTTGGCCCGAAGAAGAGAATTTCATCCAATGAAATCGAAACGAGACTTCCAAGTCAATTACGAAAGCACAGTAAAGTTTTTGAAGCGGACAAATTTGATAATACAGACCTTCCACCACACCGTCCAGGAGTCGACTTATCCATAGAAATTGAGAAAGACGAGCAAGGCCGCTCTAAAGATCTTCCCAAAGGTCCCTTATATGGAATGTCAAGAGATGAACTTCTTTGCCTTAGAGAGGAGTTAACGGAACTTCTCGATCGTAACTGGATAAGAACTAGTAGCTCACTCGGAGGGGTTCCCGTACTATTTGTTAAAAAACCGGGGGGAGGTCTCCGATTCTGCGTGGATTATTGGTCTTTAAATAATATTACTAAAAAAGACCGATACCCTCTGCCCCTTCTCAAGGAGACATTTCGAGCAGTCTCCCAGGCACGCTGATTCACGAAACTTGATGTAAGCGCTGCATTTCATCGAATCCGTATCAAAAAAGGCGACAAATGGAAAATATCTTTCCAGACATGCCTCGGTCTTTTCGAATGGCTAGTAATGCCGTTTGGACTTACTGGTGCTCCTGCAGCCTGGCAACGTTGGATCAACTATCTTCTCCGCGATTATTTAGACGAGTTTTGTACTGCATACTTAGACGGCGTTCTAATTTGGAGCAATGGAAGCAAAGAAGATCATCTTGAAAAAGTAAATAAAGTCTTGGAGCGACTTGTGGATGCAGAACTTAAACTCGATTTAAAAAATGCGAATTTGCAGTTAAAATGGTTAAGTATCTTGGATTCATGGTGACAGCATGAGGAGGAATTTCTGTAGATCCAGACAAACAGGCAGCCATCGTAAAATGGGAACTTCTTCGTACGCAAACTGGGGTACGTAGCTTCCTGGGTTTCGCAAATTTTTACCGAGACTTCATTGACAACTTCGCAAAGTTGACTGCTCCGCTACAGCATTACACAAGAAAGGAATTCTCTGGGAAAGGTAATATCCAGCTCGATCATGAAGCTCTTCAATCTTTTGATAAACTTAAAAAGCACTTCATTACCGCCCCAGTGCTTGCACTTTTTGACCCAGAGCAGAGAACCCTTCTTGAAACTGATTGCTCGGGTTGGGCAATGGGAGCATGTCTTTCGCAGTACGATTCAGACGAAAAACTACGTCCAATCGGATATTTTTCCAAGACACTCTCTCCTTCTGAATGTAATTACGATATTCATGATAAAGAGTTACTCGCAGTGATTCGTGCAGTAGAGTTTTGGCGACCCGAATTAATGTGTCTACGACACCCCGTAGAAATCCTAACGGACCATAAAAATTTACAGTACTTTATGTCCAAAAGAACATTGTCAGAGCGGCAAATTCGTTGGAAATCTCTCCTGGATGATTTACCAGGTCTGAAATTGCGCTATAGACCAGGAAAAGAAGCAGCACGACCCGATGCCTTATCGCGTTTAGAGCAAGATAAACCAACTGATCCCAATGACCCTCGATTACGACATCGAAACATGCAACTCATTAATGAAGAATGGGTTGCAACAGTAGATTCTGCAACGCCCGAGCAGATACCTGTGACGGCTGATCAAGAAAAGTTACCATTCAATGAAGATGATTTAAACAATCTGTGGTGCAAAGGTCAGGAAGCTGATGGCGAGTTTCGAGATATCAAAAAGGCGTTGGAATCCGATCAACGGTGCTTTCCTTCTTCCGTGACAATCAAAATCTCAATTTCCGAGTGCTCTATTGATGATAACGGTCATGTTAGATGGAGAGATCGACTGCTAATTCCTACTTTTGAACCTTTACAAACAGCACTAATTCATAAAGCCCATAACTCCCCACTTACTGGATATCTGGGTCGTGAAGTGACTCTGAATATTTTAAGCCGTGATTTTTATTGGCCACAAATGAGTAGTATGGTACGAAGATTTGTTCGCAACTGTGATGTATGCGGCAGAACACACGTATGGCGCGATAAAAAACGTGGTTTCTTAAAACCGTTACCAGTTCTTGAGCAATTTCACCAAGAATTATCCATAGATTTTATGACAGACCTTCCGGCAACTGACGATAATCAACCGCGCTACTTAATGGTTATTACAGATCGATTAAGTAAAGAAATAATTCTTGAGGCCATGACAACAATGTCAGCTGAAGATTGTGCCAGACAATTTTTACAATGCTTCTTTCGATTCCATGGGTTTCCAAGCGCAATCACATCGGATCGCGGTAGTAATTGGGTAGGAGACTTCTGGAGACAACTTTGTGAGCGAGCCGGCATCCAGCAACAACTCTCGACTGCCTTTCATCCGCAGACTGATGGCGCAACTGAGCGAGCTAACTGTAACGGTCTTAAAGTAATTGTTATTCACAAACTACTCAGAGCTATATACTAGAATATCTTGAAGTGAAGAGGAAAGTTATCTAAGAAGTTTCTCTCTTATTTATCTACATTTCGAGAATCTTGTTTCTCTTGATGACCAAATCAAATCAAATAAAATCTCCCTGTCCAAACTTATGACTCCTTCCCTCATCTCCTTCTATTTCCATTGCCATCATTACAGTATATTAAACCATGATGGAGCTTAGATTAGTCGTTCATGGAGTACCTAATTTCAAGCATAATGGAATCTTCTTCCAGGATGTTGTATGACTCGGTTGAGGTTGTCAATTTGTTTTGTTTATTTTCCTGGATAAGATGATGTTGCTAGGTTCAGCTCTCAGCCCATTATTAATAAAATTAACAATAAGTATTATGCATAATTAGCTTGGCTAATTAATTTTTATGTGGTTAGGCGTTAGCCTAACTAGGGTCAGGCTTCAGCCCTGTGACACTAACCAGGAGGTCCAAGCTTATCTACAAGCGTTCGTCACTCATGCTCAGACTGACTGGTCTGATTTATTGCCTGCTGCTCAATTAGCACTCAACAATAGGGAATCCTATCTAGGTTACAGTCCTTTTTTTCTGAATCACAGTTACCATATATCACCTATACAAGCATTAAAAAAAGTCTTCGTGAGTTCAGTAACAAACTAAAAAGCGCGTCAAATTCCACACGGAAGGTGGACCAGCTACTAGAGAAGCTTAAAGAAGGCCAAGACCTTGCACAAGCCGCAATGGCATGGAGACAGCAAATAATAGAAGAAAGTGCGAATCGCGGCCGCCAACAAGCACAAGTTTTTAAGGAAGGTGATAATGTCTGGTTAAATCTGAGGAATGTGACAACATCACAATCTTCGAAAAAGCTTTCATGGTTACATGGCAAATATAAAGTTGTTAAAATCATTTCCCCCCACGTGGTGGAATTAGATATGCCCACAGGTGTCTACCCTCGTTTTCATGTTGACCTACTGAGGAGAGCTGCCAATGATCCACTCCCATCGCAAACTCAGGACAACTTTTTACCTGACCCGACGGATACTAGTGTTCCTCGCTCAAACCAAGAGTGGAAAGTAGAGCGTATTTTACGAGCTGAGTGTTATGACACTTAAGGCAAGACAGGTAAGAACTCAGATAAGAAGTTTAATAAAGCTAAAGAGCTACTCTAAATCTACAAAGGGAATTTATATTCTTGGTTATCTTTACGCGAGCCGTGAAGTGAGTGTAAGCAATACGCAGTAACTCCGTTATTCCGTGGGTATCATCCAACACCGTGCCCTTATATACTCCCATATTACCAATACTTAACAGTCCTCCCTCCTTTCAAGTGATCGACCCGATCACTTATTTGCCAAATTGTACAGGTGCTTTCCTTGCTCTCGAGTTTCTTTCAAGAATTTTACTGGCTGGCCATGGTTTTTCGGGGTGACGATTATGAAAGGCTTGGATTTCAATTTCATCTTCAAAATCATTGTTTGCGATCCATTCCTTAGATCCATCACTCCATGTGACTTCGTATTCAAAGAGATCATTCTTGAGTCTAGAGTTGGTGACGTCCTTTATTGTTTTGAACGATTCTTCATCATCTGCAAACCATTCCATACCGTACTCTTGTTGTCCTCGTTGTGGAAGAGTAGCCTTCTCGAGTTTTTCAATATGGAACACGTCATGAATCTTGCCAACTAATTTCTTAAGGTCTAATTGGTATGTTTGGTCAGTAACTTTTCTGATGATTTTGAAGGGTCCGATTTGTTTCTCGGCGAGCTTTTTGCAGGCTCTCTTGGTGCGAATATGAGTGGTTTTCAACATTACCCAGTCGCCGATGGAGAATTGTACGTTAGTGTGTTTTTTATTATAATACTGTTTCATTTTCTCATTTTCCAATTCAATTGTGGTTTTTAGATTGAGCATGATGTCGTTGATTTTTTTGGCATGCGATGCCGCATTTTCACTCGTTAACTCGATACCTTGTTCTTCATCTTTGATTTGAAAATTTGGCAGGTAGCCCTGATCGGCGTATAACGGCGCCATTCCTGTCACCGCATGCTTTGAATTATTCCAACAGAACTCACAGAGGTCTAAGTAATCGTCCCAATCATTTTGTTCGAAATTAACAAATGCTCGCAGGTAGGCTTCTATTGGTTGGTTAATTCGTTCCGCGAGGCCATTTCCTTGTTGGTGGGCTGAGGTGGTGGGTACGTTTTTAAAGCCCATGCTTTGTCCTAATTGTTTCCAAAATTTATTTATGAATTGTCTTCCCCGATCTGTTATAATTAATTTTGGTATACCGTGTTGTCTAATCACGTGTCTGCGAAAAATGTCGGCAGTTTTTTCGGCAGTGAGGCCTGCAAGCTTGCAAGCTATAAAGCGGCTGCGTTTAGTTATTGCATCAATGCATGTTAGTATTGCTGTATTACCATTTTTAGTTTTTGGTAGGTCTGTGATAAAATCCATTGCGACTCTGGACCATCTGCCCTCGGGTACCGGTAATGGATTAAGATTGCCATATTGTTTGTGGGTTTTAGACTTGTTGCGAGCGCATATTTAACACCCAGCGACGTACTCTTGTATATCTCGAGTCATATTGGGCCAGTAGTAGTTGCGTTGAGCGAGTTCTATAGTTCTTGCTGTACCCCAATGGCCAGCCAAAGGGCTGTTGTGGCTTAGTTCTTTGGCTTTGATACGAAGAGATTCGGGAATTTACAATCTGTGAAGCTCGTACCATAAAGCCTCTTCCTCGAGGTGCCATTTTTCAGGAAGTTGATTACCTAGAAGTTTTAGAGCAAATATGTCAGTGCTTAAGGCTTTTGATAAATCTTTTTTGAATTCAAGAGGGACCACTGAATTTATATAGATTGATTTCTCGCAATAATCTTTTAAGTTAAGACCCCAATCTAGATCGTTTAATTCGGTTTTTGTCATGTAGTCTGGACGTCTAGATGGCGCATCAGCTGGGTTCTTTTTTCCCTCACAGTGGTGGATTTCAAAGTCATAACCAGCCAGTTTTTCGATGTATCCAGACTGACGACGGTTGGGCCCAACTGTGGATTGGAAGTACCTTAAATTTGCGTGATCACTGTAAATTTGAATTTTGTGTTGAGCACCCTCTAGGTAAACTCGAAAATGGGTTAAGGCATCAACTACTGCGAGTAGTTCTTGATCTGGAGTACCATAGCGAGTTTCTTCGGGCTGTAATTTTCTGCTCCAGAACGCAACGGGTCTTTTCACTCTATTGTGTTTTTGAGAGAGTATGCCTGAAATTCCCCCGCCTGAGGCGTCGGTCTCAAGAATGCCTGGTAATTTTGGGTCCCATTGTTGTAGGATTGGTGAAATCTTGAAGCTTTCTTTGATATTGTTGAATGCCTCGAGTGCTTTCTGGTCGAACTCAAATGGCTTCTGTGTGGCTTCTTTTCTTAATAGGTTGGAAATTCCAGCACTAATTTTGGAGTATTGGAAAATGAATCGCCTATAGAAGTTGATGAATCCCAAGAATTGCTGCACTTGTTGAAGAGTTTTTGGGACCGGCCAGTCTGTGATTGTATTGATTCTTTTTGGACTTATTTTTAGCCCCCCCCCTCTATCACAAAGCCTAAGAAGTCTACTTCTTGTACTTCGAATGCGCATTTGGACAGTTTGCAGTACAGGTTATTTTTGAGCAGTTTTTGGAGAACGGCTATTGTTCGTTGATGCAATTCTTGCTTTGATTGTGCATGAATTAGGAAGTCATCTACATATGAGACGATGCCGTTACTATCGTCTCGAAAAATTTGATCTATGAATGCCTGCCATGTTGGGGGAGAATTTGCAAGACCAAACGGCATGACTAGCCATTCAAAACAACCATCAGGAGTTCGAAATGCGGTCTTCCATTCGTGACCTTGTGCAATGCGAATCATGTTGTATGCTGAGATGATGTCAAGGCGTGTGAAATATTTTGCACCGCGAAGTTTGTCGAGCAGATCATTGATGTTGGGTACCGGATATTTATCCTTTGTTGTGATGGCATTGAGCCTGCGGTAGTCCATGCACATTCGTAGTTCTTGAGAATGAGGTTTTTTAACGAACAGGACGTTTGCAGGGGCTTGGGCTTTACATCTTCGTATCCAGCCTTTTTTGATTAATTTGTTTGTTTGCGATTTTGCTTCCTCTCTTTCCTTTTCGGACAGTCTTGCCATAGGAATGACACGAGGGAGTTTGCCGTCTGCGATATCAATAGTCATATCAATGCCACTGCGATGTGGAGGAAGTTGAGCTGCATTTGTTTTGGAGAATGCTTCACTCAAGTGTTCGAGGTTTCTAGGAATAGTTACATTATTATCTTCAGCTTGAGTATCATCTTTTAGAAGTATGTTAATTTCTAAATCCTCAACTAGATCGTTTATTTCGTGGTCATTACTGGACGATGAACCTTCTTTGAGTCCTTTTGAAACCGAAAGGGGCAATTCTAAAGGGTTCTGGAGTACACTTTCCAGGGATACATTTTTAGTTGGATTTTTGGTATTGATATCATTAGATAATTTATAGCTGAGCGGTCGTTGCTTGATTGTTTTTGTAACCCAGTCGATGTCAGGATTGACAGTTTCGAGCCAGGGAAGGCCTAAAATTACATCGTGAGACTTGATAGGTGCCTCTACGAAGTTGGCATAGCCCTCGAAGAGCTCTGGTACGTTAATTTTTAATGTCGACTCATACGCGTAATTGGCAGGCACAGCTATGTTTCCGTCGAAGGAAGAGATATGTTTATTGAGTAAAATTTTATTTCTATCAGGTTTTGTATTCATTATTTTAGAATTACATGCGTTGACCTGGGCAGCTCCATCAACCAGCATTTTTATCTCTATGCCTTCAATCCAGCCCATCATCTCAATAGATTTGCCCTTATTAAGACTGGCTATTGTCAGTGGGAGAAATGATGTTAAGTGAGCGGGTGTGGGTTGGCGTACCTTGGAAATGTGTGATGGTGGAGGTGGCGGTGGTTTTCCTTCTCTGACCAATTTTCCAATTAGACGTTGGCACAGGTGGGTGGGGTGATTACCACCATCAAACATGCATAGATTGTTGTCCTTACGGTAATCTCTGATTTCTTGAGAGATTTTACCTCTTGCTTCTGTGGATTGATGGGGTGGCTGGCTACCACTGACGAAGGCATTAGAGACGTTTTTCTGGGGTGTAATTTTAAGCTTGGGTGGTGTTTTGAGGGGTATGTCCGATCCACCATTGCTAACCGACCTCAACTCTTGACGAATCCGATAACTGGTATCGAATTGAATGGCAAGTTGTGATATCATTTCATAGTTAGTATAATCTATGAATGCAACACCGGCAAGCTTGTTTAGTATCGGGTCGGAAAGACCCTTAAAAAATTCCTCTGCCCAGACTTGCGGAGGATAGCTTGTCTCTTTGCAGAGATACTCGAAGCGTTGCTTGTATTCCTGAACACTCCTACTGCCTTGCTTCAAATTCTGTCTTTCCTGAACCCTTAATTGACGGAGGGCGGGGTTTAGATAACGCTCCCTTAGCCTTTGCGTAAAAGCGGGCCAATTATCTCTAAGTTCGGGAAAGAGCTGCAATTCTAGTCTGGCCCATTCTTTTGGCGCGTCAGATAAGCCGTCACTTGTAGATCCTTCAAGGCTTTCAACAGCTACCATGACTTTTTGACGGTCAGTGGCGTGGTAGTGTGGTTGAAGTATGTATCTAGTGTTGAGATCTTCAATGAACTGATCTATATTGGTTAGTCCAGAATACTTAGTTATAGCAGGGACAGGCGTTTGGAAGGAAGGATGCGAAATGTTTGACGAGAAATTAGAAGGAATGCTTGTTTGAAAATTAGTTAAGTTTGCTGGCTGAGGCTGTAGTTGAGGTTCCGGTTGCTGTTGCGGTTGATGAGTATTAGTTTGCATTTGCTGTTGCATTTGCATTTGCAGGAGGATTTGTTCCTGTAGAAGGTGTAGCTGTTTTTGCTGCTGCTTTTGCTGTTGCAGGTTAGCTTCATTAGAGAGTGCGATTTGTTCAAGAACAGCTGATAGCCTTTCTTCTATATTTGACGTAATGTTGGTATTTTCCAGGGCATTACTTTGTGATTGGGGTTGTGTAATTGGTTTAGGTGGCGGAGCGGCTGGAGTTGTGGAATGTTTGTGATTTGGGGCGGTCGTGGATTGTGTGGGCGGCTTAGAGAGTGGTGTTTTAAGAATTGGGGTTGGTGGAATGGGTAGGAGGGAGGGTTTTTCATTATCCTCCATATGATGCGTAGACTGTTGTGGTCGACGCCGTTTTTCTGTTAAAATATTGTCGGTGGCAATGCCACTTAAAAAATTTTTTGGTAGTGAGGACATCATGGGATGAAATTAAAAATGTGAGTTCTCAGGTGTCAAGTCGAGGAGCTTTATTGTTATGACACTTAAGGCAAGACAGGTAAGAACTCAGATAAGAAGTTTAATAAAGCTAAAGAGCTACTCTAAATCTACAAAGGGAATTTATATTCTTGGTTATCTTTACGCGAGCCGTGAAGTGAGTGTAAGCAATACGCAGTAACTCCGTTATTCCGTGGGTATCATCCAACACCGTGCCCTTATATACTCCCATATTACCAATACTTAACACTGAGCAACGTCGTCGTGGGAGAGGAATTCAACGCGTCGTGTTAGTCAAATGGGAAGGTCAGGCTGAGACAACATGGGAACCTCGATCTGAGTTTGAGGATACTGTCGCCCTCGACATTTTTGAAAATTTCTATGGCAAAGCTGATGACGTCGGGGAACCCACAACGCTTCTGCCAGTTAAAAAAAAAAGATAAAGAAAAAGAAAAAAAACCATTGAACAAAAGGGTGGGGTAAATGTTACGGGACTAGCCCGTGTTCAGTAAGATACTAGCTACCCCAGTACGACAAGGATCCCGCCTGCCCGATCTGATATGTTATTAAGTGAGATAATAAGAGAGCTGAAAGGGGTCAACTAGGATAATTACACCCCAGTAGGAAATGTTGAAGAGTAAGTCTATAAACCTAAGAGTTAAAGGGTATTCATTAGTAAGCAGAACTGCACGGACCTCAGCTACATTGTTGTCAGAACTTGTCAGGCCCCAGTACTTTCAAATTGAATATCTCCTTGCTGGACCCTGAAGATCTGTTATGCCGATCTATTTTAGGACCAACGCATTAATAGTAATCTTTGCAACAAGCTTTATTTAGATATTCTATTTTCGTTTTGTTATTTTTAACTTGCTTGGGTTGAATAATTTATGGCAAATCTTCAGGATGATGGTTCTAGGAATTTGGATTCTACTGTATATAAGGAGTTGTAGCCTTCCCTTCTTCTCTCTTCACGCTTTGTCTTTTCTGTCATCCTATCACTACCTTAGAAATCAACCACCTTAGAGATCAACCACTTTAGAAATCAACCACCTTAGAAATCAACCACCTTAGATACCACTTACCTCAGTCCACATTCATTTCTTCTCACTTTGCCTTGTCACTTTCTTTATTCTCGACTCCTCTATCTCCCATGACATTCCCAACAGCACGGGTATCTGAAAGTCACAATATCCACCCACCAACGTGACAATTGTATTTAGAGACCACGTTGAACCTTATGTGGTAATAGTGCCATAACTTAGATATTCCCAAAACAATACAATCTCTGATCCCTTTCTAACTTGAATAGATTATGAGACCAAATCGCTTATAGAGATTTTTTATAGTATGATTGTGGTATTACTTATCAGCAACCCTGCGGCTTAATCGACTTAATCGCCAGTGAAATCTTGTTTGACTATTCATGGCAAAAAATAACACGACAGGGAATCAAGAGGTTGAATCAAGTAAATCTAAGTTATCATACCTTATTGTTGAAGGTTGTTACGGCTTGTGAGCCGAGGAGTCCTGTAGCCTACGATGGCCATCGTAGACAGCTCACTACTAATGCTCTAACATTCAGGAGGATTGCCGTGATATCGAATCATACAATAGGCATCGCTGAAACCTGAGGGATGAATCATGCAGGAGCATTGGTTAGGACATGAAACATCTAGGGAAGGCAACAAAGCTATTGTTAGCTAACTCAAGCTATGGTAACTTGATAGAGTATAGTCTTAGAAAGACGCTCATTACATATAGTTAGCCCTTCTGCTTAACAGATACTCTCTCGTTATAGTTAATTTATAAACTTACCATCACTTATATAAATGCTCATTGCTTCATATAGTTGATCTGTCACAAAGGTGAAGCAATGTCGCAAGACTCTGGATCCAGCATGATGCTACCTACATCCCACCAATTGAGAGGCGAAGAAAATTATGCAAAATGGAAATCTGATATCAAGAATATCGCCCGTGTACATGACCTCCGCAGATATTTGTTGTGCTGGCTCGGCTGAGTTGCTGGTATCAGTAATGATAATTGTGCTTGGATGAGATGGAAGTACATGGAACCTCACGGAAGTCAGCAGAAGCATCAACTCTGTTCTATAGAGAACACAAGTAGATGCTAGAAGATTCCAGAGGTCATGATCAGGAGTAATGAGACGGTGTGCAACTATAATCTTAATGTATATAAGACATATCTTTCTCTAATCATATTATTAGGCAGATTATCAGATCATTCATTATAATACGCATACAGTATTCATTCTATATCTATTCTCACCATCAGTATACACGATCCTCTGTGTATCCTGCAACAGATTCATTAGCCAACATCCTGTCCTCCATAAGCTCATAATTATAACAATATTATCATCCAAAAGCCCCCGTCCCACCCAAGATTGTTGATGAGTTTGACGACGGTGCATTGGCTGAAGAAGTTCAGATATACAAAATATGGGCAAAAGGAGACTCAAAAATGAAGCTTTGTATCACAAATTATGTTTCGTTGTCTATAGCTAATCAATTGAACCGTTTGAAAACAGCGAAAGAGATGTGGGATGCGATTGCAAATCAATATGAAAGTTCTAGTATTGTTTTAAATCAACAAGCGATTGCTCAATACATAAAGATAAACTATGCGGACTATGACAGCATAGACTCATTTATAATGGCGTTCCATAATGCTGTTGATATTCTTAACTCGCTGAATATCGCTCCACCCGATTTGTGACATCCTCTAGTGTTTCTATTATCGGTAAAAGATTCATTTCCTGTATGGGCCGAAAGACAGAGAGCCGTCTGTAGAGGAAGAGATGATGTTACACTCGCCAAGCTAATCCATGATCTCAAGGATGAGGCTAGGGTAGACACCAATTCAAGTGGTAGTCAAATGGCATTAATTGGAAAGAATTGTGGCAACGAGGATAAATCTGCAACAGGCAGCCAAAGAAAATCCAAATTTCGACCGAAACCCACCCCTTGTAATATATGCGGAAATCCCAAGGCAAGACACGGTAAGGGGAAATGTTTTGAAGATCCCAAAAATAAAGACTTGCGGAAGGAATGGGAAATAGCAAACAACAAAAAATGGGTGAGCTTTAGAACAAAAGAAAAGAGCAGATCTAGTGAAAATAAGACACATAACAATAGTGACAATGATACTCCCCGATTTGGAGGACTCACTTGTATCACCCTGTCAGGGCTCGTTGCCAAAAGTTCTAATCGCTGGATTCTTGATACAGGGACATTGACCCATATCACAAACTCCCTGGACAAATACGATACCTATAAGGAAAATGGGAATTTACCTACAATCATCACTGCAAACGGGTCAGTTAAGCCACGAGGCTCAGGCACTG
Organism: Podosphaera xanthii; assembly: GCA_028751805.1. Taxonomy (NCBI): domain Eukaryota; kingdom Fungi; phylum Ascomycota; class Leotiomycetes; order Helotiales; family Erysiphaceae; genus Podosphaera; species Podosphaera xanthii. Next base: position 1,712,991 of record JAPWIX010000002.1, read on the forward strand.
TGACTTTACATTGTGCATTATCTAACGGCAAAACCAACCCTTTTCAACTAAGAAAAGTTTTATTTTTAACTGAATGCCCAGTAAATTTATTCAGTGGAGATAAGCTACTTAAAGCTAAAGGATACATAAGGGATGGTAAAATGTACGGGCCTGATGAGATTGAATTTGGTACTTTTGATGATTTGCTTCACATAGTCAAATCAGTTGTCACGGTTGCAATGCCCGCACAGCTATATCAGCCAAAGCTTACCCTTGATCTTTGGCATCGCCGACTTGGACATCTGGGCTTAAGAAACGTCAAGGCAACAGAAAAAATAACTACGGGAATAGCTTTCAAGCCGGATAATTGCTCAACTGCAACACCAAATCCCTGTGAATTGTGTGAATTATCTAAACCACTTTGTCATGTGAGAAAAAGTGTTTCATCACGACCACGTAAACCTCTCGACTCAGTATCGGTAGATGTAGTTATGATAAAACCAGCTGGCAAAATAATGATGAATGACTCCTGGATCTCTGTTCGTTATTGTACAATGTTCACGGATGGAGCTACTATCATAATGATAAAAGTGATGCAACAGAGACAATCAAGTACTTCAACGTAATTATGAGTACCCAATATAACGCTGTTGTAAAATCCTGGAGACTAGATTGCGGGAAAGAATATTCACTGCAGATGATGGGAAATCTCGCTGCTAAACTAGGCCAGATAATTGAAACAACAACGCCCTATTTTCCCGAACAAGACGGACGTTCTGAACGCTCTATTGGGATTATTATATCTAGAGTCCGTACAGCTGCAATAGAAATGAATATCCCAAAGTTCCTTTGGCCTGAGTTAGTGAGATCTCAATTACAAATTGCTAATAGGACAGCCACATCTGTGCTGGAGGGAGAAACACCTATTCAAGCATTTAATCGCTTGATAAGTGGAATAGATGAAAAGCCAGACTTGAGTCGCTTGAGAATATTAGGCTGCAAAGTCTACGTTCAAATCCCCATCGAAAAGAGGATCATATCCCAGAAACTTGACAAGCGCGCAGAAATCGGGATTCTCGTTGGATATGACGGGCAGCATATTTATCGTGTTTACATTCCTTCCCGAAAAAGAGTTATTCGATCATCAGTAGTTCAATTTGATGAAGATAAATGTATATCAAGTTCCTCTACCAAAAATGAGTTTTGGGAACCAAATGATTATATCCCAAATAACATTATTCAAGTTGATGAAAGCAGGGGAGAAGAATTAAATACTTTGAATCAACATGAACCATCTCAGAATATCCTGACTCCATTTGAGCAGCTCAGTTTTGATGTACATCAACAAGATGTAAGACCAGAAGTAACACAGGCTGAGAGTAGGGCTGTTCACGATGATGAGAATTTACTAGATTTAGAAGCTCTACCCCATACTGACAGTTTATCCGGGGAAAACTTGTTGAAATTAGTTCTACTAATTGGTGTGATCTACAAGGAATGTAACTTGTAGAGACATTACCACTCTGGTTATCATTCTGCGCTATGACCGTTGTATGTCATATTATACGCTAGTCCGTATTGACACACAATCTCCAACTAGTTTTATTAGATAATTTTGTATATAGTTAGGGCTATAGTTTGGGGTGGGAGTAATAAACAACTCCCACTTTACTCCTCTCTACATCCACCAAATTGTTCCAACTTGATATACAGTGAAACACCAAGCCTAACACGCATTAAGATATTCCTCAATAGCGCACACAATATTTTTACAGTAAAATCACCGAATCTCCCCAGCAACACTGCAGCAGAAATCCCTGCCAACTCTCAGTTGGTTTTTCAATGAGCCCAGATTTGAAGGATGGCCCTGATCTGGGACGAGAAAATGTTTCTTCAGTTCTTGCAATTTCTATCTCTAGCTTTTCGATTTCATGTGTGGAGGAGGGATTGGATGGTGACTACTTTGTTGCTGCCTGTATTTTAGACAGTAATAATACATCAATTCAAACTCACACATTAGTTGATACTGGATGCTCCGGATTTGCTTTCATTGACGAAATGTTCGCGTGCCACCATAAATTTCCCTTCTTGCCTCTCAATTCCCCTCGCACTTTCCAAGTTATTGACGGAAGACGTAATTCTTCTGGAAAAGTGACACATTTTTGCCGGTTACCCTTACTCATGCAATCTCACCAGGAAACTATTACCTTTTTTGTCACTAAACTTGGCTCACACCCACTTGTACTTGGAATACCCTGGCTTCAGCTGCATGATCCGGTGATAAAATTAAAAGATAATACCATACTCTTTAGTTCGGACCATTGTAAATATTATTGTAATCTAACAGCAGATCAAAAGCCTATTAAGGGGATAAAGCCGCCTCAAAAACGATCTCTTAAAAGTTCAGCAACTCTTCCTCACAAGGCTCGAAAAAATAAGCTGCATACTTATGCCACGGCTGTTACTGCAGGAAAGAATTGGATAGAAAAAATTCCGAAGAAGTATCATAAATACCTGCCAATGATGGACAAGCAACTAGTAAACGAATTACCACCACGTCGTGCATATGACCACAAAATTCCACTCAAAGAAGGTGCTGAACCGCCCTTTGGACCTCTTTATGGTATGACAAGAGAAGAATTGACGGTATTGAGGACTTATATCCGAGAAAACCTTGATAAAGGCTTCATTCGAGCCAGTTCGTCACCAGCGGGCTCTCCAGTGCTGTTTGTCAAAAAAGCTGATGAAACCTTGCGCCTATGCGTCAATTATCGTAGATTGAACGAGCTGACAAAAAATTGATACCCACTTCCGTTACTTAGAGAGACCCTTGACCGGTTATTGAAGGCCAAATACTATACAAAACTGGACCTCCGACAAGGTTACAATCAAATCAGGATGGCTGAGGGCGAAGAATGGAAAACAGCTTTTTGTACTAGACATGGCCACTTTGAATATACAGTGATGCCTTTTGGTCTGACAAATGCACCAGCTGCATTCCAACATTTCATCAATGATTGCCTCTGTTAATTTTTGGATTTATTTTGTACTGCTTATTTAGACAAGATCCTTATCTACAGCGACACCTTGGATGAACACAAAATACACGTTCATAAAGTTCTAGAAGCTTTACAAAGGAAAGGAGTTTTCCTAAAGCCAGAAAAGTGTGAGTTTCATACACAGAAGACAACATACATTGGCCTTATAATTGAAGCGGGTGGAATCTTGATGGATCCCAGAAAAATTGAAGCAATTAGAAATTGGACAACCTCTAAAACACTAAAAGATTTGCAAGCACTCCTTGGATTTGCAAACTTTTATCGACAATTTATTTATGGGTTCTTGTCACTGGTCTCTCCACTCACTAAGATGACGCGTAAAGATGTAGGGTTTGGCTGGGATGCCGAAGCACAAAGAGCATTTGAAACCCTTAAAACTTCCTTTATTACCGCACCAATACTCGGCCATTTTGACCCAGATAAAGAAATAGTTGTTGAGACAGATGCGTTAGACTATGTCGCCGCCGGTATTCTTTCCCATAACAACAATAAAGGAATCCTTCAACCTATTGCGTATCCTCGAAAAAACACTCACCGGCTGAATGTAATTATGAAATTTACAACAAGGAGCTGTTGGCAATTATCCGTGCGTTTGAAGAATGGCGGCCTGAACTGGAAGGCGCTGCACACCCCATTTCTGTCATATCGGATCATAAAAACCTAGAATATTTTATGAGTACTAAACAATTGAATCGAAGACAAGCACGATGGGCAGAATACCTTTCGCGGTTCGACTTTGTGATAACCTATAGACCTGGAAAACAGGCAGGCAAGCCAGACGCTTTGACAAGACGTTCACAAGACGTTCACAAGACGTTCACAAGACGTTCACAAGACCTTCCAACCGAAAATGACAATAGGAGACATCACCAAAGTCAGACAATTTTAAAAAGAGAAAATTTAGACCATTGGCTAGTTTTTTCAGCAGCACAAACTGTCTCAGAGTTACCATTGTTGGACAAATTATTCGATGAAGGATAAAACACGAACCCATTCCTGCAAAAAATTCTTAACTTGCTAAGCGCAGGCGAAAGGTGTTCAAACAAAATATTGATAGCCGAATGCGCAGGGATTAACGAAAAGCTAACCTATAGAGGGCAATTATTTGTTCCAGATTATGACCCTGTCAGGAAAGCCTCTACTGTATAATATATATATGGAGATTGCCAGATCATAGTGTTCTATGATTCTTGTCTGGCCTTTTAGCCGAGTGGTGATGCATCTATCTCGTGTATCATGTAGGATGGCAACCTTTAGCCTGACACCCACCTCTTGTCCTCCCTCTCTCCCCACGCTGTCTACATACCGCTTGTGACAAACCCACTTAAACTTCACATACTTTGGCTCTATCACGACAACCCTTCAGCGGGTCACCCAGGCCGCAAAAAAACATTCGAACTCATTAGCAGGGACTACAACTGGCCGCACATGCGTAAATACTTCGCAAGATATGTTCGTAACTGTCATACTTGTCAAAGAAGTAAATCCAGCAATCATGCAAAATTTGGTGTACTTTCACCACTGCCAATTGCTCAACAACCATGGCAGGAGGTATTAATGGATTTTGTAAGTGGTCTTCTCAAAAGTGAAGGGTATGATTCAATCATGGTGGTAGTCGATTGACTAACTAAAATGCATCATTTAATTCCATGTACCATGTCAGCCAATTCTCATGACGTGGCTGAGCTGTACCTCAAAAACGTCTGGAAACTTCACAGGTTACCATCAAACATTACATCAGATCGCAGCACGCAATTTACAGCTAAATTCTGGAAATGTTTGTGCAAGTATCTCAGTATTGACGCTAGGATGTCCACCGCCTTTCATCCGGGAACCGATGGCCAGACTGAAAAATTCAATGCGGTGATGGAACAATATTTGCGGAGCTATGTTTCTTTCCAGCAAGATGATTGGGCTAAGTGGCTGCCAATGGCTGAGTTTTCAGCTAACAACTAGATCTAATCCTAAACTCAGGCTTCACCATTCTTTAGCAATTACGGCTTCCACCCTCGATTTACAATCCAGATCAAATTGATTGCTATACAAGCGCTCAATACAGACGCTAAAGCCTTTGCTGCAAAAATGAAAGACCTGTATTGTCAGGATTCTCCTGACTAGACTGGATGCCTCAGGCTCAGGCTCAGACGTAGATATTAGTGTCAACTTATTTCGCTTCGGATCCTCAAGTATGTATTTAAGTAATTCGCCCCCTTAGCTCTGGAAGCTTCACGCTTTGTTTTCTGTCTTTAGGATTAGTTGTAATCTTGACAAACCCGACTTTTGTCCTCCTGTCTCTCTAGTGACTTTCCGTCACCTCTTGCTATTTGTATCCTCTGAGTGCCCCTCGTGCCCCTCGTGCTCCTTCAGATCCCCTATTCGCCTTCAGTCCCGAACGCCCGTCGGGTTCCTCATCGTGTTCCTATGCCCCGCGCTCCCAAGAATAGCGCCTGACATTACAAAGCGTCTGTAGTAAATTATTATTTACCCTACTTCCACGGTCTACAATGTCAAACACCTTCTCCACTCCCGAGCAATTTATGGATACTGAAGATTCTGAAATGCCTATGCTCCCCCCTAAACTATGGAGCATAGCCTATCTCAACGCTCCAGGAGTCCTCGGGCCCGCCATACAACTTGATCCCAATTGCGTCGCGGAAATATATGCAACCGCAACTGTCTCATTGACTGCTCCACCAGCCTACACGGCTCCGCAGCCTCCGGCTCCTCCTCCACCTCCGCCATACCCGCCCCACCGCCCTTCCGCTCCGCCGCCGACACCCTTCGATGGAAGATCTTCAAATTTAAGGGCATTCGTCTCACAGCTCCACAATCAGCTCCTAGACCAGCCAGAGTGCTTTCCTGACGGAGGCTCTAAAGTTTGTCACGCTTATTGATGCCTTGGACCCTCGGCCTTAGGGAAAATGCGTACTTGTTTCCGGTGCTACGAGGATCCGTCTGTTCCCCCGGAAATTAATACCATCAAACAATTCTTCACGGGGCTCAGACAACGCTGCCAAGACCCTGGCTTGGTCGAAAGAGCTAGCCGTACAGTGGAAACGCTGTATCAACGAAACATGAAGTTCCATGACTTCATTTCAGTTTTTGAAGATAACTTGGCCGACTCGACTTATGCAACTCAAGAAAAATCGCGGTGGAAAACCATGCTGGAGCGTCGCCTATCCAAAGAACTGCGAACACTACTTAACGCAGCTAGCGACGCTCCATCCGAATATCACGAATTCGTGAATTACCTCCGAAAAAAGGATGCTAACATCCAGGTAATCAACACTCCCTTCCACACTTCTACCGCCTCAGCATCAACGTCCGCCCCAAATCCTTTCCTCCCTATCGGCCCCAGCAGGCCTACCATTCCTGCTCCCCCAGAACTCACCGTTCCCCAAGGGGGGTCAGCCATGGATTTGGACTCTGTGTCTCAGCACAGGCTCCCCAATGGACGCTTAACTCAACAGGCAAAAGACGCCCGCCGAGCCCTGGGCCGTTGTGTCCGCTGCAACAAATCCGGTCATGCCACCGTAGATTGCTCCACTGTAGCCCGCACTTTGGCGAATATAGAAACGCTGCCCAATGACTCGGATCAGTTAAAAGATTAACTCCAGCGAAAAGTCGTCCGTTGGAGTCCCTTTCTTTAGTACACTTGGGTATTTCTGATATTTCAATATCACGTCACATGTATATAAATACAAGGATAGGAAATGAAGTTTTCGTTGCTTTCGTTGATACTGGCGCCTCTGGTTTTGCTTTTGTCTCTACCCAATTCTGTGATCGCCTGTGAGGGTTAGAACCCTGGTGCCAAACTCGGGCTTGTGGCCCTTGTCTATGCATCTCGCCTAAGTGAGGGGTAGCCCGGCATATCGGCGCTACAACACTTCGGGATAAATTATCGGACGAGGACCCCTGTCGCAAATCATCATTTCGGGACGTTGGATGTCGGCGATCATAATTCGGAATATGTGTATCTACGATGGCTAAGGCGTTGGTTGGGAAAATTGATTCTTTGGCGTGGAGATGGTGTTCAGGGGAAAAGACTCACTCATGTATATAACAATAGCTCACAGCATGGCTTGAACTCCACGCACTTCTTATTTTATAATTCTGAACTTCAATCTCTGAGTTAATCGAGACAGCCTTTCACAGTAGAAGTGCGTCCTCTCATCAACACCGATCGGAGATTCTCATCCTCATCAGTCAGTCACCTCTAGTTAGTTCAATATCTATCGTCAGTTAGTCAGATACCATCAGCTGGTACTCAGTCATTCAGTCAGTCATTCAGTCAGTCATTCAGTCAGTCATTCAGTCAGTCATTCAGTCAGTCATTCAGCGTATTTACAATTAAATCATTTTTTCGATCAGTTAATCAGTATATATACCATCCTTTTTTTCATTCATTAATCCCATCAGTCAGTAACTTCATCGGGAAAATCGTTGTCAACATGGGGGACGTCGATATGAGGGATGAAGACCAACAGTTCAACGAATTTGAAGACCCGGAAGCATCTCCAGGTGCGAATGATTCGCCCCCTTCATGGGTTTCGAGCATCGTCAGGATGTTAACACAATTCTTAAAAAGTCAGCAGACCGGAACTACCAGAAACTCAAGACCAAGGCATTCACAGCCTCACCCTGAAAAGTTTTCCGGAACTGACCCATCAGAATATCCTCAGTTCCGGAGTCTTCTAGAGGCAAAACTGAAGATCGATGGCGAAGCGATCGGAAATGAGGAGGAAAAAGTATGGTATGGGTTTGGTCGCCTTTCTGACACGGCATCGAGACGACTACACCCATGGATAGAATACGCTAAAGGTACGGAAATTTTCACCGTCAGCAATTTTTTGATTCGTCTTGATAAAGCATTCAGCGACCCGGAAAAGATATCAAAGGCCATTGACAAACTAAACTCGATTAAACAAGGCAACCAACCGTTTAGAGAGTTTCTCCAGGAATTCGAACAGCTTCTCTTAGAGGCACGAGGATGGGGCTGGGAAGACCCTGTTAAAAAGGGCTACCTGAAGGCTGCCCTCAATCGGGAACTTTCTGACCGTTTGGTGTCTCAGAGCGAGCCTGAAGGATATGAAGAGTTTGTATCGCAACTACGAGTGACGTCAGATAAGGCAGACAAGATGAAGACATGGGACAGTCGTAAAGGTCGGAACCATGGTATCAACCCCTACCCCTACCCCTCCCCAGTCGCCGACACTCAAGTTAACGGTGATCCCATGGATTGGGAACCGACTCAATCTTTAAACGTGTCTTCAGTTCAGAGAACCCCTAATCACCAGATATCGTTGCCTCAAAGACCCCGTGCAACTTGGGTGTCACACGAAGAGATTGGTCGGAGAATTTCAGCAGGGTTGTGTATTCGTTGTGGGGGTCGAGGCCATATTATTAAGGGTTGCGCTCTGCTCCCGCCTATCAATCCCAATCGCCAACCTAAAAGACAAATCACATCACCACAAGTAGCAGTATCGGCGATGAATTTGACGACAGGAGGGTCTGCTGAAGGCGTTTCGGGAAATGTGTAGCCCTTGACCAAAGTCGCAGTCAGGGGCTTGGGAAATTGGACCTGAAGGAAGACTGGGAATATTTTAAGGATTCTATGGATGGCCAGCCTTTTGTCGTTAAAGTTTTCATTAATGATATCATATTTGCTAATACATTGATTGATACTGGCTGCCTTTCTTATGGCTTATGTGACTCCCGATTTGCCCAACGGAACAATTTTGGGCGGTTAAAAATAAAGCCTAGAGAAGTAATTGGATTCGACGGGAAAGTCGCGTCTTCAGTGGACGAAGTTGCTGTCGTTGATATTGATTTGGACGGACACCGACAGTCTAGGGTGTTTCTCTATATATCTCCTATAGGCCATTACGATATGATTCTGGGAATGTCGTGGATCACTTCTCAAGACGTAAGAATCAATGGCCCTCGATCAGAAATGGTAATTAGCTCTACAGGAACAAAAGTTCTAAGTATAGAGTCATTCTTGGCTGTCCAAAGTGCTCATAGGAAACCAGTACAGGTCTCGGCTATGACTTTCGGATATTTATCCAAAAAATATTCTAATAATACGAGAGTTCAGGTCTTTGCTGCGAGTATGGCTGACATAAACAAAGCTTTGGCTGGTAAGCAGCGATCGGATCCAATTGCTAAGTTACCAGTACAGTACCATGAGTATCTCGATGTTTTCGACCACAGAAGAGCCGACTTACTACCACCGTTACGAGGCCAAGGTATAGATCATAGAATTGAGATCGAAAATGTTGATGGAAAAGAAGCCAAGGTACCGTGGGGGCCACTCTACGGCATGTCAAGAGAAGAGTTGTTGGTGCTTCGAAAGACCTTGACTGAGCTACTTGATAAAGGGTTTATAAGAGTTAGCAATTCACCCGCAGCTGCACCCGTACTTTTTGTTAAAAAGCCAGGTGGTGGCCTCAGATTTTGCGTGGACTACCGCGGGTTGAATCGTATCACACGGAAAGACCGATACCCTCTCCCACTAATATATGAGACTTTGCGCAATATTAGCAAAGCAAAATGGTTCACAAAGCTTGATGTAATAGCCGCCTTTCACAAGATACGAATAGCGGAAGGAGATGAATGGAAAACCGCTTTCCGTACTCGCTATGGCCTTTATGAATGGATGGTTACCCCGTTTGGACTCGCCAATGCCCCAAGCACGTTTCAAAAGTATATTAATTGGACCTTACGTGAATATCTCGACAATTTTTGTTCTGCGTACATCGATGATATCTTAATTTATTCATCCGGAAATAGAGCAGAGCATCAGGAACACGTGCGAAAAGTACTACAGCGTCTTCGGGAATCTGGTCTGCAAATTGATATCGACAAATGCGAATTCGAAACAACAACGACAAAGTACCTTGGGTTTATTATAGAGGCAGGTCATGGATTACGCATGGATCCTGAAAAGATTAAAGCCATTAAAAACTGGGAAGCACCGACATCTATTAAGGGCGTTCGAGGGTTCCTAGGTTTTGCGAACTTCTATCGGAAGTTTATTCATAACTTTGCAGATCTTGCGCGACCCCTAACAGATCTTACTCGAAAGGATTGTAAGTTTCAGTGGAGTTCAGAAGCAGATCGAGCATTCCATAAATTAAAAGATATATTTATTAGCGCTCCAGCTCTAAGTCAGTTTGACTATGATAAGGTCACGAGGATCGAAACGGATTCTTCCGGTTGGTGCACCGGAGGGACACTACAACAATTGAATGATAAAGGACTATGGGTCCCTTGTGCTTTCTTTTCTAAGAAAAATAATCCAGCCGAATGTAATTACGAGATTTATGATAAAGAAATGCTCGCAATTATTCGCTGTTTGGAAGAATGGGATGCTGAGCTTCGAGGAGTTAAGCAGTTCGACATTTGTACAGACCATAAAAACCTTGAATACTTCATGACAGTTCGTCGGCTCACAGAGCGGCAAATGAGGTGGTCTCTGATCCTCTCCCGGTATAATTTTCGTATTGTTCATGTGCCTGGGAGATTGAACGAGCGTGCCGATGCACTCTCCAGAAGAGACCAGGATATGCCAAAAGACAAAGAAGATGAACGGCTCGCGGATAGAAAAATTTGCCTTCTAAAACCGGATGTTTTAGTGGCGAGTCATAGTATAATAAATTCAGAGAACACAAGCATAGAACCCGAAAATGAGCATTTCAAAGTTGGAGAATTGCCGGACGAGCTCAAGGAATGGAATGAAGAACTTCAGGAGGACGAGCAATACAAACTAGCACTGGAAGCGGTTCAGGAGGGGGCTAGTAAGTTTCCAACTGAACTTCAGCTCAAAGTTTCGATCTCAGAATGTTCTCGATCAAAACAGGGCTTTTTATTGTTTCGAGAACGTAAGTGGGTGCCAAATTGTTCAGATTTGCGGACTAGAATAATCCAAAAGACTCATGATTCACCTTTGAACGGACATCCCTGAAGAGAAATAACCTATGCTCTCGTGGCCCGTCAATTCTTTTGGCCCGGTATGGCTAAAGACATTAGAAGGTTTGTCGAAAACTGTGACGGTTACGGTAGAAATAAAGCTTGGCGAAGTAGATGACAAGGATTCCTAAAGCCTCTACCGATTCCTGATCGAATATGGTCTGAAATATCAATCGACTTTATTACTGACCTCCCGGAATCTCAAGGGTGTACTAATATAGTCGTAATCACAGACAGGTTGAGCAAAGGCGTAATTGCCGATGGACTGAAGAATATTGATACAGAGACAGTTACAAAATGGTTTATAAAAAATTATCTCCCATACCATTTTATACCAAATGCTATAGTTTCTGATCGAGGCACTCAGTTCACCGGTGCTTTCTGGAAAAGATTCTGCGATATATTGCAAATACAACGACGACTATCGACAGCATTTTCGCCCGAGACTGATGGATCTACTGAAAGAATGAATGAGGTGATTGAGACTGTTCTTAGACAATACGTTGATTGGAACCAAAGTGACTGGTTTGAATGGTTGCCCGTGGTTGTTAGCAGTATTTGTGGACGAGATTCATCTTCCACTGGAACCAACGCTTTCTTCATGACACATGGATGGAATCAAAACTTACTCGAACACATTGAAGATGACATCTCAGACAATGATACAAGAAATTCTCCCATCGCAAAAGCAGATCGTGTCATAAGGAAATTAAAGCAAGTAAAAGACTGGGCGCAAGCGTCGATGGCTGCATCTCAGGAATCCCAAGAACATGCATCGAATAGAGCAAGAGACCAAGCCCCTGGTTACAAAGTCGGTGAAAAAGTGTGGCTCAACATGGAAAACATAAAGACAAATAGGCCCTGCAAAAGCTTGATGCAAGGCATGCAAAATTCACTGTAACTGAAGTGGTTGGATCTCATAGTTATCGGCTTGATACTCCACCGGGTATCCATAACGTCTTCCATTCCCGTCTATTGAGACCGGCTAATTCTGCACCGCTAAAAGGACAAGTTACTGACGACGGCCAGCCGTCGGCTATTTTGGTTGACGGATCAAAAGAATATGAAGTTGAAAAGATCATTGATCAGAAACGAGCACCGGGGAAAGGAAAGAAATTAAAATACTTGGTGAAATGGGTTGGTTACGCAAAGCCGACCTGGGAACCAGAATCATTTCTGCAAGATAACGTCGCTCTAATTGAATGGAATAATCTCCCAAAATCAGAAAAACTTAAAAATCAACGCAAAAAAAATAAAAAAAATAAAAAAAATAAAAAAAACAGAATGATTGAATGAATAGAACTACATCATTATGTATGGTGATTAAAAAAAAAAAAAAAAAAAACGTGTTAAAGTGGGGGATAATGTGAGGGTTAGAACCCTGGTGCCAAACTCGGGCTTATGGCCCTTGTCTATGCATCTCGCCTAAGTGAGGGGTAGCCCGGCATATCGGCGCTACAACACTTCGGGATAAATTATCGGACGAGGACCCCTGTCGCAAATCATCATTTCGGGACGTTGGATGTCGGCGATCATAATTCGGAATATGTGTATCTACGATGGCTAAGGTGTTGGTTGGGAAAATTGATTCTTTGGCGTGGAGATGGTGTTCAGGGGAAAAGACTCACTCATGTATATAACAATAGCTCACAGCATGGCTTGAACTCCACGCACTTCTTATTTTATAATTCTGAACTTCAATCTCTGAGTTAATTGAGACAGCCTTTCACATCGCCTCTCACTAACGCCCCAGCCTTTAAAGTCACCCATCGCAATACTGGGCTTTGAGGGTAAAATGAACTCGAAAGTTACTAGTTACGTAAATTTTTCTTTGACCCTTAACAACCATAAGGAGAATATTGATGCATATATTATCCCAACCTGCAAACATGACCTCGTCCTAGGTCTGCCTTGGTTAGAAAAGCACTGTCCCTACGTGAACTAGAAAAACCACACGATCACGTTTGGCAAACCATGTCTAGAAAACTCTTGTTGCCTCTTTGAGACAACCATCTCCTACCACAATACAACGCTCCAAGCTCTCGAGTCAGGGAAAGTATCCAACCTAGAGACAAGTCTTCTACACCCGTAGCAGCGCACTGAATGCCACTGTCATAAGCAGTATGTAGACAGCGTGGGGACAGAGAGGGGTCAAGAGGTGGGTGTCAGGCTAAAGGTTGCCATCTTACATGATACACGAGATAGATGCATCACCACTCGGCTAAAAGGCCAGACCAGAATCATAGAACACTATGACCTGGCAATCTCCATATATATATTATACAGTAGAGGCTTTCCTGACATTACCCCCCCTATAATATATATATGCCTAGACTCCGTCAGCTTAACCCATACTTGCTCACTAAGCCAGAACTGAATACACACTAAGTGGGTGACATAGTGCCAGTACTAGACCTTAAGAATGTTCTATGATTATGTCATAAGCGGTATGTAGACAGCGTGGGTGGAGACAGGGGTCAAGAGGTGGGTGTCAGGCTAAAGGTTGCCATCTTACATGATACACGAGATAGATGCATCACCACTCGGCTAAAAGGCCAGACCAGAATCATAGAACACTATGACCTGGCAATCTCCATATATATATTATACAGTAGAGGCTTTCCTGACATTACCCCCCCTATAATATATATATGCCTAGACTCCGTCAGCTTAACCCATACTTGCTCACTAAGCCAGAACTGAATACACACTAAGTGGGTGACATAGTGCCAGTACTAGACCTTAAGAATGTTCTATGATTATGTCATAAGCGGTATGTAGACAGCGTGGGTGGAGACAGGGGTCAAGAGGTGGGTGTCAGGCTAAAGGTTGCCATCCTACATGATATACGAGATAGATACATCACCACTCGGCTAAAAGGCTAGACCAGAATCATAGAACACTATAACCTGGCAATCTCCATATATATATTATACAGTAGAGGCTTTCCTGACACACCCTAAACAAATCCTGGCTGCCGAGTTTGCAGTAATCAGTCAACAACCATCAAATGAAACTTTTGCTTTAAGTATTAGAGACCTTGATGTCGCGCTTGAAGGTGACATGCAACGGCTTCCTAGCTTTCGCGTACGCGATGTAACCACTGTCATTCCCAAGGATGCAAATCCCAAAGATTTTCTACCGCCCTAGTATCACAATTTTCTAGACGTCTTTGACTGAAAACAGGCCAACACTCTTCCCCCGCATCGTTCATGGGACCACGCCATAGACCTTCATCCCGGCAAACAACCTCCTGTCGCACGTCCGTACTCTATGAATAGGCACGAACTTAAGACCCTCCGGGAGTACTAAGAAAAGGAGCTCTCTAAAGGATTTATTCGTGTCTCTCGCTCCCCGGCAGCCGCTCCAGTTCTCTTTGTCAAGAAATCCAACGGCGATCTTAGATTTTGTATCGACTACCGTGGATTAAACGAGATTACCGTAAGGAATCGGCACTCACTCCCGCTGATCTCCGAAACCCTCAGCCAATTATCTCAAGCAAAGTTCTATACAAAACTGGATGTAATGTCTGCATTCAACAAACTCAGAGTAAAGGAAGGTTATGAGTGGAAAGCGGCATTTACTTGTCGATATGGACTTTTCGAACCCTTAGTACTTCCTTTCGGCCTTTGTAACAGACCAGCGTCATTCCAGGCCTACATAAACCACGGCCTCCGCGGTCTCCTAGACCAGTACTGCACGGCTTATATGGACGACATTTTGATTTATTCTAGTAATCTAACAGACCATCGCCAACACGTGAGAACAGTACTTGACCGTTTGCGTGAGCACGGCCTCCAGGTCGACATCTCAAAATGTAGTTTTGAAACGACGTCGGTAACCTATCTGGGTCTCGTCGTATCCACACAAGGAATAAGCATGGACCCGAACAAGGTCGCAAACGTCCAAGAATGGCCCACTCCTCGCTCGTTCCGTGATATCCAAAGATTCCTGGGCTTTGCAAACTTCTATCGTCGCTTTATCCCAGAATTCTCTCGCCTCGCTGCCCCCTTAACCAGTTTGACCAAAAAGGGCGCTCAATTCGCCTGGGACTCCACTTGCGAATCATCATTTCAACAGATCAAACAAGCCTTTAAAGACGAAACCATGCTAGCTCACTTTGACCCCCATCGTCAAACAGTCTTAGAAACTGACGCTTCCAATTACGTGACTGCAGCTATCCTCTCGCAGTATGATCAATCCGGCACGCTCCGGCCAGTAGCTTTCATGTCAAAAAAAATGCTACCAGCCGAATGTAACTACAAGATCTTTGATAAAGAACTACTCGCTGTAGTTAACGCGTTTGAAACATGGACTTCCGAGCTCGGTTCTGTAGAGGCCTCTACGCTCGTCCTCACCAACCACAAAAATCTTGAACAATTCACGACAACAAAAAAACTAAACCATAGACAAGTGTGTTGGAATGAGCTACTCGCGGATTTTGACTTCAAAATCGTCTTTAGACCTGGAATTAAAGGTTCTAAGCCTGATGCACTAACCAGAATCAGCGCCGACAAGCCCTCAGAAAGCACCGACAGTCGCAACAAACACCAATTCCAAACCCTGCTTAAACCTTCACATATTCTCCGCCCAATCGAAATCACCTCCCCCAGTGACAACGATCCAGCAGAACCATCCCTAGCCCCTATACTCGATTTAAACAATTGGGAAAGGTATTGCCTAGAAGATAAATACTGTCAAGAAATCCGGACAGCTCTCCAAGATAATACAATCACGAGATCAGATATTCAGTTAGCCAGCTGCGCGTTAAGTACTCACTCTTTTACATTAAATAATAAAGAATATGTCCCAAGTACTCTCCGCGAAACCCTCCTTAAACATCTTCATGATTCCCCACTCTACGGGCATCGCGGAGCCGCCGCTCTCTACAGCTTATTATCACGTCAATACTGGTAGCCTGAATCCCACAAGAACGTTTCCAAATATACCCGAGGATGCGAAGCATGCCAAAGGAACAACCCAGCGACTCAGAAGCCTTATGGATTCCTCCAACCATTATCTCCCCCAGAGAATTCATTCCGCCATCTTACCCTCGACTTCATTGGTCCTCTCCCAACTTGCAAAATTAGAGACTTCAACTATAGATTCATTTTACAGGTGGTTGATCGTCTGACCAAGCGAGTGTGGATTATACCAATCGAAAGACCGTCTGCACAGGAGACTGCTGACGCGTTCCTGTCTAATGTCGTACGTTTTGCGGGATTACCGGATTCACTAGTCTCTGATCAAGGTCGTGCATTCATTGATAAAACCTGGAAAGAAATTTGCTTGCGATTAAACATAACCCATCGGCTTTCAACATCCTACCATCCCGAGACTGACGGGCAAACCAAACGGGCGAATAAAACGCTAGAAGTTTATCTGCGCCACTACGTAAACCACCGTCAAGACGATTGGGTGAAACATCTTCCTCTAGCAGAGTATTGCTTTAATAACCATGTAAACGCGTCCACCGGAATTTCCCCCTTTTTTGCTTCTTTTGGCCACCACCCCAGGTTAGATTTTAGGCCTGAGTCAGATCTTCCACAACCACGAGACCTTCCGGAATTTGTTAAACACATGAAAGATATAACAAGACTATGTAACGAGAACATGACTCTTGCGCAAGCTTTCCAGTCCGTTTACGCAAACGAAAGGCGTCTCCCCGCCCCAAGATATCAAGTTGGAGACTCGGTATACCTTTCACTAAAAAATCTAGCTCTCACAAGACCATCTAAAAAACTTGATCATATCCGTGCTGGTCCATGGCGTATAACCGCTATGACAACCCCGTTGGTTGCTAAATTAGACCTACCCTTCCAACTTCGAATCGACAACAATTTCCACGTCAGCCTACTCCGCCCCGCCCATGTCGGCTATCCCTCACAACACCGACACCCACCTCCACCGATTGAAATAGCTCCTTCTGGACATGAAGTACACGAAGTGGAAGCTATTTTAGATGCTCGAGTCCGTCGCAAAAAAGTCCAGTACTTGGTGCGCTGGACAAATGACAACGACAATACATGGGAACCACCTGAACACCTAGAAGGTTGCCTAGAACTAGTCAAAGAATTCCATGAGGCTTATCCAGATGCGCCACGTTCGCGGGAGCTAACATTCTAAAAATAGGGAGGGGTAATGTCAGGATCCTCCTGACTAGACTGGATGCCTTAGGCTCAGGCTCAGACGTAGATATTAGTGTCACCTCATTTCGCTTCGGATCCTCAAGTATGTATTTAAGTAATTCGCCCCCTTAGCTCTGGAAGCTTCACGCTTTGTTTTCTGTCTTTAGGATTAGTTGTAATCTTGACAAACCCGACTTTTGTCCTCCTGTCTCTCTAGTGACTTTCCGTCACCTCTTGCTATTTGTATCCTCTGAGTGCCCCTCGTGCCCCTCGTGCTCCTCCATATCCCCTATTCGCCTTCAGTCCCGAACGCCCGTCGGGTTCCTCATCGTGTTCCTATACCCCGCGTTGTTATTGTTAGACTTCGCCCCGCGCTCTCAAGAATAGCGCCTGACATGTATGAATTTTTACGAGCTAACATCCGAACTGCACAACATTAACACAAACAGATGGTCAATAATAAGAGGAAACCTGCTCCACGTTACCAGGTGGGAGATCTGGTATTCTTTTCAGCGAAAAATATCAGAACTATGCGTAACTCGCAAAAGCTAGACTGGAGAAAACTTGGCCCATTTCCCATCAAGGAAATAATTTCGCCCTATGCCTACCAACTTGATCTCCCCAAAAATATAAAAATCCATTCAGTATTTCACGTTTCATTGCTAAGTCCTACAGCTAATGATCCAGTCCCAGGCTAAATTCAACCACCACCACCCCCTGTTGTAGTAAACGACAAATAAGAATTCCAGGTCGAAGAAATTTATGACTCTCGGATCAGTAACCATAAAGGCTTGTAGTATCTTTTCAAATGGGTTGGAGAAAATTATGTAACTTGGGAGCCTGCCATTATTTTGGACGACACTGTCGCTGTCAAGATATTTCATTTACGCTATTCGGACAAACCTGGACCACTGCATCGAGTGTCCAAATCTCAGCCTCGCAGGAGCTCACGTTTAAAAAGGGGGGCTACTTTCACGGATTGACATGTTTCATGTCAGGGAAGTGTGAAGGCCGTTACAAGGGGTTGATATTTGACAAAGGATTTACCAGGTTTTATGGTAAGAAGTTGGCGTGCTGTTGTAGGAGTTTTGGAGTTGTTCTCTGGGTTCCATGTAACCCGTGTAGAGTTATTGTTACGATCTCACTTAGAGATCAAATGTACTTATGTAGACCTGACGTCGCGGGGTTTTCTCTCCACGCAACGTCTTCTGAATATAATTTTATTCTTCAATTATCTTCTTCCTCTGCGAAGACCGCTGTTAAATTACATTTCTCTTCCGCTCTGGAAGACCACTCACACCGCCCATTTCTCTTCTGCTATGAAGAGCACTTCCCGCTGCTCGCCCCTCACCCATACCACCATCTCACCTATTACCTGACACACCCTCATCGCACCCCCCCTTCAAACGAGCTTTCTAGTCCCGCTTCGTACCCCGTGGAACAAATGCTCCCTATATCCGTGAGAGAACCTCACGTTCTTGATACCCTTTCCCAAAGATAACGCCTTCCTAATATACATCATCATGAGAGCCCTAACAAGTCCCCTTTTCATGACTTCTGTCAGATATTACAGCCAACTGCTCCTAGTTGCCGTTATGCTACTGTTCCAAAACGCCTCTGCTCGTTATGAAGCTGTTGAATTTAGGAAAAATATATTTCATTAAGCATATCAAATCTAGAGAAGTAATTTTTTATCAACAAGATACCAGTATATATATATGTACCTGTCTACAAGTGACAATTCTCAACATTCAGCTTCGCATCTATAACCCCCAAAGTCTCAACCTCCAACCGGATGAATATCAAAAGATTAGCCTTAGGACTGTAGACGCGTGCTTAATGAAATCTCGAAGGATTCTGGATGAATGCCGGAATGATCACTAATGGTTAACAATAATATTTGTTAATTATTGTTATATAGGTAAAATAATCGGCTCAGTGATAATCCGATTGGTCCAAGCCTAGACGTTAGCGGGTGGAAAGACCGGGTAGTTAGCCGTAGTGAATGACGTCGCTTTTATGCCGAGCGGACGGTGCGGATATTGATCTGGGTAACTAAGTCGGGAGGCGTTCCAAGCGAGTGACCCGGGAGATGTTCCGATCTCGCCTAAATCCAACACTCCTCCTGACCAATTAGATTATTGGTTTGGAGACAAAAAATCCTTTTATTGATAGGATTCAATTTCGAAAAAGGTAATGGCTTAGTGAGGATGTCTGCTAACATGTCGCTGGTTGGAGTGTAGTCAAGCCTGATATCTCCACTAGCTATTCACTCCCTTTTGTAGTGATAAGCTACGTCAATATGTTTTGTTTTTGTCGAGTTGGTGCCTTTAGCGATCGCGAGAGCACTTTGATTGTCGGTCAAAGTGTCAATTCCCCCACACTCGAGAAGTTCTTCAGATGCTCGGAGTTCTTTGACAAACCTATTAAACCAAACAGCTTGTTTCGATGCTTCATAGATTGTGACACATTCGGCTTTGGCCGTGGAAGTTACCACAGATTTTGTCTTCTCCACTGCCAACAAACGGGACCTCCACCTAACATGAGGACAAATCCACTCACCGAACGTCAAGTTATTACGTCGGATGCGTAATCTGAATCTGAATAAAGGGTCGCTTTCTTATCAGGCGAAATATTTTGAGATTGTGGGCCGTAGTTGAAGGTAATACAGTGATTTTTGGTCCCTTTGAGGTACCTAAGTATTCTACAAACATCATTCCAGTGTCGCTGGACTGGGGATGAGTTATGACTAGCGAGTTGAGAAGTGGCAAAAGAAATGTCGGGCCGAGTGCTGTTAGCGGCATAACCTAGACTACCAATCGCACTGGAATATGCTGATTCATCAGCAAGAGGTTCATTTTCATCCGCAGGTAGGACGCCTTTGTAGCCCTCAAGTGGTGACGTGTATGGTTTGGCGTCTTCGAGTCCAAATGATTTTATTTTGTCTATCACATAATGAGTTTGCGATATTTTAAGGACTCGATTTGCCCTATCGCGGCTTATTCTCCAGTCGATTATGGTGCCAATTTCTTTAAGATCTTTGATAGTAAAACGGTATGACAGCTTTGCTTTTATTTTGTCAACATGTTGGATTTTTTGTCCGCAGATTATCAAGTCATTGACGTAAACACCAATAACGAGTCGCCTAATCTGGTTGATGTAAATACACGAGTCACATTCAGATTTTCTAAAGTTGAGAGAATTAAGTTCTGCGTCGAGTTTCGCATACCAGGTTTTGCCGGGTTGTTTCAATCCGTAGAGGGCTTTATTCAAGCGCACATATCTTGTTCCCTTCATGCCTTCAGGTTTTTTCATAAAAATTTATTCCTCAAGGTCTCCTTCTAGATATGCCGTTTTTACGTTGATCTGGTGGATTTCCCAATCTCTGAAGGCTGCGACGGATAACAGGATTCTTAACGAATCTGCTCGTAAGGTAGGCGAATATGTCTCTAAATAATCTACCCCGTACACTTGGCTAAACCCTTGAGCAACCAGCCTTGCCTTGTATCGCCCGTCTTACTTCATCGAGAATACCCACCTAGACCTAATAGGCTTTCTTCCATGCGGAACGTGAGTGATGAAAGAGAAGACTTTCTTTTCGCTTAGTGATTTAAGTTCCTCGTCAATCGCGACTTTCCAACGCTCGCTATTTGGTCCTTCGATAGCATCTCTATATGATTGGGGGATCGGTATATCTGCGCCGACGTAAAGGACACGAGGAGTGGGTTGCCACGCTGACCGGGGTGGTATCGGTTTTGGTATTCTTTTACTTCGCCGAGGAGTAAGGGGTTCTTCGAGATCTGGCTGGACTTCAGGATTTGGTGGAGAGATTTGTGATGAGGGAGAAGATGTAACTTGGGTTCCTCCTGAGCTCCTAATAGGCCCCAACTCTAATGGTGACGTTACGGTTATCGCAGGAATTGGAGATGGTAGAGGAGATGTCGCGGAGGGCGCAGATGTAGAGGCAACAAGAGATGGAGAACTTGGAGCAGTAAAAGATTCTGAAATTTCGGGCTTATCTTCCTTAGTATCTTTGTTACGGCGAGGTAACGGAGGGTTCGATTCGCCGACTTCGAGGGAGGCAGGAAGACTAAAAATGGAAAGAAGTATAGAATTTATGGGATAATGACCCTATTAACACGATTGCAGATACGTAAGAAGAAGTTAAAGTATGATACAAATTGCAAAGCTGAAGTTTTTCATCTTGCCCAAGGTAGCCCCCTAAGTACTCCAGCAATTCCCAACTAATCTCCTTTACTAGGTGTTACTCATCCGTCATAATCTCATTTGGCGACTATGTAGGAGTGCCAACAATCATCCAAACCCTTGCGCCTAATCACAGCGGGAGGTTAAAGGTATGAAAGGGTAATTGCAGTCATCTATGCATTGTGCAATCAATGCTTCATTTAATCCTGCATATCCCTGTTCATAATATTATCTAATGAGAAAATTACGTTTGCCATAACAATCTTGGTCTTGGCTTGGGTGATTGATTGATATGTCGGTCGGTTCTTCTTCAGAAAGAGTCTCAATTTCGCCATATTGCTCATGGCTTGATGTGCTCCAGTCCCAGAAAGTGTCCTCAAAGAAACGCACATTGGCGGATACAACGACCTTATTCCTTCCACTTCTAGTGGGCACATATACCCGATACTGCGTTGGTGACTCGCAATATCCAATGAATATACCTCTGAGTGATGTTGGAGAAAGCTTAAATCTATGTGGGTCGTGTGTATCAATGACAACATAGCAAATGCAACCCCATACCCTGAGGTGAGAGACTTTGGGCTCTATGTTATTCATTTTCTCGAATAGAGACTGTTTATTGGGGAGAAGCGGCAATCTATTACGTAAGTAGCACGCGGTAAGAATGGCAGCATCCCAAAACCGGAGTGGGAGACCTGAATGTGCTAGTATGCATTGAGCAATGGTGACTAGAGTTCGGTTCAGCCTCTCGGAAACGCCATTCTGATGTTGGGTATATGGGGCACTAATCTGTTGGATGATACCGCCAAATTTAGTCAACTTGTATTCTGAACCGCTATCAAAGTGCATAGCCTTGATTTTGCAACCAGTTTGGAGCTCTTTTTTTTCTTTGTATTGAATAAAGCAGTTGTTGACTTCCATAGTACTTTTCAAGAGGAAAATTTTACTTTCGCGGGAAAGATCATCTGTAAATGAGACAAAATATAAGCTACCGAAAATTCCAGGTATTCGACATTTGCCCCACGTATCTGAGTGGATAAGCTCGAGTATTGTAGAAGATCTTGAGACAGGATTTCTGTTGATTTTTTCTACTTGTTTGCAGGAGTTACAAACATCACAAGTACTTAGAGAATCGGTGTTTATCAGAAGGTCTGAGGATTCTCAAGAGGATGATGGGAGAGAGAACCTTGATATTTCGAGTTTTTTGAGAAAGTGTGGACCGACGTGACCAAGTCGAGAGTGGAGAAGTTGAGTTACATCTCTATTGGTTCCTTGTGATAAAAGAGCGGGGTTAAACTCTTGAGAGCGAAGGGTTAAGGAATCCATGTTGGAAGTTAGAGTCGGGATTTCGTGAGAAAGCAAGCTGGGAGTGTATCCAGCATGAGTGTCTGCTCTAGGATGTGGTCAGGTGTTAAAGCAGAATAACGCATCTTTTAATCGAGCCGTTGCAAGCGTAGATCCGTTTGGTGATAGGACAGCGATGCCGCTTTCTCGGGAATGAAGTTTGAAACCGCGGGTGAGTAATTGAGATCCCGATACAAGGTTCTTAGTACAAGAGGGAAGGTACTATATATCGTCAAATTGAATGACCTTGAATTTGGAACTATCATTGAGGCTGTATATGCTAAATTTGACGGAGCCTGTGGCAGCGATAGATGCATAGTGTCCTGATGCAGTCTGGACCCTTTTGTTAGTTGGGTAAAAAGATGTGAACAACGAGCGGTTGTGAAAGATGTGATGCGTTGCACCAGTGTCGAGAATAACGTCACATTCTCAATATGGCCCAATGAAAATAAGGCTTGTTCTTCTACGATCCATATTCCATCATCTGAAGGTACAATATTGGGGCTTGCCGGACTAGCTGGATTAATTTTCGACTTTTTGCCGTATTTTTCTTTCAACTTTAATGCGAGGATTTCCTTTTGGGGATTCTTGGCTGCCCATTTAGTGCCATCTGGAGTGTCTAACCAAGCGAAACATGTTTCTCGGGTATGATTTAATTGTTTACAGAAAGCGCAAGTTTTGCCTTTCTGTGAATGGATATCACTGCTCTCGTTGATGAATGACGCGACGCCAGTGCAGAATCTATTGTCATAACTTGCTTGACTGGCATAGAGAGAGTTAACAGCTCCGGAAAACGAAATTGACTTGTCGTTTCTTAGGACAGTTACAGTACCACTGAAGTATCCATTGCAGCATTTGTCGAAATGGCCTAAGAGACGGCTTTTCATCAGATCATCAATAGGAGTCTGAGCAATGTCGACAGATGATATCTTAGTTTTGCAGATAATTAGCAGTTCGGAAATTTTATTGACATCAGAACCATCTTCCATTGGAAAACTCCAAAAATCTTGAAGAAGTGTTGCAATGGAATCTTGTGACACATGCCCGTAATACTGAATGAGGGAGTCCCACATGTCTTTTGATGTTGCTTTTTGTTTTACCAGTTGTATGATTTGGGAACATACTTATGTGAAGGCAGCTAAGGATAGTTTATGGGAATAGATGTATGAGGTAGTGATACTTGAGAAGTGTGTATCTAAGGAAGATGAGATTGATACTTTACATGAGGGTGACCTGCTGCCTATTTATACCCAAATAATGTCCGTGCGTCAATAGTGCAAACAGAGCAAGCATCCACACCTGTGAGCTCCGGATCTCGCCTAACACGTCCCGGCACTCTAGCCCGACTGTGGCAGCATCATCCCTTCCATGGTCTGCTGATCTGTTCCTCCATGCCCACCGATTCTAAGCACAACACTTTTCCATGGATCAGGTAAAAGATTTCCTCGGGAACGAGTTGCGCCAAAGCTGCTTTAATGTTTCCATCTTGATCTTTTATGGATATTTTTTTAGTATCAGTTACACCTTGAATTTCCGGGATGATACTGAAAATGTAATTTTCAACGTGTAGGTTGTGGAAGACTTGTTCAACCAAAAACTTCCAACTGATAAAAGACAACTTTTCCAGCCTAGGAGCATGTCTAAGGGCCTAAAGGATTTCAGAAGTAGACATTATTTAAAATAAGGGGGTAAGGTAAGGGTAGGAATAGAAGTCAAGTGAGGATAAAGTAGGAGTAAGTATAAGAGTAGAAGTATGAAAGTGGGAATAAGTATAAGAGTAGAAGTATGAAAGTGGGAATAAGTATAAGAGTAGAAGTATGAAAGTGGGAGTAAGTATAAGAGTAAGAGTAACTCAGATGATTTAGAGATTTGGTCTCATAATCTTTTGAATTTAGGAAAAAAATATATTTCATTAGGCATATCAAATCTAAAGAAGTAATTTTTTATCAACAAGATACCAGTATATATATATATATATATATATATACATATCTACAAGTGCCAATTCTCAACATTCAGCTTCGCGTCTATAACCCCCAAAGTCTCAACCGCCAACCAGATGAATATCAAAAGATTACCCGTAGGACTGTAGACGCGTGCTTAAAGAAATCTCGAAGGATTCTGGATGAATGCCGGAATGATCACTAATGGTTAGCAATAATATTTGTTAATTATTGTTATATAGTTAAAATAATCGGCTCAGTGATAATCCGATTGGTCTAAGCCTGGACGTTAGCGGGTGGAAGAATCGGGTAGTTGGCCGTAGTGAATGATGTCGCTTTTATGCCAAGCAGACAGTGCGGATATTGATCCGGGTAACTAAGTTGGGAGGCGTTCCAAGCGAGTGACCCAGGAGATGTTCCAATCTCGCCTAAATCCAACAGAAACCTACTCAGTCCCGGAATACCCCTTTGTCCAAACATGATGCCTTCTGATAATATGCCCCAATTGGCAACACCTTGTGCCTCAGAATATCTCATCTTACCTGGTTGTTTAACTTCTGTGGGTTAATCTTATGCAGATATGCATAAAATTGAATCCCTGTAATGTCAACCTCTTTTATTTACGCCCAACAAAGTGTATCACACTCCTAACGTTGTAGTCATTTAGAAGATTAGTTTATATGGCATTCTGTATCTGCAGCAGGAGTAATTAACAACTCTTCACTCTAGATTTACAGACTCTTCTTCTTCCCATCGCTTCATCACGTGATGTAATCTAAAGCCTAACAGCTTCAGCTTTCCAAATCTCACTGCTCAACAGGAGTCAAGTCTGAAGAAACTCTAGGTACAGAGGGAAGGCCACTATTTATACAAGTCTAACTCCATCTCTACAAGGGCCATCTGGCCAACGACCAGGCCATGTTAGAAATACATAGAATATTAAAGAATGCTGTAGAAGCCCATCGATTATTACAAGAGAGAGAATAGTATGGGGACCTGTAGAACCATAACCCAAAATCTCTGGTGTTCAGACAGATGTATAGAAGTTTCTAGAAGAGTGAAATTGTCAAGTGACATCACGTCAATTGGTTACTACTCACGTGACAGCAGTAGGTAGATTAGCCGCTAGTCTTGACATAGAGGGACTAAGATGACTGAGGTGGCTAAGGTGAAAAGGGTAGAGGTTTATTAAGGACTAAGGATGGATGAAGGACAAAAGACAAAACATGATGAACACTAGCTACTGCAGACGCCGTATTTATGTACATTATTTACACTAGTAACCTATTGATAATGAATACCTATAAATAAACATTGGTTGCCAAGGCAACATGCCGATGTTCGCTCGCCGGAACCTAACAGCTATCAAGCAAAAAGTTAGTAATGAAGATTGGAAGGCCAGAAATTATCGGGGCACGTAAAATGGTAAATGGGCAAGTCAAAGTATCCTTCACGGCAAAAGGATTAAAGGAACATATGGAAATACACTTAGACTGGATACTTGAATTGACAGCTACGGCTAAAGTGGCAACTACCTACTCCATGGTGCTTATTCATGGTATACCTTTGACCTTTGAACCAGGGAACCAAGAGCACTTTAAAGAGCTACAAAGTTGAAATGAAATGAAATAAATTAAAGATAATGGGAATAAGAATAAAAAGAGCCACATGGCTCAAGAAGAATAAAATCCGGTGAAGATAGGTGGGTCACTAGTAGCTTATTTTGATCAGGCCGAGCATGTAGATAAAGCTGTATCCAAGGGAATCATGTGAGGATACGAACTTACAGCCACCGGAGTCTTTAGGTTGGGATTTCAAGCAATGCAATGCTGTAAGTACCAGTAGTATTGATACATTGCAAAGTTCTGCACAGCCGAGGCCAAATTTGGTGTGAGAATTACAATCCAGGCTCAATCATACCCAATCACATCGCCAAGTCTGAGGGAGGAGTGCGAGAAACGAGTTTTACCTCTAAACATACGTTAGAGTTATATTGAGCACTGGTCTTAGGTTCATTTTTATCAGATAGTCTGTGTTAGTTCAGTGGCGATTAATCAAAGTCACAGCTCGCCTCCAAAACGAATCTCGAATACGCGCATTATTGTGTTCCAAACATTTGTATCAGCAATGATTCATCAGCAAAAGTATTCATCATCGACTAATGCTTCAATATCAAGCCAGCTAGGCTACAACATCTTGAAGCAGTTGGATACTTATGACTCCAGAAGAGTATTTGTATCTTAGAAGATCTTAGTTTTGATAAGACAAGACAAGCTTTTACCTCTCCATTTTTCATCTCTACATACCTGTGATTATACAACTTCATACTCTATCTTAGTATACTTCTTGAAAAGGCTGGAACTTTTCTACTACATATTTTATCCTTACTCTCACATTTTTCTCATCTTATAATCACAACTTGTTACAGTTATGAGTTTGGGAGGTATCATCATGTTGCTGACCTTTACAAAGATTTCTCTTACAACATTGGATGGTTATTGTAGAAATATAGAAAATATAAGAATATATAGAATAGCGATTGTAAACACCAAATATATTCAATTGTACAAGTAGGGTCGTCTTCAGCATAGAAATCTTATATATAAGAGAAAAGTGTCGTCGTTAATTTGTAGTAATGCTTTTTCATTTGAGGAACGGTTGAGTTCTTAGATCGTAACAAGTAAGAACTATATAGTCTATCTACTTGTCTTATTCTCAATATCTTTATCCTGATAGACCCATTTTGAATCTAATGTTTCATCG
Organism: Podosphaera xanthii; assembly: GCA_028751805.1. NCBI lineage: Eukaryota > Fungi > Ascomycota > Leotiomycetes > Helotiales > Erysiphaceae > Podosphaera > Podosphaera xanthii. The sequence goes on from JAPWIX010000002.1 coordinate 1,740,384, forward strand.
TAGTAACCTAAAACAATACGTAAGACTAGTAGCTACCAAATCCGACAAGTACTTTATGAAACATCGAGATGATACTTAAAAACCGCCATCCAATTACTAAACCTAACATTAAAACTCAAGTTTCCGATATCGATGATCTCATGCATGAGTATTATCCTCCAGGGATATACATGATTATCTTGTTACTCTAATTGAGAAATGAAACAGAAATGAATCATTTTTTGTTAAATTTCTAACACTCCTCCTGATGATCAAGATAATCTAATAACTTTAAGAGATCCCGAAAAGCTGTTGGCATAATGGCTCAGCTTTAGCACGTGGAAGTGGCTTAGTTAGAATATCTGCTAACATCTTATTCGTAGGAACATAATTTAAATCGATAATATTTTCTTGGACGCAATTTTGAACAAAATGGTACGCAATGTCGATATGTTTTGTTTTTGCAGAATTCGTTCCCTTTGCGATTGCCAATGCACTTTGATTATCCGTGAAAGATAATATGCCTTTCTTCCCTATTATCTCATCGACAATTTTAAATTCCTTAACTAATCTTGTCAACCAAAGAGCTTGTTTGGCCGCTTCAAATATAGCAACATATTCTGCCTCTGCAGTAGAGGTTGATATAGATTTTTGGCGTCTGGACTGCCAACATAAGGGACCTCCTCCTAACATAACGACATAACCACTTATTGATCGGCGTGTAGGAACATCGGAAGCAAAATCTGAGTCTGAAAATATCGTGATTCTCTCCTTCGATGTAGAATCCCGTGATTTGGGACCAAAACAATATGTCAGACAATAGTCTGAAGTTCCTTTTAAATATCGTAAAACTCGACAAACAGTGTTCCAGTGACGTATCGTCGGCGAAGAGTTAAAACTTCCGAGTCGCGCAGTAGCGAATGAAATATCAGGCCTCGTGCCGTTTGATGCATACCCAAGGCTACCAACTGCACTAGCATATGATGACTCATCAGCTAACTGCTCATCGTCTAGTTTTGGCAATAATCCATTGTAGCCTTCCAATGGCGTGCTACAAGTTTTCGCATCCTCTAATCCAAACAATCTGATTTTATTCAGTATGTATTTTGACTGTGAAATTTTTAAAGTCCTGCTTGACCTGTCGCGAGATATTTCCCAACCGATCACTACTCCAATTTCACCGAGGTCTTTTATCTCAAAAAAAGATGAAAGATTTTCCTTAAACCCCTGAACATCCTGTAATGACTCCCCACAAATTACCAAATCGTCCACATAAGCACCAACAACAATCTTTAATTGCGAATGAAAATAGATACAGCTATCACAGTTCGACTTATGGAAACCAATGGTAGAAAGTTTTTCACCTAATTTATGATACCACATTCGTCCGGACTGCTTTAAACCATATAAAGCCTTATCTACTCTCAAATATTCAGTACCTGACAATCCTTCAGGGGATTTGATATATATTTCCTCACATAAATCACCTTCTAAAAAAGCGGTTTTAACATCAACTTGATGGATTTCCCAGTCAAGGAGAGTAGCGATGCCGAGTAATAACCTAAGAGAATCTGCGCGAAGTGTTGGAGAATAGGTGTCGTTATAATCGAGTCCGTATACTTGACTGTATCCCTGTGCCACCAACCTAGCCTTGAACCTTCCGTCGGACTTGACGGTGAAAACCCACCGTGAACCTACAGGCTTACGCCCATGAGGTACGTGTGTTATTTGTGTGAATACATTTTTCTCTTTAAGGGAATTTAGCTCCTCCTGAATAGCAGACTTCCACTCCTTCTCATTCGGGCCATTAATCGCTTCTTTGTACGTTTGAGGTATGGGGACTTCATTATTGGCATAAAGTGCCCTTGGTGTTGGTTGCCATGCAGATCGTAGGATAGCCGGCCGTCTTTCTCGATTACTCCTCCTAAGAAGAGGTGTGTCAGGAGTCATAGATGTTACAGTGTCTGAAACTTGTCTTGATGTTTCGTTGGATACATTTATTTGATCTAAGCCAGAAGGTAAATCTGATTGTGAAATAGGTCCTTCAATAGTAGGAGATAGTGCTTGCTCTACGTCTGAATCGGAACTCGAGCTATCGTCAGAATTCGTTTGATGTTTATCTTCATTTTCTTCAGCATCGAGATTTTCAAATATTTCTGTATTGGATGACTTCCAATCCCAGAACGTATCCTCCTGGAAGTTGACGTTTGCAGACACTATAATTTTGTTTCGGCCCAGTCTCGAAGGTACGTATACGCGGTATTGTGTTATCGACTCGCAATAGCCAATAAATATGCCTTTTATTGATGTTGGCGACAACTTATACCGATGCGGATCATTGGTTTTGATGAGGACATAACATACGCACCCCCATACTTTGATGTGTGATAAACCTGGTGCTGATCCATTCATAGTTTCAAAAGGGCTTTCATTATCTTGGCCTAATGGCAATCTATTTCGTAAGTAAGAAGCTGTTTGTACTGCCACGTCCCAAAAGCGCAGTGGAAGCTGGGCATGGGCCAACATACATCTGGCCATCGTTATCAACGATCTGTTGAGGCGCTCAGATGTTCCATTCTGGTGCTGTGTATAAGGTGCACTTATCTGTTGAATTATACCGCCAAACTGGATGCGCTTATACTCGGAACCTCCATCGAAACGCATAGCCTTGATTTTATTACCCGTTTGAAGTTCTTTCTTATCTCAATATATCTGGAAGTATTTTGGAACATCCTTAGTACTTTTCAAAAGATAAACTTCACTTTCCCGTGAAAAATCGTCCGTAAAAGTAACAAAATAATTGCTCCCTAAGATACCAGAAACATGACATTTTCCCCATGTGTCCGAATGAATAAGCTGAAGAACTGTCGAAGATCTTTGGCTCGGACCGCGATTTATTCTTTCGACCTGTTTACAAGAATTGCAAATATGACAGGATTTCAATAAGCTTTCATTAATATGAGGTCCAGAGCCATAGTTTGATTTTTCGAGAGGAAGACCCAGATTTTTGACCGGAATATTCTTTAAAAAATGAGAGCCTATGTGCGCGAAACGATTATGGAGGAGTTTCGTAGACTTCTGTTGGACCCCCTTTGAAATCAGGGTACTAGGTATTTCTACAGCCCTTAGATTTGGAGTAGTATTGAAACATAACAACCCTCCTTTAGGCTTAGCTGTTGCAATAAGCTCTCCAGCTGTTGAGTAAACACCAAGCCCTGAATTTGTGGATATTATCTTAAATCCTTTTGACAAAAGTTGTGTACCTGAAACAAGATTTTTTGAGCAGGAGGGGACTAGCCATACATTATCAACTTGAATAATTTTTGATTCGAATTCGTTGTTGTAGTCGAAAATTCTAAAGTTTACTGAACCAATTCCGGTGACAGGAATACACACACCTGATGCTGTCTGGACAGAGTTATTAGAAGGGGATAAGGTAGTAAACAGAGACTCATCATGAAATATATGGTTGGTAGCTCCTGTATCTAGAACGACATCATTGTCATTTTTCACATGACCAGAGGCAAGGGCATAATCTTGTATTATCCATGCACTACCATTTTGATTATCACCTTTTTGTTGATCGGGATTTTTCTTTCCAGAATTCGATTCTCGACCTTTGCCTTTCCATCGTCGAAACCTTTGTTGTAACTTCCTGGTTTTTGCAGCTTTCTCGGGATGTTTAGCTGCCCAACTTGATCCATCAGGTGTGTCCAACCATAAAAAACATCCCTCACGTAAATGTCCTAGCTTTTGACAATAGGCGCAAGTCTTGCCCCCAGGGCTTTTTAGGTGGTGATGACACGATGGGAGAGCTGCCTGAATTGTTCTTGGCAAGGGCTGCGTAGGATGCTGGTCGTAAATTTCGGTATACCTTCTGCGATGATCGAAGAGTTGTGACAGCGGTCTGAAAAGTTACTGATGAATCTCTTAAAGGTATTGATATTGACATATAAAACCCATCACAGCACTCTATGAAGTGAGCTAGCAATCTCTTTTTCATATTAGTGTCAGTTGGCTTGGCACTACTATCAATAGCATCGATTTCTCCCCGTATGCTGGAAAGTTGTTGTACAAACTCATCGACATCTATGTCGTCCTCTACGGTAAAGCTCTAAAATTTTTGGATAAGGTCATCCAGATCTCCAATTGGATCAGGACAGTAGAAGTCCTGCAGGTTCTTCCAACACTCTCTAGCGGTATAGTTTCGGCCAACCAGGTGGAAGACAGTATCAGGGACTAACTGTGAAAGAGCGACTCGAATATTTGTATCTTGTTTTTGAACCGCAACGTCATTCTCAGGAACTTTTGAAAGTTTGCGACTCAATAATCCATCTTTTACTTCGTCTATAAATCTTTCAATGTAAAAGAGAGACAACACGTCTCGAAAGTGTGTGCTCCATCTTTTATAGCTTGAACAATCAAGCTTTGGGGCATCTTTCATCGACTTAAGAATCTTATCAGCAGACATAATGAAAACAAGAAGTATATTCAAGGAGATACAAATATAACGGAAATAGAGACAACTTAAAACTTATCAGATTAAGGACAAGAAAAAAAAACTCTTAAAATTCAAAAGAAATTTATAAGAACAACTAAGTTGCTTTAGCTGAAGGAAATATATGTAAATATTTCTGTATAAAAACAGTTGAAAAAACTCAGGTTAACGAGCAACTTGGTCTCATAATCTGTAGAAATATAGAAAATATAAGAATATATAGAATAGCGATTGTAAACACCAAATATATTCAATTGTACAAGTAGGGTCGTCTTCAGCATAGAAATCTTATATATAAGAGAAAAGTGTCGTCGTTAATTTGTAGTAATGCTTTTTCATTTGAGGAACGGTTGAGTTCTTAGATCGTAACAAGTAAGAACTATATAGTCTATCTACTTGTCTTATTCTCAATATCTTTATCCTGATAGACCCATTTTGAATCTAATGTTTCATCGTAGTAACCTAAAACAATACGTAAGACTAGTAGCTACCAAATCCGACAAGTACTTTATGAAACATCGAGATGATACTTAAAAACCGCCATCCAATTACTAAACCTAACATTAAAACTCAAGTTTCCGATATCGATGATCTCATGCATGAGTATTATCCTCCAGGGATATACATGATTATCTTGTTACTCTAATTGAGAAATGAAACAGAAATGAATCATTTTTTGTTAAATTTCTAACAGTTATTAGAATGGATGAAAATTGATATCTAAATACATTGTGCAAAGAGCCCACTATTTATATACGAATATTCTCGCTTAGTGTTTGACCCACCGCATCAAATACATCAAACATATTATGAACGACCTAACACCTGACCTCACACGTGCGGTATAGTGTATCAGAAATTGTGAGGTGAAAAGTGAGAAAAGGATAAGGATAAAAGTTAAATAAAGATTAGAAAAGTTCCTGCCTTTTCAAGAAGTTGTAAAGAGATAAATTATAACGATAAAAACAAGTTCAACAATGATGAATTTGGTGATGTCAAATCTGGTATTCCTTCTTCTCTGTCTCCCCATAAAGCCTTCTAAGGTACATATATCTACATTCTTCTAGTTTCATGAGCATTCCAGCATTAAAACAAACTGTAATATGTCCGACTCGAAATTGGCATATAAGTCGCTGACTGAAACCTCTGTTGATAAACCAGAGCTGAAACAAAAGTTCTTAACACAAGATGTCTCGTACCTGAGACGTGATGGGATGATGAGCGCGACGTTGAGAAATCGCGACTGAGATAACACGGACGACATAACAACTGATGAAACTGATATTAACGCCCTAATTCCACTCTAGCGTATGTTTAGAGGTGAAACTTATTTCTCACACTCCTCCCTCAGACTTGGCGATGTAATGAGGCATGATAGAGTCTGAGATGTAATTCTCACATTGTGCACCTGATGCGATCCACATCACGGTTATGTAGATCGCTGATGTTGGTAGCACAACACAATTTCTGACATATAGTCACTGTGCTGGCCAGCATACCAGCAGAGATTGCTATGGGAAGCAAGAAACAAGATGTGGTATTTTTGACAATAAGCATACTTCTTGAAACCAAACCTGTCCCCTCAGGATAGTGGCCAAAGTAAAAGCAGCCCTTAACCGCACCTAGGACTCAGGAAGATATAATCCTCCTTGGCTTCAGCCAAAGGAGATAGAAAGATTGTAGCAAATCATGGGTCACAGAAAAAGAACAGCGAATAAATTGGTGGTCTAAATTGTCAGACCAGTAGGGTTGGTCAGCGACCGACCAGTTCCTGGAAGACCACGGTTGACTCAAGCTCTAGTTATCCCCGAAATTTTAGGAACTTGACCCAAGATTGATATAACACCCAACTTTCCCATATCATTCATCCAAGAATCCCGGACTGTAACACGGGAAAACACTACAGAGATCAACGGGGCACCGGATTGCGCAATGCAGTCATGAAAGGAACGCAAGCGCTAAATATCGTACAGTGTAACATCAATAAAGGCTAAAAAGTAGTGTAGCATCACTTCCCTCAAGCCCTTGAACAATGAAAGCATTATATTATGGCTCTGCAAGACAAGAACCATGACGTCACTCAACAGAGAACAACACAGTAAACCACCCTACTTACTACCTAATATTTCTAGAGGGCCACAAACGTAAGACCTAAATATACGCAAGCAAACACTTTCCAGTTGATGAGTGGAGAAAAAAACTCCAGATAGAGACGGTGACAAAACTTCCATCAGCCTGCAAACTAAAAGAGGAAAAATCTACGTAACAAACATAAAGAACTCTCTCGCTGTTTCTCAAAGCAGTAAAAAACTTGGAAACCGAAACCATACTAGATAAGGTGGTCAAACTTTACTTGGTCACCATAAACGCGCAGAATACTCGATTGAAATTTTGGGGAATAAAGACATGGAACCAAGTCTTTCAGAAGGAACCACAACTTGGAGCAATAGAGAAAGTCGGAGCACGCTCGACCTGGTACTAGTGTTCAAGGAACTCAAAGATTTTGTCAGAACCTGGTAGCTAGCCAACAAACTCAAAGCATCATCTAATCATATTCCTATTTCAACGAACTTACTAATCCAACCCAGTATCAAATATGAATTAGAGCCTCGTCCTCAATGGAATAAAATAAACTGAGGCAAATAGTTATGGTTATGAGCTGGCGGAGGACGGGATGTTGGATACTAAGTCTATTGCAGTATATACAGAGGATTGTGTATACTAATGATGGCAGTATACACGGATGATGGTGTATACTGATGGTGAGAATAGATATAGAATGAATACTGAATGCGTATTATAATTATGGATAATCTATCTAGAGATACAGCAAGAGGAAAAGAAATCTTACATACAAGAGGTGTGTGTTAGCACACTGGTCCCTTGTTTCCATATTTAGATCATGGAATCTTCTAGTATTAACTTGTATCCTTAGGATCAAAGCTTCTACCAAGTTCCCCAGTGTTCTACAATTGCCAAATGCGACAGTGTAACAGCTGATAAGCTGGTTATGCCTGTAGCCTATTGTTTGAATAGGCGTGCATAAGTTTGCATATAATATATATTATTAGTCTGCATAAATAGGTGGTATACAGGGGTAGGGATTCCTTGTTAGTGCTTGGACCTTCAAGAAGTTCCTAGAGTATTCTGGACAATAGAATCTACAGGAAATGTCCGAGGACATCAGAGTAAGGAGGAAGCTTCTAGAATGGGACTGTGTTTCTTAAATGCCCAACATAGTAGATAGATTAGTTCATTTCCCATAGATTCAATATTTACTACCGTCGACCATTAGCTGCCCCTGCGCTCTTGGCCCAGACCGTGACAGACAGTATCCTTGACCCATCTGATGATCCTCATAGTCTCAGCCGAGCCAGCACAACACAAATTCAACAAAAGACTGACTAGTAAACTATTGGAGACAGGGGAAAAAACCTTCGTCTTGACTGTCAGCAAGCAATTGATCACAGAGTCTTCTCAATCACAAAAGTTATCTGAATGAAAATTCAGGTAACTGCACTCACGGAAAGCCCCTCCAATTTTTCTAAGCCATACTGAACCACTCAATGCTTTAAGGTAGTCAAGAATACACGAAAGGCAAGAAAAAAATTGAAAGGGCTTAGGACCAAGGAAAGCTGGATAGAATACCAGAAATCCACCAGTAAGGAAAAAGCCGAGATTCAAAGGGCCAAAACCGTTAGATGGAGGATAGCGGTATTGGAAGCCTCTCAGGGCCTAACAAATACAAATGGGCAAGAAAAGACTCGGAGGAAAAATAGAAGTTTCTGTTGAAAGAAGCACCTCACAATGTGTTTATCACTGACAAAGCACTGCTGTGCAAGAGAAGCAAGAAGGAAGGTATGATGGGTTTTATTCTAACTACAGATAGAAACGTCTGGGAGGAAGCCGTCCAAAAGTACCACATCTAATTTACGTTACTCGTGTTAGTACGTGAACTAGCTTCAGGACTATCTTTCTTGCTAGTTTGATACGACTTTAGGAGTCTTATAACAGTTACTCAAAATACCGGATATTAAAGACGCAGACAGAGTCGTCAACACTGACACTCTAGACAAACTTATAATCATGGTTTGTGACGGGTTGGTACCCCAGAAATTGGCAATGGTGAAGTTGACCGTAATTAATATTAATTCTTCTAAGGAGAGAAGCTAACTACGAGATAATCCTAGATAATATACAAGTACTCTTCCTCAAGCTCATTGCCTCGTCGCTGAGATCTGTAATACTGATGCGCCGTTTACTGTTAAGGAATCGAGGACGCTAGTTATCCACTAAGGTCGAAGTCGTAAAATAGTATATAATTTTCTGATAAAGAGGAGAAATTACATTTTGTGGTTTGACTCCCTGGTATATCCTCGCGCAAACTTGCTAATCAGCCCTGCCCTGCTCCCTGAAGTTGCCTGGTCCCTGTCCCTTGGTGCCCAACGCCCAACTCCATTAATCCTAATGTAACAGCTTCATTTAACTCCGAAACGCCCATCTCATCCCTGCTCTCATTATTAATACTATTACTAGGGTTGTCCCTGAGACCAGCTCCCATACGGGCACAGCCCATGACATTTACATTAATAGAATATTTCAGGATATCAAAAAATCAAGGAAGCCCCTTTCGTACATAGATGTGATGGGACCAAAGGGCGAGGTACACGCAAGTCAATGGTTACAAGCTGTTAATTATTTTATTCTAAAGAGCTAAACTGTAGAGGGTCCATCTTAGTTGATAAACATGTTTTATGACGCTAGTACCATTAAGCAAACCTCGTGACCAGACTAGTGTCGGCAATGCGTCGACATAATCCCAATAGGCACTAGCCTGTTACAATAGAACAATTATGAAATGTACCCTGTCAAGTCTTTCCTGCAATTCCTATGCCACCTGTTGTATTATCGACATTGGCGATATACATCACCGTGATATGGATCGCATCATGTGCACTATACCACACGTGTGAGCTCAGGTGATAGGCCGTTCACAATATGTTTGCTGTGTTTGATACAGTGGGTCAAACACTAAGCGAGAATATTTGTGTATAAATAGTGGACTCTTCGCACGTTGTATTTAGATATTTATTATCATCCATTTCTTATTTATTACACAATATCAACTTATACCACATTCATCCAGTTCACAACAGTGACATCATTGTAAAGGTCTGCATCATGATGATACCTCCCAAGTCTCATAACTGTAACACCACCAGCTATTAGAAGGTCGCGTACATTGACAAACATAGGTTACAGGAAAATACTGGCTTACCAGCTGTTACATGATTGCGCAGCTTTTCACTGTTAGGAATCCCATTGTGGACAGGAAAGAACTCGTGTTTGTAAGATTTAATGAAGCTAGAGAGTAAGATTTAGCTAAAAGAAAGTATTTAAATACACAAATTAAGCGAACACTACACTAAACCACAAGTAATCATAACCAACACTGTTCCATTGTATCTGTCACATGACATTCAATTTGTAAAAATATATGTAGCGTATTATATATATCAGTAGAACTTTGTACACAGAATGTAGCAGAGCAATAGAGCTTGTAAGGCTTTGTAAATCATGTAGAATAAATTAAGACAAGTTGTGGGTTCTCAGTTGTGGGATTCAATTGATGATCGTGAAAGAGGTACATCTCAGTGTAATTTATGTCCTGAGTGTGACAGCTGTCCAGCCAATTGTAAACCTGTAGCCAACGATGGTTATCGCAGGCATGTACTATCATGCAGATCATGGGTACATAATGCAAGATCACTGATAATAGAGATTAGCGACTGCATTATGCAAGGGTCCTAGATTGTACAAGGGTCTATAATCAGGGCTACAGCATGACTAGGTAATCAGGGTTTGGCTTGAACTGACTGATACTAATTATAAGTTTGTATCCTTGATTTTCAATAATTACTCACAGGTGATGTTTGAAGCTGAACAATGGGAAGGAAACACAGAACTTGTATATAGAGGATTGTTCGGAACCTAAGATAGCTTTTTTTCTTCATAGTGAATTATTAACAACCATTACTCATACAAGTGCTCATTGCCTCATATAGTTAATCTGTGACACTGAGTTCCCTTGCTTCGCCTTTATTAAGCAGGTACATGTCAGAGTGATTTATATCTTGAGTTCCCTATCATAAGTCTAAGTTAAGTACTATCTAATTACAAAGATTATCTGATTCTGATCGCTGGTCTAGATCAGAATAACTAAAAATATATCTTGTTGAATTACAACTTAGCCAACATTAACTAGATTTACAGTTACCCACTGCCACAAATCAACACACTTAACCCGTGAGGGTAGACACTGCAAATATTACAGGAAAAATCTATCTTTGAGAACTAGATCATATTTCTAGCATCATCATCCATGCTGAAATTGAAGATCCCCTCAAAGCTGCATAGTGACAAGGCTCCTGGACCAGACAGGATCCCAAACCATCTCCTCAAAGAATACAAAGCAACTATCAGTAAAGAACTTGCAGATCTCTTCAATGCTTACCTCTCCCTCTCATATCATCCAAAGGGGCTTCAAAAATTGACCAAAATCGTCCTCAGAAAACTGTAATAGCCGAGATATGTGTTTTACTAGGTATATGATGGGGTACGTACACTTGCGCAGAGTTACTAAAAGGATTCGGATGCTTGAGTAGAACATGCAATTGCGCGTATGGCAGGAATGTAAGATTGAATTGAAAGATGATGAGAATTAATATCTAACAGAAGTGGCAAATCTAAGCCTACTTATACTTCTAAAATCATCCGTGCGCCAACAGAGCAAACAATGCAAACATCAAGTCTTGTGGGACCCATACCTCGCCTAACTAGTCCCAACACTTCATCCTAGCCTCGGTGGTGTCACCTCATCTGCTGCTCATGCAGCCTTGCCATGTCCACTATGCTCCTAGGCACAACAGGGACCCACACCTCGCCTAACTAGTCCCAACACTTCATCCTAGCCTCGGTGGTGTCACCTCATCTGCTGCTTATGCAGCCTTGCCATGTCCACTATGCACCTAGGCACAACAATATGATACTCCAAAATCATATTGACTGATAGCGCTTCTCAACACAATGGGTAAACTTCACGAGAAAGTAGTGACCAATCGTCTCTCTAAAGCTGCCGAAGACTCTAACCTTCTCCTCGGAGAGCAGATGAGGGCCCTGCCCAGGAGATTCAGGATCTTGGCAATCGAGCTCCTTACAGAACAAAGTCACAATATATGGGAAAAAGACAAAAATTAGGTCATATCACTTCCGAGCCACGATATTTCAGGAGCCCTCGACAATGTGTCACATGAAAGGCTCATTCATAAATTAAAAACAAGGGAATCCAAAGATGAATTGGCCATTTTATTTGAATCATTCTTAGAAGGAAAGACAACCTCAATAGTTCTTGGGACATACAAAGGCGAACAAATCCCTATAAAAACAAACATATCTCAAAGTTCATCCCTGTCTCCTGTTCTCTTTCTGTTCTACGTTAGCACACTTCTACCGATACTACAGAGCCAATCTGAGACAGCTGTAAGATTCATGGATGACACATATATACTAACTTGGTTAGATAACACGGAAAAAACTGCAAATAGCTAGAAAAACAGCATGCAATTTGTAAGACATGTGCAAAAACGCGTGGGATAAAGTTTGCGCCCGAGATGTACCAGCTGATGCACTTCACAAGAGCAAGGGAGAAAAGAAAAAACCTTGAAGTAACGGTCAGCATACAAGGAAATGTTACCGGAACACAGCCTTCTAGCCGTGTCCTGGGAATCTATTTTGCCCCAAACTCTCGTGGGGTGCCCACGTATAAAGGCTCAAGACAGATTGAATACCCAATTGCAAATACTAACCAGGCTGACTCAACCGACAAGGGAACCAACATTCTATAAAGCAAAGTTGATTTACAACGCAATATTTAAGCCGGTCCTTATTTGTGGGTCCCCTATTTGGGCCGAGACCTTGATAAGGGGTGGCATCCCCGAAAGGATAGTGAAACCTGTTGGATCAGGTGATATCGGATACTAGTCTAATACTAATTTGATCTATGGCGACTAAGGATCAGGAGGAGATGAACCTTCATGCGACCAATTGCAATGTAGGAATCTCCTGGTTATTGACGGATTCGATAATTCCTCAAACTCTCTCCTTCCGTTCTGTTCCGGTGTTGGAATTACATGATTTTTACTGGACAATATTAGTATGATAGTAATTTGGGGGTGTATATAACATGTTTGACAATAGACTTATTTCAAATCAATTCAATATCTTACTCTATATTCATACTTGTCTTTCAATAAACTAACAAAACCCCTCATAAGTATACAAAGAAAATGCTTAAAATTGGTGACAGGAGCATACAATTCCATTAGCAGCAAAATAATAGAGCACGAATCTTTTGCTCTCTCTATCCAAATATATCTCAGAGGAGGGTCCAATACGCCAGACTATCAGATAAGCTACCTGTTTAGCAGACGATCAAATCAGCATATAGTAAGATCATGCTGCCCGCTACCGGAAGAGAAGATCCGTAGGCTAGGAACAGAAGCAATGATGTAGCCGAATGGCTCAGAATTTGTGGGGAGGAAAAGAATCAGGGCAGGCAGAGAGAAGCTGGAAAGATAGCAGCCTATCAAGAGTGAGCAAACTTTTGGAAAAGCAAAAACAAGAGGCAGTGCCCTGGTCGACTGGCAGTGACAGACCCAGAATCGTGGAATACAGCAGATATCTTTACAGACAAACACACAGGAAAGAAAAAACTTAACTACAAGAGTACATCTTCCAACATCCACCATAAGCTTATTAGGGCCCAAAGCAGTGTTGCCATTCAGTTAAGGTGCAATCATATTGGGCTCAATTCCTATCTCTACTGAATGAAATTCCCCGGAGTAGAAAATTCTAGATACCTATGTAGACATGCATCCCAAAACGCCAAGCACATGTTCATGGCGTGTCCTCGATAGACATGGGGAAGAGAAGTTCTGAAATCAGTAAAAGATAGGTCATTCGAAGTGATGATTAATAGACCAGAAGACGTAGCTGTAAATTTGGGAAGTCGGTTAGCAATAGCTTGTAAGAGCTGAATGATAACTTATCACAATCTTGCAGATTTGGAGAGATAAAAAGGCTGTTGATGGTAAGCTGTAGAGTTGTTAATTACTCCAGCTTAGAAACAGGTTGATATATATAATATCTATCTAAAGAAAAAGAAATCTGGTGATTTATATTGATATGGTTTAGCGTATTTACCAACCTCACTACTTTGTAGAAAGGTTAGTGTGTGCAGAACTTTGTGATTGCACAGGACTATCACAGGATTATCACATCCAAAGTTGGGTGTAATTAATTTCATGATAGCAATCATTTCAACAGTTACCACCCTACTCGTCGAGTTGAATTATGATCCAATTTTTCCAACACTGATCAGTGCACAGATCAGGAACTCATCAGGTGTTGCTTAATTAAAGAAAGTTGATTGCTACTTCGTACGTCTTGAATAGCGCCTGCGACCTAGTAGTTTTCTTTGTCAAGAAGAATATTGAATCTCCTATATCTCGCTTTCAGCCAGAATCTGGGATAGGTATTCAGGATTAGTGTAGAATTACTTTCGTCACTTGACCATTGTAAAACTACCTTATCCCCGCGCCCACCACGCTTAAAATTAATTTATAAACAATGTCACCAACAGGCTCACCGATTTGACATCCTCAAGATTCAAAGGTAGACGTTGGCGATAAAATCTCAGAAAGAGAGAAGAGAAAGATGGAAAGAGAAGAACGCCTCGCGAGAATCGAGAACAAAGAGGAAGAATGGGGACATGGTATCGAACCTGATAACTATAGTATCACGAAAATCAACCAATACACAACCTGGCGCCTTCAAAGCTACAAAAAGCGCGGAGTAATTCTAAGCAGGAAAATGACCTCTGATGAAATTTTTGACGAATTTTGGGACGACTTTATGTTTCAGTCATGAGTAGACGCAATGTTCTGACTTGCGAGTATAATGTATGATTTCTTAAGGTGAGGAATGAATGAGAATAGATGGAGGTGTGTAATTGTATATATATTTGGCTTGTCCATTTTTCTATGAAGGTAAGACGTCCTACTTATATACATAAAGCAATACTTGTCATATCCTTCTCTTAACTATCTTTAGGTACTGCACCAATCTACCACTGTCTAGTCAGTCAATTCATGAATACTACTTAATCTATTACGACCAAGTGAATGTCTGCCTCACACGACTCGTGTCACCTGACTAGTATTATCTGATCTAGTCTAGGCGACTCAAATTACGTGACTCGGTCCTCATGCCTTGGTGCACCCGTCCACACAGATCATCCTCTCCTAATAATGGACCTTGCACATCTCTAATGTCGCTATTTGCAACACTTTAACACCTTTGAATTGAAACACTTCCAAATGCTCACCCGAGACGTCTGCAAGCCAACTCGAGCATTTCTACGTGATCATGGAGTTTGGGTGAAAAATGAGAGGACTTATTCTATAGCAGATTCTTTGTACGACTGCATCCAGTCTGATAAGAACGTTTGGCTGGATGAAAACACTAATACAATAAGTGAACTAAAAGCTGAACAACCGCCCAGACTTCCTATTAAGCATAATGATAAAGAACCATTTAGACCTGAGAGAAATCTCAAATCTCTGCCTAATTTTGAACCTCCAACTTCTCAGCATGTATCACCATCAACTGCTCACCACCCATACGGTAGGGACATAGCCAATCTTGCAAAATCATATACCAATGATTTAAAATATACTAGTGATACAGATGACAACTTTGATGATAAATTTGGAATTTTTATGGAAATGTGCTCTAGATTTGGAATAGCAAATGAAGGACTCGTATTGGCGTTCCCTACAATGCTCTCCAATGTTGGATTATCCTTTTACTTCAAACGATGCCGGGGGAAGAATCTAACAAAATTGTGCAAATCCATGAGAGAAATTTTTGAGGAGCCAGAATACCATCAATATAATATTCAGAAATGGAATTCTTTGACCTTCCAATCAATTATTGATCAAAATCTCGACAAAAATAGTATGGAACAGGTAACTATTTTAATCAATAAGCTTGATAAAATGCAAAAAACATTGAGCCCCGAATTTAGAACTAATGAAGCACTGCACAGCAAGATAATAACTGCCTATAATGCGTCGAAGCATGTAAAATAGCATGTTACAGGCCATCGCCAACAGTACCAAGTCTCATCCGTGACCTTCGATCAGGAATTGAAGTGTTCAACAAACCCCTTCCCAAATCAGATATATCTTCTCATTAACAACAAAGAGACCCAAATTTAACTATTGATAACACATACTTTACAGATCGCAAATACCATTGCAGAAATTTGGAAGGGATTAGCAACAGTTTGTTAAAACTGATTAGGCACTTATCACGATCTTGCAGATTTTGGAATGTAAGAGGCTGTTAATCGTAAGCTGTGGAGTTCTTTACTGCTCCAGCTTAGAAAACAGATCGCTATGTATATAATATCTATTTAAAGAAACAGAAATCTAGTGATTTGTATTAATACGGTTTAGCGTATTTACCAGCCTCACAACTTTATGGAAAGATTAGTACGTGTAGATCTACGTGAGTGCAAACAACTATCACATCCAAAGTTGGACGTTACTTGTTTCATGATAGCAATCATTTCAACACTCCTCCTCACTTTGTACCAAAGATATGGGTGCACAAGTGATTAAATCTCGGTTTCGGTAATGCCTTTGTACATATATCAGCCAAATTTTCAGCTGATGGAACATGTAACAAGACAAGCGATCCATCATTGATCCGTTCTCTAGTAAAGTGATAAGCAATGTCAATGTGCTTTGTAGCATCACTCAATCTTGGATTGTGAGCAATATCAATAGCTGAATTGTTGTCCGTAAACAAGGCTGCTGGTATATCTTTGTCAACAAGCTGATGAAGACCACGCACAATCCAAATGAATTGTTTAGTAGCAAGAGAGATAGCCATATGCTCCGCTTCACAAGTTGAGTGAGCTACAGTACGCTGCTTTCTAGACCTCCAGCTAAACGTAGAATTTCCTAGCTGAAAGAGATAGCCAGCAAAACTTCGTCGAGTGTCAAGACAATTTCCGTATGATGCATCACAAAAACCATTGAGTACCAGGGGAGATTGAAACTTGTATGTTAGCTTAAGATCTCTGGTTCCCTTTAAATATCGAAGTACTCGTTTTGCTGCCCCTAGATGAGTAGATGATGGGTCCGAATTATATTGTGAGAGATGAGTGACTGTATAGGCAAGATCAGGGCGAGTTCCAGTCGCGATGTACATTATAGATCCGATTATTTGCTGAAACAGAGTGGCATTGACCCTAGGCTCTCCATTTGCCGCTACCATGAGTCTTTGGTTTGACTCCATGGGCGTGGAGACTGGGTTGCAATCTTGCATAGAAAATCTATTCAGGACTCTATCAATGTATGCGGTCTGAGACAAGTTGATACCTACATTTGAGTACTCAATTTGAATGCCAAGTATCCAATGGAGTGTGCCCATGTCATTCACCTTGAATTCCGATTTGAGAAGGTTGACCATGTCATCCATGAGTTTTCCTTGATCACCAAATAGTACTAAATCATCCACGTCTATAGCAATTATGAGTTTGCCAGTATTATGGATTAAGACACATGGGTCAAAAAAGGTAGAAACAAAACCGTGCGGATTGATAAAATCAACCAATCTGAAATACCATTTTCGGGGTGATTGCTTCAGTCCGTAGATACACCGATTAAGGCTAGCCACATGGTTATCTATCCTGTACCCTTCAGGAAGTTCCATATAAATTTCTTCTTTTAATATACCGTATAGAAATGCGGTTTTAATATAGAGTTGTCTAGGTTTCAATCCTTTATTTGCGGATATAGCTAGGAGCAATCGTAAAGACTCAAGCCGAACAACTGGAGCAAAGGTTTCATCATAATTGAGTCCCTGAACTTGGGAAAATCCTTTTGCAACATATCTAGCTTTAAATCGTTCGATTTCACCTTCAGCATCTCCCTTGACCTTGCAAACCCATTTACCATTAACAACTTTCCGCCCTTTTGGTCTTGGAACTATATCCCACACATTGTTCTCTTGTAGAGATGCCATTTCATCCTGAAAGGCTTTCTCCCAATCAGACCATTGAGATGAGCTTTTTGCTTCACTGTAACTCTTTGGTTCTCTGACATCTGAAATACTAATCAATGCGCTTTCTTCTTCGATACCATCAACCATATTGATTGATTCAGGTAGACGAGGTGAAGAATGTACACGAAATCTTTTCCACCACTCCCCCGTAATCGTGTCATCGAACACACGAGGTCGTACAGTGCGGTTGGAACTTCTGAGCGTTTCAGCATTGCAGTTAAAATCAGATGAATGGGAATGTGGAGTAATTTCCGCAACATTTAAGGGATTGTCATTTGAAGGTGCGGCTTCTGACACTTGTTGGTATGGATTATGCTTGACCGTATAAATTATATTACTTGCACAATTTGTATTTGGACGTTCATTTGAAGTAAACATTTTATCCAGAACAACTGATTGTGGTGGTAACGAAGTCGTGATAGGAAGTCGCTGGTTTGAATAATTGACACTAGAATTGGTGCTTTTTTTTTCATCCACATGTAGCGGAAATTTGACATCAGCTGAGACAACTACTCTACCATATTCATGAACGAAAACATGGTAATGATGTGGCACCTTGGTGTATCCTACAAATATACCTCTTACAGCCCTTGGTAGCAGCTTACAACCTGAAGTACGCTTAGCTTCAAGTATGTGAACAAAGCATGCTCTGCCAAATGGCTGAAGATGTTTAATAGTGGTTTTTACGCCATTGAAGGCCTCAAAAGGTGTCCGCCCACTAACGGAACTATGAGCTATTCGGTTTTTGGTGTATATGAAAGTTTCGACCGCTTCAGCCCATAACCGTTTATTGGTAGTGCTTGTTAGCATGGCGCGTATACTCTCGCCGATGGAACGATTTAACCTTTCGGCGACGCCATTAGATTCAGGAGAATAGGGAGGAGTCAAGTCATCATTTATCCCCTTCAGATCTAGGGATTTTGAAAATTTTTCATTTACATATTCACCACCATTATCGGTTCTCAACGATTTTACTCGACAGTTATTTTGGGTTTCAATCTTGGTGATCATATCAATTGTTGCTTGAACAGCATCAGATTTAGATTTTAAGAGGTGGACCCAAGAATAACGAGTTGCATCATCAATGAATGAAATATAATTACGAGAATTACACAGAGATACTATTGGGAACGGACCACAAAGGTCGGAATGTAGATATTCTCCTGGTGTAATTGATCTCGAAGTAGCTGCATGAGGTTTACTGTGAGTTGACTTAGACAGAGCATAGGCCTCGCAGTGAAAGTCTTTAGGACAATCAGGAATATTATTGGATTTCTGAATTAACTTATCTGTTTTAGATATAGTTGAAGGGGCAGAGTGGCATAATGCTTGGTACCAAAAGAGTAGGTAAGATATGCAATTTCTTTAATTGGTAGATTCAACTCCAGTATAACCGGTAGAGAGCCACAGAAGATTGCTTCAAGCCAGACCTTTTTGTCTTTAATGACACGCATTACGTTACCATCATCATAAAGTTTATAGCCTTTAGCTCTTTCTTTTTTCCATGAAAAAAGAGGGTGTTTAAGTGATGGCACATACAAGACATCTCTGAGACAAAATGAAGAAATAGATTTATCTGATAATACACAATTCAACACAATAGATCCTTTCCCCAAGATTTTCATCTCCTCCCCCGAACTTGACGTCACAAATCCGGTACATATTGAGAGGAGCTCGAAACAATCTTGTCTGTAGATGAGAGAGTCATGAGAGCTTCTTCACTAACATGAGGAGTATCCTTCGCCTTATGCTTTTTCATCTCCTTCAACATCCAACAATTATTCCACGTGTGACCGGATGCCTTGTTCGGATGATGTTTCCGACAAAAATTGCATTCCTTTCCCTTGGAGATATTTGCGGGCCTGGTTAGAGGTTTCGGCCTTTTTTCCACGGTAGTTAAAAACGCGGAATGAGGAGTTTCCACCTCATCCGTATCAACGAGTCTTTGCTTGACCTCAGAAAAAGATAGATTACTCTTAGTCTTGAGATTATCAACGACGTTCTTTTAATGACGGGCCAAGAATCCAAGAAGGAAATCACGCTTAATAGTATCTTTCTCAAAGAAGGATGCAATCTCACGACGATCAGGATCTGTAGATTCTCGTGACAATTTGTGAAGCTTAAACCATTGTGTTTCAAACTGCTCGATGAAAGAAGAGAGAGTCTGAGAAGCATTATACACTGATTTAAGCTCATATAGGTTCCCTAATTGATAAACAAGAGAATACGCAGTATCTCTCCTGTACATCATCTTTAGGTGCGTCCACATCAAGTGAGGGTCAATCTTGTCGAGGATACTATGTCATATCTCAGATTTAACAACTTGAATGTAGACACCTACAGCCAAAGTGTATAATGACTTATACGACCTTTTCTCTTCAGTGTCGGCGTCATCCACTGGTTTTAAACCTTCAATAACTAATTCGTGTAACCCAAGCGTACTCCACACAGCAATCATGGTCGAGGCCCATGAATCGTAGTTCGATTGCCCGTCGAGGGGCTCGACGTGGGTTAAGTTCATGGAACGACCACCGTATTCTTTGGCAATTATCGTGAAGAAATCTTTAGAAACGACAGTTTCCGAACTTTGCAACGAGCTAGTCTAAGGGAGCGGAGAAGTAGATAAATTAGACATCTTTGAGGTATCGAATCTGTAGAAACCATATGTTAGCGCTTAGGGTTCACCTTTACAATAAGTGCTTATGCTAGTGCACCGGGCTCATAACCTGTAGAAATTTGGAAGGGATTAGCAACAGTTTGTTAAGACTGATTAGGCACTTATCACGATCTTGCAGATTTTGGAATGTAAGAGGCTGTTAATCGTAAGCTGTGGAGTTCTTTATTGCTCCAGCTTAGAAAACAGATTGCTATATATATGATATCTATTTAAAGAAACAGAAATCTAGTGATTTGTATTAATACCGTTTAGCGTCTTTACCAGCCTCACAACTTTATGGAAAGATTAGTACGTGTAGATCTACGTGAGTGCAAACGACTATCACATCCAAAGTTGGACGTTACTTGTTTCATTATAGCAATCATTTCAACAGTTCTTCAGTGTACGCTTTCATGAGAGTTATGATAGGGTTATTGAAAATTGTAGGATAATTCGGAGAGATCTTTAGGTCACGCGATACTGGTGGGTTGTTGACAGGACGGTATATTTCCATATGTCACGGTTAGTGTCTCTAAGTTGGCTCAGAGGATCAAAATCAGGAGTTAATATTCACTAAGAGGAAAGAAAGAGATATCTGTGTACACATGACGGCCTTTTTATAGGTTCCTCCTGCCCTGCCCATGTGATTCCACTCATGCAAATAGAGCAAACAACTTGGCGCCGTGGACGTAGTTCACGGTGATCCTCATTACAATATCCTCAAATTGTAATTATCTTGACGTTGGGCTAGACCCATCAACTACCCCCTGCACCCAACATTTGTTCCAATGGACGTTGATCTACATTTCGGAGTGATAGCCATGTCAATATTTTCGCGTAACAGGGACCGCGTTGGCAACCGTGGTCTACAGGATCCTTGCCGGCTAGCCAGCCGTTACACCATAACTTCATTGATCATGTTTTCTGGCATAGAACACCACTGGTTTGATAGCGCGTCAACAAGTGCTGCTGGTATTGATTGACCTCTTGACTTTTTGATGAAAACATTTCTCTTTTGAAGAAAATCCCTGAGATCTTTTGGTTGAGTCTGTAGTTTTCTTGAAAGTTATTAAAGAGAATTTGTTGAAATCGGTCGCAAAGTATTCGTGAAGTTCACTACCATAGAGGTTCTCATCCTCGTATTCTATAATTCGTTTATTGATATTGTAACAGTATTAAAGTAATTGTTATTCACAAACTACTCAGAGCTATATACTAGAATATCTTGAAGTGAAGAAAAAAAAGGATGGGTGAAGTATCTCCGCTATTTATCTACAAATGTATCTCTTAACATCATATCATAATTGAGTCTGTTTGAACACTTCTCATTTCTCCATAACAATTTCCGTCTACCTTATTCTCCCAAGATCTGAGTCGAGCGATAATTGATTATCGTGGTTGAGTTGCGATGCATTGACGTGTAATTTCGCGTAATGACATTTCGTGTCCTTTCGTGACGAGATTGAGATTAGCTATTAATGTCAGTGAGATTGCATGATGCATCTTGCGTCAGCGAAGCTCGTTCTTGAGGTCGAATAGTTATGAGAAGGCCTAGTTGGTATGGATTGCGAATTGAATGAAATGATTAAGTTATTTTGTTGCAGCGACTGGTTCCGATTGAGCGAGTAATTGTAAGAGATAATTAATTATCATTAGTCGAGTAAGCGATCCATTTTGACGATTACTAATGTTGTTGAGAACGATATAAGTTTAATTAATTTATGCTCTAGCCTATCAGAAATCTGGCCTTTGGCCTGTGACAGATATAGTTTGTTATAACACTTGCTGTAGCACTGTTTACTGCTGTCAGAGGTTGTAAGCTACTTAGTCATGTGACAGGGGTTGGAGCCACATTGTGGCGTTAGATATTCTGGCTGTTTCTCTGTAGCTCTACAAACTTCTTTATTATCCCATTCCAGAAATATGTTTATGGGCCACAATGACCTGGGGAGTTCTGGTGGATTCTATGGTGTTCTATGGTATTCTATGATGCCCCTTGTTGTTCTATTTACCTGTGCAGGAGTTCTAGATGGTTCTTTCAGTGGCTTGTTGGACCATGTCCTAAAATGTATATATAACTGTCCTTACTGTACCTCTAAAGTCTCTAGATCAGAGTCTTGTATTTATCTTTACTTATTGAAGAATCTGTTTGAAATCTGAATCCTATCAATTATACTACCATTGTGGTTACTGTTCTTCTAGACCATTGTTATAGCTATTGTTGTCGCTATTGTCCTTGTTATTGTTATCGTGTTTACTGCTGTTGTTAGTGTTATTGCCATCTCCCTGTTATTGTTATTGCTATTGTTGCTGTTACTATTATTGTTGTTGCTTATCTATCATTGCCCCAGTTACTGATATTGGTACTTATTTTCTATTGTCAGCATCGTCTTTGGTATTAATCCTGCACCGTTCTGACAACTGCTATCTCTATCCAAGGGACAAGCTCGGTTATAACAGGGGCTTTAGATTTGTTTTCGGGCATCTTGTTTGTTTGTGACTCACTAGCAACGTCGTCTGCGGGAGCGCGAGCTCACTGGCGTTTTAACAATGCGGGAGAAAATAAAAAATACTTCTACGTAACCTATGGCTATAGTAGAAGGTTGTAGGGAACCTGATCTGTTGCACAACTGATCAGTGTGGGTTCACTACTAAGGTATAACACCTGTATTTGATATTGATTCTTGATTTCTAACTATCCTATCTACAGTCTAAGAAATTTATGTTAATAGTTGCCAAGACGCTAATCCCAATCGAGTTATTGACGTAGAATGCAAAGTCCGACACTGTTAAAGGTGTTTGATCATTTTTAGGGTTTGCGAATTTTTACAGATGCTTTGTTGATAAGTTCTCAGAAATTGCAGCACCATTAATCGAATTAACAAAAAAGAACTCAATCTGGCGGTGGGGAAAAGTTGAGAACTCAGCTTTTGAAAATTTAAAAAAAATATTTGCGTTAGAGCCGGTTTTAGCTCAATGGGACCCAGACCGGGAAACCGTGCTAGAAGCAGATAGCTCCGGGTATGCTATAGAAGGATGCCTCTCTCAAATAGATGACCAAAATACACTGAGGCTCATTGCGTACTTCTCGAGGCGGTTAAACAGTGCGGAGGCAAACTACTCGATTCACAAAAAAGAAATGCACGTAATAGTTTCTTGCTTAAATGAGTGGAAGGCAGAGTTACTCTCTGTTGCAAAACCCTTCACCATTCTAAGTGATCATAAGAATTTGAATTATTTCACCTCTAAACGCCTATTAAACAAACGACAAATGCGCTACAATGACATCTTGCAACAATTCAGATTTGTGTTAAAATGGCGACCGGGAAATACTTGTGAGCGGCCAGACGCCTTATCCCGACGTGACCAGGATAGACCGGTCGGGCTCAGTGATTAGCGCAATGCAGGTCGGGTCTTACAACTTCTTCCGAATGTGTCACTTTATCCAGTTTCATGTGATGTTCATAAACAAACCCAGGGCATTACTCCTAAAGCTTCGCCAGGTGACGTGTCCATTGCTAAAACAGACGTTCCAGTCACAGATATAGCGTATAGGGGGAGAATATTTGACAATGAAGTTCTACAAGGTCTTTGGAAAGAGGGAATTTTGGCTGATAAAAGTTGGTGTCGTGCGCGAGACTCAGTAAGAATGGGCGAGAGGAGTTTTCCTCCTGATTTGGCCCTGAATCATTCAGTCAATATTGCCGAATGTACTGTAGCAGCAGATGGTGTGCTTTGTGGGAGAGAAAATCGGATTTGGGTGCCGGACTACGAACCTCTCCGAACAGCAATTATGCAGCAAACTCATGATAGCAATCTTGCTGGTCATCCAAGAAGAGACACTATGATAAGTATGATCCTTAGGTGATGGTTTTGGCCTAAGATGAGGGAATCTGTTCGAAGATTTATTCCAAACTGCGATGTTTGTGGCCGCTCCACTGTTTTGCGTGGGGCTAAAGCGGGGTTTATGAGATCGCTACCAATTCCTGAGCGGATAGGAAGTGAATTAAGTATAGACTTCATAACAGATCTCCCTGAATCTCGAGGTTGTACAAATATTATGGTGATTACAGATCGATTATCGAAGGATATATTCTTTTTTGGGGCGGACTTGATGGTGGCCAAAAAATGTGCTGACTTATTTGTGGATAAATATTACCGATATTTTGGATTCCCAAGATTCCTGACCAGTGATAGGGAGAGTGACTGGTTAAGTCATTTTTGGAGGACCTTTTGCAGCCTGACAGGGATCAGTCAAAGACTTACTACCGCTTACCACCCTCAATCAAACGCCAGTGAAAGAGCAAACCAGGAACTTTATAAATATTTAAGATCGTTCACTTGTTATTCTCAAGATAATTGGTATGACCTACTGCCCTTGGCTCAATAAGCATTGAATTCTAGACCTAACTCTGCAATTAGTGGAATAGGTCCTTTCTTTTTGCGCAATGGTTATGATCTTGACCTCATAGGGAAACCGACACCTGACCAAGACAAGATTCGTCATCCAGGAGCTATAGCTGGGAGTAAATATGTGCAGAGGCTGCAAGAAGCACAAGAATTTGCTCAGGCGGTAATGGCCTCAGCACAGCAACGTTATGAATCCAATGCCAATAACTCACGGAGACAACCTGAACGTTTTCAGACTGGCAATAAAGTGTGGCTAGACCTGCGGAATGTTAAGAAGCCACGGTTATCTAAAAAAATTAGCATGGTTACATGCAAAGTACGAAGTTACTGCGGTTCCGGATGCTTTAACTGTGGAGTTAAATGTCTCAGGGAACATCCATAAATGCTTCCATGTGGAGTTGATTAAAAGAGCAGGTAATGACCATTTCCCAAGTCAAGTGCGAGATGATGGGCAAAATCCTCCAATCATGGACGACCTCGATAATCCAGAATATGAGGTTGAATCTATTCTTCGGGCCAGAACAGTAACTCGTGGTCGTGGGAAATTCAGAGAAGCATTGGTTAAATGGGAAGGCTGGAAAAATCCAACATGGAAGCCTGTTGACTATGTTCAAGAGACAAAGGCGCTAGATGACTTTGAAATGAAGTATGGGTCTATAATGACCAATGATGGCCCAACAGAAATGGAGGTCGGAGCCTATGTTGGACCAGCTGAAAAACAAACAATCCAAAAACGCTGGTCAAGAAGGTTAGCAAAGACCAAACAATAAGTCTTCAAAAGTAGGAGGGAAATTGTAACAGCTGGTGAGCTGAATTATGCCTGTAGCCTATTATCTGCATAGGCTTTTATACAGTATGCATAATTATGCAACGTAGATTATTGTGGGGTAGCAAAGGGTCCATGCTTACCTTTGAATTGGAAGCATCTAGAAGAACCTCGGGAACCTCAGGAAGGCCAAAGGGAATCTTCTAGATGAAAAACATTAGGTATAAATAATTGTAGCATGTTGGGATGTATGAGCTCTCCATAGATTTAATATAAACCTCTTCTGATCTACTAGTTGCACACGCACTATTAGATAACCCGTGACAGTCAGCGTTATGAGGGAATTTGGAAGATAAAATTTTGTTGACTGATGACTTCACAACGACTCCAATATCAAGGCCGTTTGTCAGAGCATAGAGTTCAGACGCGAGGACGCTTCTTGTAACTTTTTTACATTTTCTGGAGCTCCAGTGAATAATGTTGGCTCGATTATTTCCATCAACAAATGCAACAATGTATCCAATTTGACTAGTATGATCCTTGTTGTTGGCAAAAGAAGAGTTGGTGAAGACAACAATGCGGGTAGTATTCAAATCAAGTTTAACAAAGTTGATGGGTTGGAAGCATCCACTTTTTATTTTTTCAATGCAAGTATTTTGTGACTGGCTGAGCCCGGTGAATCTGTGGCTGGGCTATTTTGGTGTGGCCCATCCGTGTCACGTGTTATGGCGTAGCGCATTTATGCCGTTCATTCCTCATGGCCTTGTGTTATGCATAGGTGTGCATAATAGATGCGCGCTGCATAACTATTTATAGACGGCAGCTTTACTTCTGTGATTGCTAGAACTCGTGAGAAACTTCTAGAAGAGTATTCCGGGTGGTTCTATCTTCAAGGATATCAATGAATCGGAGGAACGGGAAGAACATTCTAGTAACTGGTGGGAACTTATAAATATCGCTATTACTGCCCTCATTAGACTCCTTCTCCATAGATTTAATATTAACTTATTTTGTGGTACTGCTTTCGTGCATGGACCGTTTGCTTTAACCCTTAACATATTTAGAGAATTCTTTTTGATCATTCCTAGATTTGTAGATTGTGCTGCGATAGAAAGACTAAAAGCAGCTTGGGGGTTGAGACCAATGCTATATAAGCTCTTAAAGCACGTTGAGCAACGTAGTCATTCTTGTCTGAGCTGATAGTAATGTGTTGTAATTTTTGAACAAGCCAGTCTTGGGAAATTGATAGGGTTATATTGTTTTTGATAGATAATAACATCCCGTTGAATGTTAGAGGGTTCTCAGGGGTTAACTTTTCGATTGGCTTTGCCAAAAACTTTGCATTCATTAATTCGTCAGCTTCTTTCTTGATAAAGTCTTCGTTTCCTAATATAAGAGTGTCATTGGTTTGAAGCCCAACTACTCCGAAAGCTGAAGAATTGCGAGTTGTGTGTAAAAGTGTTAAGGACATGGCGTGGTGTCGAAACGCTATCGCATGGGGCTTCAGAGGGCACGGCCCCGAACATAACATGTGCGGCGTATTTATGGATGGCAAGGGCTTACTGATTACGTAACGGAGGAATATAGAATAAACTGTCCGTCTATTTCCATGTAAATAATTTATCTTTATCTTCTCTTATCGATCACTGATTATCGATACTTAATCCCAATCATCGTTGAATGCAATCCTTCTTTTACTGCAATCTCATAACCTTTCAACAAAAAGACATATGTCGAAGGTAGAATTCGTCATCCTGAGTTTATTGACGTGGTGTCGATAATAGGTTTGGAACCAATGAGTTCCAGCCTCAGCTAGTCCATATAGAGAGAGAACTACTTTCCACAGAATACCTTCCTTTGTCCATCCTTTTGGTGGTCTGACAAAAACATCACCAGTAAGTCTGGTTGCTGATTGTGTATAGGCCTGTGTATGAGACTTTGAGGAAAATTGATATTTGCATTTGTTAATTTTTTTTTTTTAAGAAATTGTTCTATCTCTTTTCCAAAAGTATATCCCTTTGTATATATTCCTTCATCATGTATGAACCAATATTCATCTTAGACCATCCGAAACACTTTCTTCTCCAGAGCGACGTTTAAACGCTAACTCTGTTACAATAGTACGTGTAAAACGTCCCCAAACAAGACCCTGTGGTCGCTACCAATGTAATTAGATGAAACACCAACTTGAATACCTGAAAATAAACAATGAGACCTGACTCAACGTTTCACAAAGAAGGATGCTGGTCAACGCGACATTCTGAGATCGAACGTAGACAAGCTCGAAAGCGCTTTAGGGATGCCTACAACTATAGTCAAGACTCGTATAACCGAAACAATAATCGGCGCTTCCTCACTGATACCGACTCCGACAAAAGTACCATCAATGCTTTTATCCTGCAGTATGAGGGAGTCAACCCAGATGATGATCGCTTTTTAGTAGATGCTTTTGATACATTTCTAACCATGAAACAAAATCCTGGTAATGATTACAACAACGTAACTGACCAGACATTTTACACAGAGTGTGGAGTGCTTGAAATCAAACATGCCCAAAATATTACACAAGAAATCAACACGGGTATCACACGACATGCTCTCACAGGGGAAGTGAAAACTCTTGACATTGATAATAGCACATTTACTATCTCAAAACCTCGCTTTGACTCGGACATTTTCCTCGGTATCCTCATAGACACAGGTGCAGCTAGAAAATCAACCGCTGGCTATAAACAATTCCGAGCATTCTCTAAAACATTCAGGTCAACCATAATCGATACTTCAAAACAAATAAGTGTCCGCTTCGGAATTGGAAGTACCAAGTCGCTAGGAGTTATAAATATTCATACTCCAATAGGGCCATGCATCTTTCATATCGTTGATTGTAACACTCCTTTTCTACTTTCCCTCCAAGACCTTGATGGAAAAGGTATTATTTTCAATAATTTAGACAATTTACTTCTCCTAAACTCTACAACTATCCCCGTCGTTAGAATTTTTGGACACGCTTTTCTTCAATGGGAACCAGTCATTACCACATCTAACATGACTTACTTGATGTTGAATTTAGGAAAAATATATTTCATTAAGCATATCAAATCTAAAGAAGTAATTTATTTATCAACAAGATACCAATATTTATATATATATATATATATATATATATATACATATCTACAAGTGCCAATTCTCAATATTCAGCTTCGCGTCTATAACCCCCAAAGTCTCAACCTCCAACCGGATAAATATCAAAAGATTACCTGTAGGACTGTAGACGCGTGCTTAAAGAAATCTCGAAGGATTCCGGATGAATCCCGGAATAATCACTAATGGTTAACAATAATATTTGTTAATTATTGTTATATAGGTAAAATAATCGGCCCAGTGATAATCTGATTGGTCCAAGCCTGGACGTTAGCGAGTGGAAGGACCGGGTAGTTAGCCGTAGTGAATGACGTCGCTTTTATGCCAAGCGGACGGTGCGGATATTGATCTGGGTAACTAAGTTGGGAGGCGTTCCAAGCGAGTGACCCGGGAGATGTTCCAATCTCGCCTAAATCCAACACTTGACTGAAACCGAACTTCGGACTCTTCATCATTGTTTTGGTCATCCTTCAGCCCATCGTCTCGTAAATGTCTTGCAACAATCAGGCCATCTAGATTCAAATGGAGAACACCGCAAAATACTCGATAGAATTGTCAAGCGTTGTCAGAAATATCAATGGTTTGGCGATCCTCCATTAAGATTTAAATTTACCCTTAAAGATAATCTCATCGACTTTAACCATCCTATATATGCAGATATCATGTAAATAGACTAACGCCCATTACTACACGTTGTAGACGAAGCTACGCGCTTCCA
This sequence comes from Podosphaera xanthii, assembly GCA_028751805.1. NCBI lineage: Eukaryota > Fungi > Ascomycota > Leotiomycetes > Helotiales > Erysiphaceae > Podosphaera > Podosphaera xanthii. The sequence goes on from JAPWIX010000002.1 coordinate 1,769,749, forward strand.
AGCTGCACGCTGGCTAACAAATCTCAGCTCCTCTAACGTCTGGAACGCACTAAGACTATGCTGGATAGACGCATACCTTGGGCCTCCTGACATCATCAACCATGATGCAGGAACTAATTTTACATCATCAGAATTCCAGCAGTATTCTACATCACTTGGAATTCAAACAAAAGAGGTCCCAGTAGAATTGGCTAACTCCATGGGCATAGTTGAGCAATATCACAAGCCTCTGCGACGCGCGTATCCTGTCATTAAGGAAGAAACTAAATCTACAGACAAGGCCCTCATCCTCCAAATGGCAGTCAAAGCAATCAATGATACCGCTGGACCCGATGGAATCATCCCTACTCTACTTGTATTCGGAGCGTATCCCAGAATGACAAAACTTGACCCTCCTGCGCCAAGTATTGCTGCCAGAGCACAGGCCATACGAAAAGCGATGGCAGAGGTATCCAATTACGTCTCCGGAATCAAGTCACAGCTGCTTTACGCTTCAGAAATGGCCCCGCTATCAATGCTCAAAATATTCCAATCGGAGCAGATGTTCTTGTGTAGCGCACACACAGAAAGCAATGGGAAGGCCCATTCACACTTCTTTCTTTGGAAAGAGAAAATGGAGTAGTTCAACTCTCAAGTGGTCCCACAACATTCAGATCATCATCAATTAAGCCATATACAAATGATAAAAATGATTTGCATGTGCAACCAGAAGAAAGTTCCCCTAGAAATGAAGAACAAATTATTGCATCCTCCTCAGAAAACCGACCTCAACGTACAAGGCGTCTCCCAGCACGCTATCGCGAGGATAATATTAATCACAATGTTATACATATCTAAGATACTAATTACAAGCTTCATCTAGCAGCCGTTGCAATTTATTTCACACACGACAACCCCCAACCAAATTTCACCCATTCCCGTCAACAGGAGCTTGAGGGACTCCTTCTCCGCGGTGTATTTGAGTTTGTAGACGTCAAAGCTGTATCTTCTGAAGAACGAATTTTTAAAAGCCGTTTTGTTGGCACTGTAAAGTTAACAGGCACCCCACAAGCTTTCGAAAAGTCTCGACTAGTAGTTCAGGGGTATAATTATTTAGATAAATCAAAAGTCCTAACACAGTCACCCACAATCCAGCGATCTAGCCAACGATTCCTACTCTCTATCGCTGTTACAAGAGGTCTCGATTTGTTCACCCGAGATATAACTCAAGCCTACATACAATCCAAGACTCCGCTTGCTCGAAACATCTTTGTAATACCTCCAAAAGAACTTAACCTACCATCCAATATATTGCTCAAGATTCTTAAACCCCTGTATGGCATTGCAGAGGCGGGCACACAGTGGTTTTAAACCTACCACGCTCATCACACTGACAAGCTCTCTTTCACAATCTTCTAGTGATCCTTGCCTCCTTTACAATAATGACGCAATCGCCACCCTTCAAACGGATGATACTTTCTTCGCCTGTAATGAACAATTTAGACAAAAAGAACAGATAGAGCTCGAAACTGCGAGATTCTCCGCAAAACCAACAATAAAGCTGATAGCCAATACACCAATCAACTTCAATGGTGCCTCACTCACCCTTACAACCAACGGCATTATCATCACCCAATCTTCACACTGTCAGAAACTATCTATGGTTCCTCAAAATGACGCTAAGTCGTACATAATTCAACGCGCACCAGGCGCTTACATTTCCTCTGTCTGTCAACCTCAAGCCGCATTCGACCTCTCACAAGCAGCTCAAGTTTCCCAGCCCACTATTCTCCAGATAGAAGCCTTAAATAAAAGACTTAGATGGCAAATGAAAGGATCTGGCTTACGTTTCATCAAGTTAAACAAAGCAGAACTACAAATAATTGTCTTTACTGATAGTAGTTTTGCTAACAATCTAGACTACTTGTCTCAAATTGGATTTATAATTGTTCTCGCTGACTGCAGGAATTGTAACATTATCCATTGGTCGTCAACTAAATGTAAGCGAGTAACTTGCAGTGTCCTTGTATCCGAACTCTACGCTATGGTCGCTGAATTTGATGCAGCGTGTGTTCTAAAACATTCTGTTGATTCAATTATGAAAAGAAAGATCCCTCTAGTGGTATGCATCGACAGTTACTCACTCTATGAATGTCTTGTTAAGTTGGGAACGACCAAAGAAAAAAGACTCAGGATAGATATTGCCACAATCCGCCAAACTTACGAACGCAGAGAAATATCTCAGGTCATTTGGATCAAGGGAAAATCTAATCCGGCCGATGCCAGGACAAAGTCCCAGGCGTCTAATCATGCACTCGACGAAATACTGGCAAATAAATACTTTATTGACAAAGAGGCGTGGGTAGACCGCGACAGTGTAGAAACCAACGAATAAACACAAGACTGGCAGTGTCGGACTTTGCATTCTACGTCAATAACTCGATTGGGCTTAGCGTCTTGGCAACTATTAACATAAATTTCTTAGACTGTAGATAGGATAGTTAGAAATTAAGAATCAATATCAAATACAGGTGTTATTGTTGTGCTGACTCGGTTATGACTCAAGGATATCTGGAGTTTGAAGCTTATGGATAACGTGCCAAGTGACAGAGTTGCTGAAACTAATGAGTCATGTATAACATCTTTTTTATACAATAATAGAACTCGCATTGTAGTTTCATAGTAGGCATCGGATATTTGATATTGGAGGAAAGATGTATATAGATACTGCCATAGTCAGAGCAGCAAGAATAATAGTCTCCATCGTGACCATCAAGGCGATATTCCATCCACTATACGCATTCAGTATAATCATTTATATCGTACTTACCATTCATTCACACCATTGACTATTCCATCGAAGGACAGCTCAATCACTAGACAAGTCGCCAACCACTCCACATCCCCATTTAACTTTATAACAGTTATACCTTAGTAGTGAACCCACAAACAGATGTAGGGGCTTTCCACTCTATGATAGCTCTCACTCTAACTGGGTCCACAGTAATGCTTTTTCCTGCTTCAACGATGAAACAGAGATATTTAACTCGTTGGCGTAGGAATTCACACTTATCAATATCCAAATATAACCCTACCTTTTCCAGCTTACTGAGATTGCTACGCACCATTTCCCAGTGTCCTTTCTCAGTACCATCAGTGCAAGCCAAGACGTTATCAATATAAGCTGTTGCATCGAGGTCTAGATATTCTCGGAGGTGCTCATTGATATACCTCTGGAATATTGCTGGTGCATTTATCTCACGGATATAGGGAGCAGTTGTTCCACGGGGTACGAAGCGGGACTAGAAAGCTCGTTTGAAGGGGGGGTGCGATGAGGGTGTGTCAGGTAATAGGTGAGATGGTGGTATGGGTGAGGGGCGAGCAGCGGGAAGTGCTCTTCACAGCAGAAGAGAAATGGGCGGTGGGGGTGGTCTTCCGGAGCTAAACAGAAGTGCAATTAAACAGCGGTCTTCGCAGAGGAAGAGGATAATCGAAGAATAAAATTATATTCAGAAGACGTTACGTGGAGAGAAAACCCCGCGACGTCAGGTCTACATATGTACATTTGATCTCTAAGTGAGATCGTAACAATAACTCTACACGGGTTATATGAAACCCAGAGAACAACTCCCAAACTCCTACAACTGCACGCCAACGTCTTACCATGAAACCTGGTAAATCCTTTGTCAAATATCAACCCCTTGTAACGGCCTTGACACTTCCCTAACATGAAACATGTCAATCTGTGAAAATTTACAAGGTCAAAAGGAGTCACTAGCCATTCGAAAAGCCCCAATCTGCATCGGAATGCCGTCATCCATTCATCGCCTTCTCTTATCCGGACACAGTGGAAAGCTGATTTTACGTCCAATTTAGTGAACCATTTTGCTTTTGAAAGTTGTCTCAATATCTCCTTGAATAAAGGTAGATGTCAGGCTTCGGCAGGCAGGAGCGTACGTATACTGGTGAAGCGAGGAGTGGTAGCGTGACGGGTGATGGGGACCGCAGCAAGGGAGCGAGCGAATGAAGTCACGTGAGAGGTATAGAGGCGACCTTAGCCGCTAATAACACGTAAGAGGACGTGAGGGGACGTGAGGGGACGTAAGTCTGTAGATTATATTATCTACGTAGAGGTCTCGAGGGTAAGACAGAATACGAAACGTGGGGATACACAGCTGCTGAGAGCAAACTACTTATACATGTGCAAAGAAGAAAAGAATCTCAAGCGAAATGAGATGTAGCAAGCACCCATAGCTAAGCCTCAGGCACTCAGTTCAGGGGATCCTGACATTACCCCCCGCTATTTTGAGGGTGCGAGCTCCTGCGAGCGTGGCGCATCTGGATAGGATTCGTGAAATTCTTGGACTAGTTCCTGACAGCTGTCTAGGTGTTCGGGTGGTTCCCAAGTAGTATCGTTTTGACCTGTCCAGCGCACTAGGTATTGAACTTTCCTGCGATGGATTCGAGAGTCAAGAATCGCTTCTACTTCATGTACTTCGTGACCAGAAGGAGCTATTTCAATTGGTGGAGGTTGTTGCTGTTGCTGCAAGGGATAGCTGATGTGGGCAGGGCGAAGGAGACTTACATGAAAATTGTTGTCTATCCTAAGTTGGAATGGGAGGTCCAATTTTGTGACTAGTGGTGTTTTCATGTTGGTTATGCGCCACGGACCCGCACGAATGTGGTCTAATTTTTTGGATGGTCTTATGAGAGCTAGATTTTTTAGTGATAGATATACCAAATCTCCGACTTGATATCTTGGGGCTGGGAGGCGTCTTTCGTTTGCGTAGTCACACTGGAAAGCTTGAGCGTGGGTCATATTTTCGTGACACTATCTTGTTATATCCTTCATATGATTAACAAATTCTAGAGAGTTCCGTGGTTGCGGAAATTCCGATTCAGGCTTGAAATCTAACCTGGGATGGTGACCGAAAGAAGCAAAAAAGGGGGATATTCCTGTGGTTGCGTTCACATGGTTATTGAAGCAAAACTCGGCAAGAGGAAGATGTTTTACCCAATCATCCTGACGGTAGTTTACGTAGTGGCGCAGGTAAACTTCTAGTGTTTTGTTTGTCCTTTCTGTTTGTCCGTCAGTTTCGGGGTGATAGGAGGTTGAGAGCTGATGAGTGATATTTAGCCGAAGACAAATTTCTTTCCAGGTTTTATCAATGAACGCACGACCTTGATCTGACACGAGGGAATCCGATAATCCTGCAAAACGTATGACATTGGATAGAAATGCGTCTGCTGTTTCTTGAGCGGACGGTCTTTCAATAGGTATGATCCATGCTCGCTTTGTCAGGCGATCAACTACCTGTAGGATGAAGCGGTAGTTAAAATCTCTAATTTTGCAGGTGGGTAAGAGGCCAATAAAGTCGAGGGTCAGATGACGAAATGAAGTCTCTGGGGGTGGCAGCGGTTGGAGGAATCCGTAGGGCTTTTGTGTCGATGGGTTGTTCCTCTGGCAAGCTTCACATCCCCGGGTATATTTTGAAGCGTTTTTATGGGATCCGGGCCACCAATATTGACGGGCTAGTAGACTATAGAGGGCAGCTGCTCCACGGTGACCATATAAGGGAGAATCATGAAGATGTTTGAGGAGGACTTTGCGAAGGGTTTCTGGGACATATTCTCTTTCATTAAAAGTGAAGGAGTAACTAGTTAGTGCACAGTTAGCGAACTGAATATCTGATCGGATGACTGTGGGATCCCGGAGCCCCGCACGAATTTCTTGACAGTATTTGTCTTGGAGGTAATGTTTTTCCCAATCGACCAGTTCGGAAATGGGAGCTAGGGGGGGGGATTCTGTTGGATTGGTGGGACCTGGAGAGGTGACTTCGAGTCGGCGAAGAATTTGGGAGGGCTTGAGCAGGGTCTGAAATTGGTGCTCATTACGACTGTCGGTGCTTTCTGACGGTTTATCGGCGCTAATTCTAGTGAGAGCATCAGGTTTTGTACCTTTTATTCCAGGTCTAAATACGATCTTGAAGTTAAAGTCTGCGAGCAATTCGTTCCAGCGCACTTGTCTTCGGTTGAGTTTCTTGGTTGTTGTGAAGTGTTCGAGGTTTTTGTGGTCGGTGAGGACGAGCGTCGAAGCTTCCACGGAACCGAGCTCGGAAGTCCACGTCTCAAACGCGTTAACTATGGCGAGCAGCTCTTTATCGAATATTTCGTAATTGCATTCGGCTGGTAGCATTTTCTTTGACATGAACGCTACCGGCCAGAGCGTACCCGTGTGATCGTACTGCGAGAGAATGGCAGCAGTTATGAAGTCAGAAGCGTCTGTTTCCAGTACTGTTTGGAGTCGAGGGTTGAAATGGGCGAGCATTGTTTCATCCTTAAATGCTCGTTTGATTTGCTGAAAAGATGATTCGCATGTGGAGCTCCAGGCAAATTGAGCACCTTTTTTTTGTTAAGTTGACCAAGGGGGCAGCGAGACAAGAGAATTCTGGGATGAAACGACGATAGAAATTCGCAAACCCTAGGAACCTCTGTATATCGCGGACCGATCGAGGGGTGGGCCACTCTTGGACGCATGCGACTTTATTTGGATCCATGCTTATCCCTTGGGTAGATACGAGGCCGAGGTACGTTACCTGAGTGGTCTCGAAACTACACTTGGATATGTCGACCTGGAGACCATGCTCACGTAAACGCTCGAGTACTGTTCTAACATGTCGACAATGGTCCATTAGGTTATTAGAGTAGATCAGGATATCGTCCATGTAAGCCGTGCAGTATTGGTCTAGAAGCCAACGAAGGGCGTGGTTTATGTAAGCCTGGAATGATGCAGGTCCATTACAAAGGCCGAAGGGTAGTACTAGGGGTTCAAAAAGCCCATGTCGGCAAGTGAATGCCGCTTTCCACTCGTCGCCTTCTTTTATACTAAGTTTGTTAAATGCGGATATTATGTCCAGTTTGGTGTAGTACTTCGCTTGTGATAGTTGACTGAGGGTTTCAGAGATGAGGGGGAGAGAGTATCGATTTTTTACGGCTATTTCGTTCAATCCACGGTAGTCGATACAGAATCTGAGATCACTGTTTGACTTCTTCACAAAGAGCACTGGGGCGGCTGCTGGGGAGCGAGAGACCCGAATAAAGCCTTTAGAGAGCTCTTTTTCTAAGTATTCACGGAGGGTTTTAAGTTCGTGCATGTTCATTGAATATGGGCGAGCAACGGGAGGCTGTTTACCGGACTGAAGGTCTATGGCATGATCCCAGGGACGGTGAGGCGGGAGAGAATTGGCCTGCTTTCGATCGAAGACATCTAGAAAATCATGATATTGGGGCGGTAGGAAATCCTTAGGGTTGGCATTTCTCGGAATGACCGTGGTGGCATTACCTACGTGTAGATTAGGAAGCCGTTGCATATCGCCTTCAAGCATGATATCGAGGTCTCTAATACTCAGAGCGAAGGTTTCGCTCGATGGTTGTCCGCTGATCATAGCAAATTCCGCTGCCGGTATTCGTCTGGGATATCACTCTGTATGCAGGATTTGATGTAAACAATCGATCTTAACTTTGTTGTTTTTTCCGGACTCGAGAGCTTGAAGTGTTGTGTTGTGATAGGGGATGGTTGTCTCAAAAAGACAGCAAGAGCTTTCTAAGCATAGCTCACCAAAAGTAATGGTGTGATCCTTCCAGTTGACGTAGGGACAGTGCTTTTCCAACCAAGGAAGACCTAGTACGAGATCATGTTTGCAGTTCGGGATAACATACGCATTAATATCTTCCTTATGCTTACCTAACATCAAGGGAAATTTTACCTGACTAGTTACTTTGGAACTAATTTTACCCTCAAATCTGAGAATAGCAATGGCTGAGTTTAAAGGCTGGGGCGTCAAGGAGAGACGATCACAAAAGTGGGTAGAGACGAAAGCAAAACCGGAAGCGCCTGTATCAACAAGAGCAACAAAAAATTCATTTCCTATCCTTGTATTTATATACATGTGGCGGGACGCTGAAATTTCTGAAATACCCAAGTGTACCAAAGAAAAGAACTCCAACGGGCGACTTTTCGTCGGAGTCAATCTTTTAACTGATCTGAATCAGTTGATGATATCTCTATATTCGCTAACGTGCGAGTCTGAGGGGAGCAATCTGAAGATGCGTGGCCAGATTTATTGCAACGGACACAACGACCCAGGGCTCGACGAGCGTCTTTTGCTTGTTGGGTAAGTCGGCCGTTGGGGAGTCTACGCTGAGACACAGAATCTAGATCCATGGCTGAGCCACCTTGGGAGACGGGGAGCTCTGGAGTCGCAGCAGGGCTGGGTCTGGAAGGACCAGCGGGGGAGGAGAGATTATTCGGGGGCACTAATGCTGAGGCTGAAGGGGTGTAGAGAGGAGCGTTGATTACCTGGATATTCGCGTCTTTGATACGAAGGTAGTTAACAAATTCATGGTAATCAGTTGGAACATTACTGGCTGCGTTGAGAAGGGTTCGCAATTCTTTAGAGAGCCGGCGCTCGAGCATCGTCTTCCACTGAGACTTGTCATTGTTGGCATATGTAGAGTCGGCTAGATTATCCTCAAAAATCGATTTGAAGTCATGAAACTTCATGTTCTTTTGATACAGTGTCTCCACTGTACGACTTGCCCTTTCGACTAAACCAGGATCTTGACAACGTTGGCGAAGGGCGGTGTAGAACTGCTCAATGTTAACAATTTCTGGGGGAACAGAGGCGTCCTCGTAGCAACGGAATGAAGAGCGCATTTTCCCTAAAGCTACAGGTCCAAGACAGTGGTATGCGTAGCGCACTTTGGAACCTTCATCATGAAAGCAATCAGGTTGGTCGAGAAATTGGTTTCGAAGTTGAGAGATAAATGACCTTAAGTTTGTTGAAGTACCATCAAACAGTGTCGGCGGAGGGACTGCAGGGCGATTTATTTGAGGCATGGGAGCCGGGGGTACAGGAGGAGTATGAGCCGGAGGGGCAGTGGCTGGTGCGGACGCCGTTGCATAGATTTGCGCCACACGGTCACGGTCAATTTGAATAGCGGGCCCAAGAACTCCAGGAGCATTCAGATAGGCTAGGCTCCACATTTCGGGGGGGAGCATGGGGAACCCAGATTCAGAGGTATCCATGAATTCGGCTGGTGAAGAGACCGAATGGGACATATTCGGTTGGTGGAGGAGTTAGATATTGATTGATTTAGTTTCTGACGTTTCGTAATGTCAGGCTTTGGCAGGCAGGAGCGTACGTATACTGGTGAAGCGAGGAGTGGTAGCGTGACGGGTGATGGGGACCGCAGCAAGGGAGCGAGCGAATGAAGTCACGTGAGAGGTATAGAGGCGACCTTAGCCGCTAATAACACATAAGAGGACGTGAGGGGACGTGAGGGGACGTAAGTCTGTAGATTATATTATCTACGTAGAGGTCTCGAGGGTAAGACAGAATACGAAACGTGGGGATACACAGCTGCTGAGAGCGAACTACTTATACATGTGCAAAGAAAAGAATCTCAAGCGAAATGAGATGTAGCAAGCACCCATAGCTAAGCCTCAGGCACTCAGTTCAGGGGATCCTGACAGTAGAGGATATCAATCAGGGATAGTAATCGTATTAAGCCCCCTATAATCCACGCAAAAACGTAGGCCACTACTGGGTTTCTTTGCAAAAAGTACAGGTGCTGCTGCTGGTGATTTGCTAGGTCGTATCCATCCCTTATTTGTAAGATCAGTCAATGTTTTGTGCAGAACTAATAACTCTTCCCGGGACATATTGTACAGTGGACCCTAGGGTGGCGATAGAGGCTTTCCATTTTCCAGTCTGAGATTGATGGCATGATTCAAGTGGCCTTTTGAAGAAGGTAGTTTCTCTGCTCCGCTATCGTCTGCAAATAGGTGCGCGAAGTCCTTAACTTGATCTGGCAAACGTTCTTTGGCTTGCTCCACCGTAAGACTTGGTTTTCCTCATAATGCCTTATATCTTGTATTGTTGCTTTATAAACCGGAGTAGATCCCATTATGGACGCCATAGCTTGAGCAGACGTACTCTCTGGATGTGGAACTCTCCCAAACTCTTCTCGCCATTTTTTCACACTATGAACAGACACTCGTCCTTTCCGGATCTCTAGCCGTTGTTCTTTCGAATGAATTACCGCGTCTTGAATTTCAAGCCATTTTTTTCCTAGCATCATCGAGTGGCTGCTTTGGGGTACAATGTATAGCCATAGTTTAGGTGTCAAATAGCTGTCCAAGTCTAAGGAGATGAATGTAATGTTTTCTAGGATGGACTTGTCCTCGCCTGATCTTTCAGCAGTCTCAAGGATTCGAGGAGAAATCGAAATGCGCGGCAGGTTTAGTTGAGTTGTTAGATCATCATCAATGATGCCGTAGCAAAGGCATCCGTTATCAACCAATGCTTGCACCATTATTGTGTCATTGATTAAAGCATTTACTAGAAATGGTTCTATATTCAATCTAACAACCTGTCTATTCCCTGCACTAAGCTCCCGAGTGCAACTGTACTCGGGAGCATCTGGTTTTTCTGCACTCCATCTTTAAATGCATTGCCCTCTACTATATATAACGACGGATCTATTTCCGTTATACCTGCGGAATTCACTCTGATATCACCCCCCTGGGATCTGCGAGCAGGTAGTAGCGGGCATTTTTTACTTGAACAATTCCTGCGCTCGCAACCAAAACACCTCCCTTCTTCCCTAAGTCTATCGATATCTGCTCGAGTCTTCCACTTAGCCCGGGCTCGCATATTTTCTCCCAAGTTAGTAGCATAGATACCTCCCATAATGGTATCACCTGCAGCATCCACTTCAGCTGCTTGCTCGGCCCGGATTACAGGTTTAATGGTTTCACGGAAATCTTGTTAATAGTTGGAAGTAGCTCTTGGGACTGATTTGTTCAAGCTTTCTTTAAGAATGTCGTTACTCTTTGCAAGTCCGCGATTTGAAGGACCCGGAGGCCAACCTAACTTCCTGTCTGCTCTTTCAACAAGCATCGTGTTGGGATTTCGCATCAATCGCCTTACTTGCGAATGGATAATTTGATGAGAAACAATTCGCAATGTCAGATGAAGAGTCTCATCCGAATTTACTGGTTGTCGGTCTTAGGTGGCTACTTAAGCGAGTACGAATCGGAGTGGGAAAGTGAGACGTCCAGGGCGCGTGCGGTTGTCTGAACAACCTCGTATGCTCGGGTCTGATGTGCTCGACGGCCGAGCAGCGAGAATGATAAAATGTATTGTTGAAATCATTATATATATATATTTTCCGTCATATAGACTATGAGATAATTTTTTAATTTATTCAAGTTTTACATTACGAAGTACCTAGAAATTGTGCCTATATTCTTTGAGAGTATTCTTCCTCTGAGAACCCATACCAATTTCCTACACATCGCAATGATACTCACGATTTGTACCCACTGACCAAAGTCATTGTCTGGAAGTAGGTGATTTCCGGCCAGTGCCTGCGTCAACCTTTTACTGATTGCATTTTCGAGCATAGAAATCTTGTTCTTGTCAGCCCAAAAGTCTCCACAAGCCTCTGTCAACTTGTTTGACCATGATGCAAAAAAGTCGGCCCAGCGCTCGTTCTCTTTCATCTTCAAATTGTAACTCAATATTAGCTTGCGAAACTCTAGTGGTGTCTAAATAGACGCGATCTAGGAATTCCTAGAAGTCGGCGGGATCCCTGGTTTGATGTACACCACCTGCTTCAAAGAAGGGACCAGCTTTTTCTAAAGCCCTTCCCCTCGGAGAATTATAAATCATCAGAAACGGCCGAGAGTTATCATACCCGAACAAATTCCAGTCCATGCGAAATATGTCAAGAACTGCCGCCCGCCATGCCGGATACCTTATTCTGTTGCCATGGAATTCAGGTAATTTAGTTGGCTTAAAATTTTGCCCTGACTTTGGAGGTGGGTCTTTCTCAATAATGACTCGGGAGCTGGTCGCCTGGGAAGTACTAGCATGCCGGGAAATAAGCTCTTCAAACTGCCTTTTTAACTTTTAGAAAATTGCCCATGGATACTGTGTGTTGCAAAATTTTTTGAACCAACTCGGGGCTCCAATTATCCGTCATAGTGTAGAATCACTGACTGAATCGCTGGCTGATTAAATCTTTGACTGACTGAATCGCTGAATCGCTGACTGACTGAATTGCTGAATTGCTGAATTGCTGAATTGCTGAATTGCTGAATTGCTGAATTGCTGAATTGCTGAATTGCTGAATTGCTGAATTGCTGAATTGCTGAATTGCTGAATTGCTGAATTGCTGAATTGCTGAATTGCTGAATTGCTGAATTGCTGAATTGCTGAATTGCTGAATTGCTGAATTGCTGAATTGCTGAATTGCTGAATTGCTGAATTGCTGAATTGCTGAATGAGATAGATTTAATATGTCACAGGTTATCTAATAGTGCGTGTGCAACTAGTAGATCAGAAGAGGTTTATATTAAATCTATGGAGAGCTCATACATCCCAACATGCTACAATTATTTATACCTAATTTTTTTCATCTAGAAGATTCCCTTTGGCCTTCCTGAGGTTCCCGAGGTTCTTCTAGATGCTTCCAATTCAAGGGTAAGCATGGACCCTTTGCTACCCCACAATAATCTACGTTGCATAATTATGCATACTGTATAAAAGCCTATGCAGATAATAGGCTACCGGCATAATTCAGCTCACCAGCTGTTACACTGACAAGAAATTTAGCTCCATGCCCCTAATTATATGTACCAATTCCAAATTGTTGTATGACTGTTTAGTTAAGCTTGGTACTACAAAAGAAAAACAACTCATGGTTGATATAATGGTAATCCGAGAATTGTATGAGCGCAGAGAGATCTCAGAAATTGAGTGGATCAGTGGCAACAAAAACCCGGCAGATTCAATGACTAAAGAAAAACCATCCAATGCACTTAACAAATTCATTAGAATAAATACGTTGGATATCGAAGCACTTGGATGGGTAGAAATGCACCAATAGAGGGAAGCCTAAGCATAAGAAAAAATTGCCAGTGTTGGAATACCAATCCAAGAGGCATAAAAACCAGTCAAGTATACACACGCGGATTGTGAGGATAATACTTCACGAGAACCGCGCGTGGCCTATAATCACGTTATGTCTAGGAATCCCGTATGTTTATTTTCTTTTGTTGGAGTTCAGGGGTCGATAAGGGGATCTTGAATTACAGTATAAGAACCTCATATCCTGTACAAACAGTTATAATAAAAATATAGAATATATTACCACCCTACTTGTCGAGTTAATTTATGATCCAATTTTCCCAACATGTAAGCCTTATAAATTGCACTTATGATAGAATAATTGATTCTCAATGGTAGTTTGGGGCTAGAAAGATGTTTTTTAATGCAAAGCTAGGTGTTGGTCGGGTTGGATAATGCATTGGTACACCATCGAGGAAATTCTGCCAAGTCAAGTCTCGGAAGCTTGCACACACGCTTCTCTTGAGACAGACAAATGTTGGCACGAAGCCAGAATGACCCTTAAAACACAATCTCTCGCGGTGATACTGAGGCCTTAGAATGATATAAGTATGCTCAGATAACCTTGTGGTGTTGTGAATATGTTATGATGAAGGATGTGGCTACTGAACTTATGATGATGATATTGCCCTTCTTTCACGCAATTGAACATATGATGAGAACGATTAGATTGATTGTATATACTGAATATACGTATATCTCTGATGAATTGGTCATGAATCGTCTGACCTATTACTGACAGGTGAAAGATGGTACTATATACATTATGGTGAATATCTCTAGATCATTCTACCCTCTTCTACCTCATTCCATCTTATTCCGTTACCATTCCAACATTACAACTAGATGTTTCTATGAAATTCCTTTATTGAATATGGTGATCAACAATAATGATTGTTGTCTCGGTCACTTCATTATCCCGTTCTGTCAAATCCCTGCTAGTCTATGTGTAATATCCGAGCAAGCATAACATGTGGTTTTCACGCTTTTTCCTGTGGTGGGCATTAACGGAGGAAGAGACATGACGTAAGGATTAACTTAGTAATAACATCTGCAAACGAAATCTGAGTATGGATCTTCAAGACGTCCAACTGAGTTATGTTACGGAAAAGACGCAGCTTCTGAGATGGTCTGCGTGGGCCTCGAGGAGGCCAAAAAAGGTTCCGTGAAAAGGTAAAAAAATAATCCTACAAGTAAGCCAATTGAAGCTTGTGAAGGTATGATGAGGGCTGTGGCGGGATCAATTGATGGTGGTAAACACCAGCGCAAGTCCAGAGGTACACATCAGTTAATTCTTCTATTCGACCGAAAGAACTCATGATGCATTGATGTCTTCGTATGAACACATGTTCGTGGCCCTGCTCCGAGTCTGCTCAGAACTCTACATTACTTGAATACGAGCCCCATGGATATGATATCAATCTCCATCATGTAGACATCCAGTCTTGCAAATATCGTCATATCAGCCTCACAAATAATTAACCATGGCAATGTGGAATGCCGATCTGCTGCAGAAAAGTGTCCATCAAGGGATAGGAAGAACTTGGAAAGATCATGGCTTTCTGAGAGTGCGAAAACTCCTGGCCACAACAAAGTTGCAATGAGGCCTTAAGACAAAGACCTACAATTGATCCCAAAGCCTTTTTATTTAAAAAAATCCTTTTTTGTATATGCAGCCTGAGGCTATGACGCGCATGATTACGGAAGATATGTATATCTCACAGAATGGCTAAGAATGAATATTGGAACACTCATACTCAGATTTCACCTGCAGATACTACTACGAGAATAACGCCTTGCAACATGTAACCTCTTCCGAGAATACCCACCACATGGAAAAGCGAGAAAAACCCATGGTTATCTGAACATGCTTTCGTCATCCTACGAATACAGCATCACAGCGAGAGAAGTGGTGTTAGGGTCCTGCTGGATTCGAACCAGATTTCTCCTGTCTCAAGTGGGGCATGTGTCCAAGCTACCCAGACTCTACTTGGAAGAACGACCCAGACAGTGTACCACTGCACTGTCCGACTCGATCTCGAAGTCTGGAATAGAGCAAAGATTTACACAGACAAATCAGGTAAAGAAGAATTAAGCCTCAAGGGAACCCCATTTCACATTGTCACAACGGGTCCGACTGGCAGATAAAGCAGCCGTTAAGTTTGTGCAGGGCGGTCACTGAAGAGATGGCAAAGTGTATATTCCGACTATATTACAACAAGGTTGTACAATCATCTAAGATCTGTGAGTAGAATCTAATAAATACAGGTTGGCTATAACCGGGTCTGTGCAAGTCATCATGGCAACTACAATGGAGGTAAATTACTAATCCGACAATGGGATTCTGGCCATTAGCCATTAGTGGCAGTGACGACGCTGTCACACTAACCCCCCCCTTTAATAATAAAGTTTTGAAGTGTAGAAGAAAACATAAAATTAAATGTATGAGTGTCAGGCGCTATTCTTGGGAGCGCAGGGCATAGGAACACGATGAGGAACCCGACGGGCGTTCGGGACTGAAGGCGAATAGGGGATCTGAAGGAGCACGAGGGGCACGAGGGGCACTCAGAGGATACAAATAGCAAGAGGTGACGGAAAGTCACTAGAGAGACAGGAGGACAAAAGTCGGGTTTGTCAAGATTACAACTAATCCTAAAGACAGAAAACAAAGCGTGAAGCTTCCAGAGCTAAGGGGGCGAATTACTTAAATACATACTTGAGGATCCGAAGCGAAATGAGGTGACACTAATATCTACGTCTGAGCCTGAGCCTAAGGCATCCAGTCTAGTCAGGAGGATCCTGACATTACCCCTCCCTATTTTTAGAATGTTAGCTCCCGCGAACGTGGCGCATCTGGATAAGCCTCATGGAATTCTTTGACTAGTTCTAGGCAACCTTCTAGGTGTTCAGGTGGTTCCCATGTATTGTCGTTGTCATTTGTCCAGCGCACCAAGTACTGGACTTTTTTGCGACGGACTCGAGCATCTAAAATAGCTTCCACTTCGTGTACTTCATGTCCAGAAGGAGCTATTTCAATCGGTGGAGGTGGGTGTCGGTGTTGTGAGGGATAGCCGACATGGGCGGGGCGGAGTAGGCTGACGTGGAAATTGTTGTCGATTCGAAGTTGGAAGGGTAGGTCTAATTTAGCAACCAACGGGGTTGTCATAGCGTTTATACGCCATGGACCAGCACGGATATGATCAAGTTTTTTAGATGGTCTTGTGAGAGCTAGATTTTTTAGTGAAAGGTATACCGAGTCTCCAACTTGATATCTTGGGGCGGGGAGACGCCTTTCGTTTGCGTAAACGGACTGGAAAGCTTGCGCAAGAGTCATGTTCTCGTTACATAGTCTTGTTATATCTTTCATGTGTTTAACAAATTCCGGAAGGTCTCGTGGTTGTGGAAGATCTGACTCAGGCCTAAAATCTAACCTGGGGTGGTGGCCAAAAGAAGCAAAAAAGGGGGAAATTCCGGTGGACGCGTTTACATGGTTATTAAAGCAATACTCTGCTAGAGGAAGATGTTTCACCCAATCGTCTTGACGGTGGTTTACGTAGTGGCGCAGATAAACTTCTAGCGTTTTATTCGCCCGTTTGGTTTGCCCGTCAGTCTCGGGATGGTAGGATGTTGAAAGCCGATGGGTTATGTTTAATCGCAAGCAAATTTCTTTCCAGGTTTTATCAATGAATGCACGACCTTGATCAGAGACTAGTGAATCCGGTAATCCCGCAAAACGTACGACATTAGACAGGAACGCGTCAGCAGTCTCCTGTGCAGACGGTCTTTCGATTGGTATAATCCACACTCGCTTGGTCAGACGATCAACCACCTGTAAAATGAATCTATAGTTGAAGTCTCTAATTTTGCAAGTTGGGAGAGGACCAATGAAGTCGAGGGTAAGATGGCGGAATGAATTCTCTGGGGGAGATAATGGTTGGAGGAATCCATAAGGCTTCTGAGTCGCTGGGTTGTTCCTTTGGCATGCTTCGCATCCTCGGGTATATTTGGAAACGTTCTTGTGGGATTCAGGCTACCAGTATTGACGTGATAATAAGCTGTAGAGAGCGGCGGCTCCGCGATGCCCGTAGAGTGGGGAATCATGAAGATGTTTAAGGAGGGTTTCGCGGAGAGTACTTGGGACATATTCTTTATTATTTAATGTAAAAGAGTGAGTACTTAACGCGCAGCTGGCTAACTGAATATCTGATCTCGTGATTGTATTATCTTAGAGAGCTGTCCGGATTTCTTGACAGTGTTTATCTTCGAGGCAATACCTTTCCCAATTGTTTAAATCGAGTATAGGGGCTAGGGATGGTTCTGCTGGATCGTTGTCACTGGGGGAGGTGATTTCGATTGGGCGGAGAATATGTGAAGGTTTAAGCAGGGTTTGGAATTGGTGTTTGTTGCGACTGTCGGTGCTTTCTGAGGGCTTGTCGGCGCTGATTCTGGTTAGTGCATCAGGCTTAGAACCTTTAATTCCAGGTCTAAAGACGATTTTGAAGTCAAAATCCGCGAGTAGCTCATTCCAACACACTTGTCTATGGTTTAGTTTTTTTGTTGTCGTGAATTGTTCAAGATTTTTGTGGTTGGTGAGGACGAGCGTAGAGGCCTCTACAGAACCGAGCTCGGAAGTCCATGTTTCAAACGCGTTAACTACAGCGAGTAGTTCTTTATCAAAGATCTTGTAGTTACATTCGGCTGGTAGCATTTTTTTTGACATGAAAGCTACTGGCCGGAGCGTGCCGGATTGATCATACTGCGAGAGGATAGCTGCAGTCACGTAATCGGAAGCGTCAGTTTCTAAGACTGTTTGACGATGGGGGTCAAAGTGAGCTAGCATGGTTTCGTCTTTAAAGGCTTGTTTGATCTGTTGAAATGATGATTCGCAAGTGGAGTCCCAGGCGAATTGAGCGCCCTTTTTGGTCAAACTGGTTAAGGGGGCAGCGAGGCGAGAGAATTCTGGGATAAAGCGACGATAGAAGTTTGCAAAGCCCAGGAATCTTTGGATATCACGGAACGAGCGAGGAGTGGGCCATTCTTGGACGTTTGCGACCTTGTTCGGGTCCATGCTTATTCCTTGTGTGGATACGACGAGACCCAGATAGGTTACCGACGTCGTTTCAAAACTACATTTTGAGATGTCGACCTGGAGGCCGTGCTCACGCAAACGGTCAAGTACTGTTCTCACGTGTTGGCGATGGTCTGTTAGATTACTAGAATAAATCAAAATGTCGTCCATATAAGCCGTGCAGTACTGGTCTAGGAGACCGCGGAGGCCGTGGTTTATGTAGGCCTGGAATGACGCTGGTCTGTTACAAAGGCCGAAAGGAAGTACTAAGGGTTCGAAAAGTCCATATCGACAAGTAAATGCCGCTTTCCACTCATAACCTTCCTTTACTCTGAGTTTGTTGAATGCAGACATTACATCCAGTTTTGTATAGAACTTTGCTTGAGATAATTGGCTGAGGGTTTCGGAGATCAGCGGGAGTGAGTGCCGATTCCTTACGGTAATCTCGTTTAATCCACGGTAGTCGATACAAAATCTAAGATCGCCGTTGGATTTCTTGACAAAGAGAACTGGAGCGGCTGCCGGGGAGCGAGAGACACGAATAAATCCTTTAGAGAGCTCCTTTTCTTAGTACTCCCGGAGGGTCTTAAGTTCGTGCCTATTCATAGAGTACGGACGTGCGACAGGAGGTTGTTTGCCGGGATGAAGGTCTATGGCGTGGTCCCATGAACGATGCGGGGGAAGAGTGTTGGCCTGTTTTCAGTCAAAGACGTCTAGAAAATTGTGATACTAGGGCGGTAGAAAATCTTTGGGATTTGCATCCTTGGGAATGACAGTGGTTACATCGCGTACGCGAAAGCTAGGAAGCCGTTGCATGTCACCTTCAAGCGCGACATCAAGGTCTCTAATACTTAAAGCAAAAGTTTCATTTGATGGTTGTTGACTGATTACTGCAAACTCGGCAGCCAGGATTTGTTTAGGGTGTGTCAGGAAAGCCTCTACTGTATAATATATATATGGAGATTGCCAGGTTATAGTGTTCTATGATTCTGGTCTAGCCTTTAGCCGAGTGGTGATGTATCTATCTCGTATATCATGTAGGATGGCAACCTTTAGCCTGACACCCACCTCTTGACCCCTGTCTCCACCCACGCTGTCTACATACCGCTTATGACATAATCATAGAACATTCTTAAGGTCTAGTACTGGCACTATGTCACCCACTTAGTGTGTATTCAGTTCTGGCTTAGTGAGCAAGTATGGGTTAAGCTGACGGAGTCTAGGCATATATATATTATAGGGGGGGTAATGTCAGGAAAGCCTCTACTGTATAATATATATATGGAGATTGCCAGGTCAT
Organism: Podosphaera xanthii; assembly: GCA_028751805.1. NCBI lineage: Eukaryota > Fungi > Ascomycota > Leotiomycetes > Helotiales > Erysiphaceae > Podosphaera > Podosphaera xanthii. The sequence goes on from JAPWIX010000002.1 coordinate 1,789,073, forward strand.
AGTGTTCTATGATTCTGGTCTGGCCTTTTAGCCGAGTGGTGATGCATCTATCTCGTGTATCATGTAAGATGGCAACCTTTAGCCTGACACCCACCTCTTGACCCATGTCTCCACCCACGCTGTCTACATACCGCTTGTGACAGGGTGGCATTCAGTGCGCTGCTACGGGTGTAGAAGACTTGTCTCTAGGTTGGATACTTTCCCTGACTCGAGAGCTTGGAGCGTTGTATTGTGGTAGGAGATGGTTGTCTCAAAGAGGCAACAAGAGTTTTCTAGACATGGTTTGCCAAACGTGATTGTGTGGTTTTTCCAGTTCACGTAGGGACAGTGCTTTTCTAACCAAGGCAGACCTAGGACGAGGTCATGTTTGCAGGTTGGGATAATATATGCATCAATATTCTCCTTATGGTTGTTAAGGGTCAAAGAAAAATTTACGTAACTAGTAACTTTCGAGTTCATTTTACCCTCAAAGCCCAGTATTGCGATGGGTGACTTTAAAGGCTGGGGCGTTAGTGAGAGGCGATCACAGAATTGGGTAGAGACAAAAGCAAAACCAGAGGCGCCAGTATCAACGAAAGCAACGAAAACTTCATTTCCTATCCTTGTATTTATATACATGTGACGTGATATTGAAATATCAGAAATACCCAAGTGTACTAAAGAAAGGGACTCCAACGGACGACTTTTCGCTGGAGTTAATCTTTTAACTGATCCGAGTCATTGGGCAGCGTTTCTATATTCGCCAAAGTGCGGGCTACAGTGGAGCAATCTACGGTGGCATGACCGGATTTGTTGCAGCGGACACAACGGCCCAGGGCTCGGCGGGCGTCTTTTGCCTGTTGAGTTAAGCGTCCATTGGGGAGCCTGTGCTGAGACACAGAGTCCAAATCCATGGCTGACCCCCCTTGGGGAACGGTGAGTTCTGGGGGAGCAGGAATGGTAGGCCTGCTGGGGCCGATAGGGAGGAAAGGATTTGGGGCGGACGTTGATGCTGAGGCGGTAGAAGTGTGGAAGGGAGTGTTGATTACCTAGATGTTAGCATCCTTTTTTCGGAGGTAATTCACGAATTCGTGATATTCGGATGGAGCGTCACTAGCTGCGTTAAGTAGTGTTCGCAGTTCTTTGGATAGGCGACGCTCCAGCATGGTTTTCCACCGCGATTTGTCTTGAGTTGCATAAGTCGAGTCGGCCAAGTTGTCTTCAAAAACTGAAATGAAGTCATGGAACTTCATGTTTCGTTGATACAGCGTTTCCACTGTACGGCTAGCTCTTTCGACCAAGCCAGGGTCTTGGCAGCGTTGTCTGAGCCCCGTGAAGAATTGTTTGATGGTATTAATTTCCGGGGGAACAGACGGATCCTCGTAGCACCGGAAACAAGTACGCATTTTCCCTAAGGCCGAGGGTCCAAGGCATCAATAAGCGTGACAAACCTTAGAGCCTCCGTCAGGAAAGCACTCTGGCTGGTCTAGGAGCTGATTGTGGAGCTGTGAGACGAATGCCCTTAAATTTGAAGATCTTCCATCGAAGGGTGTCGGCGGCGGAGCGGAAGGGCGGTGGGGCGGGTATGGCGGAGGTGGAGGAGGAACCGGAGGCTGCGGAGCCGTGTAGGCTGGTGGAGCAGTCAATGAGACAGTCGCGGTTGCATATATTTCCGCGACGCAATTGGGATCAAGTTGTATGGCGGGCCCGAGGACTCCTGGAGCGTTGAGATAGGCTATGCTCCATAGTTTAGGGGGGAGCATAGGCATTTCAGAATCTTCAGTATCCATAAATTGCTCGGGAGTGGAGAAGGTGTTTGACATTGTAGACCGTGGAAGTAGGGTAAATAATAATTTACTACAGACGCTTTGTAATGTGAGGCGCTATTCTTGGGAGCGCGGGGCATAGGAACACGATGAGGAACCCGACGGGCGTTCGGGACTGAAGGCGAATAGGGGATCTGAAGGAGCACGAGGGGCACGAGGGGCACGAGGGGCACGAGGGGCACTCAGAGGATACAAATAGCAAGAAGTGACGGAAAGTCACTAGAGAGACAGGAGGACAAAAGTCGGGTTTGTCAAGATTACAACTAATCCTAAAGACAGAAAACAAAGCGTGAAGCTTCCAGAGCTAAGGGGGCAGATTACTTAAATACATACTTAAGAATCCGAAGCGAAATGAGGTGACACTAATATCTTTGTCTGAGCCTGAGCCTGAGGCATCCAGTCTAGTCAGGAGAATCCTGACAATGAGTAAGAAAAGGATTTAGGTATTACCGAGGGGTTGCCAGTCTAATAGGCGAATGAACGTTTAGTGTGGGCCTGGTTTTCCTGAGTTTTTGTGGTGGAAATCTGCGATTGCTAGAGGGAAATTCTGAAAATGATGCCAGGGCTGCCATTTTGGCTTGACATTCCAGTCATTATCACCAATAAATGTAGCCTGATACTTGAGTTGATTTCCAAACATTCGTAAGTTTACAATTTGATCTAGCTCAAATTCATTGTGTTCTTCTTCGTTAGTTGTGATTTTAATTGGTAGCGGGGGAGCAATATGTTGCCCTGGCAAAGGTGTAGAGTTATCCAGGTGTAGGAGCCATGGGTGAAAGACATTATGCATTTTCAATGTTGATGGTAGTTGAAGTTCATAAGCAGAGCCTTCGTGCACAACTTTAGACATTCTAAACGGCCCCATACTTTTGTGTCCCAATCTGTTAGAACAATCTGTTTTCAGATTTTGTGCATCTAGCCAGACTTTATCGCCAACTCTATAAGATGGTGCTTGTTGTCGGTGTTTATTTGCAAAATAGGCTTGTTTAGCTAGTGCCCAAATTGAAGACTGTTGAAGATGGGCTTGGACGGCTTCTATTCAATTAACAATATTGTCGGCGGATTGTTATTTCATTTTAGCAGGGTTTTGTGAAGCTAATTCGTCGGGGGTTGATACTAAAATTAGGATGATGTTCTCGATCAATGGAGAAAGGCGTAAGGCCTGTGGATTCATTTGGGTGGTTGAGCGCTGCTAGTCGGACTTCAGGCAATAGGTTGACCCAGTTATCTTTGTCATAGTTAACAAAGAGGCGTAAATACTGTTTTAAAAACTGAACAGCATTTTCGGTTTGACTGTCCGATTCAGGATGATACAAAGAGGTTGGCTTAATCTTGGTACCCATTCTAGCAAGGAAGCGTTTCCAAAGATGCGATGTCCATTGAGAGCCACTGTCTGAAACTGTTGAGTCAGGATAAACATCATAGGCAACTACAAATCGACGGAATGCGCAGATAATTTTATGGACAGTGAGACTAGTGAGCGGTATAAAGCGTCTTTTCTTTGAGCAGCGGTCTACTACGATCATAATGTGGCGATAGATTTTCCCGTCAGATTTGCAAGGCGGTAGGTCTTCGGCGAAATCAACTGAGAGATGTTTCCACTTATGAAAAGGTGGATCCAAGGGGCGAAGGAAACCTTGATATTTGTCGTGAAACGGTTTAGCGCGTTTACAGTTGTGGCAGCTCTTGACATAGTTCTCGAAATCTTTTAAAATCTCGGGCCAGAAAAACTTTCTACTAAATAATGCGTAAGTTGCGCGGCGACCACCATGGCCTACAGCCGGTGTATCATGGTGATTTCTGATGATTGTACGTAGATCGCCATCTGACGGCACGTAAATTCGGCCGAGGTGATAGAGTCGGTTGCTCCGTATCTCAAGGTCTACCAGCGAAATACGCATTCTGGAAAGATGAGATGGTAAACAAACTGCATTAATATTTTTGAGTTCAATTGATTGCTTGACGATAGGATCACGAGTATATGTGTTCGACTCAGAGAGTTAATTGAGAAAAATGTAAGATGTAAAAATGGTATATATTTTCCTCTCTCCATGTTTCTATCTAGATTATTTATTTTCAGAAAAAAGACCATTTGTTGCTTACTTCCAAACATGCCCCTATGAAACAAATTACTCGTATCTAAGAATAGAACATCTTCAGTCAGAAGTTTGAGACTGCTTATCACTATATTCCAAGCGAAACGTCTGTGTCCATATCAAACACAAGTAACCCCAAAACATGTATCAACCAAACACCTAGTAATTCTCAACATAAGGATTGGTCGGTTCCAAACAAACTATTGTTTGACACACCCCCCCAGGGATAGCTGAAATCAGCAACAATTGAGGGTATTCCTGGCATATAAGAGCGAATCTAATTAATAAGAAATACTAAAAATGAATTAATGGCTCTGTATCATTGTCCTGATGTCGTAGAGATTAAGTTGTTGTATGAAGTTTGCATGTTTCAACGCTGGGAGAATTTTGGTAAATCCATCCGCAACCATATCGGCTGTATTAATATAGTCGACTTGTATGTGCCCTAATTACACCTCTTGTCGAAGCCAATTTTGGTGGATATCGACATGTTTTAATGCTGTCTCCAATTTTGGAGCTTCCTTCGTGAGTATACGGATTGTCTGAAGATTATCGAAGCATATCGTTGGTTTTTCTTGGAGATTGAAATTGAGATGGGAAAAGAGGCGTACCCATTGAATGAACTCTTTAGCAGTAAATGTAATCGCAAGAAGTTCAGCTTCTGTAGAAGATGTGGTGACTGTCTTACCCTTGATAGCTTTCCAGTGAATAGGCCCTCCGTAGAGTGAGAAGCAAAAACCGTGAGAACTATACCTATTATTGATATCATCTGCGAAGGCAGAGTCGCTATATGCTCCGAAGATACGTTGACCTTGAGATAGGCCGTCGAATTCTAGAGCTAGGTGCTCAGTACCTACAAGATATTGAAGACAATGTTTAGCAGCTTTTGATTGTTCTGGAGATGGGTTATGAAGCACCCCCGAGAGGTCGGAAACAGCTTTGGAAATATCTGGTCGTGTAGCAAAAGAAGCAAATCCAATACTCCCAACTCTTTGCTGATAAGCAGATATTTCATTCGGGGTCGCATTTTCGTTCCAAGTTGACCAATCAACTCCTAGAGGTAGAGGTGTCTTGGGTATCTTATCCGTTTTGATGCTAAACTTTTCTGAGAGTTTTTCGATGTAGCTATCCTGGATTAGCCACAACTTACGATGTATTCTGTTACGTAAGATTCTGATGCCTATGAAATGACTGGCATCCCCTATGACGCGAAATTCATAGAGTGCTAATAGTTGGGCCTGTAGCTTAAGAAACTTTTTTTCGTATTGAGAATGATACATTAGTAAAAGATCATCGACATATATCATTACCAGTAGCCAATCGTTTTTAAAGAGACAACTAGTTTCGGGCACAGGTGAAAGGCCTAGTTTCTTCAAGCCAAGAGTAATCTTATTGTACCACAACAGTGGTGATTTTTGTAGGCCATAGATCGCGTGGGTTGCTTTCATTACTTTTCCTTCTTTTTCGTAGCCCTCTGGACACTTACAATACACTGGATGAGGCAATTTTGCGTTTGCAAAGGCATTAACAGCATCATACTGTTTTATCTCTAAGTCGAAGGCTGCTGCAATCGATGCCATTGCTCTGAAAGTTTGTGCCGCAAGGGTAGAAGCGTAAGTGTCATCTTGATTGAATTCAAGATCGCCTCGTGCTACAAGCCGAGCTTTATGCCTAGTTAGGAAGCCGTCCTCATCGAACTTGTAGCTTAATACCCACATAAGAGGTAGAGTGATTTCGTTTTCAGGGATATCTTTCTCGTCAACGTAATCAAACATCTTCTTTTCAAAAAGAGTGCTCATTTCTTTATCGCAGGCTTGTTTGAACTGTGCTGAGTGTATATGTTTATTAATTTGACGGAACGTCCTAGGTGCTTGAGGAAGGGTGTTTTGATGGATACGAACCTTTTCTGGGACTCGGATAGCTAGTGAAAATGCGTAATGATAACCTGAACACCGCGTAAGTTTTTGAGCTGAGTGGGCATTTCTTCTGGAACGTTTTCCTTCCAAAATGTTTCGTGGATCTATTCCTTGGAAAACACGGCTTCCAGTGGTAGAACCGGGTAGTGGTATGTTATTTTGTCCCTCAACTAATGCACTTTGATAACTGTTGGTATTGTTGGCGCTATTATTCAAGTTGTCGCTTATCCCAGCCGGCGGTGGCTCGGGGGTATCCCTAGGCGAAGGGAGGTACGCAATAATATTATCACGTGCATTTATTTCAACTTCGTGATTATGCCCGACACCAAATATGCAACTCGACACCTCGTTATTCTCCCCTAATTCACTCGAACCTCCGACAATTCCATCCGTCAATCTTTCTTCCATCCCAATACACTCCGAAATATCCTCCTCATCTACCAATTCTTGAGCATCAACTTGTGGTAACTCGAGCAATCTTATAACATCATTTGCTGACTCTTTAAGCATGTCTCCGATGTCCAGATCGTCTGGTATCCAAAATGATGCATGGTCAAACGTCACATCCCGAGTTCGGATTACCCTTTTCATGCTCGGTATCCATATTCGATAAATATTTCTGGAATCATAACCAACCAGATACCCAATGTGAGCACGCGGAAGCATCTTCAGCTTGTTAGGTATTTTATTTTCCAAGACATAGGCTCTGCAGCCGTATGGGTGCATGTGCGCGTAAGTAGGTTGATTTTTATAAATGATTTCATAGGGAGTTTTCCATCCCAGATTTCGATGTGGAGTACGGTTTTTGATATATGTTGCCGTATTAAAGGCTTCGTTCCAAACATTTGTCGGTAACTTTGCCCCGATAATAAATGACCGAGCCTTTATAACTAATACTCCCCCAGATCGCTCTAATCCTCCATTTTGCTCAGGAGTGTAAGGAGCTGTACGTTCTTCCGATATTCCACGTTCTGCCATGAAGTCACGAAAATCCCGACCGAACGTCGTTTCACCATCCAGTCTGCAAAAGCGGATCTTGTATCCGAGATTTTCTTCTATGAATATAATAATCTTTTTGAAGAATTTCAGAGCCCCAGGCTTCGTCGGATGTGTACCTGAAAACTCAAATTTGTACTCGCGACATTGAATATGACTGCCATAATTATCCCCGTTATAGGATTGCTCAAATTCAATCATATCCCAGGCTATTCGAAAAAAAGGATTACTGTCTGATTCCCGCTCAACCTCTTTTCGCCTTGAGCTCTGCTTCTTTGCCTTTGTTAATGAGCATGTTTCGCACTCAATAGTCGTTGGGCAAGGAACTGTGTAATCAATATTTATGTCACTGCCTTTTACTTGGTCAATCACCTCGGTACCAGCATGACCAAGGATTGAGTGGATTTCCTTGGCAGTGATATTAGCAGTTCGAGGAGCGTGGCTTGAGGTAGAGAAGGCACCATGATTACGGACGTCTTTCTGCAATGTCCAGTGTTTTCCCACTCTGTGTAACCGGCAAAAGTCTTTTTGGTCTCGGTGAAGTACACCAGGATTTTCCGAGTTCCAATGCACTCCCTTACTGTTCAGTATGTCCAATGACACAAGGTTTGTCATAAAACCAGGCGCCAGCGCAACATTCTGTAATTGAATTACAGCGGGTCCTTTATTTGTCTGAACTTCTACCGTCACTGTTCCAAATGCCTCGATGGGATATGAGGTTTTTCCTGCGAAAATAACATCGTCTGTAGTCGCATTTCTTGTCGTTACCCAGTCACTCATTGCCGGATCGTTGCAGACGTGGGTGTCCGACGCACCATCCAAAGTCCATGAGTGATACAGCTTGTAGTCCTCGCTAGAAGTTGTTTCAAAGGATGAAGACGTGGTAAAAACCCCGAGCGACTTTGACCTCACCGGCTCCTCAGGTGCATCTGTTCCAGGCTGAATGGGTGGGTTCCCGAAACCATCATACTTAAATGTCTTAAGAAACCAGCTCTTTAACGGCTTTCCCGCCCTATTCCTCAGAGACCCAACCTTCGTGTTAATTTCTCTGAAGATATTCTCACTCCCTTTCCAGCCCTGTGGACGTTCTGATGGTGTGATATAAAAACAGTTTTTATACCTATGCTGACCTCCACACAAGCAAGGCTTCAGTGATTTTTGATCTGAATCTTTATCGCCTACATTTCTCTTTTCTTCCGAAGATGCTGAAAACGCTCCCATCCTAACACTCGCTTTAAGTGCTTTGTTTCGACGATAATTGTTTCTGAAGTCTTCGACCATATCATATAACGAAGGAACACTTTTACCCGATGATTCTTTGGATAGTTGTCTAAGCCAAAATTGTTGGGCGGTTGCATAGGCCTCGTCGATGGTGTTCAAGGCGATGGCAAAGTCGTTTTGTGAACGATTTTCCAATACTTCTGGTAGTCCAAGGGCTACGGCATCTGCATAGGTTGTCTCCCACTCCTTAAATCACTCCTCAACATCAGTATTTCTGTCAAACTGCCGAAGCCTTTGATACTTATCAATAACCTTCAGTTTTCGAGCTTCATCTGTCGGAACCAGTCGTTTTTTTAAGGCTACTAACATGTCGTAGATCGTATCTTTTGTTTCGATGTACACTATATTATCTTTGCTCACTGAAGTTACAAGGTGGTTTCTGATTGTTTTGAGTGTTTCCATCTCCTGTCTTGCTAGTGAAAGGCTTTCCTTGTATTCGTTATAGAGTAATTTGAAGATTTCTCTTTCATCTGAAGAAAGAGTTGTGAAAGTCGTGTGTCCCTCTACTGAACTAGCTTCAGCTGGTGAAGGCGCCACTGGGCGAGTTGGCTCTGCGATTTGTGTTCGAAGATCTGGATTGATATACTTCCACACTCCGCCACTTACTGCCATGGTTTTAATGACAAATAGCCATGGTCTCCAGTCGGAGCTGTTGGTTAGAACGATATTTGATGAACTCATGTTGATGACCTGTCACCTTTTAATCAGAGAGTTTGTGAGCGTCTCCGGGTAATGAAAAGATGGAACGCAGAGGTCAGTGACTCCTTTGTGAGGGAGCGTAATGCTATTTCCTTCGTAAGGGAAAAAATGAGTTCGAGGAATTCAAAGATCTCTTAGAATAATGCTACCATGTTAGACTCAGAGAGTCAATTGAGAAAAATGTAAGATGTAAAAATGGTATATATTTTTCTCTCTCCATGTTTCTATCTAGATTATTTATTTTCAGAAAAAAGACCATTTGTTGCTTACTTCCAAACATGCCCCTATGAAACAAATTACTCGTATCTAAGAATGGAACATCTTCAGTCAGAAGTTTGAGACTGCTTATCACTATATTCCAAGCGAAACGTCTGTGTCCATATCAAACACAAGTAACTCCAAAACATGTATCAACCAAACACCTAGTAATTCTTAACATAAGGATTGGTCGGTTCCAAACAAACTATTGTTTGACAATATGCTAATGAAAGTCGTAGAGAGAGGTCGCTATCAACATATTCAGAGGTATCAGTTGACAATAAGAATTCAGACGTTGTTTTCGCAAACCTATTTAGAGTATAAGGGGTAGTGGGTGGGGAATTTTTAATACCTGGTGCAAAATTATGATCTGGGAGCATAATTTGGGCTTGATATTTTGTTCTATCAACGTGTATTTCAGCAGGCAAGTCTTGGGAGCGGCGAGTAAGACTATCTGGTTTAGTTCCATCTACTCCAGGCCGATAAGTGATCACGAAATTGAACTGACAAAGGAATTCAGCCCATCGTGCTTGACGTCGATTAAGCTGCTTAGTGGGCATGAAGTATTGGAGATTTTTGTGGTCCGAGAGAGCGTTGATCGGTTTCTTGGTGGAAAATAGCTCGGGACGCCACGCCTCGAACGCTCGTATGAAGGCGAGTAATTCTTTGTCATAAATATCGTAATTGCATTCTTGTGGGGACATTTTCATAGAGAGAAAGGCGATCGGTCTTGGTATTCTGTTAATCAATTGAGAAAGTGTGGCTGCTATGACATAATTTGATGCATCTGTCTCCACCCAGATATCGAAATCATGTATGAAGTGTGAAAGTACTGGAGCCGATATAAATGCAGTTTTTAATCATTCAAATGCAACTTGGCAATCTGGGGCCCAATCCAACTTTGGATGTGATTTTTTAATGAGCACTTTAGTCTTTGTTAAGTTCGTCAGAGGAGTAGCAATTTGCGAAAAGCCCTATATAAATCTGTGATAGAAGTTGGCAAAGCCTAGAAATGCTCGAACATCTTTCATTGTCGTAGGAGTTTCCCATTCAACAATTGTCTTTACTTTGGACTTGTTCATTCGGATACCATTCGCTGATATAAAGAGTCCCAAGTATTTGACCTCATTGGCCATAAAACAGCATTTTTTAATGTCCAATTACAATTCATTCTCGCGCACACGATGAAGTATTTTGCGTACATGGTTTACATGATTTTCATAAGTATCACTGAAGACTAAGATATCGTCTTTGTACGCGGAGACAAAGTCATCTAGATAGTCTCTGATGGTATCATTAATGAGACTTTGAAACAATCCTGGGGCATTACAGAGCCCAAACGGCATCACGAGGTACTCAAACTGCCTATAACAAGTGTTGAAGGCAGTCTTTTCTTCATCTCCTTGTTTAATGCGGATGCGGTTGAATGCCGAAATGACATTAAGCGTTGTAAAGAATGTTGCTTGGCTCAGTCTATACAGAGTTTCGTTTATTAGTGGAATAGGGTATCTGTTTTTAATGGTATTGTTGTTTAGCGCCCGGTAGTCTACGCATATGCGAGTTCCACCATTAGGTTTCTTTGCCAATAACACAGGAGCAGCATAGGGTGAAGAGCTTGGACGGATAAAACCTTTGGCGAGATTATCATCTACATATTTTTTGACTGCTGCTAATTCGTCTCTTGACATGGCGTATCCTCGTCTGAACGGCGGATCAGAGTCATCCTTCAACCGAATTTCATGGTCTTTTCCGGGACAATATGGGGATATATTGTCTGCATCCTTACGGAGAAACATATCTTCAAAGTCTTTGATTTCGTTCGGAACTAGATTACGTATTTGATCAATTGACATAGGCGGATCAGCATGCATAAACTT